>OY365791.1:29657809-30857809 GCA_959347355.1 Napeogenes inachia | reverse complement strand
TGAGACATTTAAGGATGTTTAAAATTGTGAATATGACAAAGTTCCAGAAGCTACCTAGTTATAAATAAGGTTTCAAACAACTATTCAACAACTTCGGTACTGAAGAGCTGTCAGCTATAATTTTAGTAATTTGTATACTTACGTTATTTGTAATATCTATTTGTTGTTAAGTGTTTTGTTGATACTATAATGTATGCAGTTATTGATAATTATGTTTTTATCATATTCATGTCGGTGGATGATTTTGTTCATGCTAATTATATAATTAAACTGTATATTTAGAAAGTTCTTGTTTCTTTCTCTTAAATAAATCCAGCAATGGTATTTTAATACACTTTTCAATCACTTGTAGTGTAAATAGCTTTAGTAAATGCAGAATATTTTAATATTTAATTTCCTTTGTTTATATCTACAAGCTTATAAAAACTAACAAATGTAACATATTTTATGTAACGTTAATATACGAGCATATACCTTTATAAAGTCTTTGGTTGTAACATAATTTTTAAACATAATTACTTGGTTTAAAAGTACAGACAGTTATTATATTATAGTAAGTAGATATAGATATTTATGTATGTGTATACATGTAATACAAAAAGTGGTTACCTTAAAACTAGTTTTAATTTAGTTAATCAACGTAATGTATCTCTTAAATAAAAAAAAAAATCCTTTTATTTTTACCTTAAGAGTTTACCTTGTTTCAGTTTATGACCTTTACTTGACACTCAGATATTATTTTATTAAAAAGTAGCTTAGTACTATTAGGCTTATACAGAATGTGATTTTACCGGATATGTAATGGACAAGAAACTTGGAAAAAAATACCGATAGAGAAAAGCACTACTACAAACAAAACTACGTTCTATATACTAGCAAATTTACATAAAAACTAAATATCTGGAGTATGTGAAGGGTCTTATTGCTTAAAGAGAATCTCTGACAGACGGCCTTTAGACGATATTAGTTCAGTAAAAAGAATATGAAGATACCTATATAATAATATATAATAATATTGCTTCTTATTATCAGACGTTACATACACGAAATAATTAAATAATGACGGTTTTAAAAAAACTGGACCGAACGTGATCATTTATAAAGCCGAACCGAAAAAAAGCCTTGTTATGAACCCTTTTATGCCTTGTTAGACCGAAAAAAGTCTAGTTATGAAGGCCAAAAGGTTTTTACACTTACTTACTGAGGTAAAGTACTTTATTGGAGATAGCTGTTGCCCGTGACTGCGTCCACGTAGACTGTAAAAATTATATTGATGTGGCTTATGATCGTAGTCATTAAGAGTCACGTGCAACAGCTAGTGTAAATACAAACCCCCTTAAGGTGTGTTATTGTAATTAATTGATTGATTGTAAATAATTTTAACTATTTATGTTTATATTTATTAATATTCGTATATATATGAAAAAGTCTTGTATGATGTTAATTAATACATTTATAATTTATTACATTGTCGACATTTTCACGAGGATCGTTATTTTTTAATGTATTAAATATAAACTATGTAAATCAGAGGGATAATGTAGGATTCTAGTGGTAAAAGATTTTTTTAAATCGGTCCAGTAGTTTCGGAGCCTATTCAATTTAAACAAACAAACAAATCTTTCCTCTTTATAATACTAGTATAAAAAATCCAATTAAGATTTCGTTTTATATTTAAAGTATTTCTTTATAGAAATACCGAGAATTTACACTGAATTTAATAAAGATCCTTCTGCAAAGAAAAAAAAATGTAAAACGACTAGGTTCGGTGTTTTGATATATCTTTTGGAAACACTAAGTTTTTTTTAGCTTTTTTTCCGATTTCTTTTATCTTATAAATATAGCATTAAAGAATAAGAAAAACAAAATTTCCTTGGTGGTAGACCATAACATCGGATCGCCGGCAAAGTTACCACCCATCGGGCAAAGTCGTGCCGCAAATCGACCTAGTCGTGTTCCAGCACGTTGCTCGATGAAGCCGTTTATGGGAAATGGGTCTGAACAGCTGCGGTATGTTGGCGAACCGGTTGACGTCGAGTTGGTGTTTGTTTTATTGGGTGTCTAGTCGAGGAGGGTAGCAGGATCCGAAGCGACGGCTTTCTGCTGGCTGCCCGCAGATAGTTGGGGGCCGAATTAGTGGGTTAGCTACCCACTAAAGGCTGCCCCGCCAGCTGCGAAAATTCCCAGCCTGGCTCCATCGTGCTAGATGGCGACCAGATGAGGAGGCTCGATGGCGATCCCTGGGGGGGTCCGGCGTCCCCGTACTCTCCAGACTAGCCTCCTAGTGGCAAGACATCACCAATTTCGACGTTGGGTTCGATACGTACCGCCTCGTTCAACTGCCATTTCCCATCCCTATTCACTTTTATATTTATTTTATTTATGAAAAAGTTAAAAAAAAAGGAATAAGTTGACACAGCGGTTGCACTCCTCCTCATATAAAATGCACCTCACTAATATAAGGGGTTTGCACTCAAATCTTTTAGCTATCCACCACCACCTGGAGACAGAATAGCCACACTTGCTCTTTTTAACAGAGACGCAGATACAATGTCCTTTGAGGACATGGATTATCCCGGTTACTCGTTAGAGCACAACTTTCGCTCACGAGCCGGAGTCAGTGTGTACGCGCGGAAAGACCTCTGTATTCAGCGTCTCCGTCATCTTGAAGACCCCACTTTTTCTTCCCTATGGGTTTTAGTGGACATAGGAAACGAAAAATCCTGTATTCCTGTGTTTACCGTTCGCACAGCGGTGACCAGGAGACAACTCGTTTGTTTGAGTATCTCAGTGAGGCTGCAGATATGGCTCTGTATCAGTACCCTTCGGCGCAGCTCGTCTTTCTGGGCAACTTTAATACCTTACATTAGGACTGGCTGTTCCCGTACCAGAAGACCAACCATGCCGGAAGAGAAGCGCGGACCTTTGCGTTGTCCGTGGACCTCTTCCTCAGCTGGTGAAGCAGGCGACAAGGGTACCAGATGTGGTAGGCCAAACAGCCAATTGCCTGGACCTTCTGCTGACAACTGATCCGGACAGGTATCGTGTAGAGGTCACCTCCCCGTTGGGAACACTGTCTGGTGCAATCTGTGTATACATATTCCCCACCAGCTTTCGAACCACATGCTGTTAGGCGAGTATGGAAATACAAGTCAGCAGATTGGGATGAGATGCGGCACTTTTTTGCATCTTATCCTTGGCGGCAGGTCTACTTCTCTTCTTTGGATCCGTCGAGTTGCGCGGATGCTATAACCGATGTGGTGCACCGGCAATGGAGTATATTATTCCTTTTGCTGACGTACCCATCGGTGGCAAAGCTCGCCCATGGTTTATTGCCGAATGTGGTCATGCTCAAGACCAAAAACATTCGGCATATCTCATTTGGGCTGATGCTCGAAGCCGCAAAACTCCGGATGTAAGTTCGAAGAAGAGAGACTTTAAACCAAGCTGCCAAGTCCTACAAAAAGGCATTGCGGAATGCTTGTCTCGATCGAATAGCTAAGAATGGCAAAAAGCTCTCTGTCAGACCAACTGGCAGTCGAGCTTTCTGGTCTCTTGCGAAAGCGATCGAGTCGAATTTCTGCCAACCCTCACTGCCTGCTCTGCTGAAGCCGGATGGATCCCTGGCCCACACAGCAACAGAGAAAGCGAATGTATTTGCTTCTCTGTTTGCTGATAATTCGCATCTAGACACTGGCAATGCTTCTCCAGTACATTTTCCTTACTGCGGTATTTCGATGCCTGAAATCGCATCACTAACAAAGATGTATAGAGAACATTGTGTCGTTTAGATGTGAATAAAGCCAGTGGTCCTGATGGTATACCAGCCATTCTGCTCACGACATGCGCAGCTGAGTTGTCTCCTGTACTGACACGTCTGTATCGCCTCTCTTTCATGGCTGGAATAGTGCCGAAATCCTGGAAGCATGGTAATGTGTAGCCTGTGCCATATTTATACAATCATATCATATTGTATACAATGTTGTGCCTTATCCTTAACCCTAGGTCATCCACCCCAAGAACCATTACAATCTGTTAAGCGTTTTAGTTTTTTCATACAATTTTTTATCCCTTATTTCAGTCTTTTAGGCATATTTAAAAAAAAAAAAGTTTAATAGGTTATATAATGTTTTGTACGAAAAACTAATAAAATCTCTTATTATTATTTAAATAAACACAATAAAGTCTCGTCTGTATATTTTTCAAATATTAAAGAAATAATATCTGGTCTATTAATCTAAACAATTAGGTGGTTATTAAGGTAATGCCGTTATAGAATATAGAATCAAATAGGAGAATACATAATTTGAAAATATTTCAGTATTGCCGGTTGAGTATCAATATCCTACACAGATATGGAGACCTCAATTCCTGCAACGAATAGTTTTCCGAGGAACCGCTCCACTTATATTGTAGCAATCCATTGTATCGAACTATAGTAGGTAGCTGTAGATGTAGAATTGTGAAAGATTACATATTGCGTAAAACGGAACTATTGGTCGTTTCATTTATATAACTAATAGGTACCTACATTTATCGTTGACTGTGTCGACTATAATGACTTAGTATTATAAACCTAAACCGAAACAGTTACTTGCATGGAAACCAGTTTATTATATATTTTTTGTTTAATAACTCTCATACTTTTTATAACATTGTTTTAAAAAAGTATCATTTTATTTTCGTTATGAGTTACAAGTACATAAGTGCGTTGTAATGGCCGTGTAATAGATTAGTCGCTCGACAACAAGGTATGTAATGGTTACGACAATAAAATCTAACTGTTTGTTTGTGTTTTGTATTTGTTCTTTACTATAGTGTGTGCCTTATGGTTTTATTTTTTATATTTATGTAGCCTTTAAATCTTTTTATAATTACAATTTGTTTTTACAAACAGTCTGTACACCTAAAACGAAAGTCTAAGTCTGTCTGTATTTAATATATGTTGTGTTCTAGAAATCTCCCTGTATTATTGGCTATACATATTGAAAATAATAATAAAAATGTAAATATTTTGGAAAAAAAACAAATAATTAATAAGTCCTCTACTGTATCAGTCAAACATAATTACTTTGTTTTTTCTGACCAATTAGGTCAAGGTTTTGGATCTCTTTTAAGTAGTAAATTAAATAATGTTTATAATATATGCTCACCTGGAGCCAGTTACCAGCATAATCTAGACAAAATAATTAATTTTAACTTGACTGAAAACAGTACTATTGTACTATTACATGGAGATGGTTTGTCTGTCAAGAAAATTGAAATTATTAAAAATATAGAAAAATTATTAAAATTACATAATAGGAATAATTGTAAATTTGTAATTTGTACATTTCCTTATTCATCATCTTATTCGGACATACAAAACAAGTATATATATAATTTAAATTTGACATTGTATAATTTGACATACCGTCATAGTGACGCATTCTTTTACTTTGATGTAAATAAATTTATTTATAATAGGTTTAGGATGACAAAAGGTACAATGTATCTGCCTGTATATTATAAAAAACAGATTGCTACTTTAGTAGCATTTAATTTAAAAAATTTCGTTATAAGAGATATAACGAAAAATGATTGTAATTTAAATAGTGTAGTACTGACAAAACATAATGGTTCCACTTTAAACTAAATTTTAAGACAAAGCCTAAGCTGTTTACTATTGTCCATCAAAATATACAAGGCTTAGGTGGCAAGGAATCGGAAGTGGAACTGTTTGTTCAAAAATATAACATTAGTTTATTATGCATTACAGAGCACTGGTTGTTAAAGAATAACAATATTATAAATGTAGAAAATTATAAATTGTCAAGTTCGTTCTGTAGAGAGAAAGCTATTCGCGGTGGCTCACTTATCTTAGCTCGTAACGATGTAGTGTTTAAGTCTCGACCAGACATAGTGGCGCTCTCTGTCGAGCGAATTATTGAACTATCCTGCATTGAGCTCAATGAACATATTATTTTATGCGTGTACCGACCTCCCTCTGGTGATTTTGTTGAATTTGAAAACAAAATGGAGGATATTTTAACTAAACTTTGTCATAAAAACAAGTCCGTGATTGTGTGCGGTGACTTTAATGTAGATATATTACAAGTAACTTCGTCTAGTGTACGTTTATTAAATTTGTTTAAATCTTTTAACTTATTGAACGTTTTTTTTGAACCTACTCGCATTACTAGTGTTTCCTCGACTTGTATTGATAATGTGTTCTGTCGCTGTAACATTTATGAAGAGACGATAATGACAAATTTAAGTTCAGACCACTGTGGTCAAAAATTTTCTATATTAATCAATCGTGAAAATGAAAAGCCCCAAAAATTTACTTGCAGACCGATAACAAAAAACCGAACTAATACTTTTAAGAATATTGTTGCGCAAAAACTGCATAAAGTAGACATGAGCGATGGCAATCCCAATAATTTATATAATAAAGTTTTCGATTTTTTGTTACAAGAATTCAATAATATTTTTAAACCAAAAACTATAACTAAATACCTAAAACTTAAATTTAGTGATTGGGCTACCCCGGGAATATACAAAAGTAGAGAAAAATTATATGATTTGTATGGTGAGAGGCAATGGAATCATGATCCCGTGTTCTTTAATAAAGTTAGAAATTTCTCTAAAATATTTAAAAACGTTTGCGTACATGCCAAGTCGATTTATATTAGAAATAAAATTTTAAACTCTGATGATAAGATAAAAGCAACGTGGGATGTTATATCTAGTGTTTCTGGGAAAACTAGGGCTGTTCATGGACCTATTAAGCTAAAAATTGATAATATTGAAATAAATACAGATTCAAATGTTGCGGCTACTTTTGAGACTTTTTTTAAAGAAATTCCTGTAACAGTCACGCGGAATCTAAATTCTTCACCATTTGATGCAATTGCGGAACTGACGAATAACGTAAGAGTCAGTGACAAATGTTTTGTTTTTAAACCTGTTTCATCAAATGAAATTGTTAAAACGTTTAGAAACCTAAATATGAAAAAAACAGGGGATCTCTGGGGTATGTCAGTTAAATTACTTACCACTGTTATAAATGACATTGCTCCCCAATTATCCTTAATTTTTAACAAATGTATTGAAACCGGTACATTCCCAGATTTAATGAAAAATAGTAAAATAGTTCCTTTGTTTAAAAGCGGCGATAGACTTGAACCGGGAAATTATAGACCAATATCTATTTTGCCTACCTTAAGTAAAATCTTCGAAAAAATTATTCTCAACCAAATGACAGAATTCGTTTACAGCAATAAAATCATGCATAGTAAACAATTTGGTTTCACCAAAGGCAAGTCAACAACTGATGCGGGTGCCACGCTTCTTAAGCACATTTACGACGCATGGGAGAAGTCACAGAATGCAATCGGGGTATTTTGTGATTTATCTAAAGCCTTTGATTGCGTAGACCATCAAACATTACTATGCAAACTTAACCACTATGGTGTGCGTGGTGCTGCGCTTGATCTTATTACCTCTTACCTAAATCAAAGAGTTCAGACGGTTGATGTAAATAATTGTAAATCGGCTGGTTCTCACCTAAAGATGGGTGTTCCACAAGGATCTATCCTTGGCCCCTTTTTATTTTTACTATATATTAATGATTTGCCCTTTTATGTAAAAGGACTATGTGACATTGTACTTTTTGCTGATGATACCTCGCTTATTTTCAATGTTGATCGTAATAAAGCTAATTATGACGAAGTAAACAGTGCTCTGTCACGTATTCTTCATTGGTTCGAAATTAATAATTTGGTCTTAAATACTAAAAAAACTAAATGCATGGAATTTGCACTTCCTAATGTCAAAAGTCAAAATTGTAGTTTACGCCTTAACAATGAAGTGTTAGAACTGACTGACTCGACAACTTTCTTAGGTATAACTTTAGATAAAAAGCTCCAGTGGAACCCCCATCTCTCGACACTCGCAAGCAAACTTAGCTCAGCCGTCTTTGCAATTAAAAAAGTAAGACAATTAACAGACGCTAATACGGCTCGACTCGTTTATTTTAGTTATTTTCACAGTATATTGTCTTACGGTATCTTACTATGGGGCAGCGCTGCCGAAATTAATTCTATATTTATTTTACAAAAACGAGCTATACGGGCTATTTGTAACTTAAAAGCTAGAGACTCCCTAAGAGAAGTTTTTAAAGAAATCGGTATTCTTACGGTCGCTTCTCAATACATTTTTAATAACTTACTATATATACGCCAAAATTTAAATGACTATAAAAAAAACAGCGACAGACATACTATCAATACAAGAAATAAAAATAGGCTTGTAACGCCTAAATTTAGACTTCAAAAAGTTAAGAAATCCTTCATGGGCTTGAGTATACGCATATATAATAAGGTTCCACAAGATATCTTAGATCTTCCTTTTCTTGGTTTCAAATCTAAAATTAAAAGTATATTATTAAATAAATCTTACTATAACATTCAAGAGTTTTTGGTTGATCGAAATGTGTGGAACTTGGGTCATTGTATCATAAATCTTGGGTCATAAATCTGTATTGTATTGCGAATAGCTAGTAATCTCCGCAATTTGTTTTTTGTTGTAAATTAATTTTTGCTTTATCGACCTTCTGCATCACACCGATTCCTTAGAAGTCACTACTTGCGGTAGCATCGGGAGTCGGGTTGCCTCCCTCCCTCAAATATGTGCGAAGGGGGTGATGGCTGGCTCTTGTGTTATGCTCGTGAACGGGTGCTGCTTGCGGTGACTGGTTGTGTGGCAGGCCGAGGATTTGTATATATATATGTATGTATATATATATATATTTACTGTTATTATTATTTAATTTTCGTTGCCTGAAATCATTGGGCTTCTTTTCCGATTGATTGCGACGGTTCTAGTTGTTCCAAAATTGCATTTAAGTTTATAAAATAAATAAAATTGACTCATTTGCAGGGTTGATGTTATAATTTATAAGTCAAACATTGTTAAATTTTATTTAAAAAGAGCAACTGTTGAGTTTCTGGCCAGCTCTTCTCAGCAGAACAGCATTCCGAGCTGGTGGTAGCTTACTCACAGACTGACTATACTGACCAATTTAATGTAATTGACGATTCAAAAGTGCGTGTAAATGCCTACTTGAATAAAGATATTTTGAATTTGAATTTGAAATATTCTTTTCATTCCCCATATTGCGCGGCTTTCAAGAAAATTAGACCTTGAATAGACGTTTTATCTTCTACGACCCCAAATAACTATCTTGTGCCCTTTTAGCTTTTCATAAAATATTGCGAAATGTTACAAGCTGTAAAAAGATTCCTAATATTAGTCATAGTCTATTTCTTTAATAAGTATATGTTTTAACTAATTATTTTATATACAAGACCATATCACTCCCTGTTAGTATTTGATTTTAATTTTATTTTAGGTCACAGGTTTTTACATGTTTAAAATATATACGGAACTTGGTGGAACTTGGTGGCAGGAATCATATCAAAAAGCTGTTCAAATATAAACTGCAATACTTGGCGTGTCATTTACTTTCGAAGAGCTATGATGAACGAATGTGTGTTACTTAGAGGTAAATGCCCAGACTTGTGTCTTTTGGGGGTTAAAGTGAACAAGTTCAGTAAATTGAATGGGATTAATCCTACACCGAAAGTTTCCCTAGGGAGGTCACCATAGAAGACGCAGAAAACCTGAAATGTGCAGTATCCCAGTGCTGTCATTTTTATAATATCGAATGTTGGAAAAGTAAGCATATCATTAATATGCAGATAAAACTGTATTGGACATTGCCTTTGGAAACACCGTTATTAACGAGCAAAAATTGTCGAGCACCATTTTTATTTACAAACATATAAATAACGGATACAAAGTAAATCTAAACTCAGAACAATAATATGTAGATGACACAAATTTTCACGTGTAGGACACTACCTTTGGTTCAGCAGTCAGGGCCCCTAACCAATAAGCCATCGATATTTAATCTATGGTTGTTTGATAAATTTAATGTGAATAGGGCCTTAGTAGATGTGTGGTGCATCAAAGGTCTTTGAACCATCGATTATAGTCTAGTAACATAACATTTAAGCTATGACATGTGATACATTTTACAAAAGCACACTATAATATATTTTTGTAATATTGCATATATTTTTGTAATTTATCTCCAGAATATAAGTGGTAATTTGAATTACCTTTCTTGTAGCGTTTTCTTTAAAAATTGACAGACGGACGGACCTAGTGTTTAAAAGCACATATTGTTCTTTTAATAATATATATTTTTTTATTAAAATGGGTAACAATAATAATTATTATTAACAATAATTTAAGCATATTATCAAAATGGGTATTCCATTATAGTTCGGTAATTAGTTTATTTTAGCCTAATTTAAATAATTTTCATAACACGGACATACGGACACGTGGTGTAAATATGACGTGTTAATTGCCATAAAAATTACGCCACACTGGATATGTAGCACGATCGATTTGAGGGCAAGGTTACCTTACGGGGAGGTGATGTTAACTGGCTGGTTTTGATAACCTTAGATGTTTCTTACAATGTTTCCTTATAATTTATACATCATAGCATCTACAGGATTTTACAAAAACCAGACAATTTCGGGTTTTCTGGAAAAAACGGTAATAGATTTGATAAAAAATAGCAGCAGTAAGTAAAACCTATTTTGTTATTATTTATTAAAAAAAAAAATAATTAGAAAATAATGAAAACTATTTCTCGGATGTCATGTTTTTTTTTTTTTCGGCAAGGCACCTTTGTTTCACGGCAATTAGGTAAACATAAATAATATATACCTGTTTTATAACGCTATACTATTCACCATTATTAATATTTTTTTTCCATTTTGAAACGGTAACGCAAAGTAAAATAATGAAATCAATCTTATAAAAGAAAGTATTTAATGTAATATTACCTACATGAATAGGAATTTAGGTTTATTATTTAAAAGTATAATACTAAGAAGTAATCCCTATTCAAATTCAAATTCAAAATATCTTTATTCAAGTAGGCATTTAAACGCACTTTTGAATCGTCAATTACATTAAATTGGTCAGTATAGTCAGTCTGTGAGTAAACTACCACCAGCTCGGAATGCTGTTCTGCTGAGAAGAGCTGGCCAGAAACTCAACAGTTGCTCTTTTTAAATGAAATTAAACAATGTTTGACTTATACATTATAACATCAACCCTGCAAATGAGTCAACGACCCAAGTTCCATACATTTCGATCATCCAAAAATTCTTGAATTTTATAATAAGATTTATTTAATAATATACTTTTAATTTTAGATTTAAAACTATGAAAAGGAAGATCCAAAATATCTTGTGGAACCTTATTATATATGCGTACACTGAAGCCCATGAAGGATTTGTTAATTTTTTGAAGTCGAAATTTAGGCCTTACGAGTTTATTTTTATTTCTTGTATTTATCGTATGTCTGTCGCTGGTTTTAGTATAAGTATTTAAATTTTGACGTATATATAATATATTATTTAAAATGTATTGAGAAGCAACCGTAAGTATACCGATTTTTTTAAAAACATCTCTTAGGGAGTCTCTAGCTCTTAGATTACAAACAGCCCGTATAGCTCTTTTTTTGTAAAACAAATATAGAATTCATTTCGGCAGCACTGCCCCATAATAAAATACCGTAAGACAAAATACTATGAAAATAACTAAAATAAACGAGTCGAGCCGTATTAACATCTGTTAATTGTCTTACTTTTTTAATTGCAAAGACGGCAGAGCTGAGTTTGCCAGCGAGAGTTGAGAGATGGGCGTTCCACTGGAGCTTTTTATCTAAAGTTATACCTAAGAAAATTGTTGAGTCAGTCAGTTCTAACACTTCATTGTTAAGGCTTAAACTACAATTTTGACTTTTGGCATTAGGAAGTGTAAATGCATTTAGTTTTTTTAGTATTTAAGACCAAATTATTAATTTCGAACCAATGAAGAATACGTGACAGAGCACTGTTTACTTTGTCATAATTAGCTTTATTACGATCAACATTGAAAATAAGCGAGGTATCATCAGCAAAAAGTACAATGTCACATAGTCCTTTTACGTAAAAGGGCAAATCATTAATATATAGTAAAAATAAAAAGGGGCCAAGAATAGATTCTTGTGGAACACCCATCTTTAGGTGAGAACCAGCCGATTTACAATTATTTACATCAACCGTCTGAACTCTTTGATTTAGGTAAGAGGCAATAATGTTTGATGGTCTACGCAATCAAAGGCTTTAGATAAATCACAAAATACCCCGATTGCATTCTGTGATTTCTCCCATGCGTCGTAAATGTGCTTAAGAAGCGTGGCACCCGCATCAGTTGTTGACTTGCCTTTGGTGAAACCAAATTGTTTACTATGCATGATTTTATTGCTGTAAACGAATTCTGTCATTTGGTTGAGAATAATTTTTTCAAAGATTTTACTTAAGGTAGGCAAAATAGATATTGGCCTATAATTTCCCGGTTCAAGTCTATCGCCGCTTTTAAACAAAGGAACTACTTTACTATTTTTCATTAAATCTGGGAATGTACCGGTTTCAATACATTTGTTAAAAATTAAGGATAATTGGGGAGCAATGTCATTTATAACAGTGGTAAGTAATTTAACTGACATACCCCAGAGATCCCCTGTTTTTTTCATACTTAGGTTTCTAAACGTTTTAACAATTAATTTGATGAAACAGGTTTAAAAACAAAACATTTGTCACTGACTCTTACGTTATTCGTCAATTCCGCTATTTCATCAAATGGTGAAGAATTTAGATTCCGCGTGACTGTTACAGGAATTTCTTTAAAAAAGTCTCAAAAGTAGCCGCAACATTTGAATCTGTATTTATTTCAATATTATCAATTTTTAGCTTAATAGGTCCCTGAACACCCCTATTTTTACCAGAAACACTAGATATAACATCCCACGTTGCTTTTATAGGTATAATTAATTACATACTTATATAGGTATAATTAATTATAAATTAATTATGAAGGCAACGGTTAGTTAAGTCATCAAGTGTTAACCAATTTATTTAAAATATTAGAATAATGCGTAAGAATATTTATCACATACCTTTTTATTTTATTTGGTATGTGTATGATATGTGATAATATATAATAAAACGCGATAGTTTAAAAGTAAGTATATTAGAATAACTCATAGCAAATTATATTGAAGCAGTAAACTAAACTTTATATGGAAAAATTGGTTTTATTTTTATTGTATGATATATCCATAATATTGACTGCTAATTGGATTTCAAACAAAAGGATTGTTACGCTACAAAATATTTTTCAGTTTATTTTGTTTGTTGTTGTTAAATGATTAAGCAGAAAGATTTAAACCTTTATTATAAGTATATTCTTTAACTATTATAACCACATATACTTCTACTATAAACAATCAAAGAAAAACAATATTTTCTACATTTGAATTTGGAATCTCTCACTGTTAAAATTAATGAATACTCTGAAGCCCGAGGATGCAGCATCTGGATGGATGGATGCTAGATCTATCAAGACTAAGATAAATATATGCGGAAACTGTATGTATACAATACGACACAGTGACATTTTTTATTCCATTCAGTTGGCCGTTTTTTCGATTGACAAATAAATCTTCACAGTCTGGCATGGAATTGAGTCATTTGTGAAATTGTTCGCAAATTGTTTTCAAATATTGATTTTAAGGAATTCGATTAAAATTAAATTCAAATAATTAGACATTAAATTCAAATAGCTCGGTTTGAAGTTGCATCCATTTTATTCGAAAATTACCAGACTACATTATTGTATATATTTCATAAGTATTCCTTTTTAATAAGTGTTAATTAATGTACAATAAATTACAATCTTGAATAATATTTGTTATAACTAATAGAAAATTATAACTTTTAATTTTTTAAACAGTATAATAGCTTTTAATTATTTGCCTAATGATATCTAGAAATATGAGCGTTATCTTGAGAAATGAAAAGATAAGGAAGGGTAAGAGATGGAGACACAGAGAGAAGACACCGGGAAAGGAATTGGTCTTAAGTCACGTTCACCTTAGAATATCCAGTTATATATGATAGACAAATAAAGATCCATTTGCTGGAAGCGCTCGGTACTACCAGGGTGGAGGTACTGCATGTACTAGCTTCAGCAGTTATTTTTTTATATGTTTACAGTTTGGCTTGAATATATTTTTTAACATCAGTGTAGTATTATTTCTATTATTTATACATACTTCCGTGGAAAGATCTATCAGTTAGAAAATATAAAGAAATTGAAGACTTTAGTATTATATTTTTTTAATTTTGTATGAAAGTATCTATATTGGGGGGATTCCTATTACAACTCTCCACAATCAGTATCACACACGCGGCCGTTCTATCTGTTGGTTTGTAATATTACTGTTCACGGAAAATTGATTGTAATACTTTGAAGTCCCTTAATCCATAATATTGGTAGTAAATAGATTTAACAAAGAGATGGCGCATTTTTTAATCAATAACTGGCCGCATTGTTTAATTATCTGTGATAATAACCTCAATGGTAATTAGTTACATATATTATTATATGATAGTCATTATTTATAATTTATAATTTATAATATCGGGACAAATTACACGCATTGATGTAACCCCTAAGTTAGCAAATTATTTGCTTGTGCTTAGGGTGTTAGAAAACAAAACAAATACATGTAAATACACATATAAATACTGAGAATATAATTATATAAATTCACACATATTACAATAAAAAACGCAATAAATAACAGTAAGATTTTCCTTCTAATAAATAGTATTTATGGCAAGAAGATAAAAAATAAAATAGAGTCAATATCAATAACTAGTATAGGTACATGAAACCAAAAAATATTCAGTGGCCATCACCCACTCGCTAATATCTAAACAGTAACTGAATATTCCCCCACTATTTACTGACACTACAAGGGCAAAAGGTCTATAACTTAAGCTTCAGGAAGTAGTTTGTCTCCAAGACTGAATGTTTCGAAAAAGCAATGTAGAGTACTTTTTTTATGAATTCATACTTAAGTTTCGCCATTTCAAAGAAAAGAAAATTGATATTCAGATTTTTATAGAAAGATGAATCAATGTACAAACGAACATATCGTGCTAGTAGTACCTAGTTAGTTTAAGAGTTATATTAAAATCCTTCCATAAGTTATTATTTCATAAGAAAAATAATTTCTCTACTATATTAAATTAAAACAATTCTCGTAAAGACTCGTTATAATAATCGCTATTTCACTAAGCTTAATGCCTACTGAATTAGCGATTATTGTAACGAGTCTTATTTCATAAGCCTTGATATTAAATTTTCCTTCAATTAGGACTATCCATAATTACATAATAATTCAATATTACTGTCTGCGTATTAATATAACATAGGTATGATCAGCTCAGCATTCGTGAATCGATTAGTTTTCGAAGGCTTCGTTCAATGTGTGTTACGACGGTCTTTTGTTTACAGAACTCCTAGTTATGATTGTTTAGGTGTTTTGCCTCCCTCCACAAGCTCATATCATCACTTAATGTTTATATTCGAATATACCTTTAGTTTTCTGCTGTATATATAATAAAAAGTTTTCTTTTAAAATAAATTGAGCAATTTTCGGAAGTATAAAGAGTCCTATACGTCGATATGGATAATAAGTCACCACCAAGTAAAAGGTCTATTATTTTTTTTAGTAATTATAATAAATATTATGTTATATATCACTTTTAATTTTACTAAGTGTTCATAAAAATGATATTATTTAAAATTGTGTATAAATACGTATATAGCTGTATATCTTTCGCATATTTATTATTATATTGTCATATGATATAAGAATACTAGTTTGGAGATAAAATCCATTGTTAGAGCTACATCACGAGATCACAAGATTTATTCGTTTCTTATATTAACTCATAAACATAATACTAACATTTGAAAGAATAGTTGTTTAGTTTCTTGATCTAATTATTATTACGCACTCTACGAATGCACCACGCTGCCGGCTACCTCACCGGTAACCTGAAGATGAGAACTAAATGTAACTAACTGTGTTATTATACTTTAAACGTTTGAATAGTCTTAATATAATAGACCGGGGTCAATGGCCCTTTTCGTAATTCATTACTAACAAGCTATTTTTTGTGAGTAGCTTCATTTTGACGAAACGTCCAACATATGTAAGTAATATAATAAATAATGTAATATAACCTTGTACATAAAACACGTTGAAAAAGGGACATCTTTGATCAAACCTAGCATTTTGCAAGACAAATATTTTTTCGGCTAATTTAGTTAATTAATATGAGAATTATAAAAAAATAATCGGTAATACATTTTTGATAACTACTAAATCAACACATTATATTTTCATTATTTCTGTTAGCTAGAACTTACGAAATTTATGAACTAGCAAATTTTGGGCGTCTCGTCAAATTAAAACTACTCACAAAAACTTTGCTGGTAGGTAATCAATCACGAAAAAGGGCGAGAGACCCCGGTCTGTATGCTTGTAGCCTTGCTAGTGATCACACAATGATCTAAACATTTTTATCTTAATCGCAATCAATCGATTATATATAATAAAAATCTAGATTAACCCTAACTCCTGTCAACCATTATGACCTTCAAAGATATTTACTGCTTAGCTGAACGTCAATGCTTCAACTTTAGGTTATATAACTACTAATGATTCTAAAGTAGGTTCGAGGTCGCATACGGAAGTAATAATATTTATATTAAGGGTAAATTTCCAAGGTTACGATCGAAATTTCGAAGAAAACCTTTTCGAACAATGGCTAATTAGCCGTTATTTGGAAATTAAATTGTAAAGCATAATCAATATTTGCTCGTGTAACGCCTTCGGGGGAAAATTATTTGCTGATATCTAAACGACCGCTCACTTTATCATATTTAAATCGAGCTTTTCATTTAAAATCGATTACTTTGTCAATACCCGATAACCTTGACCGATTTGAAACATTTTTATTTCATTCTTTAATTAAATCTTAAATCGCTAATTATAATTTAATTTAGGTAGACTACCAGGTATACTACTAGGTAACTACTAGGTAGACTACTAGATAGACTACTAGGAAGACTATTAGGCAGACTACCAGGCATACTACTAGGTAACTACTAGGTAGACTACTAGGTATACTACCAGGTATACTACTAGGTAACTACTAGGTAGACTACTAGATAGACTACTAGGAAAACTATTAGGCAGACTACCAGGCATACTACTAGGTAACTACTAGGTAACTACTAGGTAGACTACTAGGTAGACTATTAGGTAACTACTAGGTAAACTATTAGGTAGACTACTCGATAGACACTAGGTAGACTACTAAGTAGTTAGGTGTGAATTATAGGAAAATGATGAAAATATATGTTTATTAAAAAAATAGGAATGATGGAAATAACACTTTTTACGGATTTAACTCGCTTATAATTAAATTTTAAATTGAACACGACATTTCGAATGCTTTGCAGCAATCTTGTTCACGGAAGGACATCTCGTCTTAAAATTGAATTATACGCGTATTAAATCCGTAAAATCGTTTTATTTCGATGTGCAGTATACTCGTGAAAATCAATATTTCATGTCATTAGGTTAGGTGAGGGTAGCAATATAATAATAAAAATAATAATAATAAACTCAATAACTCATAAATGAAACTCATTTTAACAGCACTATTTTACAGTCAAATAGTAAAAGTCCGTAGAGTCCATTCAGTGAAACCTTTTCTAATATCCTTTCTTATTAAAAACAACGGAACAATTTCACTGCAGCGCGGCGCGGCGGTAGAGACACTTCTTTATCCAGGACAATATTGATGAATACTATCTTTAATATAGTATTTATCTGAGTATTTTTCTATTTATCTATATGTGAATGAATATAATTATATTATTTCATATTTTAAATATTTAGCGACAAAGTAACAGAAAAAATAATTATTGGAAAAACATATTTTGATGTATAAATTTAAAAGACATTATAATTCTAATTCATAATTGATTTTTTTATGAGCACAGCAAATCAACTTCACTTGTAAATTTGCTCTTTTTTTTTTTTTTTATACAAAAACTACATTCTTTCAGCTCTTACATTGATTTATAAAACTCGTACAATGTACTTTTAATATACTTTTATAAACTTCATCAACAACTCCTTGTTTCATGTTTAATAAAGTAACGGCCCTAATTAATATAAAAGTTTCTAGAGTAGCTAATAACATGGTAAGTGAATAATTAAAGTTACGTATATACTTAAAAATAGTCAATTTAGCGAAAATATTCTGTAACGTAAACATATTGGAATAACTTTTATTATTATTTATATTCTTTATTGTATGCCACATACAAAATACATATTAAAGTTACAAATGAAATTAATAACAAAACACAGGGAAAATACAAAGGGCCTAAAGGAGATTTCTTCCGAATCAAAAAAATAGTACATTTAGATAGGTCTGATATATTGTGTTTGATGATTGCATCACTTAATGTAAATGTACATTAATTAAAGACATTTTTCTTCACCTTATTTATAAATAAATAAAATAAATAACTGTGAATAAATTTTATGATACAGAAAATAAAAATATATAAAGCTACTAATTAAAGAGACACCGCTGTTCCAACTGTAGCAAAATATAATCTTATTAAACCCTGCGTAAAGCGACTGAGGCAAGGTGTTTACATTTTTTATGACTCACTTATCTACCTTATCTAATTAAAGGATAAAAACATTTTTCTACATTTGCTATATTTAATGTAATAAGTTTTATAGAACGTGTAATATGACTTGATTATAATTCCATTTCAAAAAACAGTATAGTGAATAAGTATAAGCATAAAATAGACACAAAAATAGTTCTCTAAATATTAAAAAAACCTCTGTTATCTTACAAAAATCGTAACAAAGTAAATGTTTCTGAAATAATATTGTACAAATAATAACCTAAAGGTAAAATCGTTAGTATTTTCTGTCTTCATATTATAATAGTCTTTAATTATTTATTGTTGTTCAAATATTGTTTGATAAATTTAAAAGGTTTATTTGAAACATTATATTTAAGTTTAAATTTATTTTTTAATAAATAAGTTACTTTATAAATATTAGATATATTATCAAATCTTGTTTATATAGCAGCGGTATTAAATAAACTAAATAAAAATAATATAAGTTGTTGAATGTTCTATGGTGTAGCAATACTGATGTGTAATGAAATAGTAACGAATAATTCTGTATGAACATTATTTGCTTTTTAAACAATGTAGTTGATACGTTTTCAGTATATGACACAAAAACCATAAATTCATATTTTTAAAAATGTTATGTTTTTATTCAAAACATTTTTACGTATTTTGGTGACATATTGTATTGCATGGGGTTATATTATTATCTACGTGTCAGGTTATCAAACGCATCAAAATATTTTCAATCAAGTGTAACTAACTGGGAACTATATAACCGGACCTTATTATATTGTAGTATACCAATGTACATAAGTAAAAATATTAAATAATCTTTAGTTTATAAATGTTTAATGTTGTAGAGATGGTTTAAGATAATAGTGTCATTATGTTAATTAATCTCTGCAGTTAAAATTAAAGTTCGATCTTAACTTTATTAGTTTTTCCTAAAATTATTATACTTATTATAGCTATAAAAATATTTATTGATATGAATATTATTAAATTGCACAATATTTTAATAATTTGAGTGATTTTGTTGAGGATAGGACGATGAAGACGTTGTCACGTAAAATCATTTTATATATTATTTATTTTATATTATATTATTGATGTTATTATTTTTTACAAAATTTATTTACAGACTTTTTCGATACATCAATTAGTTGCGGAGATATCGATCATTGAAGTTATTGTTTGCTACCAGTATTTTATATACATATTTTTTTCAGTTATAAAAAAATACTATTTCCAATTGTGTCTGCCAAGTATGGTCACATGTACTGGCCTACATATTAAATAATAATAAGTACAGATAATGTTATTTGACGTCACTTCTGATTTTATATATTTTAATATTGTTAATTTTAAAGAATTAATTTGAAAATCAAAACACTTATTCAGATCGAAGGTTCAAATTTTTGCTAAATAAATTTGAAATTAATTAAAATTTGTAATTAATGAAGTTGAAAATTAAAACATTTACTTAAATTAGATGTTAAAATTCTTGCTCAACACATTTTAAATCAAGTTTTCTTATATCTGCCACTTTTTCTTAATATTTGTAATTTTAAAGAATCAATTTGAAAATCAAAACATTGCTCGGCGGACCGATCATGTTTGAGTGGGAGAGAGACGCAAGGCATTCTATGTGTGTGTGACTCATCGTTACGTTACCGGGCGTTACACTTTTTCATAAGTGACTCCCAGCTTAACCTAATTTAAGACGTTGTCACGTCAACAAAATCACCTTTTTTTGTAAAGTTAATCTTTAATTATTTCGAAATATCAAAAACGTTTTTTGATAAAATATCATAACACTTCTTAATGCAGTAAGTAATCAAATATTTTTCACATTCATTTAGTTAATTGCATTTGAGTTAATCAAAAAAAGTAAGAAGAATTGTTAATTATATAAATAAATATTTAAAGCTATAAATGAAGAAGAAACCGCTTTTGCAACTTTGAGGAAATGTAATTCTATTAAGATCCTAAGTATCGTGCTCGAGATAAATTATATAGGTACCTTAATTATTATCCTCGGTGTTATGCTTTATTTGATAAAAGAATAATTTGCAATCTCTCGGTAGATTGCAATTATTTTAAATAAAATGAGTATTATTTTGTTATTTTTATTTTATTTAAATAAAATAAATTTAGAATGAAAAAGGCGTTTTTAAACTAATGATGTCACCATCGTCTCCATAAAGACAACTTTATACAGGGTTATTTATAATTAATTGGCCAACTCTTGTAAGCAGCCTCTCTACATCAATCCCAACAACATTTGTTCTATGCCTTTTTAAAGTTAATAGTTTTTAAAATTTAACTTTTCCCAAACAAAATTTATTTGTTGCCTCTGAACTGGCATTAACTCTGAGTGTAGGTATGGCGCCCGGACGTTGGCCTTTTAAGTACTTCTTACAAAACACAGAGTAATAAGTAAAAGAGAAAGAAAAAAAAAATATTTTGTTTTTTTGTGTTGTTTATAAATTTCTAAAAGGTCGCAAGACAAATATTTTTGTGATTGATGTAGAGAGACTGCCTGCAAGAGGTGGCCAACTAATTACAAATAACCCTGTATAGAATACTTAATCCACCGAGGCGGCAATACGGTAGCCCGATTGATACAGGCAGCGGCGGGATAGTTTCCTAGAGATCGCGGGTTCGAATCCCTGCCCGTATCGGTGTGTTTTACAGTCTATATTTATTTTTAAATTTAAATAAACTTAACACGGCTAACTATGTATAAGGATATTTTCAAATATATTGTGAAATTTTAAATTTAATTTAGTATATATGAGGAACTGAGGTACATATTGTAAATTACGAGAATAAATATTGTAAACATTCCGGTATGTTTCTGATGATTAAAAACATTTGTTTTGTTGTTGTTGTTTGTTTGTACAATAGTGTAGTAACATCTGGATTTAAAAGATCTATCATTATCTTTCTTCTATCTATTAATGAAGTTCTTTATATTTATTATTATCTAAAACAATAAAAGTAATATAATATTTTGTGTCTAGGTAAAAAGCAAATCAGCTATTATCGAATAGAAGTTGTGCTTGCTTATTTTCTATAAAACATAAAAAAATGAGTGTAATTAATACTGCTACTTGCTATTAGACAATTTATGAAAATGATACTAAGACATTTTTCACCCAGCTCTATTTACAATATGTTAAGTACGATAACTTTCAATTTAAGTGTACATTATCTGGGAACAAATTGCCACCTTCTTGGTAATTAATTTACTGGCTTATAAATTAGAATTTAAAAATGAGGCAACCAGGCCACTAAACGCCAACATCATGACAGATAGTTATCTAACATTGAGCCATTTTCTTGAAAAGGCTTTATATGTTCGGATCGATATTAGATACAGTATCACTTGCACTGTGTCTGCTTGCCTGCAAATAATACATTAGTTAGATAGCCAAGTAATACATTAGTTGATAATAATGAGTTCTAGTATGGAATGTATCAATGTAACACTTTTATACTTTTCGGTAATAAATATTGTATTTATATAATCTAATATTATAAGCTTTAACCACATATGATTTGAAAATAAATATGTTAAGCCATTTAATCATTAGGTATGTACTGAAACCTGACGTTTAGGAAGTTTTTGTATTTTTCGATTGTTCTATTATAACTTAAAGTATAACACTATTATATAGTATGGTATGACTATAACAGCCATGAAATATCCATGTAGATATAACATTAGATATACTATTAAACCGTTCATTGACGCTGTTACGATACTATAAACATCATGCATTTACATTATATGATTTAAGAATAGATATGTGACATAATCATAAAGAGGGCGGTCAACAACTGCAGAAAGATCTTCTGCTGCGATATTTAAAATATTTGTTGTGTATTTCAATAGGCAAAAGAAATGAATCAATCTCTTATACCTAGTCTTGCCATAAATATTATAACAAAAAAACATTTTTTTTTAATTGCAAATAATAATTATTACTTTTACAGTGTGCTAGTTTAAAACACAAATATTAATCAATTAAAAATATAAAAAGCTTATTCGAAGTGGTGTTCATTGGCTGCAATACAGTCCTTTAAACGTTGAGGCCAGTTATCAATAGAAGCACGCGCTCTTTCCATGGGGAAACTCTTCACTACCAATTGTATTGATTGTTTTAGGGACCAATAAAAACATAATTGAAAGTTTTAAGACTTCTATTCAACACCCAAATTAATAACAGTTGTAATAATATTATATGTACCTACATGTTTAAAAATTACAATTAATGTATGTTACTAGAAACCCTTTCTGAAATATATTTGTTTTAGTGGCTCTATACTTCCAGAAACGTTAAAGAAACAGTCGCCAATTAAGAAATAAATATTTTTAGTCGCCAATTAAGAAAAGTTCAAAACCTTAGCGTACCGTTGCTTGGAATGAGAAAATTCTACCAGAATGACAAACATAATTTATATAAATTGGCTTTATTATTATATATCAGTTATACCACATAATCATCTTTTTTTCAAAAGATATTATATTTAAGACACAATTTTCCTACTTTTATTATATCATATTTTTATTGTATAACAAAACACGTCGGTCCCTATTTAAACAATGAACCACACGTACGTTGAGGTGTCATCACTTGTGACCTCATTCCAGAGTAGAGGAGAGATTTTAAATTAAAATAGTTTACGCAGTAAACACTGAACATAACAAAAACATTTTTGTTTACAACTCAACAGTTTAGTTACATATACTGGATTATATGTACACTATTTTTCTGAACAATTTTTTGCTCTACCACTTGTTTAATGAACTATTAAACTATGACTTGTCTATACATTTAATAAAATTGTCACTGATCGAAAACGGTATATGGAAAATATTTAAAAAAAAATCATGATTTATAAAAGCAAGAGAACCCGAAACAATGTTTTTTTATTTTGTCTGTTCGTCTGTACGCTAATCTCAGAAACGAATTAATCAATTTGAATGAAATTTTCGGGAATATTTTGTCATGGGATTCAATTTACATTTTGTTTTTTTTTTACTAACGGTCAACAAATAAAATTAGTTAATAATCTCTTATTTTCATACCATTGCTGCTTTCCAGTGAGTAAACATAAAAAATATATAAATAAACTAGAAATACTCCTACACGCAAAAACTACTTGATTGAATTTAATGAAACTTTTAAGGTTTATACCTTTTACATACATTGGTAAGTACTGATCAAAATTGAAATCTACGCGTATGAAGTCGCAGTCACAGCTAGTTAATTATATAATATGCAATATGCTAATGTTTTATTTTTTTATACAGATGCAATAATACAAAACCATGTTTCACTCTATTCCATCTGATGGAAAGTAGAAACGTACTTATAGGTGTACCACTTCTACATAATAATTAATCTTGGATTAATATAGGATGTACCTATTAAAAGAGATAAGAATGGGTTTTTATTTGTGTCGTGATTTATTGCTATAACAGGTTCTGTAAAACTAAGTGTCAATCAGTAACTCTCAAGTATGGTTAGACCACCAGCGGCAAATGTTAATTTATAAATATTTATTTCGGATTATTTATTAATTACATATTTTTCTTTAAACGGATACTACTGCGACTACTAGTATTATTGTATTTCAATAAATAATAAAACATAAAAAAATACATATTTCAAATGAAATAAATGTCATAATTCAATTATGAATTGAGAAACATTTTATTACCAATAATATTAGTTCATTGTACAAAAAAAAACAAGAAATAAATTTAACACCGATCGCAAAATAAGTTATCGAAGGTATTTTCTTCACTATTTCTGCTTTGCTCGGTTTTCTATTTACTTGACTGCGGCGGCACAGTACAAAGGTAAAGAACAAAGAAGAGTGCCGCAGCCTGACCCACCTCAGTTACGAATCACAACAAAAAGAAAAAGAAGTTTGTATTTCTTTGTTATTTGTTTCATAAATTATTGCAATGCCTTATTATAAGTAGATCTACAGCCCGTCGCGTCGGAATAAAAAGACGGGATTCCGATATACGAAGAATGTCTAAAAACGCCATTTTGTTGCAAGAGTATACAAGGAAAGATAAATACTTTAATATTTATCTCTGTTAACTTTTCTTACTTTTATATAATTCTCCGGTATTTAATTTTATATAATCCGTTTTTAAGATTCCGATTTTAAATCGTACGAGTATAAACTTATTAAATGACTTTTTAAAATAAAAGCACGAAGAGTTAAAAGATGCTAATAATTAATTTTTTTAATTTCCAATTTGAAATAGATATTCAGGTGACTGAAATTATAAGAAGAAAATTTATATAACATGACAGAGAAGTATGGAAATATCCCTCTTCAATACACTTTAGAATTACATTGCTAGAGATAACTTTTAACATACAATTAAAAACAAAAATGAAACTGTCAGTTTGTTACTGCACATATGTCGTTAATATCAGCGGACAGGTTATCTATACATGTGGTTGTAATACGTTGTAGCTGCGGTTGCGGGGCTTTGGTGGGTGTGGCTCAATTATATGTTTGTTGGCAAATAATTAACAGCATAATAAATTATTATTAGCAACAGATAGAAAAGATATAGTTAATCTTTCATCAGCCATCATTTAAGGTTACCAAAGATTACCAAGGACTTATTATGATATTTAATTATGAGCACAGTGTAGTCTCGTATATTGCGTCTCTGAAGCGTCCCCACAGAGTTAATTAAATATCTTTACATGGATCGTGTGATGTACCTCTGCCTTAAAAATAAACTACAAACATAAAGAAGACTATGTTTACAAAAGAATTGTCGTAAAAAATAATCACTTTAAAATTAACTAGTTAAGCATTTATAAAAGAATTAGAGGATTTCTGTGAAATTGCAACAGAGAAACAGAAAAATAAATTAGATTATAAAGTAATGATAATAAACAAATATGTTACGATAAAACCATGAACAAAATTAGAGCCGCGAAAAATACACATATTATAATTTAATAATTAGCATTACTTAGGTTAATCCTGGCAGACTTTGCGCAAAGACATCCAATATTTAACACAGTTAATTAAGCTTAAAACGAAGCTGCATTATTTCTACATACTGGTTGGAACATTTATGGGAATCAATTTACTTAAAAAAGTAGCCTTAATAGCCTTTTTATCATAGAGATTTTCTACATAATGTTCTCATTTACATTGTACTTTTTATATATACAGTTTTCCATACTATCTGGAGTTTTCTTTATATTTTCTTCAAAATTTAAAGGCTTTTTCTGGTTTATTAAGTTTATGTTATAGCATTTTGACAAAATGTATTGTTTAGATTTATATAAATTGTTACATAGAAATTTCATTTCTGTAGATAATTAAATATTTATAATTTTAATATTATCGATTTCTTATTATCTGTCAAATTCTTAGACAAGGTAAATTATTTATCTGTTAAAGCTAATTACAATTTCTTAATTAGTCTGTGACATTACTTTTTGTTTTAAAGTATTGAATGTTGCCAGCTTAAGCTAACTTTATAGTCCCCGAAATGTTATTGAAAATATAAACATTTTATTAATAATTACTATTTTAAATTTCATTTATTAATCATTATTAAGGATAGCATATAGCTAGATATTTATATAAAAGTAGCTGTCATATTGTTTCAGAAGTTTAGTTGCAGCCAACGTTGTTTTATTGTTATATTTGTTAGTATAACAATTTATTATCAATATATTACACTCATTTCTTCCTTTAGATATGTAGTGCATAGTTCTTAAATTATTTAAATATTGACCTTCTTCCGATTAATATCAATTTTAACCACATTTCGTGTAACGCGGCGTGTGCATAGCCACATTGTTTTCTTATTATTCATATTTTGATTATAAAATTCAATGCCGTGACCTTTAGAGTCTTTTCTTTCGGAAGCACTTCCGAATTGAATATCTTATTAGCCTTCGGTGAGTGATTTAGTTATTTGTGATCTTATTAACGCATTTGAGCGTTGTTTCTTAAATTCATTCATTCATTCATTCGACCCTCGGAGTCGACATAGGCTAATAATATTGCTTGCGAGGCCTTTTTCCTCCATAAGGAGGTTTTTTTTGTATACCCTAGAAGATACGGGTAAATTTATAATTTGTTCGCGGGGGGTAGACGTGAATCTTCGGAGCGTCGTCCTGTTGGTCCTGTATCCTGCTTCCTGACTAGCTGAGTTTAAGAAGCTCGTCTTTATTGTAATCCCGATATTATGGTGATGTACAAAATTTATTTATACCAATAATCAACACTTCCATTTTTGAAAGTTTTATAAAGAACAAGTGTTTGACTGTGGTTCTCCAGCAGGGCTATTCGCTAACTTTGACTTTTCTAATGACCATCAGCTGTGACGTCATGGCAGTTTGTTACTATAGGAAATTAGTTGTTTGACAACCATTATGTCCGCACTTACTGATAGTGATTTTCATTTTAACTGTCAAAAAAGATACAGAATAGCCCTGCAGTACTGACAAGCAGGAGGATCATGCATATGTCTTCGCTTATAATTTGTCAGTGGCGCCTAGGATTTCTTTTTTAGTATTTTTTATATATAATTTATAATAAAGGTGTTATCTCAAGTAACCCACCGCTGAGTCTAGCTGGCATTTTTTGTTAACATTATTTTAAACATTATTATGACATTATTTTGTGTAACTTTATCAAAATTAATGTTAATGTTTTTTTTGTAATATAAACCAATAAAATTTAATTTAAACCCAACCCCACTTTTATTTTTATTTTGTAACAAAATATAGAATGTAAAATAAATATCGGTTTATTTTTCATTCTATATTAATATAAATTTAAATAAGCTTAACATGGCTATACATGTTTATAGATATTTTCAAACAATATGTATTGTACTATGATATGCATGAAAAAATATTATAAGCACAATATTCTCTTTTTTTATTATTGTAAGATTTCAAATATTCTTTAAAAATACAGTGACTCCTTTTAAGAGCTCTTTGCGTTGAGAGTGACAAGGTGTCGACACCGCGGCTGAATCATTAAGAAGAAACAAGTCATTTTTTAAATAAATCTTTTGTAAAGTCGATGACTTGATTCATCAATACTATTTTAGAAATACCGAACTTAGAAAGAGTACTGTAAAGATAGTAAGTTGCCTCCTCTGATGAAACACTAAGAAGAGGACAACCGGCAGAAATAATTGTAAGACCATCTTAATATTAATATTAATATATATTTCACCTGACGCAAATAAGGTGAAGCAGGTTTTATTTCATAAAAGCTATCCATAAAAGTTACATTCAAGTTTTTTGTCCTATAAAAAAAAACACTAAAATATATAAATAATATGTATAAAGAGCTACATTAGTAACAATAAGTCAAAAAGGCATATAAAATAAATAAATAGGGGGTATTATTATAAATAACACAATATTCAAATACCTTTATTACTGTATGTTATTTTATAAATACTTTTCGAATGATCACTGGTGTTCTTGTCCGCTACGTCGGCGGCGGCAACTGTCAGGTTTAGTGAGTAGAAGTCTCATATAACCACCTCCATCATCCCTTGGATGGAGGTGTGTATCCATGAGGATCCCTGACGATAAAAAAAAAGAAACAAAAAAGGTGTTGCAGGATAGAATTGAATTCAATTATCTCAATTATCTCAATAGTGAAGTTTCTCAGTTACCAATATAGTAAAAAAATACTTCAGTCATCAAATATATTTCATAATAACTAAGATCTTAATTCAAATTGAATTACATAACGGAGAATATAAACTACAAATGTCTCAGATTAAAAGTATATCTAATATTAAAACTATATTAAAGTTTCCTCAGTAAGTTAAACTACAGAATATGGTTTCTTAAATATAATATAGAAAAGAAGCAATTTTCTTTAAAAATAAGATACAAAGATCTCTTTGATATCATTTCAAATAACAAACTAGCAGCTCTGCGATACAATGACACAATACCTACTCCGTTACAATATACATTGCGTGATACACAAACGATTCACGAGTGTCGTCTCCACAACTATGTAGCATATTAATACCAACGTAACTCGCAGTAATAATAAAATATTACCGAATATTTTAACCGAATTACGGACGTTAATTCAATATTGTAATATTAATTAATTCAGATGGTTGTTAATTTATTATTTATATTACTAAATTATAACTGTAACTTAAAGTAAGAAATGTATGCTCAGAACCTCGAGAATAAGTTATTTTAAAGTATAATTATTGAGGAATTGATCAATTAATGAGCTTAATATGAAGTATGTCTTGTAAAATGCCGTTTATACTAATGAAATATGAGGCTGGCTATAAACATAAAATTAAACTGGTGTATTTCTTTTGAATAATAATTTTCGTTTTATTCACACATGCATAATACAGAAACAAAATAATAAAAAAAAACATAACATTTATGATTATTGTGAAGAAGATATTTGCTTACTTAAACCTCTAAAACACTCACGAAAAAAAAATATATTCGGTAAAGAATAAACAAACACATTATTATGTGAAGCTAAGATTAAGAGTAAAACTGACTGTTCAGATAGATACCTGACCAGAACACAGAAGGGTCGACCTTCAGTCCTCACCTCGTCCTGTTGATAATGGATACCTTAACTTCGGATATACAAGAGGATGCTCTCTGGTGTATGCTTTTTCCTGATAACTATATTCAAATCCAAAGATGTTGGTTTGCAAATCAGCAGAACTAAAACCAAATACATGTTCTGCGATTATCGTTATCAAGATAATGGCAAAATAGATCGATCTATAAAACACAGGAAGGAGGAAGCATCAATGATATGGCAGCGGGTCATGAAATATATACTTTTTGACTTCCGTTTTCTCCTTCGACTGGAGGATTGGATAATACATTTTCCAAAATGTATTAATTTCAAAATGTATAAGTGTATATATTTTTTAATTATTTATTTTTCAAGTAATAGTCCCGTTTTCATAAATAAATATATCCGATTTAAACTCAAATATTGTTATAATTATCAAATTAATTGGAATCCTAAGCAAAAGAATAATTGAACAGGAGATGAACCTTTGATTAGGAGATATTGAATTATTTGCTAAATACACCGACATTCTACATCTTCAATTCACCGGCTGCTAGATCGAACAAATGGAATTCTAGTTGCAATACAGTTGGTATAGTGGCTGGTCTCGTTTGGTTGGTTGGTTGGTATTAAGCAAATATCTGTGTGACCGGCTGTTAATTGGTCATCTGTCCTCACTGGATGTCAAATACTCTTCACTGTACTGTTATTTACATTTAAAAGTGAGGAAAATGTGGAAAAGGCAAAATGACTTGCATGAATTGTTCGAATGATTTATTAGTATATAACTACATAAATATTATAGATTAAAGGTGACCAAGCTTGAATATAGCGAATCTCGTATATCTTTTTCATTTATTTTCATATATTTTATTATGTAATAAATTATATTTATCTTTTATACAAATAAAAAACAATAGTGCAGCCTCGTGGTAATGGAACCATATCATAACGCTGAAAGATATTTTATTTAATAATAATAACCTGATTCAAAAAACAAATACATTCAAAACACATTAACCAATGATACTCTGTGTCTGTCAAAACAAGAGATATTTATTTATGTAAATATTAATAGCCCATTCCCGCACCGGAAATATATTTGTTATTTTAAAGTGAACGAAGAATAAAATTTTAAGTACATAATGCTCTATCACTGGCTCGTTTTATAAGATATTTATTCTAGTTACTGATTTTTAAACATATTTCATTTGTTGATTCTTAAGCATTTCAAGGTTCTTAAAAAACTGAACATAAGGCGGTGTTCATTACCACTATAAATTAATTTATTCTACAGCGGCGTTTTTAATCGTAACAATATTGGTAATTGAAAACAGTATTTAAATAAAACTAGATGATTTTTAATAAACGTACAAATAGATAAAAAATATTTATAATTCGAACTTTAATAAAAAATAGTGGCAAAGATATTCTCAAAGTTCTTTATTCTCTAATAGTAATAAGAACTAATAAGAACTGTAAATAGCAATGAATGTCCAAATGTAATTAATTGAATAATTACGTGTGTATTATTTTAAGTTGCTGATTCTTGTTGTTGTTAAACTTATGCGCATCATCAATTATCAGCAACTTCACCATACAAAAATATTTATTATAAAAATTTAGTAATTCATATTTTCTGTAAAGGGATGTTTATTTAAATTTATATACATTTAAATAAGCTTAGCATGGCTATACATGTTTATAGATATTTTCAGATATTTATTTAGTTATTGTAATATATTTCTATTTAATGAATAAAATAAAAACCATTACGTGTTGAAAATAAGTTTTCAAGATGTTGTGTATAGTACCTGAGACATTTATACTTTCTAGTATATTATATTCCTTCCCGAGTGTGAGTGAACATTTGAAGTTTTTAAGAATATATAATAAACTAGCGGACACGACAGACGTTGTCTTGTACACGCGTCTTTAATATAAAAAAATCAAACTTTAAAAAAAAAAAAAGTTATCACAATGTCTAACGTCATTACATGTACACTTATCATAATTCGAATAATCGGTACCGTACTTTAAAAAGCAGCAAAAAAAATTAAATTAAAAATTTAAAAAACCCCCGATACAAAAAGACCTCTAAAAAGGAAAAAAATAATATTATTATGTACCTACTTATTGAAGTCGTTGCGTCGGGGGACCGTTGTACGTACGTTGACGATGGTGTCTATTTTACGAAGTTAATCATTGAGGACTTAGACTATACGATTCGATATCGTAATTTCTTTGTTTGACTTGTTAACTTACTTGCATTTTAATTTTTTCCTTTATTAACGGTCCCCCGACGCAACGAATTCAATAAGTACATAATAATATTATTTTTATCCTTTTTAGAGATCTTTTTTGTATCGGGGGTTTTTTAAATTTTTAATTTAATTTTTTTTGCTGCTTTTTAAAGTTATATTACTGGTTTCTGAATTGTTGTAAATAAACCTACAGACCCACAAAATTTTCAATTGTTTAAGTAGGAAAAATTTGTTTGTTTGTTTGAATTCAATAGGCTCCGAAACTACGGGACCGATTTAAAAAAAAAATGCATTAGAATCCTATATTATGATGTACAAAGGTTATATTTAATACGAGAAATATATATTATATTTAATAAAATTAGAATCCACGTGAAAGTTTCGACAATGTAATCAATTATAAATGTATTAAGTAACATGATTCAAGACTTTTACATATGGGTAGGTAGATAGGTAGGTTTTATATATACGAATATTAATAAATATAAACATTTAAAGTTAAAATGATTTGCAATCACTTATAACACTATGATGAAGGGATTTATATTATCACTAGCCGTGGTTCCTTATGACTACGATCATAAGCGATATAAATATATTTTTACAGTCTACGTGGACGCAGTCACGGGCAACAGCTATCTCTAATAAAGTACTTTACCTAAGTAAGTGTAAAAACCTTTTGGCCTTCGTAACAAGACTTTTTTTCCTATATAGCGGGCGTAACAGCTGGGAACAGCTAATTATTGCATAAGAACCTCTCCCCCGCACGAATAAAATGTCAATATCTTGAAGACGACTATTTTTATTTTAATCAAACATAGATAAGAACCATCTCGACAAGCATACCTTTCGATTTAAAAAAACCGCATTCAAATCCGTCCACGCGTTTGGTCGTAAGCAGCTAATTATTGCATAAGAACCTCTCCCCCGCACGAATAAAACGTCAATATCTTGAAGACAACTATTTTTATTTCAATCAAACATAAATAAAAAACATCTCGACAAGCATAGCTTTCGATTAAAAAAAACAGCATTCAAATCCGTCCACGCGTTTGTCCGGAAATTTGCCACAGACAGATACACAGATACACAGATCGACAGGTCAAACTTATAACACCCCTCTTTTTAGTCGGGGGTTAAAAACTATTACTAGACAGAGCGCGGGGTTGCATGTAATTGGCAGACACCTTCCCTCTTATCTAATTTATAACTTTATAGACAAAGAAAATGCTTAGCATTAAGAAGAACAGAAAAGTATAACAAGTCTTTTGGATACGTTTGAACGGTTTTTTTACTTTTATTTTTGGGATGTTTAAAATTTTTATTTTAGTTTTGGGTTCCATGGGCTCTATGTTGCTCTTTATGTAACCATCGCTGAATCAATAATTATAGAACATAACATACTAAAATAACATGGCTCTTCCACCCTGCTTCGAAGCAATATGTTTCGCTCGCTTCGTTTGCTTATCAACTACGGACAGGATGGTGGATGGTAGATGGTGGTTTCTTTAAATATATTTATTTTGATAATGCTATTAGATAAAAAAGATATTTACAAATTTAATTCAAGCAAATTCCTTTTTTTTTGAAGTTAAGAACGTTGTCTTTTGTATATTTAATTATCAGTATCTCCTTAAATCCTCCCATTTTACCCTGAAATTTTCCTTTCAAATTTATATTTAATTATTAGTATAACAAAAAAAAAAGAATGTAATTTGAATAAATGGATTCACTTTATTAACTTAGCACTAGGGTGAGGTTTATACATAAGAAAAACTTTAACAATGAGGTAACTTCTACACGCTCTAGTTCTTCTACTAAACATGAATGTACGTATGTAAACTAAACCGACCTATTTTATAATTCTCAGTATTCTAATATATAAGATCTCATCATTTAGCTCAGTTATCTTTCCTATAACCAATTGAAATGACGGACAGGTTTATTAAGTAAGTATATAATGTTTTACAAATTGCTTTTAAATAACTTCAAAAAATAATAGAAAATTACATTAATACTTTAGGAAAAATTAGTAATAATATTTATTTATTGTTGTAAAACAAAATTATTTGTGAAGAATCCATTACAATTGTAGTTGTGTTAATTCTATTTTATTTGTCTATTCGTAAATCAGAAACAATAGTAGTGACCCAATTGTTTTAATAAATATTAACTACCTATTCCATTTGTAACTAATTAGACAAACAGCACATTAGTTAATTACGCTTATATATACATGTAACACGAGTATACATTCAATTACTCTGTACGTTAATGACTATGGAAATATAATGTCGTTATACTGAGGGCAATAGTTTCGTTATTTATTTATCGAAATATGTACTTATTTGCGCTCAGGGGTGTAACTGTGTGGGCAATGTTTTAACAAAAATAAATTAACACACACTTGTATGTCGAAATGAACATTGACAACAACAGAAAAATCTAGTTTATTTATATTATACATCCATACGTATAATATAAAGTATACAAGACTATATATTTTTGAAAATATCTTTAAACATGTATAGCCATGTTAAGCTTATTTAAATTTATATAAATATAGAATGTAAAAAACCGATACGGTAGCTCAGTTGGTAGAGCGACGGGACGGTTTCCCAGTAGTCGCGGGTTCGAATCCCTGCCCGTATCGGTTTTTTACATTCTATATTTATATAAATTTAAATAAGCTTCACATGGCTATACATGTTTAAAGATATTTTCAAAAATTGATTTCGGTAGTGGCATCTTTTCAATGTTTATCTATACTGCAAAATTAGAAATATTGGTTAGGATTTTCGAAAAAAACCTAATAGATGTCACCACCGTCCCGATAGAGACGATCACATATAGAATGCTTCATTCACCGAGACGGACAGCGATACGGTAGCTCAGTTGGTAGAGCGACGGGACGGTTTCCCAGTAGTCGCGGGTTCGAATCCCTGCCCGTATCGGTTTTTTACATTCTATATTTATATAAATTAAAAAAAAAAGGCTATATTTACAGAAAGAAATTTATTTAAAATTTTAATGGCTCAAGGGTCTTATGGATTTAATTAATAAAAATAATGTTATGTACTCTATAAAGATGATTATATATGTGATGAGAGATTTATCAAGGGCCATAGCGACACAGCAGCTCAGTAGATATAGCTACGGGAACGATATCTTAGAGATCACATGTGAAATTCCGGGCTCGTATTGATGGTTTTCTATTATATTTTTATAAAATTATATATCAAACATAACAACTCTATTATAATCTAATATATATCGACCCTTTCAAAAAAAAAATATCGACCCTTTTAATATTATTTAAAAATTGTCAATTCTACTTCCCTGTTTTTAAAGTGCAATAAGTATATAAGAATAATAAAAGTCAAAAGACCTAACTTAAGCTGTAGAGGAAGTTAAAAAGTTGTTTTTCCTTAATTTAATTTCCTGTTTTTGCTTAAAGTAATATGATTTTATAAACCATAAATAATATTCGTATTCAGATACATATTGCTATAGTTTCTGTGTGTATCCCACACCGTGCTAGTTTTAAATATTTAATATATTACGATTACTTTAAGTTACGTTATTTACTTGACTATTTGTGATGTATGCTTCTTTAACATTTCCGAGTGCAACTTAAATATATTGAATAGTCTTTTGAAGAGTTGCGTTTTTTTTATTATCGGTAGGTATATCTCTCAGTATCGTTCGAAGATTAAATAACCGTCTATAGGAATGAGGATCTTCTGAATACTTGTATCATTTGCTTTTCGAACCGTTCTCTCCGACCGACCTCCGACCTCTGAACCTGACATCTGAACGCCATTTCAATTAGCCGATTTTTTCTTATTACTCTTATATTATCACTAGCGTTATTAATCTAATACGTTACGACGATATCCATTATCTTTTAATTATTTTTTGTTAACTATATAACCCCATTTTAGCTTTACGCACTTGTTGTTTTTACAGTTCTTAAATTTGTGAATATCTAATGTTATTTGTAATTTAAGTAAGTACCTTCAATTTGTCACGTCGCGTCGTTTTGCTTCGCTAAACTTTTGATGACATTTAAAATATATTAGCTTTAAATATAAATATAATATTATTTAAAAAAATAGATTCCAATTAAAAAATATATATTTAAATATAATATTAATATTAAAAAAAATGTGAAATCATGAATTTTGAAATGTTAAAATTAAATAATATTTTTGAAATCTATAAAATCAATTTTAATTTGTATATAAATCTGTATTACCTACCTATAACTCGCTCAATAAGATTATATTTCAACAAGGAGATCAAGGATATCCTTTTACATCAAAGGAAACTAAACTTTAAAAAAAACATGTAAAATGTGTATTTGCAGTTTTAACTTAAACTCTGTGAAGCGCCAAAATAGCATTTACTTTATACTTCATAGCATGGCGCCACCCCACTCACGTTGCCTTAGAACGAACTGTCAAACACATAATGTTCGACGATTCAGTCAAAGTACCGAAAGTGGAGCCAACTGATAAAGCAGAGCTTATCAGTTCAAAAGTAGATAGACCAAATCGCAGAATATGTTAGTTTTCACTCCAATTATAGTGGACATTTTTCCTTTTCCATTCTCTCCGACTCAAAGCCAAAGTCAGCAAAAAGAATATACTTACTAGGGTTCCTCCTACTGCGTGGCTGACGTCGAGGGTCTATTATCAACAAGAAGAGGACCATCGAGACACTAAACCTGTCGGTGTAACTTAATATCTCAATAATAAAATTCGTATATTCTTCTTCTTAATTAAAACTTTATTGTATAACTTTATACATGCTTATTTTTTATTCTGTCACATTTTGTATTTTTTACGCTTAAATGTTGTTCAATAATATAGATACAATTTTGTTAAAATATATAAAATAACTTGTAGTAAAACGTAGCAGATACTTACTAATAATAATAATCATATCTTATTCGAAGATGTGTCCTTATCTGTAGTTACATAAAGAGGCTATTTTATTGGTACATTTTCTTAAATTCGTAACTAGTGTCGTTCTTGTCGTATATACAAAAATCCTTGCACCTAAGATAACTTTAATTATTTTAAAGATATATTATTATAATAACATTTTTAAGAAAAAAATATACTCTGTTTGTTTAAATAAAGTACGAGTATCATTGCAAGCGTGGAATTAATAAATAAGCAAATGATATCTAATATTTTTATACATTAATATTGTATAATATACGACCATCAAATTCATACATTCTATCACAACGAGGGCCCTGCGCAATAACTGAACTGGATAATTCATTCATAAGCATTTTAATAACATATAAACACACTTGAAATCATTTTGTTTTCACATTCGTTAAGCTAAACAAAACTTCTAAACATTAATTCAGATACAATCAGAGTTACAATTTTCGTATGCATATTTTCACATTACACTTTTATACACAACAATATAATTCACGCATTGATGTATATGTCATCTTTGCCACACGGATAGTCTTTGGGAGGTAATTTAAAACTGTCTCTAAGGTAAGAGAAGCGGTGGAAGTTATAGAAGTATTCCGTTCCATCGGGTGAGTATTGGGGGTAGAGGGTGTAAGCGGGGAATTCGAATTCCGAGAGGGAGTCCGCGAGGGCGTTGCGTGCGAACTCCTCTTTATATCGTCACGACTGCTCCCTGTACGCCTGGCGTTTCGTACATTTTTCCTTCAGGATGTAGCAGAGTGCAATAGCTATAAGGACAGCTATCGCAATCGCCATACTTATACTAATCCAGATGATTTCTTCATTGATTCCACTCGTAGACTTTCCTGGAAGTTATTTTTTATGTATAACATATTTTTATGTTCTTTTATGCACTTGATCATAACAATAGAGTGCAGGCCTAGGCCTGAATAGCAAGTTAACTTCTAGAAGTTATCTTCCTATTCTTCTATTTTTTTTTGCAATACAATCGGATTTGTTTGATCTTGTCCCAAGTCGGTAAAAAAACAAAGATCCCTATTAACTATCTCCGGTAATTTAAGCCCATCGAAATAATTGTGCCATTTAAGCCATCAAATGTGTTGATGTTATCACGACATAACACATGGGTAAGAAATCCAATCCCTCCAACTTTTTTTTAGTACAAAAAGTGATATTTATCTAATGTCGTTTACATTCAAAAATATTATTTAAAAGAAATAGTAACATTATTGATTTTTAATTTTCAAAACAAATTTATTTCTGCAAAGTCTGATCTTAAGGACAATGTAAGAAGGATATAATACTATATTCTTACCTCCCATTTTGTTGGAGTAGCCGCCCATCTTGCCCGCGACCCTGGCGGAGGCGCCGCCCACTGCTACCAGCATTAGGGCTCCGGTCCGCACACATACTCCACCTTTATACAAGAAAATCAGTTCAGCATATTCTGTTTTAATAAAATTGGAATATTTTACTGCTACATCTTGCAACACTCCGAAACTGAATGTAAGTCGTAAAAATGTAAATAGATAATATGGTTCATTTACAATAAATAGAACATTAATAAACATAATAATTGTTAATGCAGATCCTTAGCAATAGTTTTCCAGATTTTTTTTTCCCCATGTGTAAATAATATATATGAATATGCTCTTAAATAGGTCTGGACCGACAGTGACTGTCTGTCAGCTGTCCGTTTAATAAAGCAAGTCGACTTCTTATCTAAAGTATTTCTGGAGATATTTTACTCTTTATTCCTAATTAACAATTTACAAAGGTCCTTCTTGTCCGCGGCACAGTCAGATTATTATCGTGTCAAATTTAGATATAAAAGAAATATTATAGTTTTAATAGATTTAATGTAATAATAAAAAAGTTTAAAACGTTAAATAACTTTTTGATTTTTATATGTAATTAATATTAACTTTATTGGTTTTAGAAAATATAATAAATACTTACGTATTATTATAGCCATGGTCGTAAAATTGCTATCCTTGGTTGCGACTAATGTTGTACTTCTGATTACATCACACCTAACATTCTGGCGCTTCTGAAATATAAAAAATATCCTAACTTATGCGTCTTATACGTCTACTTATGTGTAAAATGAGAATTTTTTAACCAGCTAAGTTAATAAATAAATCTAGATAAAAACAGAACAGATTTATTGGAAAATTATATTTGTAATGCAAACGTTTTATCCATAAAATATTATTATTTATTTGTTTGTATCTTTTCAACTTTGAATCCGTACCAGAGATCACTCGTGTACGTCAAATGAAAGTTCAGGAGGGCCCATATTGATACCATACTTATCCAAATAAGCCCTTCCGTATAGACATTTCCCGACATAAAATTAAAACTGTAAAGTTGTCAAGGTCTTATAAGAACCACACAACAAACTTTGCGTGTACCAATTATTCTAATTGTGATCGCTGTTTCACAAATGTACATTTTTGTAAGCAATTTACGAACAACAAGAACAACAACAACACTTCTATGGGAAGGCCAGATGTAAAACTATGACTATGGCCAGTAAAACAATAAAAAATCACAATAAATAAAATAAAATAAAAAAAAATCGTTGCCAGTAAGACGACCAGTGGCAGCAAGCAGCACCAGTTTACGAGCACAACGCGAGGGACAGACATCACTCCCTTCGCCACATTAGAGGGAGAGGGCAAACCGTCGGGCAAATGGCGTAGCTAATTAATCGCTAAAATATAATCAATTCCCAGGCCATAGCGACCTATAACCCTTTGCAGTATAAGAGACTTTTTTTAATCAAATATTTTTTTAATATAATTCGAATATTATTTCAGGAGAAATCTAAGACGGGAGGGAGTTGATTGATTGAAAGTATATTGTAAAAACGTATACATTTGATCACTTGCAGGAGTTGCAGGAGTTACTTATTTTATAAAGTGTAGTGGTAGGCAGAGTTCTTTTATTTTTTTTAATGTTATTTTGTGTATATCATAGTTTTCCTAGAATTAATTAATATTTTTATAATGATAAAAATAATATATGTACATATATTATTTTTTTATAAATATATTGATTATATACTGTAATAATCCACAATATGGCTCGTACAGCCCCAAAAAAAATAAACGAGGAATGAAAGGAAAAATACATTAAAATATAAAGCATTCAATGATTTGTGTTTCTGGTTGAATAACAGCGACAGTCCGTAATCAATGTTGATTGTTTGTTCTGGAAGCACAATTTTTCCCCGTCGAGTCGAGAAAAAAAGAACAAGACTATATCATCCTTTTCTCGAACCTTCCCGTGGGGTAAATGTAGAAAAAAATAAATTTTGTTATCATCAATTATACTAGATCTAGTACTTCCCAAAAAATACGTGTTTGGGCTATTGGTCTTTTGTCAGTGGCCTCAAAATATATATAAATGTATATATTATTTTCCTTAATTTTCTATTCATCAATTTGAAATGCTGGATTAATGTAAGGTCCCAATAAAGACACAAATGTAAAAGAGAGTCAATTTCTTACAAAACCACTAAACTACCACTACAAATAATTCAAGATATTCCGGAAAAATATTTAACATTATCAGTTGAAAATCAGAAATGATATATCTTTAATCAGAATCAGAAATGTTAAGAACTTTAACTAAATCTTATGTAAAAAAAGGCAGACAGACATTGTTATAAAACTGGCCTAGTTTGATTTATGTCTTTAACCTAATCTTTTAAGTCTTTTGAAATATTTTTTTTTTACAGTTTTACAATTATATTTAAAAATCTGTTTTATTTGTAATTTGCTGGTGAAACGACATAAGCACATATCGCTATTTATGAAAATTGTTAGGAAGGCAATAATGATTCTGATTATAATATTATTAATATAAATATAATTGTAAAGACTAATAGTAAAATGAACACGTTAAACAAAACAACGCTTAAATCTTGTACAACGATATAACGGAAAATTCTGGGATCACCGTCGTACAGTATGGCGCAGGACCGAATTCTCCGACACAATTTTCGTTTCACTGACAGAATTCGCATCTTCTTGATTGCTATAATTTTAAAAGAAGAGGTTTAGTTAAGAAGGATATTATTTTGTCAAATTTGAAAGATTTATGCATAGGTATATACTGCAATGCTTGACTACATTCTACCTGATGGTAAGTGGAATGTAATCTTAGGTGGTAAGGCGCTAGCAATCTATTCATTCTTCTTCTTCTTCTTTTGAAGACACCCACATTGTATTTGCCCGAAAATACCGACGCAGGCAAACTGTTCCAATCTTTCGCCTGTACAAAGTAAAAAAGACGAAGCAAAGTGCTTCGTTCGGACAGGTGGAGTGTCCACAATAAAAAGATGGAAACCCGCCGTGCGTCGGAACGTCCGGTGATGGAAAGGCCGGGAGAATTAGGTCATGTAATTCCAGCACACACTCACAAATAAAATACTGAGAGGCTACTAATTCTACGCCTGTGCTCAAGGCTGTGGAGGTCGGCTTCGACCAATTCGGAATCGCCTATATGCCTCTTCGCTCGCCTTTCAATTGCTTCCAGAACAGCAGCATTATATTTTGCGGCACCAGCAAATATGTGACTACTGTACTCTACATACGACCGGATCTGTGCTTTGTATAGAACAAGAAGCTGTCCCGGTGTAAAGTACTGCCGGACCTTCGCAAGAACGGCAAGCTTTGCTGCTGCTACTCTTGCTCTGGACTCAATGAACCAACCAAAGTTGAGGTTCGAGGAGATCTCTAAGCCTAACAACTGAAGCCGGTCACTGTATTCCAACCATACAATTCCGTTCTTCTCGATGGCCTCGCCTAAAATGTGTGTAGCATACACTAAGAGGTCCCCAGACCTATTACGGCGAAACCCGTACTGTCAGTCACTATGGAGATCGTTACCTTCTTGGTATGCTAGAAGGCGCGAGTTTAATACACGCTTCGTAATCTTGCAGGGTATGTAGGTAATTGAAAGCGGTCTGTAATTGACAGGATCGGTACGGCCGCCTTTTTTGGGATAGGGTTGCACGTTGGCAAGCTTCCAGGATAGGTAGAAGTTCGACTCGATCGCTTTGGCAAGAGACCAGATAGCTCGACTGCCAGTTGGTCTGATAGATAGCTCTTCTCCATTATTAGCAATTCGATCGAGACGAGCCTTCCGCAATGCCATCTTGTAGGACTTGACAGCTTGGTTAAAGGCTCTCTTCTTTAAACTTACATCCGAAGTTTTGCGGCTTCGAGCATCAACTCAAATAAGATATGCCGAATGTTTTTGGTATTGAGCATGACGACATTCGACATTAAACCATGGGCGAGCTTTGCTACCGATGGGTACGTCAGCAAAAGTAATAAAATACTCCACTGCCTGATGCACCACATCGGTTATAGCATCATATAGCACAGTATATATTGTAAATGAGCGACGGGACGGTTTCCCAGTTGTCGCGGGTTCGAATCCCTGCCCGTATCGGTTTATTTTTCAATCCATATTTATATAAATTTAAATAAGCTTAACATGGCTATACATGTTTAAAGATATTTTCAAACATTAATTTCGGTAGTGGGATCTTTTCAATGTTTATCTATACTGCAAAGTTAGAAACATTGGTTAGGTTTTTCGAAAGAAACCTAATAGATGTCACCACCGTCCCGATAAAGACGATCACATATAGAATGCTTAATTCTAATCCTAATACAAAAAGACCTGTAAAAAGATAATAATAATCTTATAATGTACTTATTCAAGTCGTTCCGACGGGTGACCGCTTAATAAAGGAAGAAATCAAAATGCAAGTAAGTTACCGCGCTAAATAAGAAAATCACAATATCTCATCGTATAGTCTATGTAACTTAATAAAATATATACCATCGTCAACGTACGTGCAACGGTTCCCCGACGCAAAGACTTCAGTAAGTAAATATTTATATTATTTTTATCCTTTTTGGAGGTAATTTTGTATCGGGGCTTTTTTTTTAATATATTTTAAACTACCTTTGTCATGTATAAATTCACTTGGTTTAATTACTAACAGATCATTTTGAGCCAAAAACTAAAAATCAACCAGATTTGACCAATCCGACCCGATCTGGTCGAATCAGGCCGGATCGATGGGAAACCGTCCGGATCTGGCCGGATTGAAAATGATGCCAGATTGCCAGATCGCAATCCCTAATCTGTAGGATTGGGCTGTCGTAAGTCTTGATGGATAATTATTTATATAACAAGCGTTGTTAGTACAAATGCTTTGGTAGGACTACGGTGGAGCTCAGGATTCATTTTCTTGTCGATTGAACATTTGAGTCGGTCGTCTCGAAAAGACGCAAAGCCTCTTATAAAACAAAGCCTTCACAAAGTGAGTACATATTCCATTTAAATTAATTTATCTCCATATTCTTATAAAATATTTAGTAGGATATTAAACAATGTCCAAAAAAAATAAATAGACTCTTGACGGATAAGTTAAAAAATATATCATTATGTACGAGGCTGCTCATAAATGTATTAAAGGAGACTGGGATTTCTGAGCCTAGTTTGTAAAAGGGAAAACATGGTTTAGAAAAAATGTAATTTTTTTCTATTTAAAATTAAAAAAAAATTGTTCTAACAGCAATCTGAAAAAAGAAAAATCACAAAAATAAGTTTTGCTGCACAATAAAAATGTAATCGATAAAACTATAATCGATTTTTGAAAATAATAAAAAAAATGGGAGAATGTAGGTACTATGTATCTATAAGTATGTGTTGATTACAAATGATTATTTCAATCCGTCAAAATATTGTAATCGTTTATTAAACCATTTATAACATTAAAAGAAAATAAATTATCAATTTAAGTTTGTTTAGTCGATTTGAAAGTCGAACTCTACACTGTTTTTTAGTCTGCCACGACAAGCCACCAGCAAAAGCATTCATCAAGTTATGGAATCCTTAAAACTGTGTATTGTAGTGTTATCTGACCCTCGTTTCTCGACTTGTGGTGACTTGGAAGTTAAGGATGCGATCTCGTGAATAACCATAATATGTGATTTAAAAAACTGTCTCAAATAGCTAATTCGCATTAAGCTCGTACTGATGAATGCTTGTTCCATCTCCGTTTCAGCAGATTCCTTTGCACAGCAGTGGGACTACAAGCCGGTACTATTATAGACTTTTATAAACTTGAAACATAATGCCTATTTAAAAAATATCAATTGTTTGTGTAAAAGTAACGTTACGCTACGTAGTAACATAACCTACCTTTTACTGAGAGTCTTATATCTCTGTTCTCAGATTGCCAATATCCACAAAATTTTCAGTGATAATATACTATTATATTTAATATTAATTGACACAACTTTCATCTTACTAAAATCTGGGCCCGAGAATGTATGCAAGGGTCCGTCTTTGTTCGTCTTTGTCGAAACCATACTTTGTCAAAGATAAAAATGCAGAAAATCAGTAATAGGAGTAACATCAACATTAAACTGTTTTTTATTATTATTAAGAGGCAAGAGATATTGCGTCGCTACAATTTAAATTAAATAGAATTGAACTTAAAGCAGCTCATTGACAAAACAGTTTCAACTAATTAATTTGGACTAAGCTTTGACTATGCACTTTCTACAATGTTTAATTAATGATCTATTGATATTAACAACGAAAAAAACGCTAGCCCTTAGTTTATTTCATTAAAATATTCATTCCTTCGATTGTTATAACACCTAAGTAATAATGTTAGAAAATACTATAAACATGTTCAGCAGTGTTACTTACTTGAATTCCTCTAACTAACTTTAGTTAGCTTACTTAAGTTTTAAATAAGTATAAGTACCTATCTAAAAGCGTTAGGTAATTATTTCCCAGAGGACAAAAAATGTTTTTTGTTTCTAATGTTAAAATAAAACTTCTTAATTAATAAGTTTTCAAATGATATTTCTATCAAATGAGCTTAGGAATAAAAAATAAAAACAATAATAATGAAGTATTAAGGAAAAAGGGTTAATCGTAAATAACGAAAAATACATGGTGAAATTATATGCGACTGAATATTTTTCGTAACCCTCAACTTCACAACCGCTACAAACTTATATTAAAAAGTACCTTCACATAAGGACATAGTTTACTTTGACAATGAGAAATTTATGCTTTCATTGGTTGATATAAATTTATGTTGTAAATTATTAACTCATATGTATTAGCATTTCATTATATTTCTATCATATCATATATTACATAACACCAAATAATACGTATAAAAATATATAACAATCATTGTTTTAAGAGGAGTTTAGTGATCATTTGATTAATACATTCTACTATTTTTTAACATCTCGCAGTTATTTAAAGTTTGAAGTTTATCTTACTATTATGTAAATCTCTTCACAATTAATGAACAGTCTGCGGTCATTTAACTTGATATATTTATGTATAATCTGCTTCTACTAAGGTTATTTGACATTGTCACCCGGTCGCTTGCCTCAACTATACACAAAGTACTTACTTACCCTAAGTGACTTGTCGTTGCAAGCTAAGCGCTTTGAACAAACAGCTTAAATTTATCTTTGAGTTATTTCAATAAAAAATGTTTTATGTTTTAATTTCACGACAAATTTAATGAAGACTGAAAAAACTTCATAGAATTGATTATAAAAGAAAACCATCCCAAGTATAAGAGAATTTACAAATAATATTCAAATGAATTCCGATAATAAATAATGTTTTTCTATTCCTCTTTTATCAATTAATAGGTCGATTCGCGCCCTCACGACTCCCCCTCAATGGCCTCCAGATGCTCATATTGAAAGATTTATATTAAACCAATTTGAGATCAGAATAAGTTTACGATCTTTCATTAGTATGTTTGACTAACCACAATTGGTCTTTCATATTTGTCGGTAACGGATATTTTATTTAAGGAGGTAATTATATTATTATATCATATTAATAAACAATGTAATAGGTATCATACATTTTTAGCATCCTACTTATTTCAGATGGTAAGAAACAAATATAAATATTACTAGTAAAAAATATATATTTTGACACTATTTAACACGACTTATAATACTATTATTATAATTGGTTCAACTCCATTAAATTACAATATTGTGTTATAAGATAAGACACACAATATATTATTTAATTTCAAAGTTACGAATACTTAAATGGATAAGGTCAGTAATCCTTTCCAGATATTTGAAGGCGGTGTTCGTCTCCCTGCTCAGAGATTGCCTTTTAACGACACTGCTGATTTTATACCGTTTTAACTTAACGACAGTCTAGAATACATAAATATAAATATATTTGAACACAACGTCTCGTATCTCGAACTGCAATTTTTTATATACTTTAATGACAAACAAGTTTAATTGAAATATTTAACTTATTATAATAAGATTAACTACTTTAAGAACATACTTAGTGGAATATTGATGTTTATTAAATGTTTGAAAGATCTTAAATAAAATAAAATATATATATTCTATCAGATTAAGAACACAAGCATGTGCTTTGCTACTATGTACTAGTACCTAGTAGTATTAATATCAAATGAAAATCGTATTCTTCTTAATGAAGATTCCTTAAGAAGAATTCTACGTTCATTTAATATTCATCATCTTTATTTATATCTGTTTTTAAAAACAAATTAAAAATAATAATTAAAACTTATCAAAACTATGAAAGTAAATTATATTTAAAATATAATAGTCCGTTCAGTTTTTTCTACTAAAAATAAATAATACATATCGAGCACTGCGAGGGATGACGTACATGCGTGGGACAGTTAGTTAATAAATGAGAGAAACTTATATTATAGGGTCATTTGTAAGCGCTCGCTGTTTTAGTGATCTGTTACATGGACCCGAACTACGAGTAGAACGTATTCGTAAAATTTCAACACAAAACGTTATTTATTTACTGTCTTAATATGATTCAGTTAATTCAGTTAATTCAGTTAACAAATAGTTTTGTGTATGAGTATAAAAATAACTTAAAGAAAATAAAGACGATAATTGTTTTACCAATGAATAGTTCACGGCATTAAATGAAATGGTAATTCCTATAATAAAATAATCCAGAAGTACCAGTTAAAACAACTGTTACTAAAGTTTAGGAGTAAACTTAGTATATCTTTTTTCGTAGGTTATTTTATAATTTATTCAGACACTGACTCTCCCATTCAAGCCAAATGGTACAGAAGACTTAAATAAATTGCGCATAAAGTGACTGTGATGTAAAAATAAAAAAGTAAACTCTGATGATGAATGGATGGAACCCAGAGTATTTGCTAGAGTAAAAAAATATATATTATTTAAATCTACAACCAAATTAGTTACCAAAACCGAATATTCAATTATTTTTCTAGTAAATTTAATAATGTATGTTGTAAATTTAATTTAATTAGTGAAAGAGTAAAACAATATTAGATATATCTAATACTGCGAAAAAATATATATCTGCAAAAATTAAAACATCAATTCATAGTTTAGTTTGAGATACAAAATTTTAAAATGTTTCTGGTTCAAACCGATGACATAGTCAACAATTAATATAGACTCTGAAACCGACAAGACTACAGATTGTAAAAACAAGATACATTTATTTATAACTAACGTAATATGTAAATAAAATTACCAATTCCGATAAATCCAAAGTTCCTACAAATCAGTAGTTAATCCTGTTACCCACATTATCCGGGGCACTCGCAAGATATTTACTAATACCGGGTCACCAAATCACATAAATCGCACTGCACATTTTTGTCCGGATACATTTGAAGCATCCAATACATCCTTCGGGCTCATTGTGATTCCGTAGAAGTTGTTTGGGAAAAATACGCGAAGCGGAGAGAAGCGTTCTGCGCGAAGTCCGGGGAAGCACTGGCGACCGTGTCCCGGGTGACGGGTCCCGCCGCGCCCAACCCTGGATTTGTCGAAATGTTGAAATATTCTTGTTTTCACCCCGACTTTTACATTCAACACTCGCACTTCAGACCCTAACTGCTCCGTGAGATGATAAAACTTCGTTTAATCGGTTGTGTATGAAGCGATATTATAAAATGATTTAGTCTTCAAATATAACTTGGCGTTAAATTTAAATATTAATACTATTAATGAATAATTAAATACAATAAACCTTAATTAATTTTATTAAAAACTTGAAAAAATATTGTTTTTATTAATTAAATACATAGAAAACGATTATCTGAGTATAGAATACTATCTGTATATATTAATGTCAGAAAGGGGATGATGAATAATTATTTATAATGTATATATTTTTTACAACACTGTCTTCTAATTTAATTTCGTGTTTAACTTTTACATGTTTAAGAGGAAAGTAGAGTAGAAAGTATAAAACTCTGTCATAAAATAACGGATGAGACCAGCGCAGTTGTGATTGGAAATAAAAAAGGCTGACCTAGAATAGCTAACTTATCCATTAAGGTTCCAGCTTCCTGCCCACCGACACTTACTACAATAGATCGATAGACAAAGGAATTACTGTTACTTTATATGTCTAGTCTAATTTTATTTTTATATATATATTAATAATAATTGGAATTATATAATAATGCTAATAATAATAAAAGGATGAAATACAAATGTAAACTACCAAACATGGCCATAGACATTTTATAGAAGCTGTCAGATTGTCAACTACAGTTAGAATAAGATAACATGTTTTGGAAACATGTTATCTATGTTATCTACAGGCTGTCTTTGTATATCTAGAACGGTTAACTGAGTTTTATGCAGCAATATAGCACATGCAAATTTTTCAGTGAACTTTTAAATAAACCGATTTGCTACATGATCTGTCATACCTTTAATTTTAAATTAGATGCTGCTTCCTACAGATTTCAGAGGTATCAGGTTTGAGTTAGCTCCTACAAGAATTGGTCCTACTATAGTAAAAAACAAGTACATATGATAAGATTAATCGGTTAATAGAACATTTAAAATATTGATTTAGTTATTTTTGAGGAGGACACGAACCAAATATACCTGAAATCTTGGAGATTCGTATTCTTTAATTTAAAAGTCATATAACAAACATGAAAACTCTTAAATATTACAACGACTTCGGAATGACAAGCAAACATATTGCACTCGGAGTCAAGACAGAATAAAAGACATTGGCCTGTAGTCATATTAAATATTCATAAGACAGTTCTAACAAATACAGTTAGGGAGTGTGTTGTGGACGATAAATAATATTTTTATAACGCAATTCAAAGCAGATTCTAAAATCATAAATTAGACTTAGAATTTTATGAAAATGTTTTTGTCTTTGATATTTTTTTGATTCATAAGTTGTTGCTCTTTTTATAATTTAGTACATTAAAGTTATAAAATATATTTAATGAGTATAATTTCCATGTAAACCACGGGTTATGATACTAGTATGTGTCATTAGATACGATCGTTCGTTCACAGATCGCATATCACTGTGCGTAATGACGTCATTATTTTTGTCCACAATTTCTTATAAGTTTAATTTATAATTTCTTATCAGGCAGTTTACTCAATAAAATAAATTTCTTTATTTTATTTTGACAGAGATATTTTGAATTTATTAATTGTTTATTTATAATATTTTATTAAATAAAAGTTAGTTGTTCACTAGTTGAGGAATATCGAGACCAGAACTTTACGTTTAGATCTTCTCTATCAAGTTCTTTAAGTAACTTTAATAAACATATTAAATAATATCAACGAACTTAAAAGTTTGCTACATCTTTTATATTTTGTGGAATAAATTTATAAGTACAGAGATATTTACAAAGTAATTAAATTGTATGCAGTATTATAGTATATAATATTACATCTTAGATTACACAACGACGTCAAGATTTTGTTAACTACTAGTGCTTATTAATGTTAACGTTTATGTCTATAATTATATGAAAATTAAATATTCAAAATATTCCACAGTGAAATTAGTATACTTTATAAATATAAACATAAGTCATAATAATACAATACACTAAATCGTAGAGCATTTGTAACTAAATATAAAAATGAAGTTAATATTCGCGAGATCAAGATGGATATCATTCCAACTTAAGGAGAGGCATCTGAAGGACGGGCAATGTGAGGTGCTTTACTGCCTGGAGAATACTAATCAAACTTCACACATATAATTCGTTTATTGAAATTTGAACATTAATGTTTGTTTCTATTATAAAAATAATGGTAGCCGCCTAACATAACGGTAGACTACACCTTTCTGTAGTCGAGACTGAACGGGACCCCGGGTAAGTTTTTACGGGGTCCCGTTCAGTCTTCAGTTCAGTTCAGTTAGCGCAGACACATAACGTATAGCGACGCTATGGGGTTCGATTCCCGACAGGGACAGGTATGTGATGAGCATAGATGTCTGCATTTCAGGGTTTTTCGTTTATTAAATATATTCTAAGTATTTAAATGTTTATTTCTAAGTATTTATATCGTTGTCTAATATCCTTAACACAAGCAAATAAATTGCTTAATTAGGGGTTAGATGAATGTGTGTGTGTGTTTGTGTCATGTATTATTATTATAATGATTTTCCGCATTCAGTTCGTGAAAAGTCGTAAAGTAGATATATATGATATATGATATATGCCCTGTCAATCCATAGTGAAGTGACGTGGTCGGTTAAGTTCGGGTCTCTCTCCATAATTGGAAAGAATCCAAAAATAAGACATTTATATATTAATATTTATGCTATGATATATATTATATTTACAGTATATACAATACTCTATTTATTATAATACTTGCATCTTTGTTTTTCTTAAAGTAGCTTTCTATTATTATAAGAAATTTAAATAGTAATTGCCTTCAATTTATCATACATACATACATACATACATACATACATACATACATACATACATACATTTGGTACACACACAGTTTAGATGGTGGCATGTATTTTGAAATAAAGAAATTCTGAATTTTTCATTGATTGTTAACTGAATTCAAAAGGTTAAATTAATTGTGATGATAACGTTGATTGATGAAATGCTTCTAGGAATATTATGCTCTGATGAGAAATTAAAATTTGAGATAAACTTTCTCTATATATAGTTTGACAACCGTAACCATAATTAGCAAATTACTAATAGAAATATCAGTAGGTATGACACTCTAGGGTTACTTAGAAAAATTTTAGTTCCTAAATATTTGGAACATTATCTTTAAATATATTTCGCTGGTTTTTTTTTAAATTTATAATAATGTATTATAGAAAAATAATAATGTATCCAGATGAACTGTCTTGTCCAGGACACCATCAAACTCTATGAAAGTAACGGCGATACAGGATACCAAAAAATATATGAAACAAATTAAAGTATAATATAATGTCTTAGTTGTATTTGGCCTCAGGGCGACGAATGAGGTCACGATATACTCCACTAGAAACTTTATAGATTATTGAAATATCGATCATCTGTAGAGCGCTAATATGTAAAGTTTGAATTTTCCTCTAGTTTGAACCATGAACAAAATATTGCGCGTAAAGGGTTAAATATTTGTTTAACTCATTGGTTTTACTACAACTTTCCACCTAAATAAATGAACTAATTATCACAATGTGTTGCGTTGCGTTGTCTCCAAAAATGATGTGATAAAAGATGTGACAAGGAGGAACATTAAGGTTTCAGGTTCGTCTTTACAATCTGTGATAATAAAAATATCAACAATAGTTACCTAGTATGAACAATAGTATCCGGAGTTATTATTTATTGAAGGAACACTATTAGACTACTAGACTACTAAACAGTTGTGCTGTAAACGCTAACAAGTGCAATAACGTATTTCAATTGTAATTGTTAATAGCTCTTGTTAATAAGTTCCTAAATACATATAACCAAAATGTTGCGTTTAATTACAATCAGATTATAAAACAATCAATAGTCCCAATTGGATTCAGTCCGGCTTTTACTTTTTGAATGTTAACACTAAAAAGTGAATGTTTATGACACATGCGGTACACAGAGATTTCAATTTGCAGATTCGACGGTTCGGCTCACTAAAGAGTAATCACCGTCTATTGGCTCACAATATTTTTATTTCAATCTATTATTTTATCTATTATTTTATTATTATATTTTTATTTCTTTTATTTTTATTATCATTAATTAAATGATATTTCCTACTAAGTTAACATAACATAAGACAAAGTTAATAAACATGTTGTCTCGTTTAAATAAAGAAATGTTTACGATAATAACAATATGAAATCGATTAAATAGAAGTATTCTAAGGTCTGCTAGAAACATAGGTACTTTGTTTCTATAAAGTTCGGAATAGACTATAAGAAATAATTTTATTTACTTTCGCTAAAGCTTGCCAGAGAAAAATCTAAACTGCTTAAAAAAAAATTATTAGCTTATTTTAAATAGCTGTCAACATATGTCTTAAAATTTATTGACGTGATCCGAATTTATATCTTTTAAACAATCACGACTATAGGTACTCGATTTCGTAAGTTGAAGATTTATTTATTTTGTATTTATATGTAAATTTTCAGATTCAAGCGTCTTTCTACACTTGAATCTAACTTGGCAGCTATTCAACGAATGTAATATTAATGTTATTTGTTTATTGATGGTATTATTGGAATACGCTTTATTCTTAACTTAACCTATTTTATGTTAAGAAAATATTTTATTATCTCAAATAGTTTGCCTCTCAAGGATGTGAAATAAACTATTTACCAAAGAATTGTTAGTGTAGGTGTCTGCACAGTCCCGTAAGTAAGTTAAGTAAAATACTAAAAGACATATTTACTAAGACACTATTTACGTAATAAACATTGACTCAATCGTTTGTTGAAATGAGTTTATCTTTCCGTCACAGTCCATAGAGTATGCGTCTTACTGAATCTTAGATTACTCAAAAACCTAAAGTCAAAAATAAGATTTTTTTTAACTTTATATTTTCTTTGTACATTCATTAATCTTATATTAGTAATATATTTTTATTTTATTTATGGAACATCAAATTATAATCACTGGTATTTTGTCAAAGAAAGCCCCGAGGGCTCACTCTAGCAAGCTATTCTCTGAACTAGCAAACTATTTAACCATCACATATGGTGTGTTTATTACTAGTTATATAGTGAATATAAAGATATTCAAATAGTACTACTTTTTATTTTCAAATTAAAAACTGAATCAGTTTTTCACTTTCACTTGTAATATTTATAAGTAGTTGAATAATACAAATATTTAATTAATACTAGCCTGTGCCTATGACTTCGTACGCGAAGATTTCGATTTTGATAAAACGTACCCTTTGTACTTACCAATGTATGTCAAAATTATAAACCTTCAAAGTTTCATCAAACTCAATCATGTAGTTTTTGCGTGTAGTAGTTTCCAGTCTATTTATATTTTATATATTTTTTACGGTATATCGCTGGTTTGCTGCCTACAATGGTACGAAAATAAGAGTTTATTAACTTCATTATTTGTAAACCCATTTTTTTAAAGTAAATTAAAAAGAATCCAATGACAATGTATTCCCGAAAACTGCATCCAAATCGATTAATCCGTTTTTAAGATAAGCGTGCACAAACATACAGACATACATAAATACAGACATACAGACATATAGACAAACAGACAAACTGAAAAAACATTGTTTTGGTTTCTCTTGCTCTTAAAAAGGCCCCCTATGATGTTTTTTGTGATGTGATGTTTCATGTACAGAAATGGATCAGTGACTATTTTATTATATGTACAGATTCATTTCTACTCCTTTGAAACTATAATGTAATATTACTATTCACAAATAACAGATTTGAACCTGGCTTATATATATATATATATATATATATATATATATATATATATATATATATATATATATATATACTTTGCCGGATACAGAAAGATTATATTTTGTTTTAGATATTTTTATATTTTGGATTTTTTTTTTTTTTTTTTTTTATATAATATATATATATATATATATAATATAATAAGAAGTTCTTAAGACGGGCTAGGGGCAAAAATAACCGATTATGAACATTTGTGTTTCGTTTTAAATACTGCAATGTTAAAATGTTATCGTTTTATTTTGAGAAGTACATCAAATTTATGATCCTAAAGTTTTTGAACCACCCTTACACGTTTTAGTCCCACCTTGATCTCCTCAGCAATAGTATTGGGGTAATAAAATGTACGGTTTATTATCAAAATACACCACCTACGGAAAGGACAATCTCAATTTTAGTATTTTAGGGTTACATTTCACCTTAAGCATTAAAATGATCTTAGTAAAATATTTTGAACTTATTCATATTTTTCTACATAATAATAACTTTTTATTTTATTTTTCTACATAACATCATATATAGTCTATAATTATATTTGGTACGTATTCTGAGAGTTAGATCTTATAACAATATTATGTATCTTTTTTAAAAATAATTTACAATTCCACATATTTTTATAGAAATTACCGCTAAGTATTTATTGATAAAAAAAGATTTTCAAGAACCAAGTTAAGGAACTAGTATGATTAACTAAACTACCCTTACTAAATATTACGGACACAAAACCAAATTCATTCTAGTAACTGCTCTTTATAGGTTGTTTCTAATGTGTTTCACAATGCCATCTCCTAATGGACAAACACATTCAAGGTCTGAAACATCAAAAATGACCCACATGTTTACCGGCCATTTATCTTTTATAACTGTCATTACATAGGTTATAACATTATATTATTTAATAAAAAAAATCTTACATTTAAGATAATTTATATAACAAGTAATGATTGAAAGATCAGATGCTTTTAAAATAAAATAATTCAAAATGCTTTTAAAATAAAATAATTCAAAATGATCAATTACAATTATATAAAATGAGTCAAAATTATTTATCTTTATTTATATGAATGACAGAATTTGAACATCCATATATCCGGATTATTAATTAGATATTATTGGTGATTAATATTACTTCTAGTATTTTCAAAGTATTTATAAAATTAAACATTACTAGAATCAAAAGAATTTCTGAGAAGCATGAAACACAATTTTAATTTCAAAGATAAATATAAGAGATATATATATATATAAATATTTTGTAAGTATGAACATCTATCAACGTATACCCAACAGAGGTTAAAGAACAACAAACATTCATAATTACAAACTAACACTCATTAGTAATCGGTTTCTCTTAAAATTTTGTTAAAATACCTATGTCACTTTATATAATTGTACAAATTGACGAAGTCACGACCAAAAGATACAAAGTAGGTACATTATATAACATGACGTAAACTATAATATAATAATCAAACCACTAAGATTGCGATTAACTAATTTTATTAATAAAAAATCCCAGCTAGTGATGCGTCATGGAGTGAAATTTTTTCCTAATTAATTTAATCTCTATAGATTAAATTTAATAGGCATAATGTGAAACATATTAAAAATTAATAATATTAACACATAGTACCCGTTTAAAGAAGAATATGTAAATATAGATGTTATGCGCATAAAGTAAGTCGCATGAAAAGAGAATGTCACACCTACCATGCTGAAGGCATTAGAGAAGCTTATAAGACCTAGGATAGTCCACAGACTTTTCTCGATACCATGTCTATATCTTGAGTAACTTTTAGAAGGGCTGTAGTAGCGCCATACCAATTGATTGAAGTTGGGATAAAGGTTTATTGAAGTTGAAAAAGAGTGCTCACTGTTAATAGGCAAGTTATACATAGTTGCAGCGAAGTGTACAAAGGAAAGTAACACATACTTAAAATTAGTTTATTTTATATTTAAAGTAAAAATTTTACATTCTATATGATTCTAAAACTGCGCCGATGCTAGGTCGCAATCCGAGTGAATTAAATGATTAAAAAATTCGTTCCCATACTTTGGCAGTGTCAGTAATACACGTGGTAACATTTCATAAACTTGATTCTTATGAGCGCTAAAGTGTTGCAAGCAATAACTTCAATAATATTGAAATAAATGTCAGAATCGAAATACGTCTACAATGCAATGGTTTAATTGATAGTCTGCAAAGAATTTTCAAAACAACACTGTAATTATCCATTGTTAGTTATTTTTGATGACGTTGGAGGTTTTAAGTTTAAAAATAAATATAGTTCAAAAAAAACTAAAAAACACGCTTTAAAATGAATCGAACTAAAAAGTGAAACATAATTCGTAATATGAGAAGGAATATTGGGCAATGGTCAGCGAATTTATGTTAATTATTTTAAGTGATGAAATTCAATTAGTATTAATTTAAATGCTTGAAAAAAAAATTAGAAATATAGTAAGCTAAGTTTAACAAAATAACTAAAATTTCTACCTTATCAGTTATAGATACAAAGTTATGCAGCATACCAACAATAACGGAATGGTCGACTAGAGCGGAAAGAGTTTTAATTTTCTATTATGCCATGTGAGTGCTAAGAATCGGAGACTGGGTTTCGAAACTTAACGCATGACCCTACTTACTTACTTACGGCTATTCGATGTCGGTGACTAAATGATTTCATCATCATCCGTTAACCGACGTCCACTGCTGAACATAAGCCTCCCTAATGCGTCTCCAAGACGGACGGTTTTGAAAGGTCTGCGTCCAACGGCACCCTGCGACCCTTACTAGGTCGTCTGTCCATCGAGTGGGCGGCCGACCCACGCTGCGCCTTCCAGTTCGTGGTCTCCATTCGAGAACCTTACGGCCCCAACGGCCATCGGCCCGTCGAGCTATGTGCCCCGCCCATTGCCACTTAAACATGCTAATCCGCTGGGCTATGTCGGTGACTTTTGTTCTTTTACGAATCTCCTCATTTCTGATTCGATCACGTAGAGAAACACGTAGCATAGTCCTCTCCGTAGCTCGTTGAGTGACCTTGAGCTTTCTTATAAGACCCATAGTAAGAGGCCACGTTTCAGTCCCATAAGTCATCACTGGTAACACGCACTGGTTGAAGAATTTTGTCTTCAGGCACTGAGGATATTCGGACAAGAAGATGTGACGAAGCTTTCCGAACGCTGCCCAAGTGTTCCCAACGGTTACAGGGGTGGGCCCAACATGGACATTCGACATGACCTTTGTCTTGTCCATATTCATTTTAAGGCCAGCCTGTTAGGAGACTCCGTTGAGGTCTTCGAGCATAGTGCTTAAGTCCTTCAGCGATTCTGCCATGATAACGATATCATCTGCAAATCGAAGGTGAGTGATGTACTCGCCGTTAATGTTGATGCCGAACCCTTTCCACTCAAGAAGCTTGAAAGCGTCTTCTAGCGCGGTGGTAAACAGTTTCGGAGATATAACGTCTCCCTGTCTTACTCCGCGCTGTATTGGAATAGCCTTAGTACGCCCTTCTTGTACTCGGATCGACATGGTGGCTTTTTTGTACAAACACTTCAACACTTAAAGATACCGGTAGTCAACATGGCACCCTGGAGAGACTAAAGCACAGCCCAAGTCTCAATCGAATCAAAAGCTTTTTAACTATCGATCGCTAAGCATAATGGTAGGTTATATTCTTCGGTTTTCTGTATAACCTGCCGCAGCGTATGTATGTGGTCTATGGTGGAAAAGCTTTTTCGGAAACTGGCTTGTTCGGGAGGCTGGAAGTCATCAAACTTACAAGAGTGACGATTAGTGATGACTCTTGAAAACAACTTGTTTACATGGCTCAGGAGCAATATCAGTCTGTAGATCTTCAAGTGGGTGTTATCTCCCTTCTTGAAGAACAAGACGACGATACTCCTGTTCCGTGCTTCCGGCGTGGTACCTTCATCGAGCAGAACGGAATTGAAAAGCTTCTGAAGGACTTTAAGTACCGGTTTTCCCACCGCTTTCAGAAGCTCTGAAGTGATTCCATCCTCCCCCGACGCCTTGTTGTTCTTAAGCTGTTTCAATGCCATTCCAACCTCGCATAAGCTGATGTCCGGGATATAATCGGTAAAGTGTCGGGTTAGTTTGGCTCTCGGATCTTTCTCCAAGCCAGGTTTGACAGAAGACGTGTACAACTGTCCATAGACTTTTTCTACCTCCCTCAGAACGTCGGCTTTAGTCGAGGCTATAGTGCCGTCATCCTCCGTCTTTAGCTTTGTCAACAGGCTTTGCCCAACACAGATGTCTTTAGCGAACACTTTGGAGCCTTTGTTCCGCACGATTGCATCTTCAATACATTTAGTATTGCAGCCACGAATGTCGCGTCGCAAAGAAGTTTTTATCTTTTTAATGAGCTGTCTATATGACTCTGCGTCGTCGGGTGACTGCAGTACCATTGTGCTTCCACTTTCTATGACTTCGAGAGTAGGGGCGGAAAGTTTTTGAGGTCTATCCTTATTACGTTGCATAAAGAACTTTGTTCCCACTTCATGGACAGTTTCGACAAACCTGTTGTTAACATCGTCCACTGTAACGCAATCCTCTAGACAACTGAAGCGATTCTGCAGTTCTAGTTGAAAGCTCTCGGGGTTTTCGATATGGACATTAGATGGTCGGAGTGTAGACTTCATTAGTTAAACCCTTTAAAATTTAACGTCGATTTTTACCCTGTGAATCACGGAGACATCATTAAAAATGCGTCTCTTATTGGTGTAAATGAAGTTTATCTCATTTTTTACTGTACCGTTTGGGCTCATCCAGGTCCACTTCCTCTGAGGCAGCTCCTGGAAATAAGAGTTCATCTTAAAGAGTCCCTCCTTTTCCAGAAAGTCGGCCAGCCTCTGACCCCTATGGTTCCTATGTCCATATCCAAATTGCCCCACCCTGAACTCTGAATCGCCTCTACTGCCGACTTTGGCGTTAAAATCCCCCATAACAACAACGAAGTGAGTTTTGGAGGTATGTATGGCTCCACTAACGTCTTCATACATAGTCTCAAGCTCTTCATCTGAATGTGACTAGGTAGGTGCGTATACCTGAATGACCTTAAGCGAATATCTTTCAGATATTCTGAGTATTAGGTATGCCACCCTGCTCGACACACTTTTAATGATTGTTGATGTTATGTTGCTTACAAGGAACCTGTGGACGATGAATCCGACACCATCTTGGGATTGCTGTTCACCCTCCCGGTAGAAGAATAAATTGCCGGAACGCAAGGTCACGGTGTCCTCCCCCTCTCTTCGGAATTCCGATAACCCAATTATGTCCCAGTTCAACTTATTCAAGTTTTCTTCCAGCTCCACAATCTTATCGGCATGACGCTAACAACTAACTTATTTTGTCTCTCTCACTCTCATGCAAAAAAGACCTGTAATGTAAATAATTATTAATCCTGGGGATCCTTATCGGGATCGATTCTTGTTATATGTACAAACTTTGTACAAAATCTGTTCGTAGGAAATGAGAACATATTATAACAAACTCATAGCTTTGTTAAGGTTTCTTTCAGTAGTATATATATAATAACAAATTCATTAAAGGAATACGTACGTGAACCTATAGAATCATTACAGTCTGACCTCGCATTTTAATGGAACACATTTCCGCACGTCTACATCGTTAATTTTGCACTAAGTTTTCACGATAAGTGCTACATTACGGACCTATATCACATTTTACTCCTTAGTGACCTTGGTTTCCTAATAAGTTATATTATGAACTACAAAAAACACCCAGTTAAACTTATCTATTTGTAAAAATGTACGCAAAACTAATGATAAAACCGTTGATAAACTAAAAAATAAACTCGCATATTTTTAAGAGTTTCGAAAAACTTTTCGGTGATCCAAAACTACATACTTTTTAAGTAAATGTTAAACAAAAACCAAATGACAAATACTAATCCAAAGAAGCAAAATCAACATACTAAGAAACTTAATCGATAAATCCTGATATAATATAAATACTTTTAGAAATTAAGATAAAAAAATATTCGTAACGTTTCAAATTTAAAACACACACAGTAAACAAAACAAATGACAGCTGATAAATACAGTAATACATACGTAGTATAGAGATATATTAAATATTATTTATTTACCATAAAATATTGCTGAATATATAATGCATAACATTATTCTGAACAAAATATGAATATTCTCTAACAAAAACGACAAATTTGTGATTCTATGACTTCCGTGAGGAGTTTTAAATGAATGTATTGAAATTTATTCTGAAATTACACCCGTACTTAATAAGTACAGTTGTAATTTATAATATGATTAAATATACCTAAAGGATACTGTCACTAGTTTCACAGAAATATACTATGTTAATAATTTCTGTATTTCAGACGTGAAGTGAAAAAAATAGCTTTTACCAGTAGTTCTGATTGGACGGCGGTTTCTTAAACTCATTCATATGGCAACCTAATTTATTTTTGGATGGAAAAAAATGTATTTTTATGTCAATATGCCAATATCTGAAGATTCCTAATCCATTGGCGTATCGTTTATTGATTTATCACTATAGAGATATTATACATATATTAATTCTATGTTTATCACTGTCTTTGTTTCGAAAAAAATATGATTTATATGTTGCGAAAAAAGGAAAAGTTCGTATATATCAAACAAACTAAGATGATCTCGCTATGATAGAAGACAAATATGGAAGTTTTAAAATATCTGTCGGGTTCATTAGTCGGCATTTGCTTTAAATATAAAAATTGTAGAAAGAATGTAATATTAATGTAGTTAGTTATTTTTTTTATGAACGAAATATAATGTTACATTAATATCGGATGTATGAAACATTATTATATGACGTAAGATATGAAAATTATCATTAGCACTAAGAGGTCTAACGAGGTCTAAGTATAACGTTAATCTTACTTAAATTAATTTTATATACCATTTTTGTATATAAATTATTACCATCCTAAAACAATTTTAATTTAATCGTACATCTTTCGATCTATCTGGTTGACCTGTAGATAAGATTTGATGTGTAATACACATCGTAACATATCCACTACAGTTTACTAAATCAGGATTATCAAATACCATTACACAGCTTCAGTCGACAATCTGCATATCAAAGATGCCTTGCTTGTGAAATTCCCTTTAAAATGTAAATTGTGGTTTGAGAATTAGGACTCTATATTGTCATGATCCGGGTTTAATATAAATATCTACATCAAATTATTTAAAAATAACTATATGAGTTTATGATAAAATAACTATACGAAATTAGAAAATAATATAACTTATTCAGATTTATCAATATTTTGTCACATAATTAAAACTGTATTTATCTTTCATATTTATTTATGTAGATACCAACTTCCTTGAAAATATTAAAAAAAATTACCTCTTAACTTGACATAATGCAACAGCCTTACCAATTTATTCATTTTTTTAATTTTACAATAAAATGACCATAATAATAATAGTTTTGTTGTGACATTATAATTACAGTGATAAAATTGTTCTCAACGTTTTATATTTTGTAATCTAGTTTCTATTAAAGATTTTTATTGCATAGCGAATTAATTAATTCCTTGCCCCGCATACGAGGGGTACTTATATAGATAACTAATAGTTCATCTATAATTACTATTTTGATTACAAAACCCTTATCGGTTTCTTGTTACTATATAATTTGGATTTTAATAATAACAACCCGAAAGAAATGTTGGGATTTCCATATAAGTAATGGCATTTTTATAACTCTGATAATAATAATAATATCAGGACAAATTACACACATTGATCTAACCCCTAAGTAAGCAAATTTTTTGCTTGTGTTAAGGGTGTTAGAGAACGATACAAATACATAGAAATACACATATAAATACTGAAAATATATTTAATAAACGACCAAACCCAGAAACACAGACATCTATGCTCATCACATAAATGCCTATTTCCGCCGGGAATTGAACCCGAGCCCCATGGCGCCGTGGCACGTTAGGCGTCTGCGCTAACCACTCGACCAACGGGGCGTAGTAGCATCATATCAAATTAATTCAAAACGAGACTATTGATTTTTTGTATCGTAATTATGTTCCCAGAGTAAAAATAATCTTATATTTTGAACATGGGCAATAAGCAATAACCAAAAAGAATCTATGCAGTAGATTTCTCATGATACTTGCATATAGAAATAGATAATCATTTAAAATACATTGTTCTTTAACAAGTAATACGAGATTTTGATGAATATAACAAAAAAATGTATTTCAAATTCGCATCTGTCCTCTATTTTAAATGTTACTCAAATTACGGCCACAATTATTATAGATGTAAAACAAATATTATCTGAGATAAGTATCTCATTAAAAACAGTCAATTCAATTTATAATATATGCCTTGCTTGTTGACTTCAACGATGAAAGAAGTGAGAACTAAATGGTACCAAGTTTGAGGGTCGGCCTTGAAATTTATTTATAACAACTTGAAATATTTTATTACAACTCAAATTATCATTTCTTGTTTTAACTTTGCATAATATATTGAAGCCTAAAGTCTGACTTGGCTAGTTTTCATATAAGTATTATTTTATAGACTTCCCAAGTTATAAAAAAATATTAAAATGTCGATTTTTGGACAGTAATATCTAAATAGCCGTTTGAGGTGTGTTTCTGAAATTTGGAGCACATAAGTTTCTTGCAAACTTCAATATTTGAGCCAAATTGGAATTGAATTGGAGTTTTTGAGTTATGAGGGATTTAAAAGTAGGTCCAAACGGTTAGTGTAATATTATACACGGTTATGGTCCCCAGTTCTGTTATCTTGTAGTTGGCTTGACACGTTACCGCATGTCTGGATGTGTCACCTATGTCAGGTGCTATCTGTAGGTACTGACAAGGGTATTGTAGGTTATTAATGTATAATGTAGGGAAAGGACTTTTAAAACAGTATTTCTCGTCATTGAGTTTGAAGATACATTTATTTGTTTACAGGCAAATGTCTGCTTTTTTGTTTGGGCTTATTTTTGTGAGGATTAATGTTTGAATATTTGGCTTTTTAAATTTCTTAAAATAAATGATTAAAAAACATTTTAAATAATTAAATTTATATTATACATTCTATGCCAGATAAGATAAGACTAAAAACTTTAAGATTTATTGTGGAAAGGACATACTTTTGCATCAATAGTTTACCGAAGATAGCTTTTTGAAACATAAAATTTCAAAATGTAAAATAAAGCTAACGGACCAATACACGGTTAACCGCCTATGTCGCTACCTGTGTAATGTTTTCACAAAATACTTTAAATTAAAAGAATATAGGATATAAAATCGACAAGTGTAATTAGTTTAATGGCCAGTGTTTGCAATATAGCATACTTGCATAGAATATATTAATTAAAAAAATGTGTATTGGAATTAATGCTATAGAGATTATAATTTATAATGCCTTTTTCGCGAGGAGTTTTACAAACTTTCATATGAATTAATGAAGTATCCATTCATAGGTGCTTGTTTTGTTTTTACAAAATATATCTGCTTTTTTAAAACTCCAACAGTTTATCCCTAATGTCTGAAATGCGCTTGTGTTCTGATTTGAATCTTTTCCTCACCACCTGATACCAGCTTGACTAATTTGATGTCTTACAAAGTGCATCTTACATGACAGATTACATTAAACACGGAATTTTACAAAATGAACAAACCTGATCCAACCAAAATTGATTTTATAAGATGTTTAAAAACAAACTAACTCCATTAGCGTAAACTATTGGCAGAACAAGAAGAAATATTCAAAACTCATTACAGTTAATAGCAAAGTGTTTGTAACAACTAAACTACCTCAAAATGATTATAGTTCTTCTTAAAAGAACACGTTTGGAAAGTATTCCAAACGTGCAATGTGCAGTGTTTGTTTCCTACAGAGAATTATAACGATGCGCTTATGTTGTCAAACCATATCATCATTTGTCCCTCTAAAAATAATAAATGTTTGTAAGTGTTTGTTTGTACTCCATTTCATAAATCTAAGACCCAATAAAGAGTAACGTTGAAATAAATTTTAACATGTTAACTAATTTCCCACACTTAAATTTAAAAACAATATTGTTCACATAAATATTACAGTGAAATAATGTCCGGCCTTTAATGAACGGAATGCACAAATTTAATGATCTAAAAAAATTATTTCTACCCTACACAAGAAATCGCCAGTATTTTTTTTTCAACCAATGTACTATTGGTAAAACTTATCTAGTTGTAAAATGAAATCAGCAGAAGCAAGCTAAAAATAATACGATCGTCTCTTATTTCTACAATAAAATCGCAACCTAATACAGGGCCTTACATATAGGATTTCCACCGTCGAAAAATGTTCCATTCTCACAAGGAATAGAATCATTGAAATTGAAGTGACGTGCTTGGCTGTAGTTATATAAAATAAACAATAGACGAAAGACAATGTATGAATATGAACATGTCGGAATGCTGTTCTGCTGAAAGGAGCTGGCCAGAAACAGAACAGTTGCACTTTTTAAATGAAATTTAACAATGTTTGACTTATACATTATAACATTTGCTTTTAATTTTAGATTTAAAACTAAGAAAAGGAAGATCTAAGATATCTTGTGGAACTTTATTATATATGCGTATACTCAAGCCTATAAGGGTTTGTTAACTTTTTAAAATCGAAAATTATGCGTTACGAACCTATTTTTATTTCTTGTATTGATCATATGTCTATCGCTGTTTTTAATATAAGCAATTAAATTTTGGCGTATATACATTAGGTTATTAAAAATGTATGTATGTTGTTATCTGTTAACCTGTTTATCCATAACAGTTGGAGAGAATTTCGTGAAAGTACATAAGCATCGTGTGTTTGTTTATATCATGGCTAGAAAAAAAAAAACATTTCTCAATTTGACATAGAGCAACGAAGAGACTCTTTAACAACCAGAAAAGATCTCTGTATATGACAAAAATAATAAATATTATATCAAAATCCATGTATTTTCTTTAATTAACAGTAACTGTAAGTCCACATCCCACTGTTGAAACCTCAAATGACAACAAGATCCTCTGGTTCTGTGATCCAGAGGATAGATTCCATCCCAGAAATAAACCAGTAAGAAACTTTTTGGAACTTACTGATAAATTATTTCAAAAATAAAACTAATTCATAGTATTATTGTTCGAGTCATATTCATAAGTGTTATAGATGTAAATTGTCACTGAATACAGAGGCTTACAGTCTCTTCGGAATAGTAATTATGTATCATACAAACATAAGTGGCCATTTCCTTACTACAGAAGGTCTCTTCATTGCACTCCGCTCGATCCGCCCCAACTAGTTAACGTAGAAGCGTCATTATGTCAGGTGGGTACGACCGGCCATCAGTCGATCGTACTAGCATCCGTCTATCTTTCTCCCAATAAAGCATTAGTTGAGGGGGACCTTAAGTTCTTAAGTTAAGGGGAGCGCTGAAGGCGGACACTGTCTCAAATATGCCTCCCTTGGTTGGACCTAACTCCGCCATCGCGTTTGACGACCTTGACAAAGCTGAGTGCTTAGCCGACAGTCTAGAGAGCCAGTGCCGTCTGTCTGCTCAATCGGTTAATCGCAATCGTGTCGAAACAGTCGACAAATCAGTCAATATAATATGTTCTCAGCAGTAGACTTAGATTGGAAGTCGAGAGACTCAAAATCATCCCAAATGTGCAGTTCGGCTTTAGAGCCAACCATTCATGTTCCCATCAGGTGCATCGCCTCACGGAGCACATACTGACAGGGGCCACTATGAGGGCCAAGAAGCATAGTACAGGAGCGCTCTTCCTCGATGTAGCTAAGGCGTTCGACAGGGTCTGGCACAATGGTCTGGTGTACAAGCTACACCAGTTCAAGGTGTCGGTAGACTCGTACTCATCATACGAGACTACCTGTCGAATCGCTCCTTTCGCTACAGAGTGGAAGGCGTTTTGTCAACCCCCCGCTCCATCAGGGTGGGTGTCCCCCAGGGTTCAGTTCTCTCGCCCATCCTCTACTCCATCTACGCTAAATATTATTTTCAAAAATTCAAAACTATCTGCCCTACATACCTTATTTATAAATTTGTAGTGTACTCATTTGTTACCATCTAAAATAAAATAATAATAATTAAATTTAAAATTAAATATCTCAACTGTACGATAGTTTTGATCAATCGTGTTCAAAGACCTCCTTCAAATCCCAATCCGGTGAATTTTTTGACCGGCTTTAACGTATTCGTCTTCTTTGGTAAATAATAATTTCATTGTTGCAACGACCCTGTTGGTCAAGTAGTGGAGCGCAGACGCCTAACGTATAGCGGTATGGTGTCGTATAGTATAGCGTGGTGTAGCCAAAAAAATGGAAATACTCGAACCAAATATATTCGCCATCAAAACCGAATAGTTCGGCCGAATACGAATTGCGAAAAAGATGACAAATACACCAAATACCGAATACTTACCAAATATTCGGTGCATCACTGATAATTATTATATTACTGTATCAAGGATTACATAATGGTAGTATAAAACCTGTTATAGAGGTCGCCATGTTCTTTACAAATTGCATCTATGTAAAAAACATGCGGTCCACATCATTATTTTTAACCCCCGACCCAAAAATACCCCTCGTATTAAAAGTTTGACCTGTAGATTTGTGTATCTGTGTGTCTGTCTGTGGACACGTAGCGGCCAAATACGTAAACGGATTTGAATGCGGTTTTTTTGAATTGAAAGCTTGGTTTGTCGAGATGGTTCTTAGCTATTTTTGGTCGAAATAAAAGCAGTCGTCCCTAAAATTTTATTGGTGCTCGCGAAAGGTTTTTATACAATATTGATAGTATAAACCTAAACAGGGGAAATTAGTGTGTTCATAGGTTAAGTTAGTACAACATAGAAATAAGTGAAATAATTAAAAAAAAAACCGAAAAAAAAATTAGATAAGCCCCGGTACTAGATGACGTCTAAAAAGGATAATAATATTATTATGTACTTATTGAAGTCGTTACGTCGGGGGACCTTTGTACGTAGGTTGATGAGTCGTACGTCTACTTTACAAAATTTTCAGAGCTAATGAATGAGGTCTTTGACTACACGATAATATCAAAATATTGTTATTTCGTTAATGGCCTTGATAAATTTACTTGCATTTTTAATTTTCCTTTACTTAGCGGTCGGAGGTTTTTTATTTATTTTTTTATTTTTTCTAATACCGTGACTTCTTAAATAGTTTACTACAATGTAATTGGTATATCCAAAACCTTAGCAACCACAGCAACGCGTTGCCGGGTCTGCTAGTCTAACTATATTATGACAATTTGAATTAAGCAGAAATAACTAATTTTTAATAAATAAATAATAGATAGGATAATTCTTATCCCGATAATCCCGGTTAGTTATGTTTTTCATTTTCAAAAATGTTCCCTAGGTTTTCAGTTTGTAAGATAATATTGTGGCTCTATGTGTGTCTTAAATCTAAGGGGGCAGTTGCCTATTAATTGCTCTATATTTACATTTTGCAGGTATATTTATTAATTACTCATACATGTTTTTGTCAGTTTCAATTTATCTATATACAATATAAAACTTAGTGTTTTCTAAGGTTTTCACGAGTACTACACATTGAAATAAAACTATTTTTACGGATTTAACTCGAGTACATTGAATTAAATTTTAAATTTACATTTTAAATCTAACCCGACGTTTCGAATGCTTTGCAGCAATCGTGTTCACGGTGAGACGAGATGGAGGTGTAACGTTGCTCTTTAGCGAGGATTTTAGGTTTATCAAATCTTATATAATGATTGGGCTCGTCTATGATATGTTCACACACTGGAGACTCACTCGTACCATCATGTGCAAAGCCACCAAAATTGTATGGGCTACCCAAAATACATAAACAGAATGTCCCACTACGTCCCATAGTCAACCAGATTGATACACCCACATATAAACTGGCTAAACACGTTGCAAGGATACTGACACCTCTCCGGGGACATACACAAACTTATGTCAAGGATTCTTACCAGTTTGTCAATGATATTCAACAAGTGAAATTAAATGACAACGACATTATGGTTAGTTTCGATGTACAGTCACTATTTACCAGCCTTGCAGTGATTCACTGCATTGATATTGTCAAGAGAAAGTTGGAGGATAACAACATGCCTGTTACATTCCAAGAATGGTTCGTGAGGCTATTGAAATTAAAAAACATCCTAATTTTAATAGAGAAGATGGTTGGGAATTATCTAACGCCTAGGACCCACTTTTGAAAAATATAAAATCCAATATCTGTGACCGCACTGTAAGACCTCAAGATACTGTTAGTGCCTTTTGTGTGAATCCTGAACTGTACGCCCGGAAGCTTAGAAACCGTTGGAGGTAGATGACTAATTAACTGACTTACTGACAGACACCTCCATCTCGTCTTACCGTGAACACGATTGCTGCAAAGCATTCGAAACGTCGGTTTAGATTTAAAATGTAAATTTAAAATTTAATTCAATATACGCGAGTTAAATCCGTAAAAATAGTTTTATTTCAATATACCACTTCTGGTAAACAATATGTTTGCTGTACTATATACATTTCTTGCGACTGCCACACATTCTTATTACTGATATTAATTACAATGTATTAAACATCCACTTGTACATTGAACCACCCTTTGAATTATATTTCTATACGATACTTTAATTACTTTCTATTTCGAGAAATAGCTTCGCTTAGCGACAGTTGTGACTTAATGAATGTGACGCAAAAAAGCTCGATAAATCATTCGTCTCAGTAATTTTGGTGAATGCTATTTTTCCTGATCAATTCTTTTACTAGATTCAGAATTGGGTTGATTTTTTTTACTTTCAGTTTATTGTTACTATATAAAAGCCTGTTTTTATTTAACTTAAACAGCGTGGGTATTTTATTTACCTTAAACAGCCGCTGGAAAAAAATTGTAAACAGTATGTTGCGTTGGAACAGTGAAAAACACACGGCACATATAACACGATCGACCTCTTTCCTGTTCCTAGTGCATCCGCATTGATCTACAGCCTTTGAAGAAAGCTTCCGTTACGACGTCACATAGGGATCTCAAAACAGTAAACTTTTCTGTTTTGTGCAGTTGACTGTAAAACATGTTTTTATTTAATTTACTTCTTTAGTAGTATTTTTATAAATTATAATATAAAATTAACATTCAAGAGAGAGTGTAAGTTATTTGTAATATATTAGTATAAAAGTGTGTAACGTGACGTAGAATTTAAATTGCTGCTTCTATATTTCCAGTGGTTTATACGACAATAATACAAACCCACGTGTAAACTACACGTGTTTCACGTGTCCGAGGTAAAATATTGCGATATTATTTTATTAAATTTATATTGGTAAGATTTCACAGCTTAACATGTGAACAAATAATTGGCTATATGTTGAACGGTTGTAAGTTGTAACAATGCTTTATAGTAAACAATAATTATATGTGATTTGCAAAAATACCTTACAGAAAACCACTATATTTATTTTTATAAAACCTTGGCTTTATATAATAATATATATAAAACGTTTGATATTATATAATATCAAACGTTTTATATTATAAAATACTCTGAATAAAATTTTATACTCACCGACGCGCATTAGCTAATGAGATACCCAGCGAAGGTAAGATTCAAGATTAAGACATTTGTAATTTTTTACAAGCTAACAATAGTAATAATAGCAAGCAAAGCGAGTCTACGAAGTCACTGACTCACTTAGTACTCAATATATAACTGTCTATCCTACCCTACATATTACATGTATGTTATATTCAATTAACTATCTCAGCTGCAGTTGAGCCGTCACTCTGACATGTGAACACACAACTTTATGTTATATAATAATAATAATAACATCACAGGACAAATTATACACATTGCTTTAACCCCTTAGTAAACAAATTATTAGCTTGTGTTAAAGATTTTAAACTACGATACAAATACATGGAAATACAAATTATAAATTCTGAGAAATTATTTAATAACCTAACCGCGCCGTTGGTCAAGTGGTTAGCGCAGACGCCTAACGCCTAACGGCGCAATGGGACTCGGGTTCGATTCCCGGCAGAGACAGGCATTTATGTGATGAGCATAGATGTCTGTGTTTCTGGATTTGGTCGTTTATTAAATATATTCTCAGTATTTATATGTGTATTTCTATGTATTTGTATCGTTGTCTAAAACCCTTAACACAAGCAAATAATTTGCTTATTTAGGGATTAGATCAAGGTGTGTAAGTTGTCCTGATATTATTATCTATTATTAATAACCGATCAAACCCAGAAATAAAGAGATCTAAGCTCATCACACATATGTCTGTCTCTGTCTGAACCCAAGTCCCATTGAACTGCTATACGTTAGGCTTCTGCGCTAACTACTCGACCAACGGAGCGGTTAACATATGATCCTTGTAATCACTTTTAATTCTTATTTCTCTATGCTTTCTTTCAATACTCTAGCTATTTACAAACTAATAAAGAACTGAATTAGTACATGAGATTTAATTTAATAGTTTAGTAAACTCAGTAGGTACATCTTAAGACATGATGTAAGTGGTGCTTTCTGGGTTTATATCTTTTACTTTACAATATGTTGTACCATCACGAGATGATAGCCGCTACAAGTAATTTTACGAATTTCTACTAATATCGTTCCTAAAAATTGGGTTGTTTCCCGAATTCGAACCCGCGACTACTTGGAAACCGTTTCGTCGCTCTACCAACTGAGCTACCGTATCGCTGTCCACCTTGGTTAATTAAGCATTCATATAGAATGCTTTATAGATATTTTCAAACATTGATTTCAATATATAAAGTAAATAAATAAATATACACGTAACAAATAGTCTTATTAACTTACCCAATTAAATGCTTTTACATGTATATCTTTCAATAAATTTAATCTCGATATTGGTAAATATATAAAATAGAAATAGACATCATTCGAATATTCAATGGAATGCAGCGCTCGAGACTGGATGTAATGAATGTGCTGCGCCGTTGACGCGCCAGCTGTATTGTTTTTGGTACTAGCCACTAGCCACTAGGGCTACGAGTCAAACTATTGTCACCTGTAACACTGGCAGCAATTCTATTTTTACGTACTACATCTACCTAAAACTACGATACTTTCGTATTGTTTTTTATTTTTTTCATTTATTTATCTTCCCAAACACAATATATAATAAATTATACAACTACTAGCAGACTCGGCCACGCGTTGCTGTGGTTGCTAAGGTTTTGGATATACCTATTACATTGTAGTAAACTATTTAAGAAGTCACGGTATTAGAAAAAATAAAATTAAAATTACAAAAAACCCCGACCGAAGTAAAGGAAAAAATTAAAAATGCAAGTAAATTTATCAAGGCCAATAACGAAATAACAATATTTTGATATAAAATAATATTGTGACTTAAAATTAAGATGTAAGTTATCCTATGTTTCAAGTTGGATCAAACTACACACGGTGTGCAAATTTGATTAAAATCGGTTAAGTAGTTTAGGAGTCCATCGCGGACAAACAACGTGACACGTAATTTATATATATTAAGATTAACAATTGAAATAAATAATTTGTGTAGAAACAAAACTTCAAAGTAGGTAGGCCCTGTAATATGGCTCTCCTAGTCTCCCTATACACAATAACAAAACAAATATTAAATAAAATTGTGTTTGAGACATTTTTGATGGAAAGACATAATAAAAAAAATAAGAATTAGAAATAGCAAAAATGTTTATTTAAACAATTAGAAAAAATATATATAGCAGGTAGTGTAAATGTATGTGAAGAATGTTCTGTGTGCATCTATGAGAGAATTAATTAAGTATAGTTTGATAGCCGGAGTGCTTCTGTTTCATCATAATAAAGACTCAAAAGCCATTTCGTTATGGACGTTTTTACCTCGTGACAGAATTAATAGAAAACAGTTTATTTGCGCAATTATGCGTAATTTCGATCAAATTTTTTTTTCTTAAATTCAGTGCTTGCTCATGGAACGTTAAATAATAAACAATCTCTTTTTCAATGTGAATATTTTGAAATAATATTATTTTGATATTTATGCTGCTTGATAATCGTAAATAGTATTCATAATTGTTCTAACGGAAAGAACATTTGCGGTTTAAAATAAATCTACTTTTGGATTCAGACGCGGTTTGGAATAACTATTTTTTAATATTAATTGATTTCTTTTAAGATGTAACTTGTGGGTCTTTGCTGCTCCGCCCCAAGACGTAACACAGTATGTTAAAAGTGATTGTGCAAGGGATGTACAAACAGTTTTAGCGACATTAATAACAGCTACATGCCTCAGCTGGTTGAAAATGTAGGAGAGCTTTCTTACCCGGTCTGAAAGGTTTTTAATAAGTATAAAAGTTGTTGTGAGTATTGTACTGTATATGTTACAATAGTGTTACATAATCTGCTACTAATATAATGATGATTAAGAAACGTTGAAGAGCTACGTGCTATAGGTTCTTTAGTTCTCAACTTGTCATAGAGTAGGAACATTTTATTTAAAAACTTGAATAATTTAACTAAAGTTATTCTCCGAAATACAATATTGTTTACATACTAATTCATAAAAGAGTTCAATGACTTTCACTGTCAATTATTATTCATTTTGTTTAATTTCATCAAATCTTTCTAAACGAAATTGTATAATTGAAGCTATTTTACTTTTACCTTGGTTTTTTAAGGTAATGTGGATATTATATTTATTTAGGGTCTGGAGGTTACCCACTATACATACTCATACATACTCACTACATGATAATGACGTTAAAAGTAGTAAACTAAAAATATATATACCTAGTCTTGCCATAAATATTTTAACAAAGAAAAAAAAATTTTTTTTAATTGCAAATAACATTTATTACTTTTGCAGTGTTTTAGTTTAATACACAAAAATAAAACAATTGAAAACATAATAATAAATCTATATACAGTCTGCAAATTAAATATTTTTTTAACAAAAAGCGGCACATAAAGAAATAAATATAAAATAATTATAAATGTATTAAGAAACATGATTGTAGAATTTTTTTCTATGGGTAGGTAGGTATATACGAATATTAGTAAATATAAATTAAGGGTCAATTCTTGGTAATTTCTTATTATTGGCTTATCTTGTAAGCCGATCATACTTTAGGACTTTTACTTTTAGGTTTATAATTTATATATATTGCATAAGTAATACATGTGTATTAGTGAAACTTCTTTATGACATAATTTTTTGAAAAATAATTCACTAATTACAACTTTACAGGAATGGCTAATTTAGTTAAATAAGATAAAGTTTAAGCAAAAATAAAGATAACAGAAAAACGTTACAATTTTTTGACATTGCTATAAAATTTCTTCCATCCGTCGATAAAAAAGTTTCACTTCAAATATGGCGCGTAACAGAAAAATGTGACTTAGAAATAAAGCTGGCGCGTAACAGAAAAACGTCATAATTTTCATTAATATTAATTAGTTAAAACGTAAGAAGTAAATCGACTGTTTCTGACGTATAATATTCTCATAAAAGAAACACATAAGTACCATAAAAAAACAGACAAATGTACACAATTCACTTTAAAAATAATAACTTTAGACTTCTTAACATGTTGGATCGTCACTATATCACAAATAAAATTGTTCTTCTTAATTGTTTCTGTTGTTTCGAGGTTTTGTTTGTCCTAGGTATAGCAAAACAGACCTTGTAAAGATCAGGACCCCAATGCTCCATTTCTCAGCCAAAACTCTTATTTCTTTTCATTCTTACTTCTTCTATTTCAGACAATCAATGTATTTTAAAAAAATATTATAAATTATATTTCATAATTTCTTCTTCATGTTATAATCTTGAATTTATTTATTAGTTTCAATAGCAAGTCCATAAAATCGTATTGTCCAGTATGTAATTACAATTCATTATTTAATTATAAAACTCTAATCCGATAATTTTATTTTTGGTTAATGTAAGTTGTGTTTTATAATCCACATACTTGTCATTTTGATTATTTAGTATTTCCATAGCAACATGGTGTAAAAGAGATGAAGCTATACGAAAACAAGCACACTGTTAAAGAATAACAAACCACGCTGACATCTTACTAAAAAGCTGTAATACGCAGCCGCATACAGTGTAAAATAGTGTGTATATTTCTGTCTCATTTTTTACCGGCTTCATTCTACACATTTTTGTATTTGTGTCTCTTAAGGTGGCGGTTCGTGCCGCGACGGAGACGGGAGACCGAGACAGGAGACTGAGACTAGAGACCGCGACAAGTGTCTCGGTCTCTTCGGCATGTACTGTAGATCGCGACAAGTGTCGCGGAGCGACCGCTTAGTTCAAGAGAGTCTGTCGATAAAGTCAGTGGTGTTTTGTGTCGTGATGGAAAACCAAGTAATGAAGCTGCTATTGGAGGAAGAAGAAGACGATGATTTGCTCTTATATTATTATTACAAATACAAAACTGAAAGACGATTACCTATTAATGATTTATATTTAACTAGAGGACAAGAAGGATCATTTTCGCTATTAGTAAAGAAGCACCTGATGTTTGATGACATTATATTCAGGAAATATTTTCGGCTGAATAAAACACAGTTTGATTACATATTGAATTTACTTAAAAAAACAATGCAAGAAAAAGGAAAAATTTCAGTGAAAGAAAAATTAGCACTATCTTTAAGGTAAGTTTGCCAATTCATTGAAATTATTCTGGTCGATTTCACCGTCATTGCTTGGAAATGGTTCACTCGAAATATTTGGTAATTGGCGAGATGTTAAATCAATCAATCGAGTATTTGTTTCGTGTTCTGATGAAGCTGCACTTATCGGAGAACATGAATTGAATGAATTGTATGATGAATTTGAATTATATGATAACGGATTGTAATAACTTGTAGTTTGACCCTCGATATCTCCGATCTCATACTTGGAGACAATATTAAATATTTCAGTTTTTGCCATTGCTCTTGAACGTGCGCTCAATTTTCTTAGAATCATTTCAATATGTTTGGCAAATGTCGATATATCATCAACTGATTCTTGAGATTTTAATGACTCCAGCTGTCTATTTCGGTTTTCCTGCCTGTCCTTCATAAATTTAATAAATTCATCTTCTTTTTGTCTCTTTCTCTTTGTATACTTGGCGGTTGATTTTTCAGAACTGTTACTTAGTGGTATATTAGATCTCTCTTGTGTAGATTTAGAAGTGCCTGGTAACTCCTTTGAAGGAGTGTTATGTACTGACGTGTCTGAGGCTTCATGAGGAGTATCTTCATGTTCTACTCCTGGGGAGGTATTAGTAACTTCTTGTTCTACACTGGTGCAGCTTTGCCGTTCTGATGGTGTGTTTTCTATAAATGTTAAGCGTTCATAAAACTGCCACTTTGAATTTTTAGCTGGTGCTGCAGATCCCGTCGATTGTTTTAGTTTCCGCTTATATCTGTTGTAGGAGTCCCTGATCAGTTTCCATTTTTTACGGCATTCCGAATCTGTAATAAATAATAATATTATTTCTTTTATTTTTAGATTCATAGCGACTGGAGAAACATATGCTTCGCTATCATTCGAATTTCGTATATCACCTTCTTATATTTCACAAATGGTCAAAGAGGTGTTAAAACATTTAAAGACTGTTTTGGTGCCAATTTTTATGCCTATTCCAAAAGAAAGTGATTTTAGGCTAATATCTGAAGGATTTTGGAACAAATGGCAATTCCCCAATTGCACAGGTGCTATTGATGGGAAGCACATCAGAATAAGAGCCCCTGAAAATAGTGGGTCGTTGTATTTTAATTATAAGGAGTATTACTCAATTGTTCTTCTGGCTATTGTAGACCATAATTACAAGTTCATTGCAGTAGACGTTGGCTCTTATGGCAAAGAAGGAGATAGTGGAATATTCCAAAAGTCTACAATGGGAAAGCAAATAATGAAAAATGAATTTAATTTTCCGGAACCAAAAAATCTACCAAATTCGAACATAATATTACCCCATTTTCTAGTTGGGGATGAAGCATTTAGTCTTGATACTTTTATGATGAAACCTTACGCTAGAAGAGTTGCAAAAAACGATTTAAGCAAAGAAATATTTAACTACCGCCTTTGTCGTGCAAGACGAGTATCGGAAAACGCGTTCGGTTTGCTGTCTCAGGTGTTTAGAATATTTTACACTCCTATCGGAATAGCGCCAGAAACATGCACTGACATGATCTTAGTTGCCTGTTGCTTGCATAACCTATTAAGAGATGGATTTTTGGAGTCTGCTCAAATGCCCGTACATCAATGGAATCGAGAGGAAGAAAATTTGCCTTCAAATTTTGTTACATTACGTGGAACAGGAGGGTTTTCGAACAGCAACGGACTCGATATTAGAGTAAAATTAACCAATTACTTGACGTCACAGCAAGGAGCAGTAGACTGGCAGGAACAACATGTCACACGGCTTGTTTGAACTGATCCCACTGCACCTTTTCTTTCTATGTTATTACGTATCTATTACGTACGATTATAAACTATGAACTATGTTTCCTTCAAAAATATTAATTTTATGCAAAATAAATAAAATAAGAATAATTCACCTGTTTTATTTTGTATACCTTCTGCTATGCTTTTCCAAATATTGTCCTTCAAATTTTCGTCTCTGTAGGAGTCTAGTTGTGCATTGTATAGCGGAGGGTGCTGCCTGATTAGTTCAATCAGAGTCTCACAGTCTTCATCAGAAAAACTCATTTTTTAACACTAAACACGTGTGCTTTCACGAGCGCGACACAGACACTACTGGTCCGGGGCAGCGACCGTCTCGCTGTCTCTTGTCTCGCGTCTCGGTCTCCTGTCTCGGTCTCGCTCGCGAACTGTCGCGTATACATTGCCTAACGTCAAGTAGTGGTCGCGGTCTCTAGTCTCAGTCTCCTGTCTCGGTCTCCCGTCTCTGTCGCGGCACGAACCGCCACCTTTACCTGTCGTTTTTTCCGTTGCATCAGGTTTGAAATCACAACGATTCTAAAGAAGTTTCACTTCAAAAAGTTTATTCGAAGTGGTGTCCATAGGTTACAATACACGTTTAAACGTTGAGGCCAGTTATCAATAGAAGCATGCGCTCTTTATATGTCGAAATTCTTCACTGCCAATCGTATTGATTGTTTTAGAGACTCCAAATTATCATGGCGCTAAGAGCAACCTGTACTCTCTAAAACTGACCATAAATCATAATCCAGCGGATTAGGATCAGGACTAGACGACAGCCAGTCTTCAGCTCTGATGAAGTCCGAGACCTTCGCTTCCAACCAAGACTGCGTGGACCGAGCTTTACGACCCGGCGCCGTCTTGCTGGAAGGACCATACTTGGTTATTGAACATGGTGTTATTAAGGGGCTTAACTACCTTCTCAAGAATGGTATCTTGATACACTTGTGCCGATGATACCTTTGATTTGATACCTTTTTCACAAAAATATGGCTCAGTCACTTCATATCTAACACCCCACCAAACCATCACTAAAGTCGGATAATGCCCACGTTACACTCTGTCGACTTATTGGGAAGAGTCTTTAGAGATTTGAGCATAAATACGGTCATTTTGTTTGTTAAAATGTTGCTTAATTGTAAAAAAATTGTCATCCGTAAACAAAATATTTCTATACTGGTCTGGTAGACGGTTAATGTTAGTGTAAGCTTTGTTTTGGTTTCTTTTATATGTGAACCGTAACAGGTATACACTTTGGTTTCTTTCTTTAGAAATATCGGACAAAGAAATATTTACGTTTTCCTGTCACGTAAATCTATATCAATATGTTGGGGAACCTCACTAAGGCTTGGTCATTCTACGTGGAGTATAAAATTATTTCTAAAACATTGATAAAACCCTAACAATGGCAGTACCTATTTTTTAAACAAAAAGTAACAGTTTATAAGAGATATTTCTGTTAGTCACATTTTACTCGAAACCTAATATAATTCATAGTAAGTTATATTTTAAACGGATATCTTTATAAAAACTACCTGATTAAAGCGTACTTTGTTAAATTTAGCAATATAGGTGTGTTGGTATTTTATTCCTTTTAATAGAGTGCCATGTTATAAACACAATTCAATAAATGAATTATTAAAATCTTTTCAGATCATTAATTACGTAAGTTTACAAAGTCAAGTCAAAGTCAAGTCAAAGTCCTTACAAAGCCGTGTGTATACGTTTTGATAGTTAACTACATATGTGGTTGTCACTTGTTTGATAACTGGAGAAATATTTATTAACCTAACTGAAGACCCGAAAAGTCCATAAAAGATAGATAAAATAAGAAATACCATTTTCAAAAAAAACAAAATAAATAAAAAATAACCCAGATGTTTTATAGTGACAACCCTATTCATCCCCAAAGGTAACGTAGAATGTCCATTTAATAGTTCGCCACTTGACTCTGATAACCACCACTGTGTCCTGCGGATTTATGTATATTTTATTGAATGACCTTACTAGATTTAATAAAACTCTCCCTATCCCTTTTTACTTTTTTCTTACATTTATAATCATGACTTTTTTACTTAGAAAATTTTAGACTATTTATTACTTAGAAATACTTTAGGAAGTTATAATTTTCATAATTTTTAATTACGACGAAAGCTATTTATTGAATTTTGAATTATCAAGTTTTTTGTATGTTTGCACTTCACAGATGGATGGAGTTATTGATGTAATATTGTTGTAGGAATATTTTAATATGCATCTTATTATAGAGATAAAATATAAATTTATCATTAAATGTAAAAAGCTTATCGTTTTGGTCGATTCGATATCGATTAGTTCTAAATAACGCATTGTATCACTAAGATAGGCTCTATGATCCTTAAAATCAATAATAATAATATAATTTAAAAAAAAAATGCTGGTTATAAATTTGATGCTGAATTTTCTTGCATAAATATAATATTTCAAAAAAACATACCAAATGTTTACCGTAGTTTAGTAATGGCTCAGTATATGGCAAAAACAACGTAAAGATCGAATCAATATAGTTTGATTTATACAATTACTTATATATATCCTAAAGAAAATATTAATCTCTTATTGATTATTAAAATCCTTTATAATTAGTCTAAAATATTGAAGTAAAAATCGCATAAGGGAAATATTTCTTATTTTTTTTATTTCTTTTTTTTTATTTATTTCCCTTTTATCCTAAAAACAAAAAGTAAAACTAATACAATTGTAATTACATGACATTAAATACTGCAATATATTTACAAATAATACTATTTTTAAAGTATTTAGAGAAGACAAAGTTGAAAATTTCTATTGAGCATTATTCTCGGCAGTTTTAAATTAATGTCTGCCATTGCATTTAACTTCTCAAAGCAGTTTAAGGATGAAACAAATAAATAACACTTGCAAGTGGTTTGAAAAAATTGCAGCATTTAGTTTTACACTTTTGCACACACACTATTACACGTCTCCGTGTACTAAGTACATAATTCATAAGCCGTTATTTGAGTGTAAGGAAAATATACATTACTTGTTAAATATGTAATTGGTCACTACCAAAGCTTTTATAAAAATAAACTTTTATAAAAATACTGTAACCAAATGTATTGCTTCAATAATATTATTCAAAATAAAAAAGATTAGGTTCTCTTATTTACTGTTATAAAATTTTTCCTTTTTTTCTGTAGAAGAATAATATTTATATATAGTGTTAATAATATTTATATATAATAATTTAAATGTTAAATAAACCTACTTAATTATGCAACGTCGTTTAGTGTTTACTGTTTACTGTTTTAAGAATTAGAAGCATTTTAACATAATGTTTAATCTTTAATTAATCATTAGAATTTTATTATAAGGTTTAAATAATACCATCTATAACATGTTTATGAAATTGTAAATTACTTTCATCTAAATATGAAAGTGTTAAAGTATTATTAAACGAGTTGTAAGGGCTGCTCTCGCCCATTCTATTACAAGTTGTTGGATATTAAACATTGAAGTGCAAGTACTACGTATCATTGAAACAACTCCTAACAATAGTTAAAGACAACTTGATTCTTTGTCAAGTAAATTGTAAAAGGAACTAGCAAACTTATTATTTTTTAAACTTATTACTTGTTTGAGCAAACAAGGTTGAAAAAAGAGGGGGTAGTGCCGCGCTCCTTTTATTTTGTTTCTTATTAGAGAAAAAAATATATATTAAATCTATAAAAGACTGAAACTCATTGTGGTTGTAAATTTTGTAACAGTGTCGGGAAAAAAATGAAAAATTATTCCAAAAAAATATATATTTTACACCTTAACAAGTAGATGTACAAAATAACATTAGTATTTATTATTATTTGAGAAATGAGGCTGACTCAGCCTGTGACCACGGCCGGTGCTACCTGGTCCAAACGTCAGGCAAATAAAAGGTGTGTGATAATGTGATACCTATTTATTCTCTCCCCCGGTGACGCTGTAATAGCCAACAGGGCTAAGAGTATAGACAAAAAAAAAAAACCTATTCTCACCCGTGAATTCCCGATTTATCAAATAATAATAAATAATGAAACGCGATAGTTTAAAAGTTAGTATAACGTTAGTATTACTAGTAAGTAGACAAAAAAGATATGTATATCAAAAATCTTTTATACATGATAAAAGATATGAATTAAACTATATCCTTAACATTTTTTTTGATTTCTGATATTTTTTTTTTTCAAATTATATATCACGATTATATTTCATTAGGGATATTCTATTTTCAAATTAATTTTAATTATTATACATAACACGTAATTAATATAGAAGAAAATGACACATTTTCCTTCTTTTTTTTTCTTACTTTACCACGACTTAAATATATTTAAATAACTCTTACAACAATTGTTCAATTATCAGAATTTACGCTTTAAATCAGTTTGAAATGTAATAATAGCTTCAATTATAAAGATAGCACTGAAAGGAAGTAAACCATTGAATGAAGATCTTTCTTCATCTTGAAACAAATTTGTGTGTTAATAAAAATTCAAATAGAATGCTAATGTATCTTTTAAGTATATTTTGTTTTATGTTCGTCAGTTAAAATATGTACATTGTTAGATAAATAAACAATAGTAGCTCATTTCCCATAAATGGAATTGTGGGTTATCTTTTATAAATAGGTTTTACGGCTGAATGGATTTGGATGTTAAAAAAAATGTGAATTGTTAGTTAATAATAAAAAAAAGTAAATTTCGTAAAGATAAAATAATTGGATGAGCCCATTGTTCTGTCTTTTTCACATTCCTCCAATTAAAATAAGGTTGGCGTGTTATAATTGAACTGTCAACTTGAGGCCAATGTATGGTGCTATATATTATGTAACATACATTGGGACACACATAGGTATACCGTAACACGATTACGCATATATTGGTTTGTAGATACACGTTAAGTTCATGATGATATACACATCATAAAGTTTAATTACTTATAATTTAATGGAGACCGAGTGAGTTAGTAAGTAAGTAAGTAAGTAAGTACCAGAGCTGAAGTGACGTAATGTGAATACATGATTCAGTTCTAAAACAAATATCACATTACACATATCTCGTTGACGCAGTAACTAGCATGGTTATATGTACCTACTTATTTTTCTTTGTGTAAAACTAGCCTTTCCTGTCGCAGAAAAAACTTAGTACAATTGAATGAAACAGCTTTCAATAAAAAAGATATTTGTTTTTTTTTGCGTAAGACGGAAGGTTTCGAAATATACTCGTCTTATTGTTTTTCTATTAAGTGCCGTAGTCAACATCATACAAATCAAATAGAAAACATAAATGTGAAATGAGTGTCAAGTCAAACTTTTTAATATGTGGTTGTTGATTTCAATGACAAAACAAGTCATACCTATCTAAATGCCAGTCCAGAAATTGATATGTAACAACAAAAAATATATTATACGAGCAACAACTTATAATTTCATTTTTTCTTATAACTTAGGATAATATACTGAAGCCTAAGAGGTCTGACTTGAATTGTTCTCATATTAAAAATTGGTGTTTTATAGATTTCTCAATTTCCAAAGCTGTAAAATCTTATTATATTCGTCAAAAAACAAAGTCTGTTATATTCTTAGTTGTAAGCAATTATATGTACTAAAACTGATATTTTGAATAAAGTAAGTTATTAAGTTTGTATTCAAGTAAAGTTTCTTTGTGGTGTTGTATAATAATATTAGTAATGTAGTGAAAAATCAAAATACCAGCTGATAATTGTTAAATCAATAGAATATTATATTAATGAAACTTAGTGCTTAAGTAAACAATTCTACGTAATGTTCCTCTTCGAATGTAGACTTACACCAGCTGTTAAGACCCGCTTCTATTAGACTCGTCACATCAGTCGCCATTCAATTGCAATTCTGTAACTTCATGTTTATGGAATAATTTATATATATTTCCTTACTAAGTTATCTATACATTTTTAAAAGCGTGGGGTGCTCGATATTTAAGGTATTACAATCATTCTATTAGCAACTATCTATGAGAGGATAGTTATGAATCATAGTAAAATGCACCCCACGATTTTTACTCAGAATTGAATTATTCTGTTAATAACTTAAATTTTATTATAATTTTATATTAAGGCGATTCACTATGATTAAATGTTCGATCTTCTACTACTGTAATTTTATACTCTTTGTCATTAAAAATTATTTTGTATTTTTAGTTCGGTTAGCAATAAAAGCGTGTTTTTTTAGTTTTTTAAACTATTGTTTATTTTATTTATACTAACGCCACTGATGTTAACGCCCACACTTCGATGCTTGCATGATATAAATTGTTATACATTTACGATAACAAATATACCTGCTATAGATGCCGAGATAAATTGGACGGCCATATTGTTTAAATTTATTTCACCGTTTTCTTTCAACCCGGTCTTAACTTCACTTTTACTGTTATTTATCTAACAATCATACCTACCGTTTTTTATCCTCGTCTTTTCATTCAAATTATTTTGAACAAAGTAAACGCTTTCTGGTGTTGAAATACAATATCTTGCCTACTAAGATTTAAACAATTAGCGACATCAATTTTTTACATTAATTTAAATAAAATAAAAGAATATTTACACTTTTTAGTATAATATGTTTATTTATGGCTTTGTTTATTTCGTAGGCTTAAAGAAGCTAATAACTAAAGAGTTATATCTATTTTACTTGGTATTACATAATATAATTGACATAATTGAACATAACTTCTTTATTTGTTAACCAATATAAATAAAAGTACACTAAATGTTAAGTGAAGCATCACAATATTTTCATGAAAACTACATTCAAATCGGTTAAATTATTCCGGTCAAATTTATTTTTTTATGGAATACAACCAAAAGAGCAAACGGGTCACCTGATGGTAAGCGACTTCTGTCGCCCATGAACGTCTGCAACTCAGAAGTAACAAGCGGCTGGCCGGCCTTTTAGTAAGGAATACGGTCTTTTGTTCAAAATTTGAATGTCCTATCGGTCTGGAAAATACCTCGGGTGACAATTTGTTCCACAGATTGGCTGTGCAAGTTAAGAAGCTTCTACAGAAGCGCACACTAATGAAGCGCCAGCCATTCAGGTGATGGGAATGGTGGTTCTATCGCGATGGACGAAGGGGAAAATCTGTGGGTGGTATTGATCCGAACAACTCTTTAGAGCATTCCCCATAGTATAAGCGATAGATAATGCACAGGAAAGCTACATCTCTACGCAGCAACATGGGATCAAGCCGATCGGAACAGTCTTGACGGTCGATGATTCGAGTCGCTCTCCGTTGTATGCAGTCAAGAGGGAGAACCTGATACTGAGGTGAACCTGTGCTTTATAAAGCTACAAGTGTCGGGACTGAGTGAAATACCGTCTTGATCTGTTCAGTATGCCTATTTGCCTGGTATGTTCAGATGCCAATTTGGCTTTGCCCTCAATGTCACCGTGGAACCATGATGGAATTATAACACCCTTAGAGGTGGTTCGGGAAACTTAGAACTCCTCTAAGAGTGCTTGTGATTGCTTGGTTGTTACTAATGATCTGTGCAACAACCTGCTTCACGGATGCAGTCATGCCATGCATGTCATGTCATACTCACGTTTCGAGCGGCTGCTTGATCCATTGATCATTGTTCGCCATTTCTCGCACTAAACCAAGGGACACCCAAGGTTCCTGTTGCAAAATCAAATCAGACCTCGTAGATCTAGAGCCATCTCGGGTCTTCTATTACTGTTAATCTAATTTTCAAACTAAATAAATCAACCTTAATTAAGAATAATATGTGTTTTTAAGGATTCATTAATAATAATAAAAACATGTTTTAGGTAAAACCTGTCTATAAATAATAAAGTATTATATTATCCGCTGAATTCCTCAACTTAAAGACATAAAGACTTAGGTATATAACCTATAGCATAGTCTGCTGATTTTTCCTTGTCTATAATCTTGAATATTAAATAATATAATACTATAAGTTTTATAATACTATCAAATAACTTTTCAGCTAAAATATAAAATTAAACCTAATAAGGTTCCATACACAAGAACTTAACGTAACACAAAGTAACAACGTATATGAAAAAAAAATATCTAAGAAATAATAGACACTCCCGACAATGAAGCTAATAAATAGCGTCTTTTGGTGAACAACAAGATTTGTTGGTGAACAAGACTAAAAGTTACTTTAGAAGAACAATAATGGAATAATTTTGCGGAAATAAGAACATTCAACAATGTGAACTCTGTAAATAAACGAATGGTACGTGTTGTGTATTATAATGTCTACAAATGCTATACTGTTTTTTATAGACTGTGAAAGTTATTTTGAGTTAAACAACATGAGCTCAAGTTTTAGATTTTTTGTTCCATGAATTCAATAATATTTTTAAAGCGAAAACTATAATTTACAAAAGTAGAGAAAAATTATATGATTTGTATAGTGAGAATCAATGAAATCATAATTCGGTGTTCTTGAATAAAGTTAGGAATTTCTCAAAAAAATTTAGAAAGTTTGCGAACAAGGTAAATCGATTTATATTAGAAATAAAATCTTAAACTCTGAAGATAAAATAAAGGCAACGTGGGATGTTTTATCTTGTGTTGTTAAAAATTTATAATAAATTCAGATTAAAATGTGGCGGCTACTTTTGTGACTTTTTTAACAAAATTCCTATGATAGTCACAGAATGGAAACCTTTTAATCCTCAATATTTTACTAACATCGATTGTTTTATAAGTAGCTTGGAAAAATATATCTGTTGTTTTATTGTATTTTATTTGTCATTTCTTTTATAAGAGGTTCTCGAAGTGACTAATAAAAAAAATGTGTTATCCTGGCCATATTTTTTTTTATTTAATTTCAATAAATGTTTTTAACTTTATATTTTTAGTTTGTTTGTCGTATTCATTATTTTAAATTCTACTTAAGTCATTTTCTAGAACAAAATACAACTAAACGTTATCGCACGCGGCGAAATCCTCGAGGTGATAACACTTTCGATGTATCTCGTTCTAGCTAGTGATGGAACGCACCTAACCAGCCTTTTAAAATCGGTAGGTACTACCATAGAGATAAGGATCAGTATCGATATCGCGAATAAGTTTACACAATGTCACATCACTAGAAAAAATTGTGTTGTCTACGGCAGTGTACGCTTTAAAAATATGAAGCTCCTTCTATGCTTTAGTTATTATTCTGAGCTTAATTTTTCAGATCTCTCAAATAACTTGTTTATACCATCGAAAATAATGATTTCTCTTTGGTGTCAAAATAGGCCGCCATTGCAGACTTCACTTCTTCATCGTCTTCAATATTTTTTCCACGGAGCTCTCTCTTCATTTTTGGAAATAATAGTCACTGGGTGCCAAGTCTGGACTGTAGGGTGGGTTGTAGGGTAGTTTAATTGTTCAAAGCCGTATCAGCGAATGGCAGCCGTCGCAACATGGCACGTGTGAACGGGTGCGTTGTCGTGAAGAAGGAGAACAACTTTTAACAACTTTCCTCTTCTTTTTCCTTGCTGTTTTTTTCTACTTTTATGAACTTTACTGCTCTTAATAAATTTACTTACATTATTAGTTTTAATAACAAATACAGTAGAATCCGTTTATTATGACGAGGGTTATATTGATCAACCGTTTATTATGACGTAATTACGCAACTAAGTTTGGTTTTAATATGAAACTCTTAGTAAAAATTTTTGATATAATGACTTCAGTGAGAGCGACATGTCGCTTATAGATAGAAATAATACCAATAATATCTTTTTTACCCAATTTAATAGATTATGTTAGAATGACCGATTTGATTCTTTACGCCTAATGGTAAAGAAATATGAATAAAGGTACCTAATATTCGTTGAATATTGACGACGTGGCTCGTTTTTGGAATCACAATGAGTAATTTACACTTGAAGGTCACGCATTGTTTTTAGTCCTGTCCTGTAATAAAAATGTCACTGACGCCGTAAAGCATTTACGGTTGAGGAGAAAGGTGCAAGAATATGCACATCAGAAAATAGAGATTCAAACTCATTCCTCGCGAAGGAGTTTTGCGTGTGTCATTCGACAATCTCAATGATTTTCAAATCAATTAAAATCGTTAAATTCAAATGTTTTGAAACCAAAGAGGCTTTGAAAATCGCGAAAAGGAAATGCTAATCGTTGATTTGATTAATTAAATTAATTCATACATTTAAACGTGTACCGTACTTATTACGTGAAACTATTGGATTCAATGTATTTCTTTATTAAAATAAATAAGTAGATATATGCTTATTAAAATAAATAAATATGTATTTTCACACAAAACGCTTTATATGACGTCCGCTTATTATGACGTGTTTGTCAATTCCCATCGACGTCATTATAAACGGATTCTACTTTAGCCACATTTAGTATTTTAGTATTTATGTTGTTCAATTTCTCGTGACTCCTCACGTTAAATTCCGAGAATTCACACCGCACAGCACATTCTATAGTGGTTTTTTTTTATTCACTTAAGCTCAGCCTACAAGCTGCTCAGCAAAATATAAAAAGTTATAATTGAGTATCGTATAACAAATTAAAGATAGGCCAAGAAATTGTATGTGACAAATTATCAAACATATATATTTGGGATGCAGGAATAAGATAACAAGGGCTCATCTAACTAGACGGAGAGATAGAGAGAGATAATTTAGGCCATAAATATTGTTTATCCTTTGGTTTGGACCAAATTATTAATTATGCAAAAGTTTGTTTCTTTTTGGTATAAAAGAGAAACCAAACACAACACTTTGAATTTCATAATTTGTATATAACTTCTTTCTCTTATACAACCTAGCAATTAACATACCGTTGATATATATTTCTGTATTCTATATCTATTCCTATCTGCGACTGTTGAATTGAAGAACTCTTTGACGTTGAAAATGAAATTACTCAAGATATTATTTTCCTTTTCAAAACGTATCCAGTTTAATAGATCTCCTTACACATTAGTCTATCACAAAGTTCTATAAATATTCATTTTATAATATATCCCATCGTTAGATATTTATGTAGTTCATTTTTATTACTATTCCAAAAAATATGCAAACATATTTATATTCAATTCGTACATTTTTCATGGTTCATATAACAAAGACTATGTTGGGGTGAGGTTCTCCATCACTCCATGATAAATTGTGCAATTAACTTTTCTAGCAAATTTCTGCAAAGCTATATAACGACCACATTACCTCTATCTGCTTCCGCCAAATTGTCTGTGCTTATATATTATGCATAATACTGTTTATATCAAATAAAGGGTTGATGATAACCAATACTTGGAAAAGACGTAATAAATTTAAATTTTAAGTAAATTCAAAAAGTATATTTTTAGGGTCATTTCAAATAATCATTTAGTACATAAAATATAATATAACAAATAAATATAAAATACAGAAAATGTCATCAAATACTCATGTTTGTTATTTGAATTGAATTTTATCCGAACAAACGAAACATAAATCAGCGATCATACCTATAATCCATAACTTATTGTTTTAGACTTGTGTCCATTTTTCAACATACAGCAGCTATGTCTGGTGAAAAATATATAAATGTACTATTTCAAAATTTACAATTTATATACAGACTTGTTAATTTTTTTATGCGTAACTAAGTTTTATAGTAATACTAAATTTAAAAACGAATTTGGGAATTTGGGCTTTATAACCTTGCTAATTTGAAAACGCGTTTTTGTTAAAAGCTTCAAATATTACAAGTTGTATCTTTAAACCAATTATACTTATCTTATTGTATCTTATCTTCTTATCTTATTTTATAATACTTATTTTAGTTACATTATTTTTACAGCAAAGTAAACGTTATTTTAAGTATATTTTATTTCGAAAATATGTATGTTTGTTCCTTAAAATGGCTAATCGTTTAAGATTTTACAGATATATTTTTAGTCAATGAATTACGACAAACATTTTATTATCTCAGAAAACTTAACATTAAATGAAATTAATAATTTGTCGAAACCAGAATTTTCAGGGAAATGTTGTTGAATGTCCTAAAAGCTACTAAAAGCCAAACCCTTGTCAGTTAATCCTTGAGTACCTGTCACAGACGACACATGTGTTCTTCAGTGGGCAGTTTTGTGACATGAGACATTATAATTTATTTAATATTGGATACATATTAATTTTATACGTTTTGAACCGGTTTTTTGATTGTTTGAATATAAAAAAGTAAATAGTTAATAGTAGACAGTACTTTATACTACTAATGGTAGATAGTACAGTACTTTATTTTCCCCAGTAGGATCGCTAATATCATCATTTCTTCATTCTACTTCTCATTTATCTTTTTACTTCTTTATTCTTTAATACTTGAATAATATTTTTATGACGTTTATTTTTAAACAAGGCCTCGTATTTACGTTGCCATGTTCGAGAACGAGAGACCTGCAAAATAAATATAAAAATAACAAATCCAAATTGACATTGAAATGACAACCAATTTAAATTTTATAATATATGCCTTGGTTGCTGACTTCTACGACAGAAAAAAATCAGTTCTAAATGGGTTCTAAGTTCTTCAATGGTCAGTCCTGAAATTTATTTGTAACAACATAGAATATTTTATAACCTAATCTCTGACTTGAATAGTTCTCATATAAGTATTATGTTATAGATTTCTCAAGTTCTAAAGCTGTAAGTTCTTCTTATGTTCTTCTACTATACTCTTAGTTATTACCAGTTAGAACTAAAACTGATATGTTTGGAATTACATATATGTTAAGGCTGTTATTCAACGAATTAGATATTTAAGACCTTAAAATCTACATAAAGACCGACTGTCATCAATTTTTATTGTTGATTCTTACATTACATTCTATAAAAAGAAGTAAGTGTTCCTAATCTATATCTATATCTATACATATAATAAAATTGTCACTGATCGATTTCTGTACATGGAAAATATTACAAAAAACATAATGAGGGGCTTTATAAGAGCAACAAAACCCAAAACAACGGTTTTTAATTTTGTCTGTATGTCTGTATTGTATTGAGCAGTTTTTTTTTAATTTAAATCGGTTAACAAATAAAAAAGTTAATTATAAAACAATGAATGTAATAACGCCTTTGAACCAACGACTGTTCGTTTTTAGAACAAATTTATTGCAAAAGTTGCGACGTTTCGACCGTCAATTTCGGTCATTTTCAAGCTACAAAAGATAATATACATTGATAAGTTTCCTTTCTTTACAATACATAAATTTCAACAAAACAAATTAAAAACAAAAATTATACCTTAAATTCTAGTATTGCTCATTATCACGGTCGACTAGTATCAGTTTCGTCTGACAACAATCTATAAGAAAAAAAGGTCAAGAATGAGGTTATGTTTATACATCAATAACGAAAAAACTTGTTATAGTTCAAAACATACCTCTTTCTTTCTTTAACCTCACTTTCGTTGAGAAGTATACACAAGTTTTTACAGGTGTTATCTTGTTGTCAGATTTTATCATAATAACTTAAAAAGTAACAATTAATATAATAATAACAATCACTGTGTGTCGGCGTTGACAGACGACAAGCCAATATGTTTCGTTTTAATGTTGGTAACACGCACTATGTGTCATTTGATGAGCGGTAAATACACATTATTCAACTTGTCGGTGTCAGTTTGTTCATTGATACAATTTTTGTTTTTCTTAATATGCATCATCTCTGAGATCTGGTGGATAAAGCAATCAAATTGTCTGAAAAATTTTACCATACTGATAACATTAAAAAAGTCAGAGACATTTTGTCAGCAAACAGTTACCCAAAAAAATTTGTTAACAAGTATATCGGAAAAAGACTTCGAAGTATTAATAACGAGTCTAGTAATATTAGTGAAACAACACCCTCACAAGAGAAAAAACCGATGGTAATTGTTCCTCATATCAACAACTCAACTGTCAAAATTTCCAGAACTCTTAAAAACTTAGACTTTAATGTTGTAAATTCAGTACACAATAAACTTAATAACATCATAGTAAAAGGCAAAGATAAGACAATCAATGAACACCAGACACACGTTATCTATAAAATTGAATGTGCGGATAGTAATTGTAACAGTATTTATATCGGACAAACGTATAGAAGATTACAAACACGTATCAATGAACATAAAAACAATATCAATTGCAAATCAGAAAGACACACAGTTGTAACAGATCATAGGAAAAATAACAAACATGATTTTAAGTGGAACCATGTTAAAATATTAGAAAAAGAACCAAATTGGAAAAAAAGACTGATCTCAGAGATGATGCATATTAAGAAAAACAAAAATTGTATCAATGAACAAACTGACACCGACAAGTTGAATAATGTGTATTTACCGCTCATCAAATGACACATAGTGCGTGTTACCAACATTAAAACGAAACATATTGGCTTGTCGTCTGTCAACGCCGACACACAGTGATTGTTATTATTATATTAATTGTTACTTTTTAAGTTATTATGATAAAATCTGACAACAAGATAACACCTGTAAAAACTTGTGTATACTTCTCAACGAAAGTGAGGTTAAAGAAAGAAAGAGGTATGTTTTGAACTATAACAAGTTTTTTCGTTATTGATGTATAAACATAACCTCATTCTTGACCTTTTTTTCTTATAGATTGTTGTCAGACGAAACTGATACTAGTCGACCGTGATAATGAGCAATACTAGAATTTAAGGTATAATTTTTGTTTTTAATTTGTTTTGTTGAAATTTATGTATTGTAAAGAAAGGAAACTTATCAATGTATATTATCTTTTGTAGCTTGAAAATGACCGAAATTGACGGTCGAAACGTCGCAACTTTTGCAATAAATTTGTTCTAAAAACGAACAGTCGTTGGTTCAAAGGCGTTATTACATTCATTGTTTTATAATTTGAATTGAAAAACACCAACGTTATTAGAGTCAATATATATATAAAAAAGTTAATAATCTCTTAGTACCATTTCGGTAAGACATTTTTCTAAATTGAAATAGTGGTCTTCCCTTCAGGGAATAATAATACTCATTCCATAAAAAAATACGAAATCTCTAAAAAAATATCTAAGATTAAAATTAAAAAAAATAATAATAAACTAGAAATATTCCTACACGCAAAAACTACTTGCCGGACTTTTATGAATCTTTGAATGGGTACGTTTTATTGAACGCGAAATCTATGCGTACGAAGTCGCAGGCAAGCTAATGGAATAAATAAATTAAAAATTATAATAAAATTAGTTTTTAATTTTCTTTGTATTTACCTATCTCGATGCTAAATTGAAACTTTCTAGGTCATCTGAAGTATGTCCGGTAAGCTTCGATATATGAGCCAAATTGGACATGTTTATTTGAAGTAGTTTTTGAGTTATGAGGGATTTAAAAGTAGATCCAAACGGTTAGTGTAATATTAGACACGATGCTGCTAGTAGCGCTAGTTACGTTCTAGTTTCATCTTAGCTTCACACTACTAGACTATCTAATTTTCGATTTTTCTCATTTAGGTATTAGGTATTAGTTTCTTTAATTGAATTTAGTTGAATTCACTAATATTATATATTAGTTTCTTTAATTGAATTTAGTTGAATTCACTAATATTATATATTAGTTTCTTTAATTGAATTTAGTTGAATTCACTAATATTATATATTAGTTTCTTTAATTGAATTTAGTTGAATTTACTAATATTGTATATTAGTTTCTTTAATTGAATTTAGTTGAATTCACTAATATTGTATATTAGTTTCTTTAATTGAATTTAGTTGAATTCACTAATATTATATATTAGTTTCTTTAATTGAATTTAGTTGAATTCACTAATATTATATATTAGTTTCTTTAATTGAAGACATTTTTTATCGTCGTTCGTATTGTGGACTCAGTTTACTGAAAAGCCATAATTGTCTTATAATAATATTAGATTTCATAATAATAGAGTTCAAATCTTTAAAAAATAATTATATTTAGTTAAATTAAACAGAAAATAAGTAATGTTCAATGAACACCAACTGAAATAATACCTTGAGAGGTTTCTCAGGTTAGGTTAATATTCACTAATCTTAACAAATAATAATAATAATATATATTTGATTGAAACTATTTAAAAAAGTGATATGGATATGCAAAAGCTCCTATCACTTTTTAAAGATCTCTTTCGAACAATGTTATACTTTTATAAGTACTGTAATATACATTTTTAATCGCAAATATAAACTCTTACATCAATCAAACATCTTACATCAAATCAAGTGTAGCTCCTATCTGAAGTGAACTGCAGCTATAAGGTATAAGTTATTTTGTCTGAAGTAGAACGCTACATCAGACAATAATGTAAAAGTTCCGAACCTCTATGTTAAAGCAAAACATTTCTCCTTTTTTTCCAAAAGAAAAATAAAAAAATACTTTACTTATACCGATAGAGAAAGATAGGAGTTAAAGAATTTAAATAACAGTTGCTTTAATTTTTAATAAAGAAATGGTTTTGCAAAATTGAAATGTATTTTCCTTCAACACTAAGAAAACATTAATTGAAGTTAGTATAAACATTTATATATGTTAAGATATGGCTATATTACACTTCATCATAAAATATAAGCATTAACCAGCCATGTTAAAATCTTACTTAGTTTTTAAATTATACTATTACATTGTTTGGACAATTTATAAAGCAGTTGATCCTGAATAATTAATGAAGGCTCCTCATTCAGGAGAATAAGGAATTTCTACCAAATTTGGGGAAATCGGGCAAATTAACACAACCCTACCATTTTATCTTATTCAGATATATTAAATGATGGGTTTAAAGTGTATTTCTTCTTAACTTCGTAAAGTTTCTTTAAGAGGCGTGTATTTATTGTAATGTTGTAATTTTTTATAAAAATGGTATCCATCTCTGGACACCAACGAAGTCCGCTGCGTTGCCTCTACCTCTTGTCGGTCTCTGAATTAAAAACCATATTGTACTGCATCTAAAAGTGTTTAATAAAAAAAAATATCCAAATGAAGTTATATTAATTGAATTTCCATGTAACTATATTTCCTAGTCGATATAGTGAACGAGACAGATATATGATATCGATCCAATACTCACTCATAGTTCAAATTAATGTGCTGATAAAATTAGCGGGTATCGTTTCATCAAAAGCTGAAGCTTCCAATCTGGCCAATATAAGCGAGTGGTATTGAATTTCTGAATACTAATTCAATTATTTTAGTGTTTTAGTTCATAGTGAGTTAGTTCATTTAATTTTAACTTATATATTTAACTTATATATATAAGGTATTTAAATGTTGAAAACAAAAAAGTAACAAACAAAATAATGGAATGTCCAGATTTTAGAAATACATATGTTTGATTCATAATATTATTATCATGTATCAAAAATGTAATTAAGCAAATACATACTTAAATTTGATTTTAAATTTGATTCAACGATATGGTTGTTTCTTTTCAGTAAATCTTTTCGTTGTTGTCAAACGAACTAAACTCTAAAGCTTAGAGAATAATCTACGAGTCTCTTGAGGCTGTTTTTGCTCTCTAATCGGTTAGTAACGAGTAAAGTTATAAACCTAAAGTAATAATTCATTGCTTCTATTGTTTTCTCACATCTTTGTTTTTATTCAAATCTTCCTATAACGATGTTGTTTTAAGTGCTTGTTTTTATTTATACTCAAGAAAACTAATGAGATTTAAACATTTTTCATACGTAATTGTATTCATTTTCTAAAATCTCTAAATTCATTTCATAAAAGTTGTTGTACATTACCATTACATTACGTAATGTCTAGAATTTCATAAAGTAAACAAAGATTTACTTTATTTCTTCATTTCTTGAAATGAAAGAATTTTAGAGATAGCATAGGAAGTCAAAAACGTCTTAGGTCACGTCATCTACATATTCGTTCCTAAACACTGGTGTCCTAGTTTGTCAAGTTGATCTAAAAGTATTTATTCTCTAGTATACTCTCGTAGGTACAGTGTATTTATTTCATTATTCTAATGTGTTACTTTTCTATACTTAAATCATCCTTATAACTCTTCGTTCAAAACAGTTTCAAAATGAAACGCGAAATACGAAAGAATTTGTAAACGAAATTTTAATTAGTTATTCAAGATATTATTTAGTAATTCTAAACATTAATTGTAAATAAAATTATTTACGAAATAAAACTGAATTTGTTTAAGAACTTGTAACAAGGTAAAGTTATAAAGATACATTTTCAAAAGTTGTACTACATCCTAAATTGTTATTATTTTTTGGTTTGTTATTTTAATTAGTTACTAGAGTAGTATTTTTGGCATGCTGTGTGATTATATAAATGAACTAACATGTTGACTTCATACAGTCGACCCACATCACACTTATTTTACACAATGGCTGGAATTTTGGATATTGCTGACATCTACAGACACATTGCTGAATCACTGCGTAAGCAGATTGATTATAGAATATTTATTGAAGTGTATCTAAACGTAAAGATATTATAAATGTAAATAATATATGAAATTACTACTCCATTATTATTATCTAGATTCTAGAATCAGACCAATATCAGTAATTACAACTTGCATCTTGACAACTGTGTTTGTGCTTAATTATATTATACGTGTTAAATAGTCTTATCTTATATAATGATACGTATTATCTACTTAGTATTGTGTTTAGTGTTTCAGCCTTTCTCAGCTGTAAATAAAAATATACGACAGTCCGTGCGTTTGGTGCGTGCGTGCAATTGGTAAATGACAATAATAGTGTCCCGACGGTAAATATTAGTAAGATATGCATTATATACTAAATATTTGAATATTAATTGAATATGTATTAAGCACTAATACGTATCTACGTATCTACGTAGTTATATTTTCAAATTTGTCCATTCCAAAGATCATTAACACCACTACTTTTTATATTTCAAACCAATCCTCATAAAGACAATAGAGACATTTGATATAAAAAAGCAAGCAAGTGTAATAGAGAGAGACAGAGAAAGGGATTGAGCTGTTGGCTCTGTCACTCACTGTAGTTGTAGTGTTTGTAGAAACTGAACCGAGTCTGCAAGTTGCGTCACCTCAACACCTCTTCATAATTACAGTCAAAGTACACTTTTACATTGACATTAACAAAGATAAAAACTAAGATCAAGAAGTATTACATATCTGCCGGGTTATTTATTTTAAATAAAATTAAATAAATAATTTGTTTGGTTATTATCTCCTTGAGTTATATGATTACGACGAACAATATTATCAAAGGACAATTATCACTTTTGATAATAACGAAACAATATGCAAATTATAAAATATATTGACTATCTATTCAAATAAGTTTTTAGAATCATAAGTAGGTAGTCTTCTATCGCGAGGCTAAAATTATTATATGCGTTTATTAAACTATGACTATAGATCTAGAGATTGGTATTTTATAATGTTTTGAACTTATTTCTGCTTAGTCTAAAATTACGAATGTTTGTTGAGGCTAATTAAATTAAGTATTAATTTTACTATTTAACCAGAATATCAACTTCATTAATCATTACACTGGGATATTATAAGAAAATTACTACTTACAATGATTAATATAAAGATATAAAATTATAATAAGCTTGCCTGGTGGCATTATTTATTTTTATTAAATTGTTTTATTAATTATCTGTAATCATATATCTTTATCACAATTTAGAACTATATTTTTTTAAAAGTAATAACAAGCTGAAATAGCAACTATGTTTTATATCTATACTTATATTAATCAATCAAGTCTCGCTAAAACTCATAAACATGGTGCGATTCGATTCGAGGATATCTGGTTGTTTCAGTACTGAACGACACTGATTAATTGATTATTATAAATATTTTGATAAATATCTCATAACACTGTTACTGAATTAACAATTGCGAATAGTTCAACATGATATACAGCCACTTGGGTTTTTATTTCTCTAGAATAATAAAACCGGGATTTCGACAACCACTTCTTGTTTGACTCTCTTTGTGAAAGTATCCTAATACAGTTTTTATATCTCGCAATCCATTAGTTTTCGTTTACAGAATTTTTGGAAGAGAAAATTTAACGATTCATTTCCATTACTATATTTTGTAGCACTTAACAAAATACACTTACAGTTTTATAGTTTCATAAATCTTTCAAATCTCTTTATTTTAAAGATATTTTATTATATTTATTATAATCCCTAAAAGTATATTCCTCCTTGATATCACTTGTTCATGATGTTGAGAAACTAAACAATTTATTAGTTCAACAAACTACTTACTCGACGTAGTAGAAACAACTTCTCCTCAGAGGTTTCTCCACAAACAAGTGAATTTGTAGAATGTAAATTAATCAAGTGCTGTAGTTTTCTTAAAATACTTATAAATCATTAAGTCACCTTTTGTGATCATTAATAATTGCCATGCCATTAATTTTAATTTTACTAAACTAAACTTTTTCTACATCATCTGTCTTACATATTTCGGAATATCTACCAAAAAAATCTAGGAAGCTGCTATATACTTTACCCACCAATAATATTTGTCCGTCTTTTACAAACATAATAATAATATTACCTAATACAATACCTATATTAATATTTGTTACGGTTGAAATACTAACGATATTGCCACAGTAAGAGAATATTAAATATGTATATGTACTAACATAAGATTTATTTTACACACTAAAATAGAAAAGCATGTAGGTACCTTAATTTAAGATTTACTTAATTTTATATCTTCCTAAAATAATGTTCTCGATTTGTTAGCATATAAGTTATTGCATTATAATGTAATGTTGCGTGTAAGTCTTAATAAATAATACTTGTGTTACAAAATGCTATGAAGGCAAATTTATGTTCGAAAGATATCCGCAGTCAGCTCAATATCAAAACTAGTTTAGTCAGACTGGCTCATGCCGCAAGGAATATCATCAGAATTACTATATCCATTTATTATGAGCCATTTATTACGTTGTGAAAAAAAATAATTTTGGAGTAAAGTTTTACATGAATAACATTTTATATTAATTATAGTATAAGTATTTACTGTATATATTTATTATTAAGTATAGCCTTACACCTATATATGTCACCTTTTAAAACCGGGATTTATGGGTATGGATGATGAATTAGCTAAAATTGTAGTTGTTTTCGGTACAGTTAATGTATTAAATAAGAATATCTATACTGTCGTAAGTGTTACTGGATACCGTATCCTGATTACTAGCTGCAGGTTGTATTATACAACCAAAGCCTCAGCGGTCCAGCACATTCATTACTTGCGAATCTCAAGAGATTCATTCTGTTGTCTTGTTTGCTTGTATGATTGTATATTTAATAATGGAAGATTTACATTTATTAGGCCTAATTTATTGAAAAACTTCTTTAGTTTTGATTTTACTTCACCCAATCTCCCGTAGCAGGTCTTCTCCAGATACAAATTAACAATCCGGATAATGATAAAATTCATGATGCATCTGATATGTTTTGTGATGAATAGAAAATAATAAAATCTGTGCACCGTGAGGTTACCTACTGGCATGTAGGTATTAAAAAGAAAAAAAATAGTGTTTATGTTTAAAATGTATATATATTGAAATTGAAGGTGTTTGTTTTAATGAGGTGTTTTCAAATCCATTCAGTTTTGATTTGGTATCATAAAATTTATTAAGGAGTTTGTAAGCCCTTAAGTATAGTAAAAAGTATTTAATATTTAGAAATTGTAGTATGAAGTATAGTAAAATGTTCATTGTTCGTGTTTTAACATAATAGAATAATATTAAAATATTAAAGCTAATATAGTAAGAGCTGTTTTCATTAAATTAAAAATAGTTAGTGTATTATTAATTATTATTTATACTAACTGCTTATACAACCAAATAACTATAAATGGATATAATTACTTCACAATTTACATATGGATAAAATTACTTCCTTGTTAGTAATGTTTTAGAAATAAGAATTAAAAAATTTTATGTGATGTAGTGTTAGATGAAATAGTGTAAGCAGTTAAGTGCAAATATAAAATATAGACTATTTACTAGCAGTTATTATTACTAGTTAATATAACAAGCAGAGCCAATCTGGTCTATTATTAAAATGTTAGTTTTTAATACCTTAATTCTAAAATAGAGTAGAAAATAAACTTAACTTGACCTCATGAGTCAGGGTCACGACTTAACCTCGGTTCCTAATGGAAAACTTTGCCGCAGGTAGTTAACTTTCCACTCCATTTATACCAACGATGCCGCAACAGATTTATTACATTTCACGGTAATAAGCAGTAAAAACGTACCCAACTATATCCAAAATAGTTTAGATCAAAATGACAACAGACATCATACACATAAAATATTTTTTTAATGGCTTTATTTTTTTAAATGTAATTAGAGGCAACCGTACAGACAATCATTCTTATAATAAATTGGCAACACCATGATGCCTTCATTAGAAACTAAAGAATTTAATATTTATAAATAAAAATAGGTTACAGTAATTCCTTAGGCAGTAATATCCGAACAATCAATAGGGTTCGATCCAAGGTTCTTAATTAACAGGGTATATAATAAAAATATTAAGGAAACCACGAATATTTATATTGATAATAATATTGAATAATAATAACGTCAAGTTACTCAGAGACTACAATGAAACTGTTATGAAAATTTCAATTAAATTAATCAAACCATAGAATTTTATACATTGTTACTTCTAGTCACATCTTGTAGAGATAATGTGTTATTTCGTAATGCTGTACACTGTCACATACTAAGTCTTCTCGTACTGTGAAACTGTAATTCAACTAAATGTTTATAAAAGTTTATTGCTTACTTCTTAAAGTTTATAAAATTACAAGACTCGCTGTCAAAGTATAAATAAATAACACAAACTCCATTTTACTTTATTTCATGTTGTTCGTTGTTAACCATTTATTATAGATATCAGGTTAATTGACCGAGTAATTTAACATTTTGCGATATTTTATGCTATAAATAATAATATCACATGTATTACGAAATGACAAACATTCAAATATAACTTATACAATCCTATAGTTTTTGTTTCGGGATTTATAATATGTTAATCTCCTGAGATTTAAAATTTCTACGAACTCCAGCGTTGTAATATCACTACTTGTTCAGATTGAAAAATATCCAAATACCTAATTCTATTCTTAATTACTGAAATTTTAACTTCTTTAATTGTTTTTTTTATATATATATACTAATTAAAAGCGCTATTATCATTTAACTAAGATAATGTTTTACATGTGGTAATTATTGTATATCTCTGTAGTAATTTATTGATGTGAAATACAATAATAGTATAATTACGATTATTATCCATAAATATATCTTTAGAATTATTGATGTAAATGTAAAAAATGTAATGTTCTCTAACTGAATTTTGAATCGGAAGTATAGTGCCCGGCAATAAATATTGCACATCGACCCTTGAAAAGAGACAATCGGCTAATTTCGGCTTCGTAGAGCATTATCTCTGTCGCACGAAATTTAAACAGTATTGTAACTATAAGGAGCTGTTAAAACAAGTATAATTTGCTTCTATTGATAATTATTTTTATTCTTTCTATAAAAGCCACATTTTTTTCTATAAGTGGTGGCTTTAAGCTGGGGTAAAATAAAATAATAAAAAAAAGACGTGTGGCACTCGGAGACTGCCGCGGTAAAGCTATTGCATAGCATTTTTTATCAACTTATGCAATTATAGTTATTTATTTATTTATGTAGTTGTTTTTTTTCTTTGATGTTAATTCAAGTTGTGTAACTTGCGTGTGCGTGGTGATCTATAAAAAATCATTTTTTTTTCTTTTAGTGAATAAATTACTCATTTATAGGGTTTTCTTACGCTATATAGGATAAAATTTTAAATAAGAATGGTATAATTTCCCAATTTTAATTCCTATTTTAGTCCTATTTAAATGAGAAATTATGAGTGCTATGTAATATCATAAAAAGCTTAATAATATAACAACTAAAACGTTTTTAACCTTAAATCTCAGAAATAAAGTTCAATTACGATTGTTAAATTCTTGTACTCAGGGTCTTTTGTAACACCATAACAGAAAGTCATTGAAATGAAATCCTTGTTGAAAAAAATACATTTGTACAAGTAAAACATTTATTTTAAGCTGTAGATAATAAAGTTCATAACACATATTATCAACTTGGCGCTTACGCTATTGTTAAATGATAGGTACACAATACTGGTGTGTTAGGTTATTTTCGTTACAGAATTTCTGGATTCGGTCTCCACGCTCAAGGCCCGCGATAGAAGCCATGCAATAACTTAACATGCTTACATTATGTTCACGTAATTTATTATTTAGGAAAATTATAACTGTAAATAATAAAGACCATTATAGCTATTCTTGAAATGAGATATTGTAATAATAATAATTCTAATTCTCAGCTACTTCCATTACACCATCTGTGCTCTCAAAGAGGTCAATATCACTGTCACTATCAGCTATTTTTATCACTAGTCCATCAGTGTAATTGTCTAAACTGTGTTGAATGCTTCTATATTCATTTTCACATTTGATTGTATGATCGCAAACCTTTTTCCACTCTTCAGCGCCGATGTTTGATGTCGGCTGTCAGTGGTTTATTCTTGTTTAGTTTCATTTACGAATTCATATAGTTATTTACATATTTTCTCCGTTTTGTTGAAAGAAAATATGACCTAATAGCAAGAGCAATGTCCTACATTATAAGGGGCTGTAAATCCCATTCTTTCCAGAAAGAAAATTAAGTTCAAAACGTAACCTTCCATCGGTAAGTGATCCAACATGGTATTTTTTTTACGTTGTACTTCATTACAATAAACTATTTTTGTGTTTTAAATGGTTTACAAATTATAAAGAGAAAATCATCCTATGACCAAATTATAGGACTGCTATATGCAATATTTATTATATTTGAGTATTTTAAATTATTCTATATTTTTTTGCTACAGTGTTGTAAAAAGCACAGTTATCGATAATATTAGTATTATTCTAATGAATTCTGCAACATCTATGTGCTATATCTAGGGATTATTATTCTAGATTTCCCGTGGACGTTAACTGACAACAGATATGGATCGACACGATTGCACAGAAAAATTGGGAATAGAACCATTTTAGTCCGCAATATTTTAATAACTAATATTTAATAGTTTAGAAAAATATGGCTGTAGTTTTATTGTAATTTATTTGTCGTTTCTTTTATAAGACGTTCTCAAAGTGGCGATTAAAAAATTAAAAATATGTGTTAACCTGACCATTTTTTTTTTTTAATTTACTTTCATTAAATGTTTTTGATTTTGTTTTTCTAGTTTATTTGTCGTATTGATTATTTTTAAATGCTACCTTAGTTATTTTCTAGAACGGAATATAGCTGAACGTTATCGCACACGGCAAAATCCTCTAGGTGATAGTACTTTTTGATGTATCTCGTTCTAGCAAGTGATGGAAAGCACTTAAACAGCCTTTAAAAAACAGTAGGTACCACAAACACTACCATAGAGATAAGGATCACTATCGATATCGCGGATAAGTTTACACAATGTTACATCACTAGAAAAAAAATTGTTGTCTACGGCAGTGTACGCCTTAAACATATGAAGCTCCTTCTATGCTTTAATTATTATTTTGAGAAATAGGTAGTGTGGTAGATAATGCTCTACGAAGTCGAAATCAGCCGATTGTCTCTTTCAAAAGGACGATGTGAAATATTTATTGCCGGCTACTGTACTACAACGTCTCATTTTAAGAATGGGTATAATGGTTTTTATTATGTGCAGTTATAACTTTCCTAAATAATAAAATTTTTAAATAATAAAAACCATGTTTATTAAATTATATTGCTCCCCAATTAAAATAACCACTTATAGAAAAAAAATGTTTTTATACATAAAATAAATATAATTAGAAAAGAAGAAAATTATACTTGTTTTAACAGCTCCTAATAGATACAGGAATGATTGTTTTTCTTGCGACAGTGATAACGCTCTATGAAGCCGAAATTAGCCGATTGTCTCTTTCCAGAGGTCGATGTGCAATATTTATTGCCGGGTACTATAACTTGCTTTGTTAAAAACAACTTTGTTGCAAAAAAAAGGTTATATATTTTCATGTTATTTTTAACAGACAAAACATTGTTTGTGTACTTTGTGTTTAGTGTAAAGTTATTTTTCATTAGGGGAATATAAATTAGGTTCTAAACAGTGACAGTATCATCAAAACAAACTTGAAATAGCAAATAATTTGTGTACACATATGTAGTGTACTAAATGTAGTTATGATGTGGGATAAATTAATAATTTATATTGTATGATTATTATCGTAAAAATAAATATACAATATATTTTTATTTTGAGTGAATCATAACCATAGAAATAATGGAAAAATTCTTATAAGCTTTACATTATGAAGCTGCGTAAATTAATCTTTAATAAAATAGACATACAATAGTGCTAGTTAATTCTCGAAGTTTTATGATTTTTTACCAAATTTCATAATAATAATAAATGTTTTAACAAAAGATAATGTATGTTCAAGCTCGGCAAATTGGCTATGTGTGTGTACAATGACACTTTTACGGGTTGCTGTTGGCAACAAAATAATATAATACTTTTTTATTGCTTACGTATATATGGTCACTAAAATTTCTTCCAATATTAAACACGAAAATAAATAGTTTATTCTGATTTTGTTTACTCTTTCTTGTGCTGATAACATGTAGTAAGTCTTTTTGGAATTATAGGTAGTTTGTGATTATGTTTTTTAAAGCAAATACTGCGTTGACTCCATTGTCGATTTGCCTTATGCCTTTATTTATTTAACCCTTAATTTTATCTTTTTCTAAGCAACCTAAGCGTAGGACGACAAATAACAATGTTGTATTTGCTATTTAGCGAGAAAAGCATCTTTGTTTATTGAGCTTCTATACCTTTAAATATCAAGCAAACAAGCGTTAGGGAAAAAGTGTGAAAAAAAAGCATAAATGAAGTACCGAATGTTTAGGAAAAGTGTTTTTAAACCCAGTTATATCATTCAATTTTAGATGTATTTTTTTTTAAGGATTTGTTTAATTGGATAAAAAAAAACTTTTAAGGTATTATTTAAAAACATAAAGTGTTTTAAGTTCTTTATTTTCAACTTGGTCCTGTCAATCTCTTATTATTTTATTAATCCTTTCGTAGACTATTAAGCTTTCTAAGATATTTCAGCCAAAAACACCTTTGCTGTTAAAATCTAAAGGAAGTGTTTTCTAACGTAGCAATAATATTTTACTGATGTTGTATATATTTCTTATTTATACTCACGTTTTCGATTTACTACATGTTCTTACACGTAAGTTAATATTCTACTACACTATAATATGTAATATATATGAGTATAACAATTTATTCCTTGTATTAAAGTGTGTCATTGCCTGGTAAAGTTGGCTTCATTAATATAACTTACTGTTAAACATTAATGTCATTAAGTACACATAAAATACCTAGTGCGGAGCTTCTCGACGAACAGACGAACTGACGAAATTAACAACTTTATTTAATTAGGAAATAGAAATCCACTTATAACAAAAAACTTCTACAATTCCTTTTTCATCAAAAGCTTCGGTATTTCACGAAGTTTTATTTTACTAGTTATGCAATTTGTATGTTTTAGTTTAGGTTACTTATACCGTACAAAAATGTATGTCTTTTATGTATTAAAAACAATAAAAGATTTACTTATTTTCAACATTACAATTATAACAGCGACAACAAACTGGTACCCTAGTCTACAAATCAAACAAGTATTGTAGATAATTCTATAAAATATATAAGATGCAGTATTTTCTTTTTTACACACATAGGTATAAGAAACAGGAAACTTCTCTTGATTGGATAATCCATCTAGTCCTGTCCAAACATTATATACTGTTTACATTGCTTATATAAGAAAGAAGATTAAGACGAGCTCGATCTACCATTTGTAACACCAGATGTGTTTTATTACCTACTACAATATTGAAAATTATTTTATTAATTTATAACAATTCTGTGAAATGTTAAAGAGTATCATACAACTGGAATATAAACCTATGCAATCTGAATCTCGTTATTTACATTATTTGTTATTCTTAAAGAAGCCTTCCATTTTAACTAAATGGAGATTATTGTAGTGTTATGGCATTTTGTTTTAGATGTAAAAAGTATCGAAAAAAGAAATCTAAACATCAAAGCCACGCATAATGGTTATGATTTTTTTTATAGGAACAACGACAAAAAATATATACCAAAGTAAAATTACCACTTTAGAATATAACATAGCACGCATTCTTTACTTCCTTTTTAAGTGTTTTATGAAATATGATAAAAGCTTTTAAATCATTAATGATCCCTTCGAGCGTTAGATAGCTATAAGATAAGTTTTAGTTCTGCGGGTAACGTTATCTGTCCGAAGAGTGGTTCCACTGTCTGATGGGATAAAGTGTTGAAGAACTGAATATTGGGAAAGTCTGTAATATTTTTTTCATAAATAAAAACATCTAATTTCAAGTATTAATTTCGGCAGTTGGCATGTTGAAAACATGTTGTTTATAGACTACAAGGTTAAGATTATGGAAAGAGGTCTAATAGATAAAAATAAATGACATTTTAAAAAATATGAAACATCATTATCTGTACTTTCAAGCTATCTTTTTCAAAACAGCACTGTAACAGTGCTATTTTGAAAACAAACAAAATAGCACAGAAGTAAAACAAAGAAATAAGAAAGCCATTTTATAAGCGCCCGATTATCACTTTTGTTTAATACCCATGTTTTTCTGTAAGTTTTAATGTTTTAATTGAGAATCCATTGTAACTTTAGTTACAAACAACACAACATTAACATTAGAGACAACAAACAACAGATAGACTAGTTGATAGCAGTCTTATAGTTGTTGGCATCATTTACATTGTTGTTTAAGATATTAATAAAAGTTTATTAAGAAACAGTACCTACATTTAAGAAATGTCTTTCTTTTTCGGTCTGCATATTTATAGTTTTGATTTAAAATGTATGACCAGATTAATATATGGTTTTCTGTTGGAACGCTTAAAAAAGTATAATATATTTTACGTAAAGACACATATGACTAAAAAGAAACTAGTAAATTGCCGATAAGATATTTTCGATATTCTTAGACACAAAAAGTACAACAAACTGCAAATTAACATATCGGTAAAAACTGAAAACATAAATAAATGAAAATACAGTCTACGCGAATGTAGATGTATATACTATCTAGCAAATTACATATATTAATTGATGGCGTCTGTACGTGATCATCTGGTGAATATCCTCGTATACTCGTAAATCAGCGATTACATTGAAAATAAATTTTAGGTAAAATTCTATAAAAACACCAGAAACAGAAATTCAAACATTTCCAATTACAATCAAGTTATTTGAAAATCTGATTCTTCGAAAATATTCGGATAACTCTTCATCAAACTCTGCCCCATAAATTACACTATTTACTTGCATTATTATTATTTTTTGATAAAAATATTAGGTACATTTCATAATTTGAGTAAAATAAATATGTTGTGAAATATAAATATATCGAGATTAGCACATTCAAGACACAGAGCAAGGTTATAATGAAAGAGTTGCGAATAATTCACATCACGGTCACGTAATATAACTCGCCGCAACGTGTTTGTGATACGAGTATCTTGGGTTCACTTTACGTTTGCATTGCTTTTGATTTTTCATATCTTTGATAAAATAAATGAACTGCCTCTTTCTTTTATTATCTTACGTCCTACTGACTGACATCATAAAAATGAGATTTTTTTTGTTTCAATTTGATTATTAATTTCTAGCATTTTCTATAATTTAACATTTAAATAAATATCTTTAAACCCAAGCTTTTTTTAAAATAGTTAATTAAATGAAGAATACAATTGGTTGTTAATCTTTATGTTTAAAAAAATTGGCACTGATCGAGATCTGTACATGGAAAATATAAAAAAAAACATGATACCCCTATCATGTTTTTTCTGTAGTGTAAGAGAACCCAAAACAATGTTTTTTCTTATTTTGTCTGTTCGTCTGTATATTTATATATCTATATATATATATGAATGTCTGTATGTTTATGCATGCTAATCTCAGAAACGGATTAACCGGTTTGAATGAAGTTTTCGGAAATGTAATGTTGTTATTAAAATCGGTTAACAAATAAAGAATTTAATAATCTCGGTTTTTCGTGCCATTGCGGTTAGACATTTTTTTTATTGAAAAAGCAAAACCTCCTTACCGGAGTTTGATGAAACTTGAGTTTTATTGAGATCGAAATCTTTGCGTACGAAGTCGCAGGCACAGCTAGTGTATAATAAATATGTCGTTAAGGACGAAATCTTTACGAGTAAATAAAACTTTATGTATTAAGCAGTCAGTCAGACAATGAAACACACATATTTTCGTGGCACGTGTCAGGTTCGTAGGTCAACATGTTGACTGTCTTCTAAACTTGATGATATATTTTAAATATTATTAAACATTAACTTAAATCTTTATTAGGTATTAAAATTAGTTTTTGCTCAATAAGCACAGTTTTTCTAGTTTATGTAAAACTAAAATACATAACCACCGTAGTGTTACAGACAACCTAAATAATAAGGTTTCATACAATATTTCAAGTTACGAGGTTACTTATTTTTGGCAAAATAATAATCTTATTGCAAATTACTTGTATTCACGACCTCAAAAATATTTTTCATTATTATCCAGATCTTTTATATCCGCTATTCTTTCGTTTCGCATTTGTTATTGACAAATCATAAAATATTGAAGGCCAAATCGAAATCGAAAATCTGATTGTCTTTGTTTTTTTCTTCTTTCCCAATAAATGAATGGACTGAGCAAGCGAAACGAGGGAAGCTTTCGTAGTTTATACATGGATATATAGGTATATATACTAGCGTAAATATCGAATTTCTCTAACAAATTTCAATAAAACTTTATTCTTCAATTGCCGACAATTCTATGGACTACATAAGAACATAGAGCTGTTCGCCTGGAGATAAAAACATGTATAACTTGTAACCTATTGTAATTGGTCATACCTATTGAAAATAACTTAACATTATTTTGTAATGTTTTTAATGTTAAACAATCAACATTGAATTCAATCAAACTTCAATTAACATTTGGCTAAGAAATTTATTGATTCGAAGGACATTGAAGGTCGCGCCCCAATTATATGCTCCAAAGCTGTTCCTTCAGTCTCCGGTACAGCACGACTAGTTATTAAGTTATTGAAACAATACTGTACTCAGTAACTTCATTATTTATTATATCTTGTCGGAGATAATATGAATATCTATTATTAACCCTTAGAACATTATGTTTTTAACAAACAAGATAATTGGGGCAAGATATTACTCAAATTTATAATACCGTAATAGAGTCGCAATACGATTTGATGATATTATATTTTACCAACAACTGCTTTTGTTAATTTAATTAAAACGTTTAAAGGTCTACGCTTCATCTGGATATTTATATTTTTGATACTCGTGTATTCATGTATTCATTCGTAACCTAACACTTCCTCTAGTATATATGTAAATGTAATTTATGTGCATAAAATGTAAACGCTTATTCTTTACATTAAAAGTAAAAGTATACTTGGGCGTAACCAGTTCTCCTTTGTTTAATGTATCTTAATTTAAATATAAAGTAAATATATGTAATATTATATTATTTTGGTTGTAAGTGATCACATGGTATCTTGCAATGTCAGAAGATGCAAGGAAGTAGTCGATTTTTGAAGGTTCACATGTCGTATCGACCTGGAAAAACTATCGACAGAGATTAATTACATACATTGGTATGGTATAGTACCGCATCCAGTTCGTGTGGGTGGTATCGTAGCCGGCGTCGTACAGTGACAAAATTAAAGTCGGCGTAAAAAAGGTAACAATTAAAACAGCGTCGTAAGGAAACAATTAAAATAGGTATTTTCGGAATAATCGAATCTTCTAAATAATTCCTTCGTTTATAATTGGCCTTCATTGACATAGGAATATATACTAACTTTCTTTTTTAAACTTTGTAAGTATAATTGTCCATACTATTTCTATTCATAAACATACACATTAAAAACATAGTACACTTACAAGATTTGTGTTGTAATAATTTATATACTTAGTATTTTTTCTTGGCAAGGTAAACCAATGAAAAACTCGGTGCAATGGAGTAAAACCGCTTCTTACAAAAATACTTTAATTGTTCTCTAACAATGATTGAGTTTGGTTTCTTTTATTAAGTTTTGTCATGTTTAAAAAATAAAAATACCTTCCTGCCCTAATGAGAATTCTGATATGATATAGAGTTCATCAAAATTGTATTAAAGTTGATAAATATCAAATCTCCTATTTAATAAATACAATTGACAACCCGATATCAATATCTAAGGTTTAATTAAAACTTTGAAATAAGAAACCTTGAATTATAATATTGTTTTCAAATTGTAAATATAAGTAAGTACTTAAAACTTCATTTTGGAACCCATCTAACTTCAACCATTTATTTCTAAATCCCTTGTTTATATTACTGGTTTGCCCAGCTATAAATGAATGGTTCATTAATAAATATATAGATAGAATATATTGATATGGATATTTATTTGCATTAGAATTTTTCTCAATTTGAATTACTATATAAAGATATCTTTACAAGAACTATGGATATGTACTCCTTAAATATATTATTTATATTTAAAAAGTAAATATTAAATTGTATTGATGTTATCAAACACTTCAAAATACATTATTTATTATATTGTAAGGCATTGTATTAACTTCAGCTCTTATCAAATGCTTAGTTACTATTTAATTAGACTTTACATACACAAAATGCGACTTAAGTAAAACGGATTTATAAGTTATTCGAAGCATGGCGGACTCTCATCGTAAGTTGTTCGAGCTTATGAATAGGCACCCCGAATGGGTTCGAAAACAGTCGGCCAAATTACGATTAATACAACATGATTACAGCCGGGTAAATATATTGCTATTTTCTCCAACAACTCTTGGATATTTTTTTATAATGCAATTTTCGCGAATCATGATATCTAATATATATACATATCTATATATTTACCCGACTATGTCGGTTAAATATGGTCTGGTTTTATTTACAAAAAACAAACAAACACATGTTTTCGCGTTGGAAGTGATATAAATGAATCATGTCATAAATATCGCATCTAATCATATTCAATTACATTATTTAATTACATTGGGTTTAGAGTCCGTAATTTAATTTAAATAAAAAATTTCAAATAGCAATTCTTTCAAACACGATTATGATTTCAAGATTCAAACATTAGCTGGCATTGGATGTTTTATATATCGAAATAATTGTATTTAATTACCTGTAACCTTTTGTTAAAGAATATAACTGTACAGTCACTACGATTGAATTTAATATTTTAAATTATTTATAGCAAAAATATTCCAACAGAATAGATAGAGTACCAGAATATATCAGCATCAGAGACTTGAGTTGCATCTAGTAATATTAATCACAAATCTATGTTTACATAAGCGGTAACTCAGTTCGTTGCTCTAATGTTTAGTTAATTCTATCTGTATACGATAATTTCTAAGTTTCGTAATTCAAACATATAAATTCTCAGTGTGTCGGGTTGTGTTCCAATTCGAGACTATATTTGAAGGGATAACAAAATCCTTTTTATTCGTAAAGTTTACGAGTGTAGGCGGTAGCAGGACTCAGGACTCAGGCCTCAGGCCTCGAGACATATTTGCGACGAAGATATTTATTTATTTATATGAAATGCGTATTACGACTGTATTATCTGTGTTCGTTCTGATTTGTGTTCGTTGGTTAAAATGAGATAACTTTTAGAATGAGAAAGTATTACATTGTAATAATCTAAGTTTGTTGCAAAATTTCATAAAATAGAAATACTATCAACTTTAAAGAATGGATGAATAAATTACATTGTTAATTACACTGTAAAGTAAATACATTAAAACAATGGCGCCTGAAACTTATGTTTTAAATATACTAATAGTTGTGTTCATAATATATAACTACTACATTTCTTTAGATGATTTACAATTAATGCTTTGCTTATTATTTTTTATAAAATTTCGTAAAATGATAACGTATGTCCACATTCTTTAATCGTTTCAAGATATCAGTTTTAGCAGTAATTATTTCTGAAAACAATAAAAAAATTAAAAAGTGCTATGCTTTAACATATAAAGAGCTTTCGAAAAGAGCTGCAATTAACCAAAGGTCTTATTTTTAGTAACTTAGATTGGCAACTCCGATAAATCTTGAAAGTGGCAATTTATTATATATATGTTTTTATCGTATTTATAAGGCAATGCTATAGACTAATTGACTTTTAAGTATACACATATTTAAATTCTATTGGAATAAGATTTATATAGGATTACTTACTTTAATCAACGATTGTTTTCCTGAGGGCGAGTTGTGTAGCAAAGTGTTATATAGTTCATTAATTGTTGTCCGTCAATTCAAGAAAGTAATATCTTTTTAGTGATAGATATTACTTTCACGTGACTTTTTTTGTTTTACTCAATAATAATTATATTTAAAAAGTCATATTTCCTTTAAAATTATTGCCACATCAACTTCTTCAGATATCCCTCACTTAGAATACCTTTTTATTGAAGTAGTCCTTAATCATTCTAAATTACTTCTTGGTGTCATGTATAGCCCCTCTCCTACTATCGACTACTTCAATAACTTCGATTTACTGTTGGATTCTCTTTCTCCTTCTTATCAACATGTTATCATCATGGGTGATCTAAATACTTGCCTTGCAAAAAACAATTATAGATCAGAGAAACTAAAATCTTTAGTTGCCTCTTATAATCTCTCTATTCTTCCCCTTTCTGAAACCCATTTTTCACCTCACTCTGAACCTTCTCTTATTGATTTAATGCTGGTTCTTAACTCCGATAACGTTATTACGCACGGGCAGCTTACTGCTCCTTTTTCCTACCACGATCTTGTATATCTTCGCTATAATCTTTCGACTCCCAAAAGCAAGGGTAAGATAATTCTGCGACGTAATTTCAAAAATATAAATTGGGATAAACTAGTCTCTGATGCTACAAATATTGACTGGTCCAATGTATATAATGCCACGTCAATAGACTCAAAAGTGGATATATTTAACTCTCTCATCACTTCTTTATATGATTCCCATGCACCTATCAAACGATTCAAGGTAAAACATTATCCTGCACCGTGGCTTACTTCCGATATTAAGAGCGTTATGAACAAACGAAACAAAGCCAAGTCACGGTACAAGAAAGTCCCCACCGATGAAAATTTCGCTGTCTATAAGAAATTACGCAATAGTTGCAATCGGATGTGTAGGGATGCTAAACGCCGTTATATCTTTTCATGTGTCAGTAACTATACTCCTCCTCAATTGTGGAGGTTTTTTCAGTCACTAGGTGTGGGTAAATCTCTGCCTTCGATAAACAATTTCCTAAATTTAAGTTCAATTAACAATTACTTCTCGACTTCGCCTCTTATCACAGACTATTCAAAAAAACTCTCAGTTATAAATAAATTAAATAATACCACTCCACCTATCTGTGACAGTTTTTCTTTCGCAGAAATTACGGAGTGTGATGTTAAGACAGCTATAGTTAATATCAGTTCCAGAGCAGTGGGTAGCGACAATATTAGCCGTGACATGTTGATTCCCCTCCTTGACATTATATTGGATGTTATAACTCACATTTTTAACTTTTCCCTAACAACCAATTCCTTTCCATCTCCTTGGAAATCTGCACATGTCATTCCTTTGCCTAAAATCATTAATCCGAGTTCTCCCTGCCACTTTCGTCCGATATCTATACTCACATTTCTATCCAAAGCCCTAGAAAGCATTGTATCCAAACAATTGACAAATTTCCTAAATCTAAACAACCTCCTTAGTCCTCACCAATCCGGTTTCCGTACAGCGCATAGCACATCCTCTGCTTTGCTTAAGGTTACTGAAGATATCAGGTATGCTACGGACAACAAAAATTTTACTATCCTCGTCCTATTAGATTTTAGTAATGCCTTCAACACAGTGGATTTTGATATTTTGCTAGCTATTATGAGCAGTCTTAACATATCTCCACCCGTAATTTCCTGGTTCCATACTTACCTGTTTGGACGTCGACAGATTACTTGTTCTGATGATTCATTCTCTGAATGGGCAGAACTTTCTGCTGGCGTCCCACAGGGCGGCGTTCTATCTCCTTTACTTTTCTCCATTTTTATTAATGAAATCACTAAAATCTTTTCTTGCCACTACCATCTCTACGCTGACGATTTGCAACTGTATAGGCATTCATCATTCCAAAATCTTAATAGCACTGTGAATCTTATAAACGATGACTTAAGATTACTAAAAGAGTGGGCTGAGTCGTTTGGGCTTTTAGTAAATCCCAAAAAATCACAGGCTATTATAATTGGTAGCAGACACTTTCGAAATAGAATTATTATTAATCAACTTAGCAATATAGTATACGACAAATCTATTATTCAATTTTCGGATGAAGTTAGAATTCTAGGATTGACATTTGACAAATATTTATCTTGGTCGGCGCAAATTAATGATGTTAGCAAGCGCATTCATATGTCAGTCCACTCCCTTAAACGTTTGCAGAATTTCTTACCCTTGCGGACTAAAATCTTGCTAGCACAATCTCTTTTATTACCCCTTCTCGACTACGCCGACGTGTGCTACTTGGATGCATCTGAGGAACTACTTAATAAGTTAGATCGCCTACAAAACTTGTGTATCCGATTTGTTTTCGGATTACGCAAATTTGACCACATTACAGAATTCCGTCGTCAACTTAAGTGGCTCCCTATCCGCTTACGCCGGAATATGCACATCCTTACCTTGCTATATAACGTCTTTTCTCATTTAGCCCCTTCTTATTTGCATGAGCGTTTCCAAACTTCATTACCAAGTAGCCGTCCTCAACGTTCCTGCGTCATAGCAAAAACTTTCGATATTCCTTCCTACAAATCTAGCTTTTATTTCAAATCATTTTCTGTACAAGCAGCGAAGTTATGGAATTCCCTACCTAGCCATATTACTTCCAGTCCTTCCGTCATGATATTTAAGCGTAGACTGAAAAATTATTATATGTCACAAACATAAGTTATATTTATTATAATTATGTATGTAAGTATATGTATTTTTATATATTGTAATTATATGTATTTTTGTATTTATGTTGATATATATGTAAGTATTTTATTTACCATTTGTATTACTATGTTTATAAATTATAATGTCAATGTACCTTTCTCTGCCCTCTATAACTACGTCTCCAACACTCTTGGGTAGCTGGAAGAGATCTCTTTAAAGAGATAAGTTCATCCTATGTGTACGTCTTTGTTATTGCTCTTTTGTAACTGATTATGGTACATGAATAAATAAATAAATAAATAAATAAATAAATAATAAGTAAACTGCTTTTGTTGAAATGTTATTTGTAAAACTTTTCAAATTCCAAAAGTGTCTTAGAATTTTACAAACCTTATTGGTAAATTTTAAACTTCTGTAGAGAAATATTTATTGTGAAATATAACGATACAGCTATTAAAAATAATTGAAGGTAAAAGAGTTACAGTTTCCCGGCGGATGCTGCTTCTAATCCCAGCCGATATCTATTTATTTTTCATTTTATATTTATTTGAAAATTAAATAAGCTTAACATGGCTATAAATGTTTAAACATTTTCGACATTTAATTGAGACGTATTTTTTTTTAATATTGTTTACAATATTACAGGTTAACAATTCAAATCACATATAAATATTATTATTATAGAATGTACATTGTCATAAACTCTCTCAATAATAATTTATAGATGATCAATAAACTATTTTAAATTGATAAGCTTAATTATTTTAATAAGTTAAGTTATCTTAAAGATATTTGTATAAAATATGTAATTGTGAGTCCTAACTAAAAGCTATAAATTTAGCGAAAATGATTGATGAAAGATTTATAAAATTATTTATCTATATAAAATTTGTAATCCACATATAATAACTAAGTCTTTATATAAAAATCACTACAGATTCATGATACATTATGAGTAGGTTTATCCACTTTGTGTACGGACCTTCGCAAAAACGGCAAGCTTTGCAGCTGCTGCTCTTGCTCTGGACTCAATGAACCGACCAAAGTTGAGGTTCGAGGAAATCTCTAAGCCTAAGGAACTTTCCGCGGCTTTTTCATATAACTTATACTAGTTTTTAAGTTTTAAAATTATTTTTGACGTAACAACGTCTTAAATTAGGTTATACTGGGAGTCACTTATGAAAAAGTGTAACGCCCGGTAACGTAACGATGAGTCACACACACATAGAATGCCTTGCGTCTCTCTCCCACTCAAACATGATCGGTCCGCCGAGCAATGTTTTGATTTTCAAATTGATTCTTTAAAATTACAAATATTAAGAAAAAGTGGCAGATATAAGAAAACTTGATTTAAAATGTGTTGAGCAAGAATTTTAACATCTAATTTAAGTAAATGTTTTAATTTTCAACTTCATTATTTACAATTACAAATTTTAATTAATTTCAAATTTATTTAGCAAAAATTTGAACCTTCGATCTGAATAAGTGTTTTGATTTTCAAATTAATTCTTTAAAATTAAAAATATTAAAATATATAAAATCAGAAGTGACGTCACATAACATTATCTGTACTTATTATTATTTAATATGTAGGCCAGTACATGTGACCATACTTGGTAGACACAATTGGAAATAGTATTTTTTTATAACTGAAAAAAATATATATATAAAATACTGGTAGCAAACAATAACTTCAATGATCGATATCTCCGCAACTAATTGATGTATCGAAAAAGTCTGTAAATAAATTTTGTAAAAAATAATAACATCAATAATATAATATAAAATAAATAATATATAAAATGATTTTACGTGACAACGTCTTCATCGTCCTATCCTCAACAAAATCACTCAAATTATTAAAATATTGTGCAATTTAATAATATTCATATCAATAAATATTCTACCGAGAAAAAGACGTGGTCACGTAAATCTTCGCCCGTAAAACCGACTTTACAGGCAACCATATTTTTTTTTTGTCTTTATTTTAATGAAATTAATATCGACAATTACAGTTCAGTTTACCTCAAACTTGTTAGACATTCTTTGCTAACTTCAACAGCATCGCAGCAGTTGTTCTCGAATTACTGACATTCATAATTTAAGAACTACTGCTTTATTAATAGCTAAGAAAATATGAAATAGGTTTTATTTCTCTTCACAGTTTTAACGGTTACTTGGCATAACAAAAAAATATACATTCCTCTAAGCTGATTTAAACATAGATGTCCTTTAAAACTTGATACTTAATTATGCACTTTATTGTTCAAACGCTGAAACGTTAACCCTTTGCGGTTAATATAGTAGAACAAGCAATACTTGAATACTTAATATCGTCACGTTTGACGGTTTAATTGCGTTTGCCGCAGCGGTGTTTAAACATGTTTTTGCCAAAGCACATCGGGGCTTAATTATAAATAAATGGGGCAATTTATTTTATATCACTTAATGCAAATGAAGAACATAAACGCACCGAATTGACTTGATTTGCTAATAATATATAAACACATTCCATAAATAATTATAAATTATAGTCACTACAAAGATGGCCTTTGTTATTTCAGTGTACATTGTTATTACTAGTTAATGTTACATGTAGTTTTTGTTCCGAACAAAGCTATTTCTATAACCGAGCACGGTTCACTCCTTCTACGTAATATTCTATAAAACAACTGTGGGTATTACAAATCTGCATAACATGTATGTGTAACTGTATGTATGTGTAACTGTATGTATGTGTATTAAATAAACCTTGAAGAAATCACCTCGAGTGTGTAAGTTTCGTCTGGAATCCTTCATGTTATGTACCTACATTGAATAGCTTATAACTACAAACACAAAACAACAAAAATATTGTCCTCTTATATATATACATTGTAATATATCTACGTTTATTTGTTACAGCATCAAAAACTAGAAAAAGGAAGAAAATATAATTTAACAGTGAAATAAATTAAAGAAAATCAGATTATAGTTAATCCTTTTTTTAGAATAATTATAATTATAAGTTAATTTTCGCTTAAATTTAAAGGCAATGTTAAAGTTAATGGCAAAATTATTAATAATCTACCGAGGATATGTAGCGAAATCAGTATGTATGACATTAGCTTTCGAGATACAGTATTGCTGCCAGAAAACGCTATCGAGCGGTTAAATGTGAAGGCCTAAAGGTTTTTTAGTACAGCCAGTTAACCGCGACCGGAAAACAATTTCACACTACTGTTTTTGAAGCTTCACATGCTGACTGAAATTGTTAAAATTAGTTTTTGGCAGGTGGTCATTAACCTTGTATTTTTGAGAAAAAAATACGAAAATTTAACATAATTAGACGAATTTAGAATTAAACATAATTTAACATTTATCTGATAACAAGCAAGACACAATGTCGTCATAAACCTTGCTAGTGTTGTGCTTTGAAACCCTGACTGCTGCATCAAGGTTGTGAGTTCGATTCTAACGACAATTAATTGTTTGATTCAAAGATTGTTATTCCAAGTTGGGTAAACTTTGTATTCTTTATTTATGTTTGTGAAGTCATCCGTGGCACAGAGATTAAATTATTAAAATATTATTATTATTAAACTATTAAAATATTATTATTATTAAACTATTATCTCCCATGTGGGCAAATAAAATAAAAATATTTTATCCTTTGTTTTAGAGAAAATGATTTTCCTTATAAAAGTCGCTGTACACCAAATGATGCTGTCTTCTCATAAAACCAATGTAATTGTGTTTATTTATATCTTTTAAGATTCCGAGTCTGAATCTGAATTTAAAATAACTTAAACATTATTTTATTAATAACAAAAAAGCTTATTTCCAATTTCCCATTATAAACGTTTTAACCCAACAAGCTTGCCCTCTGATTAAAAATCACAAAAGGAGAAAATGGTCTATAAACAAACTATAAGGGCCATGTCCAATTGTATTGTTTCATAGATTTTACTAATCACACTTCACTTTTATATACTTGTATTTAATCCTTCCTTGGTACTATCCAGCAGTGTCTGTCCCGAATATCGTCCTAACCGCAGTTTATATACCCTTCTTTATTAACTCCCTCTTCACATAAATAATAATCATAGTCAAATCATCTACTTTAAACGCACAAAAATAACAGCTACTCGTAAATGAACAATTGTAAGTATCGGTAAACACGGTATTAAATACTGGATTTAATTATGAAGTCTTAATGGTTCTCACTTTTCTAGCTTTTATTCAAGTATTTACTAATTAAGCAAATGCCCGACCTCACATAAATAATAGTCTTAGTCAAATAAACTACTTTAAGCATACGAAAATAACCATTACATGACATAACAATTCTAAATATTACTATTTAAGTTAATAAAACAACAATTTAAATAATTACACCTTATTGGTTCTTCTTATTACAGTTAAATTAGTAATTCATTAATTTATATGGATCAATACAGGGACCATCAAAACATTGAAACGAATCAAAACATTACGAATTATTATGAAATAGTCGTTTAACAATAATGTAACCTAACAAAACAGTGTTTTCTTCATTACATATTTAAGTAAAAGATAATATATCTCTAGTGGATAATCAGTCTATCACTTTTCAAAGCCTCTATACTATTTGTATTAGTTAATATATGTCGAAACTACAGAATTTGCCAGCACTATAGTCAGATATCTTGTAGGCTAGATATCGTAATCGAGTAGAAGAAAAACAGTGTTACATTTGTATTGAACCTAACTGTACGACTTCCAAAAGATAAATCTGTCGTGTCAGCCCCGCTCCATGATCTAGACTGTCTTAGCACGAAGTCAGAGCTACCCGCTTTAGGAAAGCGTGTTTCTGAGATTTTTATTAGTCAATTTAAGAATCAGAATCATAATAATTTAATTCTTGGTTTAAAGCGCTTTCGCTTGACGGTGCTCATTAACCTGCTTGTTAGGCCTTAACTTTCTTGTCTGTAATATGAACTGCCGTATTTTATTGGAAAATTTGCTAGGCTCAAAAAATAGATGAAATGTAAGTGCGTACTGCTATTACAGAAATGGGTTTTGTTGTATGACGAGAATGACCAAACTAAAAAATGTAAATATAATAGTTTGAAAGTATCATAGACAGGAAAGATGGGAAGTAATATTTTGCCATCGCATTGTCACATACTATTGTAATGGGTAATGATATAAATACTGTAACAAGAAGAATCTTAAGTTTAAAAAGGAATAATTATATGAGATTAGGGCTGGAGTGCGAAAAAAATACAAAGAAAAGAAGCAAGACTGTGCTGAGATGAATTAAAATAGAAAACGGAGGAAGAAATTGAAATCCAGCGCCAATTCCAAATATTTAAGTTCAGAGCTGTATAAGATGATCATGGTTGAATAGATATCACGAAAATACCGTCCCATCGAAAATAGCTTGTGGGCTTGCTTAATTTACCTTTATATACTATACTCTAGTCATTTGGTCGTAAAATGACGAAGTCCTAACGCCTGGTCCATCAGGAACAGCAAAGCGAAGGAGATTGCACTATATGTTTAAATATTTTCATTACACGTGAATTACAGGGAACCACAATAAAAAAGTCGCGCTCTTTACTCTACCTCCAGGTGGTGTAGAAATATTTTTTTTACTCCTTAAAAAAATGTGAGGTGTCAAATTTACTGAACGAGTGACCCGGTTAAGTTTTTGGTGCGCAACCTATTGTGCACAACTGTCTAATTTGGTTGTCAGTGACTTATTGTTATAAATATCAATAATTAATATTGTTATTGTGAAGTTATATTTTAGAATAAATTATGGCAGAAAGGGGTGTATATAATATTGCCGGTATCAATCTTTTTTCAGTTAAATAAACTTTTTTTGATTATGTTTAGACAATCGTACTTAAGCAGCAAACTCCAGTGTAGTGCGTCGGAGTTGACTCACACAATTATTTATTTTATCAAAACGTCTGTTGAAATGTACTTTGCGACGCTTGTACGCCAAAACTATTGATTTTATAAAAAAAATGTATACAAATTACATACATATTTTTGTTTGTTTTTCCATAGAATAAGTCTTTTCATGTCCAATTCTCACATATAAAATAAATTGTGTCTCAATTCTGACACACAATATACAATAATAGGTGCCTGAGTTCTGGCATTTGTTTGTATACTACCTTACAGGCGTAATACTTAGGTAGGTATTCAATATTTAGGTATATGTATGTATGTATATTAAAATATTTTAGCGAATCATTTAATTAGCATTGTATTGCCAAAAGGCAACAAATTTATAACCCCATTGCTGCAGGAAATCAATATTATGCAAGACATTGTGTATTATCTGTAAATTATTATTTTGCATTCTAACTAATTAATCAAACATATTTTTTCCGAAATTTTCACTATAAAGGTTTTAGGTTAAAACTTTGATAACAAATAAGATGTTTAGAACACGGTACTTCTCGTTTCGTATTTAAAATTCCATGACAATTTAATAATACTTGTAACAGTATTGTGTATTCAGTAAATTCTAATGTAGTCCATTGACACTGTTGCTGATCTTTATATATACTCAGAGTTATGTCATGAAGTTAATAGTTTTCCCGTTCAAAGAATACCTTGTCACAGTAAACTCCCGAGAACTTCTTTGATAAAATACCAGTGATTATACATTGAAGTAACTTTCAAGATAACTTAATATTTATTCTATAAGAATATTTGTTTATATATTTATTATATATTCAGTTATTATAAACCTAAACAAAAAACGTATAAATATACGTAAATTGATTTATTTTCTTAAGGAACGAAATGATTTGTTTGCTGAAAATTAAGGACTCGAATACGAAATTGCCAAATAAATTAGATATACTTTTTCTCCTCTGATTTTTGTAACGGAAAAGATATCATCGGTGCGATGATTATGGAATACTACTCCATTACTTTTTGCTATTTATTTATTCCTACAGTTGAAGGATGCTATACTAATTGAATAATGTATCTGACATAGGACTGAGTGCACTATTCTGCAAAAAAAAATACTACAAAAACGTCGACCTCCTCTTGTGATGCGAAAATATCATATCTGGGTTACTTCTGTAATGAATAATTAGTAAGCTAAAGTTATTATGAATATTATAACATACACTATAAAAAAATCTATAAAGAAATATGACGTCGCATTATGGGATACATTCTAGCATGATGACGCGTCTCTCCAGGCAAGTTGCCATCACTTATTAAAAAAGACTACATCGCGCCTTTGATGTCGACACTAACTTTCCCGGTGGTAGACCATAACATCGGGTCGTCGGCAAGGTTACCACCCATCGGGCAGAATCATGCCGCAAAGCGACTTAGTCCTGTTCCGACATGTTTCTTGATGAAGCCGTATATGGGAAATGGGAACAGCTGCGTTGCGTTGGCGAACCGTTTTGGCGTCATGTTGGTGTTTATTCTGTCGGGTGTCTAAACGAGAGGGGTAGCGGGATCCAAAACGACGGCTTTTCTTTAGGCCCGATGGCAGTCCTTGGGGGGGTTCGGCCGTCCCTGAAGTCTCCAGACTAGGTTTTTAGTAGCATAACATCACCAATTTCGACGTAGGTTTCAATACGTACCGTCTCGTTCAACTGCCATTATTGCCCATCCTATTCACTTTTATATTTATTTTTTTTATGAAAAAGTACAAAAAAAAACAAGGTTACACAGCGGTTGCACTCGTCCTCATACAAAGTGGACCTCACTAATATCATGGGCTTGCACTCTAACCTTTTACCTGTTCATCACCACCTGGAGACTAAGAAGCCGCATTCGCTCTTTTTGACGGAGACGCAGATGTCCTTCGTACGCTGCATACTTGGATTATCCCGGTTACTCGTTAGAGCACAACTTTCGCTCACGGGACGTGACGGGATGTGTACGCGGAACGACCTCTGTATCCAGCGTCTCCGTCACCTTAAAGATTCCACTTCTTCTTTTCTATGGGTTTTAATAGACACAGGAAACGAAAAAATCCTGTATTCCTGTGTCTCTTTCAGCTGATGAGGCAAGCGACGAGAGTACCAGATGTAGTAGGCCATACAGCCAATTATCTGGACCTTCTGCTGACAACGGATCAGGACAGGTATCATGTAGAGGTCACCTCCCCCTTGAGAACCTCTGATCACTGTCTGGTGAAATCTGTGTTTACATATTCCCCACCAGCTCTCGAGCCACATGGTGTTAGACGAGTATGGAAATACAAGTCAGATTGGGATGGGATGCGGCAATTTTTTGCGTCATATTGGCGGCAAGTCTGCTTCTCTTCTTTGGATTCGTCGAGTTGCGCGGATGGTATTATCGATGTGGTGCATCAGGCAATGGAGTATGTTTTCCTTTTACTGACGTACCCATCGGTGGCAAAGCTCATTTATGGTTTAATGCCGAAAGAGATCGTGTTGAAGACGGAAAACATTCGACTTACCTCATTTGGGCTGATGCTTGAAGCCGCAAAACTCAGGATGCAAGTTTCAAGAAGAGAGCCCTTAACCAAGCTGCCAAGTCCTACAAAAAGGCATTGCGGAAGGTTCGTCTCGATCGCATCGCTAAGAATTGCAAAAAGCTCTTTGTCAGACCAACTGGCTCTCTGGTGTCTGGCCAAAGCGATCGCGTCAAATTTCTGCCCATCCTCACTACCTGCTCCGCTAAAGCCGGATGGATCCCTGGCTCACACAGCAACAGAGAAAGCGAATGTATTTGCTTCTCTTTTTGCTGGAAATTCGCATCTAGACACTGGCAATGCGCACCTGAGTTTTCTCCTGTATTGACACGTCTATATCGCCTCTCTTTCAAGACTGGAATAGTGCCGAAATCCTGGAAGTTTGCCAACGTGCTCCCTGTGCCCAAAAAAGGCAGCCGTGCCGATCCTGCCAATTATAGGCCTAATTCAATCACCTCCATATTCTTCAAGATTATGGAGCGTGTATTGAACTCGCAGTTTCTAGCGTACCTAGAAGGTAACAATCTCCTCAGTAATCGACACTACAGCTTTCGCCGAAATAGGTCCACTGGGAACCTTCTAGCGTACGCTACTCGCATTCTACTCACGAGGCCATCGAGAGGAACGGAGAAGCGGTCGCCGTCTCTCTGGACGTCTCGAAATCTTTTGACAGGGTCTGGCATGCGAGCCTTTTAAGCTAACTTTTAGCGTTCGGTATATTTCCTGGTCTGATTGGCTGGGTAACGGACTTTCTGAGCCAGAGATCCCTCCGAGTAGTTGTCGACGGGTGTTTCTTGGAAACCTTGACAATAAATTCCAGAGTGCCTCAGAAGTTCGTTCTTTCTGCTACTCTTTTTCTGTTGCACATTAACGATCTGCTGGAGCCCGATATCTATGGGTATGCAAACGACAGCACAGTTATAGAAAGATATCTGCCGAGCACTCGAGCTAGTAGAGATCAAGTAGGGTCTGAAAGAGATGCCATGGTGCAACGTTTGAATGGCAAACTTTAGGCAGTTTCCCCATGGGGCAATGCCAATGTTAGGCTTAATAATTGACTTGGAGTAAGAATAGGCTTGGAGATTTCCTCGAACCTCAACTTTGGTCGGTACATTGAGTCCACAGCAAGAGCAGCTGCAGGAAAGCTTGCCATTTTTACAAAGGTCTGACAGTACTTTACACCGGGACAGTTACTTGTATTATACAGAGCACAGATACGGTTGTGTGTGGTGTACTGTGGTCACGTTTTTGCTGATCTCTTCTTGCGGTTCTGGACTCAATTGAGAGGCGAGCAAAAAGGCTTATAGGTTACCCTGAGTTAGTTGAAGCTAATCTCCACAGCCTTGAGCACAGACGTAGAATTTCTAGCCTCTCAGTATTCTATAGGATACATTTTGGATACATTTTCGTGAATTACACGACCTAATTGCCCCGTCCCCGTTCCATCACCGGACGTTCTGACGGACGGCAGGTATCCATCCTTACGTTGTGGACACTCCACGTGTCCGAACGAAGCGCTATGCTTTTTTTTTAGTGAGTACAGGCAAGGACTGGAACAACTTGCCTGCGTCGATATTTCCGACCAAATACAATGTGGGTGTCTTCAAAAGAAGAGTGAATAGGTTGCTAGGTTAATGCGCTATACCACCTATGACTACATCTCCAATCTTCAGCAGGTGGAACGTAGTCAAGCATTAACCTAGTTTTGTATAAAAAAAATCAACTTTACAATCACTGTTTATACAGATATCGACTTCTAGCATATACTTTCAACCCAGACGTCTAATGACGGATAAACTCCATGAAATCCTAGTAATTCAAAACCTATTTTAGGTTTTAAATTCTTTGAAATGTAAGGATAACATTACTTAAAGATAAATAGGATGGATGTTTATAATAAGAAAATAAGTACAATTTTGAATCGTAATTTGGTCTATCATGCTGCAAGTATTTTAATAAATAGACTATAGATAAAAAACCATTGCAAATATATCAATAATGAACATAGAAAATAAAAAAGAATTAGGCACTAAATGTCAAGACATAGGATAGTCGTCATGTCTGCAGACGTTTATAATTTGTTATCGAACAATATTTACTTAGCTAAACATACAATATGAAGAAAGTATGTAGGCATTTAGCCAAATACTTGACTCAGCGTTTACGAAATAAATAAGGTTTTTCAGAATCACAGACTATCCTAATTCATATATAGTCCTGATATATTTGCATATATATGTAAAATATTTACATATATGGATCAATATCGCTGCGAGTGCTAACAGTGTGAGCATTTTAAGGAAAGTCTTTAAGGAAAGGATATCCCTGGCCCCTGGACACCATCTAGACCAGCATTACAAAACTTTATGCGTAACTCCGGAAAAATAGTTCACAAAATTTACAAAGCTCTGATTTTAAATCGTCAAATATTATTAAAATACAGTATTATTATTATTTTACGTAACATGCGTATGTAAATTTAAAAAATGATTTAGTCAATAAAATTATGAATAATAAAAACATATATTTACACAATAAATATTTGTTTTCCACTACTATTAATGCACGGTACATATGAAACCGTAGCTAGGTAATGGAAGTTTTTTTTTTATAACTAATATAGTTATAAAAATGTGATTTGCTCTTGGTATTATTATACTCTTATTATTACAACATTTGTCAATACGAAACACATATTAGATTGTTTTTAATATATAAATTAAGACAACGTAATTAATATATAAATTAAGACAACGTAATTAATGCAAGCAATTTGTAACTGCGTCCCAACTGATGTGAACATTTGGTTCAGAACGAAAGTTTAATTGTATAATTTACATGACAAGTTCATTAAAATTCTTCATTAGAATATCCATACCACACTCTACAATTAACATCCTTTAAGTGAAAAAAAATGATCATCAAGTGGTGCCGTCAGCCAAAAACTTTTGCGTCTATAGATAATTGTGAATGTATTACCACTCCGAGGAAATGGACCATGACAAAAATAGATAGCACAAAAGGAACAATGTTAAGGCTTCCGACTTTTTCACTCACGCTTATATTATTTTCAATTAGTTGACCACCTCTTGCAGGCCGCCTCTCTACACCAATCCTAACAGCATTTATTCTACAACTTTTTAAAATTTTGAGTTTTCTCATACAACATTTATTTGTTGCCTCTGAATTGACATTAACTCTGAGCGTAGTTATGACACCCGGGCGTTGACCTTTTAAGCACTACTTACAAGATACAGAGCAATAAGTATTGTGTTGTTTATGAAGATTTTTAAAAAATCGTAGAACAAATGTTGCTGGGATTGATGCAGAGAGGCTGCCTGCCATAGGTCAACTAATTACTAATAACCCTGTATATTTTGATCGCAACATTTAAATAACATTTGTTTGTGATTAAGATACAATTTATTAAATTAAATATACTTATTATATCTTATTTAAAACACAACTCTCGTTATTATAGATACAAAAAATAATGTGACATAACTAACATATTATAAGTATAATGCCTTAGATAAGCCCGATTCATAAATCAGATGTAATAAACGACAAATCTTCTATAAAAAACCACTCTTGAACAATGTAAAACTTCATGTCCTTGAGAGTACTTTGACTGTTAACGCGTTTTATGTGCATCCTGAAATACATGCCCGCAATTTTACTAATGTTGTTGGTCTTTACTTTAACTTTACTTTATTAACAATGATAACCAACATTCCAAGGACAATACAGTAGTAATACGAGTATAGAAATAATTCAGTTAAGAAATCTCTCGGGCCTTGACTAATGCCTACAATCATAAATTTCTCGTAAACTGGATTTTATGATCTCTTCGAATATATAAGATACATTAGAATACAACAAGGGATGAACTGTGTTTCATATTTAACCAACTAAACATTAAATTAATTCAGGGCTACAGTTTAATTAATGTATAACACTGATTCGTAGTTCAAATATGGTTCTTAACATAATATTTACAATTTGTTAAAAAAAAAATAAAATTCAATTCCTACCGACAAATGTATAATTTAGAATGTTTATCCAGGCATTAGTGCTGACAATATTTGCTGACTGCATGGGCATTGGGTGGATAATATAGTTCCATTTTATTATTTTGAGGAATGCCAAAATATCTCAAAAAACAACATTTCTTTGTCTCAAGGATTATTGTATAAAAAAATATCATTAAATATTGAACACTATTTATTAGAAAATCTTTCACTCAGACAACAGAAAAACAGATAGTATACTATTTATTTTTACCTCAGTTCAACTCAAATGCGCAAAGCAAGTTTTATTTAGTAATTTATAAGCTTCTTTATTTAGTAATTTATAAGCTTCTTTATTTAGTAATTTATAAGCTTCTTTATTTAGTAATTTATAAGCTTCTTTATTTAGTCATTTATAAGCTTCTTTATTTAGTAATTTATACGCTTCTTTATTAAGTAATTTATAAGCTTCTTTATTTCTAAATTGCAGAACTTACAGTCCTTGAAATATTTCTAACGCTTCCTTTGCTACGGAAATGATTTTGTAGGAAGTTCAGATTTACTTTATATTTTCCTGTTATTTGTAGAACTGCTCACTTGAATCAGAAATATTATTACTTGCTGTTAGACTTTAAGTTATTGTTAATGCCTGTGTAAAGGTATTAAATGTTTTATATTCCAATGTTTAGTAGTTCGTTTACATTCGTCTAATATAATTATCAAATGTGCTATCTTTCCGTGTTATATTTTTGATGAAAAAAAAAGATAAATAGCAATCGCAAAACACAATTTATTAATGAATTATGTCTGTTGTAAGTTGCAATCTGCAGTGTAACGTTATCACGTTACTGTATACGATCTTAATTAATTATCTCAACAAGTACAGTACGAGCTGTTATTATAATGATTTCCCAAATTGTATTCTTAGTTATTAATTGTTTTTAGTAGTTATTCTATAATTATTCAATAATATGAAGATAGAAATATTGTTAGATATAAATTATTAATTAATAAACATTTTATTAAGTTGTCATAGATGGTCGCATCTAATGTAACCTAGAATTATATAGATGTGTAATTTTGGTTATTTTGTAACTAATAGATCTATATATATTTTATCACTTCACTTATTTTTTACTATACCTACTTTCATATATTTACTTTATATTTTCGAAATAGTTAGAGATATAGTCTAGTCTAAATTGATTTGATCGATTGAATTTTAAGTATTTCAAACAGTTGTTGAGTTTAAATAGTAAACAAAATAAAGAAACTACTATCTGAAAACAATAAAAGCTTCAAAGTTGATTAATGGACATTATGATGGAGCGGACGCGCGGATCTTTCTGAAGTGAAAGATGCAGTGAGATTATTATACTTTTAGAAAGTTTTTAGTCTCGCTCGTCTCTAAAAAAGAGTTTGCATATTAATTTTTTCAAAGGTTTTATTTAAGACAACAAGCTGGTTGCAGAGACACCAACGTTCACTCTGCCCCTGGGAAAGACAGAGCAATTAAAGTCACCTCGACCTTCCACCTTGGTACCAAAGCATCCCGCCCCAGCCCTGCCAAAAGAAAACTTGGTAAACGACAGTTGTTAGCAGGCTCCCAAATTATACCGTCTTGACTTAGCTTTCTTGGATGTTGCATGACCATGACCATAATCATATCATCATACGAACACTCGAGGAGGAACCCGGTTTGCTCTCTAGTACATAATGTAACAAACCTATTGCAAGTTGATTGCAAATTAGTCACTTTGATGTTAACTTTATAACTGTTTTTTGTTGTCTTTATAAATATAGCTATATTAATCTATCAAGAAGTTTTATATCTGACTATATATAAGTGCGATTGTTTGAATGTTTGGATGGATGGATGTTTGTTAGTCAATCCCGCCAAAACTACTTAACGGATTTTGTTGAAAGTTAGCAATATTGTAGCTTATGTGTTTAAAATATTTATAAACATGTAACCAAGTTAAGCTTATTTAAATTTATATAAATATAGAATGAAAAATGAACCGATATGGGGCAGGGATTCGAACCCGCGACTACTGGGAAACCGTCCCGTCGCTCTACCAACTGAGCTATCGTATCGCTGTCCGCTTCCCTCCCCATAAAGACGATCACATATAGAATGCTTAATTCACCGAGGCAGACAGTGGTTTATACGAAAGTTTCGTTTAAACCCAAGTCCGCACCCACACAAGAAGTGATCGTTAAACTATTTATGCTTTCCAAAACGACTCCGTTCACAGCCGCCATTACATAGCACCTGACCCAGCTGCGTTTGCCCCACTACTAAGTAATCAACTGATTTAAATTAAAGCAATATCGCTAACCACAACATGGCCAACCTGACGTATCATACGTCCTCGTATGTCTGTAACAAAATACATCTGAACATCTGAACCCCTTTTTTACAATATATAATCACAACACATACAACTTGTTTTATCTAATGATTCCATTCATACTTCTAAATCCCTATTACTATATTTTTTGCTCACCACATAGGAAAATTATTAACATAAGCTATAATATACATTGCTACTTTTGTGTCTTTTATACCAAATAAGTTTCTATTGAGATGATTGCGTAAAAGGTGACTGAAATTCGTTTCATTCTAAAATAATAATTATTAAACGCGTTGTATGTTTTATGTCTTAGTCGTAAGGATTAATTAGCTCTTACTATTATAGGTAAAGGGGAGAAAATATATCAGAAGGTCGATTGAGGCCTAAATACACGATATATTTTTTTTTGTAACAAAACGATTGCTGGATTATAATGATATTAGAGAAGATACAATACGTTTTTTACAGTTTTTATTGCGTTAGTGGTGTTTATTTTTATAAGTGTTTGTTTTTAAAAATATATATATATATATGATAAGATTGCACAGTCTATGGCTCATGGTCAAGTGTCAGATGTTATAGTTATTTCCAGATAAACCACGATATAAACCTAGCTAGTAAAGTAATGCAGTACATTTTTTTTTAATAATAATATTTAAATATATATATATACTTTTTTAAACATTTTGTACGCGTGCAGGTATTAATAATTCGAGGGTTCCTTTTCATTATCTCGTTTATAAAACTGTGCATACACCTAATCAAAAAGTGAAAACATGTATTTTTCGAAGATCCTTGACCTTACCCCGGGGTCTATTAAGAAAACAGTTAAGCTATAACATGTCATTGATTTTATAAGAGATAACTATGAAATTATGTTAAACTAATGAATAGCTTTGTTTAAATTTCTGTCAGTTTACTCAGAATATAATATGCAATAGGGGTAATAATTATTGTAGCATTGTCTTCTCATTGTTAGTGCAATTCAAATTTAGATAAAAGTTTTACATTCTTAAAATCGGGAGGGGTGGATCGGTGGTAGGCTTCAGTGGTATTTATCTTGCTAATGGGTAAACATCTAAAAGATGCTGAGCTTTTGAGCTAAGTTGCGTCTAAACCTGTGAGTGCAAAACAGGCCTAGCTGACCATCGATCAAAAATCACACGTCCACGCCGATACTAGCAAGCTACAGCATGCTATTGTCGGGTCCACAAACTAGGGAACGTACCCAAACTACGTGACCTATATTTTTCAATTTTTCGACACCCTCACCCCCCCCCCGGTGACCATCCGTAGTATGTGATAAGACCCCCCCCCCCCTGTCCCAAATGTTACGTAGTATAGCAAAGGTAAATTTTTATCATCCCAAACGCAGAAAATGAAACCAATAAAAATAATGTTTAATTTTTGTTACTATTGGGACGGCATTTATTGCACAAAAATGTATCACACGAATTCAAAGAACCCTGAAAAGCAGACTTTATTAAATGTTAGTAGCTTAAATTGCCTTCTCTAGAATTCGACTACGTGACAATAATGTAAACCCCCCCCTCGCTTCTGTGACACAGCGTAATATTTTAAGGAACCCCCCCCCCCCATAAATAGGCCACGTAGTTTGGGTACGTTCCCCTACCAGTAGGCAGTCCCTCCTGGGCGATGTTGTCATCAACTGGATCATGCAAAATAACTGTTGAGTTTCTGGCTAGCTCTTCTCAGCAGAACAGTATTCCGAGCTGGTGATAGCTTACTCACAGACTACTATACTATACTGACCAATTTACTGTAATTGAGGATTCAGGAGCAAACCGCCTCCTATAATTGTATATGGCATTGAAGACGTAAACAAACTCACAGAACTGTTGGAATCAGCAACTCATCGAGAACTCTTTACATTTAAAATCATAACTAAAAACCAAATAAGGGTTTCTTGCAAAGATATTACAATATACAAAAAAAAATATTTCTGTACCCCTCAAACTATAAAGACTGCATGGTTTACAGAGAGATCCTTGCCAGAGTCATTACTCTGGCAAGGACCTCTCTGTGTCTGTGTCAAGTGTTTCTGTAAGTTGCCCTACACTACAAAAACCGAAAACCTCAGTGGAAGTAAACACACACATTTGACAAAAAAAAATAGGAAAATGTAGGTGAGCCGCAACCTAAAACAAGAATATGTAATAAACTAGAAGAACTAATATTAAAACAATCTGAAAATTCGATCTAATCTTATAATAGATGAGCACTCTTCTGAGCTTCATAAGAACACTCCTAGACAGAATTCTAAAATGGCAGGATAGCAACGTGGAACATTAATGGTCTAACACCAAACAAGTCTATTTTGCCAATAAAAAAATTTGATGTTGTACTTGTATCTGAAGCACACTGCACTAAAAAAAAGTAACTTAAAAATGAAAGGTTGCTGCACTTATTTTACTTGTCACCCTGATGGCCTGTCGCCGGCCACGCTGGAACTGCCGTAGCCGTAATAATATCCATTAAGCACCACGTTTTGCCCGAGTATAAAACAAGGACGGATCCCTCAACATATCTGCGATATATTGCCCACGGTTGCATACAATAGATAGTGCAAAGTTTTCTGTTTTATTCCTCACACTGGGAAATAGATTTATTGCGGATGGCGACTGGAACGCCAAGCACCCCTACTGGGGATCTAGGTTAACAACAACAAGAGGCAGGTAGTTTAAGGAGTGCATCGCCGTAACGTGCATCTATGTGAGTGTGAAATATAATTAGTATAAATGAAGAAGACTGTTAAATAAATTATATTTTGCTGGGCCCTTTTAATCATTATAAGGGTAAGCAATTAATATAGAAGAATGGTTTAACTTGTGTCCTAAGAATCTATTCTTGGTAAAGCGATGATTGAAGAGAGAGATGGTTTTCCAGAGACCGTCGAATCCGGCTCTTATTGGTTAATTTTTCATTTAATATTTATTTAAAATGTATATAAGCTTAATGATGGTTTATAGAGCATTTCAAACACAATCATTATTATTTGAGTCATGAGGTGGGTAACAGAGTCCCTGGAAACAGCTAGTCAGAAATATATTTTTCAACATAGCACATAACAACAAAATATAATGTAATATTTGGTTTAAAATATTAAAACAAGAATATTATAGTTACTTAAAACTTAAAACATTATATTAATAAAACATTATTAACAAATATATAACAAATATATTATTAACAAATATATTGAAGCTACAGGTAATTTAGTTGACCTATGTAGTTATAACTTAGAGCGGTTTGAGTCATTAACTAATAATTACGTTAACTGTAATTGTTTAAGTGAAAAATTAAATGTTGTTTCTAAACTAAACTCTGAGGTGTTGGGTGATTCGGCTATACATACTAAAAGTAGTAATAAAAACATAAATATAATGAATAAAAATCAAATTAATAATAGGTCCTCTGTTGTGCACAACCATAATTACTTTGTTTTTTCTGACCAATTAGGTCAGGGCTTTGGGTCTCTTTTAAGTAGGGAATTAAATAATGTACATAATATATGCTCACCTGGTGCTAGTTACCAGCACAATATAGATAAAATAATTAATTTTGACTCAAAGTTGACTGAAAACAGTACTATTGTACTATTACATGGAGATGGTTTGTCGATTAAGAAAATTGAAATAATTAGTAATATTGAAAAATTATTGAAATTACATAATAAGAATAATTGTAAAATTGTAATTTGTGCATTTCCATATTCATCTTCTTATTCAGACAAACAAAATAAATATATATATAATTTAAATTTGACATTATATAATTTGACATACCGTCATAGTGATGCATTCTTTTACTTTGATGTAAATAAATTAATTTATAATAGGTTTAGGATGACAAAAGGTACAATGTATCTGCCTTTATACTATAAAAAACAAATTGCTACTTTAGTAGCATTTAATTTAAAAAACTTCGTTATAACAGATATAACGAAAAATAAATGTACTTTAAATAATATATTACTGACAGAACATAAGCGTTCCACTTTAAACTAATGGATAAGACAAAGCCTAAGTTGTTAAATATTGTCCATCAAAATATACAAGGCTTAGGTGGCAAGGAATTGGAAGTGGAACTCTTTGTTCAAAAATATGACATAAGTTTATTGTGCATTACAGAGCACTGGTTATCAAAGAATAACAATATTATAAATGTAGAAAATTATAAATTGTCAAGTTCGTTCTGTAGAGAGAAAGCTATTCGCGGTGGCTCACTTATCTTAGCTCGTAACGATGTAGTGTTAAAGTCTCGATCAGATATAGTGGCGCTCTCTGTCGAGCGAATTATTGAACTATCCTGCATTGAGCTCAATGAACATATTATTTTGTGCGTGTACCGACCCCCCTCTAGTGACTTTGATGAATTTGAAAACAAAATGGAGGATATTTTAACTAAGCTTTGTCATAAAAACAAGTCCGTGATTGTTTGCGGTGATTTCAATGTAGATATATTACAAGAAAATTCGTCTAGTGTACGTTTATTAAATTTGTTTAAATCTTTTAACTTACTGAACGTCTTTTTTGAACCTACTCGTATTACTAGTATTTCCGCGACTTGTATTGATAATGTGTTCTGTCGCTGTAACATTTATGAAGAAACAGTAATGACAAATTTAAGTTCAGACCACTGTGGTCTAAAATTTTCTCTATTAATTAATCACGAAAGTGATAAGCCCCAAAAGTTTACTTGTAGACAAATTACAAAAAACCGGGTCCTAACATTTAAGAATAATGTTCAGCAAAAAGTGGGTAAACTAAACATGAGCGGTGATAATCCAAATAATTTATATAATAACATTTTCGGTTTTTTGTTACAAGAATTTAATAATGTTTTCAAGCCAAAAACTATGACTAAATACCTAAAACTTAAATTTAGTGATTGGGCTACCGTGGGAATATATAAAAGTAGAGATAAGTTATATGATTTATATAGTGAGAGGCAATGGAATCAAGATCTGGTATTCTTGAATAAAGTTAGGATTTTTTCTAAAATATTTAAGACCGTTTGCATACAAGCTAAGTCGATTTACATAAGAAATAAAATCTTAAACTCAGAAAATAAAATAAAGGCAACTTGGGATGTTTTATCTAGTGTTTCTGGGAAAAATAGGGCTGCTAATGGACCTATTAAGTTAAAAATTGATAATATTGAAATAAATTCAAATTCAACTGTGGCGGCTATTTTTGAGACTTTTTTTAACGAAATTCCTTTAACAGTCACGGGTAATTTAAATTCTTCACCATGTGATGCAATCGTCGAATTGACGAATAACGTAAGAGTCAGTAATAAATGTTTTGTTTTTAAACCTGTTACATCATATGAAATTGTTAAAACTTTTAGAAATCTAAATATGAAAAAAACCGGTGATCTTTGGGGTATGTCAGTAAAATTACTAATAAGTATTATAAATGATATTGCTCCACAATTATCCTTAATTTTTAACAAATGTATTGAAACCGGTACTTTCCCAGACTTAATGAAAAATAGTAAAGTAGTTCCTTTGTTCAAAAGTGGCGATAGACTAATTCCCGGAAATTATAGACCTATCTCTATTTTACCCACTTTAAGTAAAATTTTCGAAAAAATTATACTAAACCAAATGTCAGAATTTGTTTATAGCAATGAAATCATGCATAGTGAACAATATGGTTTCACCAAAGGCAAATCAACAACTGATGCGGGTGCCGCGCTTCTTAAGCACATTTACGACGCATGGGAAAAGTCACAGAATGCAATCGGAGTGTTTTGTGATTTATCCAAAGCCTTTGATTGCGAGGACCATCAAACATTACTTTGCAAACTTAATCACTATGGCGTGCGTAATGCTGCGCTTGATCTTATTGCCTCTTACTTGAATCAAAGAGTTCAGACGGTTGATGTAAATAATTGTAAATCGGTTGGATCTCACCTAAAAATGGGTGTTCCACAAGGATCTATTCTAGGCCCTTTCTTATTTTTATTCTATATTAATGATTTGCCCTTTTACGTAAAAGGACTATGTGACATTGTACTTTTTGCTGATGATACCTCACTTATTTTTAAAGTTGATCGTAATAAACCTAATTTTGACAAAGTTAACTGTGCTCTGTCACGTGTTCTTCATTGGTTTGAAATTAATAATTTGGTATTAAATACTAAGAAAACTAAATGCATGGAATTTGCACTTCCTAATGTAAAAAGTCGGGATTGTAGTTTATTCCTTAACAATGAAGTGTTAGAACTGACTGACTCGAGAACTTTCTTAGGTATAACTTTAGATAAAAAGCTCCAGTGGAACCCCCATCTCTCGACACTCGCAAGCAAACTTAGCTCAGCCGTCTTTGCAATTAAAAAAGTAAGACAATTAACAGACGCTAATACGGCTCGACTCGTTTATTTTAGTTATTTTCACAGTATATTGTCTTACGGTATCTTACTATGGGGCAGCGCTGCCGAAATTAATTCTATATTTATTTTACAAAAACGAGCTATACGGGCTATTTGTAACTTAAAAGCTAGAGACTCCCTAAGAGAAGTTTTTAAAGAAATCGGTATTCTTACGGTCGCTTCTCAATACATTTTTAATAACTTACTATATATACGCCAAAATTTAAATGATTATAAAAAAAACAGTGACAGACATACTATCAATACAAGAAATAAAAATAGGCTTGTAACGCCTAAATTTAGACTTCAAAGAGTTAAGAAATCCTTCATGGGCTTGAGTATACGCATATATAATAAGGTTCCACAAGATATCTTAGATCTTCCTTTTCTTGGTTTCAAATCTAAAATTAAAAGTATATTATTAAATAAATCTTACTATAACATTCAAGAGTTTTTGGTTGATCGAAATGTGTGGAACTTGGGTCATTGTATCATAAATCTTGGGTCATAAATCTGTATTGTATTGCGAATAGCTAGTAATCTCCGCAATTTGTTTTTTGTTGTAAATTAATTTTTGCTTTATCGACCTTCTGCATCACACCGATTCCTTAGAAGTCACTACTTGCGGTAGCATCGGGAGTCGGGTTGCCTCCCTCCCTCAAATATGTGCGAAGGGGGTGATGGCTGGCTCTTGTGTTATGCTCGTGAACGGGTGCTGCTTGCGGTGACTGGTTGTGTGGCAGGCCGAAGATTTGTGTATATATATGTATATATATCTATATATATATATATATATATATATGTATATATATATATATGTATATATTTACTGTTATTATTATTTAATTTTCGTTGCCTGAAATCATTGGGCTTCTTTTCCGATTGATTGCGACGGTTCTAGTTGTTCCAAAATTGCATTTAAGTTTATAAAATAAATAAAATTGACTCATTTGCAGGGTTGATGTTATAATTTATAAGTCAAACATTGTTAAATTTTATTTAAAAAGAGCAACTGTTGAGTTTCTGGCCAGCTCTTCTCAGCAGAACAGCATTCCGAGCTGGTGGTAGCTTACTCACAGACTGACTATACTGACCAATTTAATGTAATTGACGATTCAAAAGTGCGTGTAAATGCCTACTTGAATAAAGATATTTTGATTTTTTTTTTTTAATTTTTTTATAATATTCGCGGCACTATTGAATTCAGGAACAATTTTTTATGTAGTCGTATTCTATAATATGTCGACTTTGTCCTAGACTACTGAGTAAAAGCGTAACTCACTCGTAGTGTTGCTGTGTTGCAGAAAATAGCAATACCCCAGTTTCAGTATAAATATGTCTAAAATCTATTTCAAATTAAGCTTTTGAAAAAAAGAGATTCTTATTATTTAGTGATAAAATAAAATAATTACTTAAATTATCAATTATTAAAAACTTTGCATATAAAAAAAAAAGCTAGATTTTGTTTAATACTTAAGTGATTCACAATTGTATATCATTGTTAACTAATTAGATCAAAAATAAAAATGTTGTCTTTCCGACAGGTAACTTTTATTTCCAGACTATTCACTTTTTGCTCTAAACTTAACACAGATTTTTCTTTTTATAGCCATTTTTGATTATTTTGAACTTTAGATTTGCAGAGACAGTAATAGCGTGCGTGCGTGCAAAAGAAGAACAAACATATGACTTTATTTATTTATTTATTAAGTTGTGTGTATATTTTACATTGAATATTTTATTGTTTTACAAAGTTTTCACTTCACGTATAAAATTTAATTACGAACACACTAATTTCACTTGTTAAGGTTTTTACCATCAATATTGTATTAGAACCTCTCACCAGCACAAATAAGAGCTACATATCTTGGAAATGACTGCTTCTATTTCAAACAAATATAGCTAAGAACCATCTCGAAAAACCAGACTTTCGATTAAAAAAACTTCATTCATATCCGTCCTCGCGTTTGGCTGCTATTTTGCCACATACAGATACACAGATACACCTATACACAGATACATAAGTCAAACTTATAACACCCCTCTTTTTGGGTGGGGGATTAAAAAACGACAACTACTTGAAATAAAACAATTATAAACATCACATCACTACAAAAGTTATTAAAATAATGGTTGATTATGAAGCCTTATTGATTCTCATAATTGTAGTAAAATGACCAATTCACTGACCTAGTATATAACATCCCGTTCCTCACATAAATAATAACCTTATTCCAATATACCACTTTATCACAAAACAAATTATTAAAACGATAATTAAAATAATTATACCTTATTGGTTCTTGTTATTTAAGTCAACGATTCATAAATTTGTATTAATTAACATCATGACCATATAAAATCAAAATAATATATATATCAAAATAAATTAAGATTATAATATTTTAATAATAATCTAACCTTACATGATTCAATTGATTGTTATTTATCACTAAAATACTTTACCAATATGTATAGAAATAAAGTAAAAATCGTAGAAAGATCTATTAGTACTTATTTAAATTAAGTTAGGCCGACATATTCGAAGTGTTCTCGAATTCGCGTCTAACAAACAAATAAAAAAGGTACAATAAGAAACAACGAAATGCATAGCATATCATTATTTAGTCATTATAACGTGTAACTCTACTGACACTATATCAACGAAGATGCGCTGCCTTCGGTTTTTATAAAATATAACTATGTAACATGTATAATATAACTATGTAACATGTATAATATAACTATGTAACATGTATAATATAACTATGTAACATGTATAATATAACTATGTAACATGTATAATATAACTATGTAACGGTGTGTGTGTGTGTTAACATTTACATTATACACAATTTACAATAATTTAAAAAAGAATAATAAATTTAAAAAACATTATACTTAATAACACTGATGCGGAATAGTACTTAACCCAACTTCTAAACAACAGTTTACGAGCAATAACTTCAACAAAGGACGAGAACTATACTGCTAAATAAATAATTTCATTGAAGTTGTTCACTCCAAACAAAACTCTTTACAAACACATATTTTTAACGAGACTGAGTGGGGTCTTGGTCTTACATGTGAATTTTTCACCTGAAAAAAATATATCTTCCACAAAAGATTACGTGTAAAGATTGTTTTTCTGTAAGAACTTTTGTTGAATAACGTCGACGTGTAAGCCTTTAGTCTCTGGTAGGTAAATATAGCCAAAGATCGCGGTGAAAAAACTGAAACCGGCGAAAAAGTAAAAGAGTGGGCCGAGACCTGGAATTTATAAAATTATTAGTTTCTTGGTAATCCTCACCAACTAAATACTATCTATTTCAATTATTTGAGCTAAAGATATCAATTTTGAGATTTTGCAATTGACTTTTTAGAGCCAGCTGCCTGACGTCAACCCTCCTTGGGATTGCCTGATAATGGTATTCCATCACCTTTCATATAAGTGGTGTAAGGAGGACGACATGGGACAGTCCCATTGTAAGACGCATTTATCAATTTATATAAAACTATTTAAAGTAAATACCCATATATTTGATAACTTAATTTTTTAATAAGCCTGAAGTTTCTAATACACTAACAACGATAGTGGGGAAGGACAAGATATATCAATAATATACTAATACTACTAATTACACTACTAATTACAAAAACTAGTGGTTTACATTCTTAATATATAAACAAATATAATTAAATATTTTACCATAAGCATTGAAGAGCGGGTTGAAGATAAATGTTATGATAAACAAACTTATAAACCCCCATTCAATACATATCATGGTCGCAAAACTCTTGATCTGAAAAAAAAATATATACTGAAAATGCATTTATTGATAATTGGTTTTATTTTCAAAGTTTGAGAAACTCTCTCTGATTATATTTTTTTCTCTCTCTGAATATCTTACCTCTGGGAGGAAAACCTCCCCCAATAATACTGTGGGTACAATCCCAGGTCCCACTTTATACGTGATCGAATAGAAGTATAATAAAGTAACACTCAACCAGTGCGGACCCCAGCTGAACTGTAAATGGGTGCCCAGGATAACACAAAACAGACCAGTGGCGATAGAAGAAACAATAATTAATTTCTGAAAGTAGTAACATGTTTATAATCTATGTTAAAACTGTATCTAGAAGAATATATCATTAGTTTACTTACTCGTCGCCCGGCCGTATCCATCAAATAAGCTCCAAGAAAACCTGCTCCAAAGGTTATCATTCCAAACATAACGCTTGATAATGTTACTGACATACTAGGAACTGCCTCTTCAAATAACGGTTTAGCATACACTTCAACTACCGTTAGCCCTTGGAATAAAGATGAGGTGTATAAGACTAGTACGACGACTACTGCCCGACGAGTAGATAGGGATTTGGCTAAAAAATATAAGGTAAAATACTTACATTACCATACATAATATACGAGTACTAGGACAGTATTACTCATAAAATGAATGTTTTGTTTTATAAGTGCAATGTAATCCTAATTAAATAAAAAAAATATCGCTTTTCCGATAATATGAATTATATCGTTATTACCGCAGTATTACAACATAGTATTATGTCCAGTGTATTATAAAATCAGTAACACTTCTTGTAATCTTTTAAAGTAACTATAATAATACAAACTGGATGTCATGGACTTAGTTATAATAGACATATATAGAAATACAATCGTGCTTTCAGATTCAGAGAAAGCAATGAAGAAGTAGAAGCAGGACCTCCTTATTCTATAGAAGTCTTTATCTCCTCGGATTCTCCTCAGAAAACCAAACCGAAAGACTTTAAAAGGTTTCAAAGGTAAATATATATTAAAAAAGTACCCAAATATTTCCATATCGGAACTTTTTCCTTGGGTTTGTATTCGTTTGGATTCAACATTTTCTCTTGTGTATTATTATCTGCAAAAAAATATTAAAATTTATATAAAAATAGAAACAACATACAATCAACTTTTTAAAGTAAAGAAAAGTTATTATGAAAGGTATTTACAATACAGGAAATTACACAGCGTTCACTTGCTTTGATACAAAGTTTCAAATAATATCACTATAATTACTAGTTGCCTAATCGATCACATCATCGTGCTATGTGTATATATGCATATCTATATTATATATGAGCATATAGATAATATTAATCCATATATTATAGAAGTAATTCGTTTAGTTTCGAATCAATAAGTTGAAGAGGGACCGAACTCCCAGAAATCTTGTATGTACTAGAGATTTATTAAAAGTCCACAATATTATACCCATTTCTATGTCAGCGCTAAGAAGCCTCCTGATGTTTGCCATTTCCTTTATAACTTCAATGGAACTGCATTCTATTCCTTTATAAAATGCTATTGACTTTGCCGCTTCCTGCAATATTTTTATAATTACAACTACAAGTACGTGGTAAGTACATTAAATATCCTGTCGTGTTAATTGGTGCCGTGAAATCCCTTAACCATATAATGGAGGTCACTCAAATGCTGTGTTTGGTATGATTACGGATGACGAAAGCCGGATTTACCGTTCCGGAAACCAAGAGACGGTTAGCTAAGCGGGTGTTTCCTTCCGTTATATTGCCAACCAAAGTGAAAAGAAGACGGCCCCGTTCATCGGTAGAATAAACCATTACGCAACAATTGTTTTAGAGGATTAAAAAACAGTTACAGTAGCTTGGTGCTGAGATACTATTTCGGTACTTGTTTTGGTAAAGGTTTGGGAAAAACAAGGCCTTGTCGCACACCATTGGGCGAACAATAGATTACTGAGCAAAGCCAGATGTGGAATTACTGGTTCACCCGCTGTATAGCCCTGACCTTGCGAGTTTTGTTTTTTCCCGAAAATAAAACAAAAACTTCGAGTAAAACCTATTATAGATACAGAGGAAGCAGTGGGTGCGTTTCGAATTGTCGTCGAAGAAACTCCTAAGGACGAGCGCGTTAAGTGTTTTTATTAGTAATTCCATCGGATGCAGCAATGTATTGATGCGAATGGACACTATTTTGAAACCTTATAATAAAACTAATAATTTGCTAATTTGCTCAGTCTTTGATTTTCTAATTTTCTAAGAACTAAAGACATAAGACCGGTCTTTGTTCTCTAAGACGACACTTCAAGTCCGCCATTTTCGAGCTTATGTATAAGAAGTCGGGTCCGAAACCAGCCGGGCAAGTTCCGAGTTCCGACGCAATCCACGTGAATACAGCCGGGTATATATGATAGACATTATGGTTTACGAAAGTTAATATACGAAAAAAAAGTATAAGGATTTACATCTTGTCCATTACAAAAATTACAAAAGGAATACATTTCCATTTATTATTATTTTTTTACCTACGGCGTCCATTTTTGCGTTGCATTTTATATACTTTAAATTAGGAACTATTATCTTGTAAAAATAATTTAACATAAAAATAAGGTACCTAGGCCGTTTTTCAAATTTTATCAAGATCCAAGAATCCAAATTTCAAGTATATTTTCATAGTAGTACATACATATCTGATACAAATAGGAAGAACCTCAAAAAGTTATACTTAATTTTTTTTTTTTGTTCTCAACTTTGATACAACTTAGAAAATATATTGATAAACTTAAATATTATATATTTATAAAACTTTATATATTTAATAATCTTTAGACTTATAATTTCCAACATTATCAAATTTAAATTGAACATCAACTTACTTCCTCTAATCCCCTTTTCATTAAGTATAAAGGTGATTCTTTTATGAAGCAGAGCAAAACTAAACCAATCATCGTTATTATTAATCCGGTATAGTTCATTGTGTTGTAATCCAAAAGCCCTCCTAGAAGATAGGATATCATAATTCCTACTCCGTGGAAGGTTACACCACTGGAGGCCATAGCACCTCTGATGCACGGGTCACAACACTCGCTGATGAAGACAGGTCCAATAAGGAAAATACTCCCACTTAGTCCACAAAGAAACATTGAAAATATAAATACTTCTACTCGTAACACAGTGACTAATAACCCCCAGCCGAGCTAAAAAATGTTTTAGATTATAGGTATTTTGATATATAAATAAAACTTTATTCGTTATTTAAAAAAATTAAGTGCTAGCTATTGTTTTGCCACAAAAGTTTTTGTAGTACACGGTGCCCGCCACCAACGCAGGTTGATGTTCAACTCCGGCGTAAAGTAGGATTTTGGGGATCTTATATTATTATTATGAGTATTATTTATTGATAATAATACTTAATAAATAAATATAATTGTAATACGCTCCAAGATTAGAGCTTCAAAACAAATATGGGTGGATTTTATTATATTAGCACAAATATATAAAACTAATTGCGTGAAATAAACATGAAATGTAACTTACCAATAATGGCAGATAGAATAATATCAGTGTTCGTTTTCTTCCTAAGGTATCTAGTAAGTAACCACAAAATGGAGTCGCTATGAGTGCACTGATAGCCGATATACTGCCCATGAAAGATAGCTCAGTGTCGGTCATCATTCTATTTAGCGTAGTATTCTCTGACTTAAAGAGGTTATAAGTGGAAGACGGGAGAATGTATAATAAGCCTATTATAGTGAACACATAACATACTGTAACAAAGATTTATTGAATATTAAATATTTTTGAGAATATTAAATATTTATAACATATAGTAATTTATAATAAAACCAAACTATAGTCTGTTAGGTGTAAACAAAAAAAAATGTTATGGTTCAAGAAAGCTCAGTTACATTTTTTAATTAGAATAATATGAGTTTCAAATGATTTAAGATAAAAAGAAACCTTTAAGATTGTGCTTATAAAGGCATTTTAAAGAATTATTAATGATATAATAAATAAAAAAACAATTTGCTCCAGCTCTTACAAAAAAAAAATGAGTGTTCGAAAGACATCCTTTATAACTCTGTCGATATACTTATTTATAATATTTTGACTATCCAGGCGTACCTCAAAATCTCTCATGTCATTTTTTTCTGAGTTAGAAAAACAAGATCAAAAATCATTTTTTACTTTCTGCTAGAAAATCTTTTCTTGTGACATATTTCTAATTTAGGATATAATTCATTTGATATACTAAAGTTAAAAGTTTATGATTTTTCTTGCTACCTGATCCTGTAGCAGCCTTTCATCTTACATACTGTTTAAAACATAGCCATGAAAGTTAGTATTGAGGTCTATTGGAACGCTTGTTGATTAAAACACATTTCAGGTTTGCAGGGCCACTAATCCTTAGTATATAATGACTTAAGATCTGTACCTTAGACACAAGTAAAAAGCCTGAACATAACGTTCGAGGTATACAAATGTGTTACCATTCGAATGTGTACTTCACGGAAACTAACTTAAGACATTTTGTGACCTAGACCTATTATTTAATCAATTAAAAACTCCGAATAAATAAAAGCATTTTAGCAAACATACGTAACGAATTCCATATTGATAAAAGTTACGTACTTTACTTAAGTGCAAGTTATTTCTGTGCAAGTTGTATCTGTGCAGGGTCAAGAAAGTGTTGTCGGTCACGATCGTCGAGGAACGTCAGTTTCCTCGTTATTAAATAACAATGCATAAAACAAATAATATTTTAAATCTCCAAGCTATAATCATATGTCATCTCCCGGGTAAAACGGAAATTCAAATTCAAATTATAAATATCTTTATTCAAGTAGGTTTTTACACGCACTTTTGAATCTTTAATTACATTAAATTTGTCAATATAGTTTCCGTGAGTACCACCAGCGAATGCTGTTCTGTTAAGAAGAGCTGGCCAGAAACTCAAGAATTGCTCTTTCAAAATGAAATTTTAAAATTTAACAATATATTATAACATCAACGCTGCAATGACCCAAGTTCCACACATTTCTATCAACTAAAAACTTTTGAATGATATAGGTATATTGTAAGTAAGTTATTAGTATTGAGAAGCGACCGTAAGAATACCGATTACTTTAAAAACATCTCTAGCTTTTAAGTTACTAATAGCTCATATAGTAAAAGTTATCGCCTCACCTTTACATCGTGTTTTTTTTCTATTTTCCATTATTATTGTTTTACAGCGATTGAGATATGGCTACTAGGTTATAGTGCGTTAATATTAATTATGCAATTTATTTATTTTTAAATAATTAAAACTATAAATAAGTGATCCGTTAAACTTAACTTCATACTGAAAATTCCTCCTCTTGAAGTTAATAGGTTGTATCTCTTTATCTTATTTTGGTAAATCAATGAGACCCGAGATGTTTAATGACAACTTTCCCAAATAATATTTAGAAGGTATAAATTGAAATAGTTCCTCTAGACTTTTGGCCATTAATTGCCATTGCCATTCATAGCACAAAAACTCATAAAGTAACTAATAAACTTTAGCATATAAAGTAACTATAGTAATTTAATAATAATTTCTGTATTAATTAAATTAATACATATAAATTCTAATTCCGAGAATCATGATTTAAGTTTGTTTTATGTGGCGTTAGTTATGTTTTCCACATTATAGGCACTGTCAAAAATCGATGTACATAGCGGACAACTGTAGTTTATCCATTAGCTAATTAATTTACAAAATCAATAAAAACTGGACGAAGGTACTAAATATTCTATTGTTATAATAATTAAAAATGTACGAAAAAACATTGCTACGCACGTGCCTCATGATGGCAATTTGCAAATGAAATGTAAATAAAATATATAACATATAGCAACTCTAGGATAGTTAATACGGGATATTAAAACATATTTAACCACAAATACTCTTGTTTACACCTACTACTTCTAGTCCGACAATAACTAAATTTGGAAAAACATATCAAATTGTTTAAAAAAAAACTATGATAATAACATTTGTCGACACTTAATAATTCTGTCAACAATGAAGTCGCTATCGGTCTCTTTGACTTTTTAATGGATTTTATAAATACTAACAAAAAGACATACTTCCTCCGCTCTCAAGTGATGATTTCATACATGAGGCGTTTGATTTTTAATAAAAAGATTAGTTTTAAACCATAATTCTTTGCTTAGAACTGAATAAATTAATGTAAACATTAAATTTTTCCCTATTTGATTTGAATTATTTAAGGAACTGATACATTTCAACTGGATTTAATTAACAACGAGCTTTATCTTAAAATAATAAAGATTTTTTATTTTTAATGAAATTACGATTTACATTAAGAACTGTTAATGTTATATTGTCCAGAATAACATAATGACTTTTAAATACCATGTATTTCAAAATTATTAAAAATAATACTTACTGATAGCTGTGATAAGGATTTGATTAAAAAATGACATTTCGCTACTTTTGAAACTACACCTATGACAACTACCTTCATATCACTATGAAGCACGCTGCCTCTCCATGCTATTTAAACCGTTCCGATATGAAACGCTAGCAAAAAGCAAGCATTCCAATCTGTACATATAATACAACTGTAACTAGAGCAAAACTGTTTACATCAAGTAGATTTTGAAAATTCTTATCAAAATAGCTAATTACAAGGCTACTAAAGTAATTATTTTGTAAATATATATAAACATAAAATGAAAAATAAACTGATGAGGGCAGGGATTTGAAACCGCGACCTTTTTAAAACGGTCCCGTCGCTTTACTAATTGAGCTACCGTACCGCTATCCGCCTCAGTTACTTAAGCATTCTATATGTGATCGTCAATGTCGGGATGGTGGTGACATCTATTAAGCTTCTTTCGACAATTCTAACCAATGTTTCTAACTTTGCAGTAGATATTTAGATAAACATTGAAACGGTTCTTAAGTTAAAAGAAAAAATATATAAAACCATCAATCGGCTTGTCGTTATCTATGGATCTGAGCGATGAAAACGATGGATGAGAAGCGTATATATACAACGAAGGTGCGAATGATGTGATGGATGTGTGGGGAAACAAGTAAGGATAGGATAAGGCATGATGATAAAAGGGGAAGCATCGGAATAGCTCTAGTGACAGAACAAAATAGAGGAAGTCGTCTTTTATGGTATGGGCATATTATGGGGAGGTTTAAAGTCATTTCATTAGATATGAACGTGAAGGGATGCAAAGGAAGAAAACGGCTAAAAAAAGATGGATGGATTGCGTGACAAGCGATATGGAACAGAAGGGTAGTGTTCAGAAATAACGCACTTATACAAGGAATAACGGACTGAAAAAACATGCGTCGACCCCAAAATTGGGATAAGGGTAGGCAGATAATTATAATACATTTCATGTACGTGACTGTCAGAGGTGTTGGACAAATTCCATCACGACTTGACTTATTTACGTCATACGTAAATATCAAAAGTATTAGAAAAATAATCCGTCACGAACCAATCCAGTTACATCGGACGATAATCACGTTTAGGTTTTATTAAGTGTAGCACAAAATATCTACATTTAAAAATTAATTTTTGCATACATATATGGATAAGTCTGTCTGTTGGACTATCGTGGAACTTCACTGAGTAATACATGATAATATTCCCAATGAGCATGTTTTTACATAGGTATAGAGCCTTCAACTCCATCTCATATCTCATCTCATCCACAACGCCGCGCTGGTTCCTACACTGAAGTATAATAACGAAAGTTGATGTGGTGTCTCAGAAGAAGCATGAATGTCGAATTAATGCAGTTGAGATGAGATATTTGAGATCAGTATTCTGTAGGATAACTATTGGTGAGTGTGCGCTGGAATTACACGACCTTATTCCCCCGGCCCTCTTCCATCACCGGACGTTCCGACGCACGGCAGGTATCCATCCTTTTGTAGTGGCACCTGTCCGAACGAAGCGCTTTGCTTCGTCTTTTTTACTTCGTACAGCGAAGGATTCGAACAGCTTGCCTGCGTCGGTATTACCGGCCGAATTCAATGTGGTTGTCTTCAAGAGAAGAGTGAATAGGTTGTTAGGTTGATACGCCTTACCACCTAATACTACATTCCACTTACCATCAAGTGGATTGTAGTCAAGCATCGACCTAGATAATATAAAAAAAAGCATGTCTGAGGTAAAACTAAGCGACAGAGTGCGCAAATACGGTGATTCGTGAAAAATGTGGTATGAAGGTGGACATAATGACCAACATATAGAAAGGAATTTTGGGATGGTTTGGGCATGTAGAGCGGGTGGACGAAAGAACAATAACCAAAGGGATTTATAAAGCCAGTGTGGATGGAAGAGCCTTAAAAGGACATCCCGGATGGACATACACTTACCAAATTAGCGATGTCCTCAAAAAAGCTGTGGTTCGAAGTACCAAGAATAAAATGAGTTGTTTGAAAATAATGGTAGATGTGAAACAGACGAAAGAGTTGTGTCAAGACAAAGCGAAATGGTGTTCGATAGTCTCTGCCTTAAAAATAATATAAATTAAACACTTTTCACAACATTTATCGCTTATATAACAAATATTGTATATCAATATTTTGTTTAAAAATATAATAGTATAAATATATAATATTCAATTTACCAAACAAAAATGATCTTATACAAAATCCAAAATAATATAATTTAGTGATTTGTAACTTCTAAACTGCACAATACAGTCCTTTATATATATCAAACACCTTTCCTTTGCTACAAAAATAATTTGAAAGCACTATGATATTTATTTTATTTCGTTGCATCGGTTCTACGTTTAGATTCCCACTCCATGAAAATCTTATTTATAAACCAGAGAAATCGGAGAGCCTATCAATGAAATATGTAAGAAAAAATCCTCACGTAATACACTATTTAGTCACTATTTAAACAAAACTGTATCAGTGGTATTAGAGATGCTTTCAAAATGTTTTGAGATAACTTGTTTATTATTATATTTATAGCATCTTCTATTATGAGGTTAGTAAACACAGACACTATATTAAAACTCAACATGATTTCGGTAGTCGTGGATATTTTTCAACAAAATATTTTTTAATTAAAAATTAAAACACTACTGAAATACTTCACTCAGTTAAACTTGCGTATATTGTAAATTTAAATGTTACCTCTACTCAAACGCCACTGAATCAATTAGCATCTACGCTTGGCTAAGCAGTCGCTTATATCAGCTTGTTCTCAATTACTATTTATATTTCCCCGCTATACGTATTTGTTTCACGCAGCATTCTTCGAATTCATAATGTGTTTTAGCGTACAATTCGAAAAACAATATAATAATATATTTTTAATTTAAAATATATTTGAAGACACTTCGTGATTATATTTTAATATTTGTCAAAATATTATGTCAGTCGTGACAAAAATATATTTTCTATTACATAATTAATGATCATGGTAAGATTGTCGCAGATTCCAAAGTTGTCGTTTATTTGCACCAGGGACGAGACAACCCGCAGTACTAAACAACTTTAAACATTAAATAAAGTTTATATGTATAACATGATTAAATTTAACACAAGGAAAAAATAATATTGAAAGAAAAAAAACCTGTCTTTAAGTATAGGTATTGCAGCCGAAAAAAATATAATATATGTATATATATTTGATAAAAAAGTAGGTAAGTAACGATTAGGGTTACCATCTTCATGTATGTTTCATCGTTATGTTTGGCTTTTTCAACTCGTGTCCGGGTACATTATTGCACGTCCGACCTGTACGGAAACCATTACTAAGTTGGCGTACACATTGTCTAATTTAAGAAAGGAGTCATTAATTTTGTAACATGATTTCCAAAGAAATAGATAACGTAAAAAGTTTTTTGGATAAAAAAAGTAGGTGCAAAAGCCTAATACAGAAAATACTCGATTTTGTAATATTTTAATAGCTTAAAAAATCTAGATCTCATTTTAATTTAATTTTGTTCGTTTTTGTTCACAAGGATACATTTTATTTTATATTGTAATGTAGTGTAAGGTTTTAAAAGAAAAAAATATATGGTTTGTTTGTTTGTTTTATAAGTTTATCATGTTATGTTTAAAGACAGAATAATCAATATTTTTTATTTTTTATTGATATATTATTATATATAGATTCGTAATAAATAGATAGATAGAGTACACACTAAAGAAAAATATATTTTGTTATACAGGTAGGCATTTTGTTCAATTACTAATAAAGGCATGCGCTCTTTTGGTTATTAATTTGTATTTATTCAATTACTGTTGCATTATCTTTACCAGCTGATAACATTATAATTGTCTTATTGTTTAGTTATTTCAAGACAACTATGATGGGATCTAGATTATTATAAATTAGTAATTAAATCTGTTACTCCAAAATAAGCATAACTCTATATCTTTTTCAACTGATGTAAGAAAATTTGGCATTATTGTGTTTTATAGATAATTAATTATTATATGACACAAGTACAATACATTTACCATGCCCGTACCGGGTGCAACACGTTCATATGAGCGCTAAAAAGTGTCTGCTACTAGTGAGTTGTGACCCAGGTTTAAGTTTCAAAGTGGCATTTCGTCACGCACACTTTTACTATATACGTATATTATGTACATTTCTTTTTCTACCTCAACCAAATTTGATTTCAAACCTATTAAGCCTTTGAGCCTTCGAAATACGTCACAGAACGAGCTAATAACAGTTCTAGAAGTGCTAGGTCAAGATCTTTATATATATATTAATTTTATGATTTCTTTTTTATTATTTATTATGAATTTATTTCACCGCTATCCAACAAATAGTAATTTGCGTCTCGATTGTTCTGGTACGTTTAGATCGTTCCGATAACAGTGTGTTATACTTTAGGCATCGCTGATTTAGCCTGATTTATAGTGAAAAAATAAGGTAGTCCCTTTTAATTGTATGTTATTATTAATTGTAATTAATTGCATAATCTAACAAACAACGGTATTACTAGTTCAGTACAATATTTGTAAGAAAATAATGGTTAGTTTAAATTATAGCTAGTATAAATTATAATTTGCAGTAAAAAAAGAGATGTACTATCTTATTTTGTAGAACTACCTACTTCATCATGCCGTGATGACATGTGCCTACAAATTCCAAATATAATAGATAGTATTTTTCGAAATCAACTTATTAAATATTTATCACTAGCAACACATTTAATGAGTTTACAAATTGCGAAGAAATTTAAAGTGTCACACGGTATAGTTCCAGCAAGTATGATAAAGGAAATATTTTACTCTAGAATAACAAACTAAAAGCAAGAATTGCGGTCATAGGTACCTGCTTGTTTAACTTTTTTTGAATACTGTCCAATAATGGAATGATGAAATAGTTATATTCTATTCAGCATACACAACATACACAACAAACACAACATACAACAACATACACAACATACACATCAAAATCAAATAACAACTTTTCGTATTTAGATTACCCGAAGAGAAAATATAACGAGCAACTTGGCCTTCTGTAGTTTTAGATATCTACATTATAGTTGAGCGTTACAAATTTACAACAGGTTTGTAACTATATAACATTTGTTAGTTTACAGAACAGCTTATTTGACTTTGTACATTTAATGGAATAGTGGAAAAATTATATAATCATTTTAATGGAAATTAGCCTTTTAATCAACTTAAATTAATTATATTATTGGTATAACTTAGATTATCATATTATTGCGATTGAACCTATAATAAGCATTGTCCATTGGCCATTAACAAATATAACAGTTATACCTCGAGACGGTCGATGGATTTGTCTTTAAAGTACTAAAATTTCTTTAACAGATAAGTTCTAACTGCAATTATTTAAAATAATTTGCAAGTATAATGCCTTTGTCTCACCATAATATTAATGTTTAAAGCAACAAGCGACAGCAGTCATTAATTTAAAAGTTCCGAGACTCGACGCTGAATCAAAACTTTTCTACTTCGTCTTATTCCCATACTTCGGTATAAAAAAGCAACTTAAGACCCGTAAAGATTATTAAAATTTTAAATACATATAGTATGAATTACAAATTAAGAAATAGTATTCAGTGAGAGTGTAAGTACTCAGAATTTTCGTCCTGTAAGATGTAGGCAACTGTCCCGCCGCTCTATTCAATTATATATGTACTTCCAATTTAACGATTTACTTCGATGCGTTTGACTAACTTATTTTCAACTTTTAAAAATTTATTTCAAAAATCATAGTTTTTAAGATCCACCGCTGGACTGAAGTCAACACTACTTAGGAGGGCGTGTTAGTGGAGTAAATGGTAAATCCGCTATCTCTAGCATAAATTGTATAGAATGATCACCATTCTACACCATACGAGTCTTACAGAATCCTGGCTAGACACGAGGCGGTACGGAGTCCTATTCTTTATCACTTTATGTAGTCATCATAGTGTAAGGAGTTCAGTTATAGTTTTTTCAATTTTCGTCAACAGTGCATAGTTTTACTTACGTAATTAGATTTAGCTACATAATATTATATGTCGCAGATCAAGATAATTTAACAATAATTAGTAACTCAATTGATATTATTGTAACAGTGGGGTGCGAACGCCGTGACGTATCGGGTAACGCGATCGGAATCGTTAGGAGGAGCTGAGGCACCTGCGACATTTTAAATATTGGAGATCATCGAGGAGCAATTCATTAGAGAGAACGATATAGTCCGGACCCTCCAAACGGGACCGGTGGTTTAGAATTATCATACTGTGTCTGTGTGGTTTAATTGCCTGAGACCTACGCCTCCGATCTTGTACCAGATGTCTCCATCAATAACGAGCTGGCCACTAATATATCTTTATGTCCGACATATATATATTTTTAAAGCAAGTTTAATGTTCCAGTGTAATATTACCAATTAAATAAATAAATATGCCAAGAAGTCATGGCGAAACATGTAAATAGCAAATGAATAATTTTATTATGAATTTATTTATATCTAAAACTTCAATTTTAATGTTAAGGAAGCAGTAACCTACATAGACATATCAATTTGGCGTATCTGTTTGTAATATTAAAAGTACCTACCGCTTTTTAATAAAGCATATAATGCACCCATGTAGGTAAGCACGGTTTGATTACATATTTTCCAATGTACTGTTCTTTTTACCTTAAATTTTTTTTTTTTTTTTTTTTTTTTTTTTTTTTTTTTTTTTTTTTTTTTTTTTTGTCTGTCTATGCTGTTAGCCCTGTTGGCTATTACAGCGTCACCGGGGGATACCTTAAATTATTTCGTTACATGTTCACTGTTTTGTAGCATAAGACCTTTTTAATTACTTTTTGCAATACCTACCTGTTTTGAAATCGATAAATAGCTTACAAGTTATTTTTGTTGTGTTAAGTAGGTACGTGGGCAGTAGTTTTAAAATAAAGTATTTCTTTTTTAATTGAGAAAGGTTCCGCTTTGACGATTTTATTAAAAAAAATGTTTTCCGTTAATTATATAAGCATATATATTTTTTGTATGATTAGGTACTTTTTATAATGCTATCAAACCGTTCGATTCCTCCTAATTCAAAATATTTTGTTACATTATTACTGCTTTCCTTTTCATTTTTATAGTTTCAGTATCTAGATTGAATTGAAATTAATACATTATTTATAGGTTATTTTATTTAGTTAGTAACGTGGATGGTTGTTTTTCCATAAATTATTATTTAAAAATTAAGTTTTTTTTTTACAAATAATATTTTTGTTTTTTGTTTGTTATGGCTTTATTCATAGGCTTTTAGGCATATGTCCATGTCATGGTCGAATGAAAGTAGTTCTGGAATGAATGATTACAGTTAGATAGAACGCATTTTTCATTGTTACGGACGCAAGAGTCTTTGGAATCTGGAGATCACCATATAGAAAACGATCGTATTCAACATTCGAAAGATAGTTCTTTCGAAGCTTAGAATCATTCGATTCTAGAGAGCAGCGATTTTATTAAATCAGTCTTTCCCAAAGTGGGCGATAACGCCTCCTTGGCGCTAGAAGCCTAGAGAGGGCGGTAAGGAACCGAGAAAGATTTTGTTGGCACTGGTGTCATTCATATTTTAAAATTCACTAATAATATTATCCTTTTGCTACACAACATCTACTTTTTTAAAATAAATAAAAAATAAAAAATAACCCTTCTAGGACCGGATTCTCAGAAGTTGCAAATTCGAATATTTGCCTGTATCGCTTTATTTTTCATATATAATTAATTAAAATTTGAATAATCTGGACATAGTTAGGTATACAAATGAATAACAAATAATAAGTTTACATTGTATTGTATAAATAAAACCCGACAATACTTAAATATTAAACAAAACTTTAATATATAAAGAGAGATGGAAAAGCTATTTCTACGAGCTGCTGAACACTCAGCATCCGTGCAGTCTTCCTCGCGATCCACCACCATCCAGAAAGAACGGACCCCTGAGGCACTTCGGCATTTATCGTCAAGGGTTCCGAAGAACACCCGTCCACAACTACTCGGAGAGACCTCTAGTTCAGAAAGTCCGTTACCCAGCCGATCAGACCGGGATATAAACTGTACGCTGAAAGCTTGCTTATGAGGCTCGCATGCCAGACCCTGTCAAAGACAGCTACCGCTACTACGTCCTTCTCGATGGCCTTGCCTAATATAGGAGTGTACACTAGAAGGTCCCCAGTGGACCTATTTACGAAACCCGTACTGTCGGTCACTGAAGAGATCGCTACCTCCTATCTTGAATTATTTAAAATTACTTAAAAATCCCCGAATCCCATCCGATATCCGTTTTTTTTTTATAATTAAAATTTATAATTGAATCTCCAAGCTAAATCAATGTCCTAAATAAAAGTAATGTTTCAGTTATAATCTTTTTTATTATTTATTACACTCTTCAGTTATTCCCACATAACTAGCTTCCTACTGTCTGTCTGTCTGTCTTAGTTTTCTGTAGCAACTATTTTAGTTTATACTGTAATAAAAATAACTGTAATAATTAAAGTTACGATATTACCTTCGTTCCACGCTAATCAACTACCCTTCTAAAGAACTTAAATCACATATTTCATGGCGAAGCTATTATATTATTATTAAAATATAATTAAATCAGTACATAATGTTCACTATATTACTTAATAATTATATATTTTATTATCAAATACTATATTTTAAAAATACGCCATAGTTTGTTCCGTGTCATACATTTTGACTTCGTCTTTCTTCAATGATAAATCAGGTCTGAAAAATAAATAGATATATTGATATAAAATCAATAGTTACATATTATTAAGTAAAACAAACAATATAGCAAATATACGAAACACTTGTAGTTATTTTTTAGGAGTCCTTTTCAATTATCAAATTCTTCAATTACGCTTCCTAAAGCATCAAAATTAATACTTTTTTTTTATAAAATAAAATAGATAACCTTAGATAGATTAGAGATACAGTTTATATGAGATAAGTATCTATCTCAATCTATAGTAAAGTTATAAAAACGACTGTTAATAATATCAACGTAAAAGTTAGTCCCTAAAAGTGTAACAATCATTAATATACTTACAAAGTAAGTTGGACTGTTTGTGGCTGGCCTAAAACAAAAAAAGAAGTCATTTCAAACAAACCGGGTAAGAAGATACAGAAGTTTTTTCATTACAGTTGGAGATTTCCAAGTTCATGCCCGGAAGAAACTTAAGATAATGTACTCATTTCACTGAACGTTTTCAAAAAGTACGAAAGTTTTTTCTTTCTAAATTAATGAACTTTGTCAGAGAAATTTGCAAAAACATAGAGTTTATTTTCGCACAAGTTAATAATAGTATCGATGTGATGTGTGATGTTTTTCAAAAGTAAACTAGATTAATAACAATGTCTCTTTAACAAGTTGCACCTCTAACAAATATCAATAAAGAGCTCACCGAGGGGCGCTGGCTGTATGATGGTCCCTACGTCAGACACGTACATGGAGTGCTGCACGAACTCCTTGGGGTCCTGCACGTTAATGAACGTGGGCTCGGACGTGATCTGCTGCTGCCTCCACTTCTCCATCGCTTCATCTTCCTGTATCTTCTGCAGTCTCTCCACCTGCTTGTACGTGGGTTCTCCGCCTATGTAGTCGCGTTTCATGCGATTGTGGTTACGGATTTCATGTTTACGAAGATCCGATCTGTCGATGATTATTTTATGTTAACTACCTCACAATTATGAGTGACGTTTTAATTTATAAGACGAACGGTTTTTTATTCTTTTAAGGTAATGAACATTTATAATTATTTCATTCGTGTCAAGAGCATTTATAGTTTTTGTGTTTGTGTGAAATTTCAAAAGATCGCCTTAATCCGTAAAACTCCACGAAAACGTTCAGTTGTACTCCTCCCTATACTTTTACGTACGACACGAACCTACACATACACGCCCATTAACACACACACGCATACATACACTCCCGCCCACACACACACACATACACACACACACATACACACACGGCCACTACTAGCGCCCTACTTGTAGCAGAAGTCCCGGCCGCAGTAGGTGCAGGAGTGCTTGATGTTCATGTGCTTGGCGTCGTGGTGCTCCCACAGCGCCGTGCCCGTGCGGAACGCCTTCTCGCACAGCATGCACTGGAACCCAGAGATAAACTATAACATCTACTTGCACTGTAATTCCGATCGAATTACACCAAAAAATAATAATCGGTTTACGAAAATTCGCACCCAGCTGATAATTGGTAAGATCGGTCAAAACACCATCATAAAAGGAATGTGAACGTCCTCATCGATTCTTTCGTAGATTTTTAAGGTCATATCTATAAAAATCGACAACTATTAGACGTCATGACAAAAGAAGACCTAAAGAAGGACCTTTGAAAAGTCATCTTACCTTAAACTGTTTCTCCTGGTGCGTCAACTTGTGTTTGTTGAGGTTGGATGGGTTGACGAAGGTGGCCGGACACTCCACACACTTGTAGGGCTTCTCCCCGGTGTGCGTGCGCATGTGCATCACCAGGTAGTACTTGTGCTTGCACTTGTAGGGACAGAGGTCGCAAAAGAAGTTGAATGTGTTCGTGTGTACCAGCCTAGGTGAGAGATTTTAAATATATCTAAATATTAAGGTATATTGCACATATTTGTTGAAAATAATAAAATATTTATAATTGTTTTGGGGAGGTGTTGTTCACGTCCGTGGGAATTACCTATTCACCGCCCCACGTGTCCCCTGGGTGGTGACAAAAGAATAACAACGCCGAGTATCGGGCGTCGATCAATTACCCCGATCCGATGGGCCTAACAAGCTCGTCTTGCTGATGGCTGTAAATGCCCTACAACACCCGTTACCTTGCGACCAGTCTCGTGAGGCCTTGACTGCACCAAGCGGTTCAAGAGATAGAAAGTCTATTTTTTTATTATTTTTATACAAAACTAGGTTAATGGTCGACTACATTCCACCTTATGGAGAGTGAAGATGTAGTCATAGGTCGAAAAGAGCATTAACCTAGCCACCTATTCACTTTTTTCTTCAAGAAATGGCCGGAAATACCGACGCAGGCAAATTGTCCCAGTCCTTCGCTGTACGCACTAAAAAAGACGAAGCATAGCGCTTCCTACGGACAGGTGGAGTGTCCACAACGTAGGGATGGATACCTGCCGTGCGTCGGGACGTCCGATGATGGAACGGAGACGGGGTAATAAAATCGTTTAATTCCTGCGCACACTCAACAACGTACCTATAGAATACTGAGAGGCTAGCAATTCTACGCCTGTATTCAAGGCTGTGGAAATTGGCGTCAACCAATTCAGGGTCACCAATAAGCCTCTTTGTTCGCCTCTCAATTGAGTCCAGAACCGCAAGATGAGTCTTTGCGGCACCAGCAAATATGTGTCCACAGTACTTCAAACACGAACGGTTCTGTACTTTGTATAATACAAGTAGCTATCCCGGTGTAAAGTACTGTCGGACCTTCGCAAGAACGGCAAGCCTTGCTGCTGCTGCTTTTTCTCTGAACCCAAAGTACAAACGGTGCACAAACGCGGTGAACAAACACGTCTGCGTTTTGGTGCCATTGAATTTAAAGACTACCTGAAGTTTCTCATTCAAACGTTGCACCTTTTTTTATTTTAATTTATTTTGTTTTTGCGTTGGAAAAATACGGATACCAACCGGCCAAAAAGGTGATAACCGGGGGGTTATGTGGGACTACCCGGCAGCATAGAAGACGCTGCCATTTTTAAGGTTACCCACTAAAACACCAACGGTTGCTCTCATCGCTCGGGATCGCTTGCGCATACACCGTGACGCCCCGACGGTACCCTTAAATGAGCACCCTCATAACTTAAAGCACTCTCACGACGTAGGCCTATGGTAGGTCAGAGGGGTCACCCTCCCCTACCACCTAGGCACTACGGCTGGGGAAAGAAGCGGCGGGCATACTCCCGCCTCCTTCTTCCCAGCCTACACCTACGGAGCGGGTCAGCGGTAGAGGCTAGCTCCCTGACCCGCTCCGCGGCCTCCTTCGCTTCAATGACTTGTTCGCAGAAGAAGGCCATGGCGACCCAAACATCCTCGCTGTCGAGCATCTTTGGAATGACGCTCGACAACGAAACAGTGCTGCCGACCACGACCGCCAGCTCTTCTCGCTGGCGATCCCACGCCGCACACTCCTCCGGGGTGTGACGAGCCGATTCCTGGAGTTCCCAGGGGGGGTCACTTGCAAGTAGTGTCGCCGCAGTGAACGACACCGTACGGTACCCAATGATCACTCTCACCGCGATGGTCCTCTGCGATTGTCGTAAGAGGACCTTAGAGTCGCGGGTGAAGGCACCCGACCATATGGAGGCACCGTTAAGGGTCATGCTCCGTAAGATGCCGGTGTACAACCGCCGGCACGGAGCACCCAGCCCTCCGACGGTGGGCAGAAGCATACCTAAGGCCGCCGCGGCGGAAACGAGTTTCGGGGCCAACGAGGAGAATTGAGCCCCAAAACCCCACCTGCCGTCCAGGTTAAGACCCAGATATTTCATCTGAGCCTTAACCGCCACCTCCGAACCCTGGACAGAGATGGATTCCCGACGTGGGGGACCACGACGAGGGCCGTGGAACAGTAGGACCTCAGTCTTTGAGCCCGACACCCTGAGTCCCAACAGCCCTATACGATCTGCCACCAGCGTAGCACCAACTGTTGCCAGCCTGCCCACCTCCACAAAACTACCCCTCCTCGGTGTAACGAGGGTGTTATCTGCATAGCAGTACACCCTCATGCGCGGACGGAGAGGACATCGGAGCAGCCAGTCGTAGCCGAATCAGAGAGCCCTGTGGAACCCCGCAGCTAAAGCTACGCCGGTAGACCTGCCGGTCGCCGCACTCCCACAGGACTTCTCTGTCCTGTAAGCCAACTGCTGCCGGAGATAGGGAGGATACTCCCTATGGAGGAACCGGATCGTCTTGACCACAGTCTCAAACGGCAAGGTGTTGAAGGCATTGGCGACGTCCAGCGATACCGCCAGGACGACATACCCCTCGGACACAGCCTCTTGAGTCCCGTTTCTCAAAGCTCTCAGGGCGTCAATCGTCGATCGCCCCGCCCTGAAGCCAAAATGAGCGTCTGAGAGACCAGGTCCCACTCCGTCGAGGTGTTTGACGAGACGGGCGGAGGGGATTCTCTCGAAAAGCTTTCCCGTCTCGTCCAACAACACGATTGGCCTGTATTCAGAACCACTGTCGTCAGTATGACCGCAACAGGCACAATCTCCCCGACTTCCCGGCAATCGGGAACTGTCCAATGCGCAAGCAGATATTGAACATGATGGACATGGCAAACATCGTGAGTATCGCCTTTAGGCGGGAATGGGTTTCACCCTGCTTGCGACCTGTATACGTCGACCCTTCTCGGAACCATATGAATAAATTAAACAACGAAAACTTTACCTATAACTTGATATTCGATCCGGTTAAGACCCGGCGCTCGCGAGTATCCGAGCTCGCCAGTAAAAAATGGATACCGAAGACTGTATGGGAGTAGGTAACCAGGCCCCCGTGCTTGTAAATGCAACTGATAACAAAGTACTCGTTCAATAAGCCTTCCACCCTGGCCTTTGCTTAGCAAGGCCTAGGTTTGCCTCCCTCGAAACAAATAAAGCTGCGGGTACCAATAATGTGTCTAAAAAAGATAATCAGAACACAACAAGCAAAGCTGGATATACAAGGGACACACCACTTCCTCCACCATGGCAAAGAATACCGATGATTTAGAAGAGAAAACTTTCTACCTCGCCACCCACTGAAACAACCTCACACTGAAACAACCTCACACTGAAACAACCTCACACTGAAACAACCTCACACTGAAACAACCTCACACTGAAACAACCTCACACTGAAACAACCTCACACTGAAACAACCTCAACTTCCAATCGAGCTAACAGATATACTTGTAAAACCAGTGAAACCACCACCAATTATTTTTTATGGTATTGAAGATTTAAATAAACTTTCAGAAGTTCTGGTGACATCGGTAGAAAGTCGTGAATTTTCATATAAAATTATAAATATAAATCAACTGAGAATAATCGCTACAGACACAGACGCACATAAACATATCATTACCCTAATTAGAAATAATGGCCTTATTGGACACACCTTCAACCGGAAGGACAACAAGGATTATAGAATCGTCACCAAGAACCTACATCCATGTGATGTAATAAAAGAGAATCCACACCACTTGATGTAATAAAAGAGAAACTAGAGGCAACACGGGAACGGCAGAAATAATAAATGCTCGTTATGGTCCCGAAAAAATACCTACATCAACATTCTTTGTCAACCTCGCATCTGGGCCAAACAACAGAGCCATAAAAGATCTCCAAAATATATATGATCAATCTATCAACATAGAAGAACAAAAAAGAGGACAACTTCAGTCTAATGCCAAAGATGTAATCAATATTGCCATACAAAAAATTACCCTGCCCTGCCCACTGTGCTTTATGTGATGGACCACACCCAGCCAACGGGGGTGCGAAGTATGCAAAGAAATACTTGCTAGAAAATCTACAAAAAATACAACAAAACTGGACTATAGTAGAAACAAGTATACTCCATGTATAGGTGAAACTAAAGCAATAGAAAAGAGCAAGACTAATAACTTATAAGCAAGTGGGGGTGAAAGCCTCATATACTGATAAACTGAAGAACTGACACAAAGACCTTGATCCAAATCAAACAGTAACTACAGAAAAACCAAACTCAATGATTGAACAACTATTAATAATACAATCTAAAAAAAAATATGAAATTCTTCAACAGATGAACACTCTTATGATTCTCATAGTTAAACTTGTCGAAAAGCTAACTAGATAATTGCTTAAGGAACAGCTTACTGGAACATAAATGAAGCACAAAATAGATGAATCCATATTCCCTCAGTACTTGAATACTCTGAATAGGCGCTTTATTGCCGGCGGAGACTGGAACGCTAAAAACAATATTGGGGATCGAGGCTGACTAGTACTAAGGGCAGAAATGTAATATTTTCTTCAGAACTATCATATTGCTACTGATCCACTGACAAAAACAACAAAATCCCAGATCTTTTAAATTTTTTTTATTATAAAAGTACTGTCAAAACTTTACCTAAAACCTGAAGCGTGCTATGATGGTGCATCAGACCATACGCCAGTACTACTTACCAGTAGATCCCACTCAAACATATTGGTGAAAATATCCAAATGAAAGTGGCTCTGAAAACAACACAAGACCTAAATAACGCTACCATATACCATATACATATACCTCGTATATTATTGATATAACAAACTTTTTGGCTAAGCACTCCGGAAATAAGCCGTACATTTAGAGAAACAAACTACCCGCTGAAAATAAAAACTGCAGTATTTGAGAAACGTCGAATGCGAAGATTGTGGCATCAAGGTAAGCTATCACAGTACAGAACTAAATTCACCAAGGCAGCAGCAGAGTTGAAAAACATGCTTTAAAAATGGCACGTTGACACAGTGCAAACCAAACTGGAATCTCTTAGTGCAACCAAAACAACAAACTATGCACTATGGAACCAACAACTACAATAGACCAAAAATTGCTAAACCCCTATTACGAACAGCGTTAGGCTGGATAAAATCCGAACAGGAGAAAGCAGATATATTTGCGGAGCACCTAGCTATAGTATTCTGCCCAAATGACTCCGAAGATAAGATGTTTGAAGCTCATGTTGTGAAAAATGTTATTGTTATAAATTGTGTACGAGGTGTGATCAATATGTACGGTGAACGAATTTTTATACCGGCAATAGCTGATGCTACAGCCATATGTTGTAATTTGTTAAGTAGCGTGATCCGCTGACACAGGCAGGGACAAGTTGTATCAAGTTTGAACATGTCAGTTAGCTGTCAGAGCCGCTAGAGTGAGGTTGTGTTTATCGTGTCTGTCGCGCAACATGGATTTCGAACAACGTATTTCGACTTTATGGCAAAAATTGTGACTGGAGATGAGAGTTGGGTCTATGGCTATAACCCAGAGAACAATGCAGAGTTCCCAATGTAAAACCAGTTCAGCTCCTCGCCCTAAAAAGGCACGTCAGTCAAAATCAAACATCAAGGTCATGCTCATTGTTTTCTTCGATAGTGAGGGTATAGTGCGATCAGAGTTCGTTCCAAGAGGAATAACAGTAAACTCGGAATTTTATAAGGGCGTACTGCAACGCTTGCGAAACGACATACGAAGAAATCGGCCAGAAAAATGGGCCAATGGCTTCCTTCTTCACCACGACAATGCGCCGTGTTACTCTCGCTTCTCACTCGTGAGTTTTTGGCAGAAAAAAATGTTCCTGTCTGTCCACATCCACCATACTCACCGGATTTAGCACCGTGCGACTTCTGGCTCTTCCCAAAAATTAAAAGTGTGCTTAAAGGAAAACGGTTTGATACCATTGCTGACATTGAAAGGGCCACGACCGAGCAGCTGAAAGCCCTTCCAAAAGATCCCTTCCAGAAATGCATCCAGTCATGGAGTCAACGTTGGAATAAGTGCATTGGTAGCCAAGGAGAGTACTTTGAAGGAGATTAAACCAGATTCTATGTAAGCGTGATACTTTTTATAATATAACATTATTCACCGTATTTATTGATCACACCAGGTATTGTATTTTATGTTTTTTTTTATATTATTTTATTATTATTTTGGTTTTTTTTTATTGTGTTTCTTTTTTTTTACCATGTACCTAAGTAGTGTCTGGCATAAATAAAGTATTTGAATTTGTATGTTGATAGCATACTTAGCCGGGAACTACAGATGGATAAACCACCTAAACCGCTATAGAAGTGTGGAAAATAGAACAGAGTTGAAAGAAAAGAAAGCTCCAGTTTTTGACATCATCACCAATGAAGTGATCAAAAAACTGCCAAGAAAAGCTGTAACCTTCCTAACAACTCTTTATAATGGCATATTGAGAGACCAATACTACCCGCAAATATGGAAAGTATCTCAAATCATTCTTATACACAAAGAAGGTAAACCTCCGACTGAAGTTAGCTCTTATAGGCCAATAAACTGCACCCCACTCTATCTAAGATTTTTGGAAAACTTCTTCACCAAATACTTCCTATACTTAAAAGTAACGATGTAACAACTTATCACCTCATCAATTTGGATTTAGACAACAACACTCAACCGTAGAATAAGTCCATAGAGTCTATGAAAAAATCAAAAAAGCCTGGAGGAAAAAGAATACTGTTCTGAAGTTAGATATTCAGCAGGCTTTTGACAAAGTTTGGCACAAAATGGGGTTATTGTACAAAATAAAATAAATCTTGAACATATCTACTTTTTGCTCTTCAAGTCATACCTTGCTGAACGTGTATTCTAGGTCAAAGAATGACAAACAATGTCAAGATTTTATGAAATTCACGCCAGTGTCCCATTAAAGATCCCGGGGTAGCTTCAGTAATTCTCTAAAAAGGTCTAGACTAGACATTACAACAACATGGTTGCAAAATTGGCTCATAAAACCCAGTGCATCAAAATCGGCTCACGTTACATTCACATTACGATAGGGCAATTGCCCACAAGTAAAGCTAGAAAACCACACCACTTTTTTTCTTTTTTTTTTATTGTTGGAAAAATGCGTTACGCATCGTCCCGTCGACCAGGAAGGTGATGGCATAGGGGGTATGTGGGACTACCGGCAGCATAGAAGACGCTGCCATTTTTAAGGCTACCTACTAAAAAACCAACAATTGACCTCAGTGGGGCGCCAGAGGATGGCTTTTGCACTCACCGTGACTAAAACCGTGAAACCGTAAAAACCATACCCTACCACAACGTGACAGCATCCGGTATCTTGAACTTTACCTGAACCATCGTCTAACATGGAAGGCACATATATAAAAGAGAGAATACCTCAACATCCGGTAAAAGACCTTCTTATAGCTGTTTGGCAGTGATCGCAAAATTCGCAAAAGTAAATAATAAAAAAAATATATTTATTTTAATTTCAAAACAGTTTTAAAAGCAGAAAAACTTTGAACTTAAAATTAGCAACCAATTTAAACTCCACAACATACGTACAAAGATCGAGGACTTTTAAATATATTTAGAACGAAATATATATCGACACGAGCGGGACACCAACCTGCGACCTCTGAGAGTACGTTTTCGTCGTTCGAGTGACTGAGCTATTATATCGATATTCGCTTTGATATATAATAATTATATATATTATAATGTTCCAAACGCTGGTATTTCACAGGTCGTACATGTGGTTCTTAAGCCTGGCAATGATGGGGAACTCCTTCCCGCAGGTGGGGCACTTGTGCAGCAAGCTCTGCTCGTGATTGTGCCTCATGTGCTGCGCGATGGAGCGCACGAGCTGGCCGCAGATGTCGCAGGCGCGCCGCGTACACTGCCGCTCGCGACGGTGCAGCACCAGCTTATCCTGGGTCACAGCCGGGCCACAGATTAGTACTGTTATAATTCCATTTCCGAGAAGTGTGGATGAACCGTCAGACTATAGAATCGTTTTATATAAGATAATATTGCTTTACAGCTAAGATAATAAGTAGTTAACTTAAATTTAAAATACCTTTCTATTCAGTATCAGTTTATGTTAATGTTTTAAAATATTTTACTGTAATATATATTTTTTATTATTTACCTAAATATCTAAATTTTGTAAATACTTGTTACATTATTTACAGCTTTGGAACCAAATGGTTAATGATGTTGTTTTAAATACTAATTTTAAAGTGTTTATTATACATATGTGAAAGAAATATTCTAACTTATAATAAGTCAATAAATAATTTTAATGAAATGTACCTTAGTAGGGAAGGTCATATCACAGGGTGAACACTTAAATTCTTTGCTTTTAGGATCCTTCTTTTGTAAAAGTCTTTCTCGTTTTCTTCTTTCTTTATCTGCCTTTTGTTCTGCTTCCATTCTTTTTAATTTCATTTGATGTAAGATTAGTTGAAAATCGTGCTTAGAATATGGATATGAGTGTAGCAGTGGGTCACCTGCAAATGATAACAAATACAATATCTTAAACACTGTTTATACATACATATACTGCAATAGCTTAAACCATTACCCATAGGATTAAGTATTTTCCTAAATTTCTTATCCGATAATTCACAATTCTTCTTAAATCTCATGGCAATTTTTAGGGATTCTAGACATTCCAAACAAATGTATTTAGGTAATGAATCATCGGCATTTATCTGAGAAAATATAATAGTGATGCAAATATAAGGTTATGCACACAGTATAAGAGAAAATGTATATTAGGCCCACTCACTTTAATGGAACTAAAATTATGATATATAATAGTATTTATACCAATTCTTATTTACAGATTTAAAATGTGAATACTATACTAAATTAATTAAAACTTACATTTATATTAGTAAGGCTTCGTATGGCTCCCATTATATCACAATCATTGATTTTACTACTTAATGGTAAACATCCATTTCTTGCACAAACCCTACATATCATTTCTTTCGAGAGTCGTAATCCTACTTTGCTGCAAAAAATTGTGTATCATTATCAAGACCAGAAATATATAAGTTCACTCACAGTAAAATATTTATCTAAATAACATAATCCGTCATCCAATTAAATGTTTGCTAGCCAAAAATTATAATGTAAAATACTCAGCATTTTACCTGTCCATTGTAAGTTTATCCCAATGGTCACTATTATTGTCATCATTTAACGAGCTTGTACTAGGGTAGGAGACTTTATTTAGTTTGGACATCATCGCTTTAGTTAAATAAACAGTCATTTCAGATGTTCAGTAGCAACTCAAAAGATAGAACTATGTTTGCTGTATACAAGTAACTAAGTTTTTAATACTAATATTAATAGTTTTTAAATTTATTAATGTTCACATTTATACCTATATATGTTAGTTCAATATTTTTAAACAGACAAAAGAATATGCTTCTTTCTGTAAGATATAATTTGAAAAGAAATTATAATATTAATCCAAATTACAATATTCAACCACTCCTGATCCAAATATCAGTCAATAAATACTAAATAGTAAATAATAAATGTTTATGAAGAAACCAAGTGACATGAAGCTAAAGTTGCCACTTGCCAGATAACTGTTTCAGTATTTCACTATAAAATCTAAAATTAAAAAGTACAATATAATTTAAAGAAAAACTCGTTATCTAACTTTCTCAATTAAATTGCAACTTCTTATATCTATTATTTCCTGGTAAATTTATATTTTTTTAAATACTTCCTTTAAGGACGCGTTAACGAAACTGATAAGTAGAATATCCCATCACTAGTCACTATATATATACACAAATTTCGACTACGCTAATGTAGGCCAGTATAGTGCGAGACATGTGAATAAAACAATTTTGATAGTTATGTAATATATTTCTTCTTTCTCTTGTATATAACTAATAACTATAATTTCTTTAAATTATGTTAATATTATAAATGTTTATGTATGTACGTATTATACTGTATGTAACAAAACTAGGTATTATATGATATACGCGCTATTAATAAGGCCAGTCAAGTTTAGGCCCGTTGAGTTTATTGTAATGAAATACTTCCTCCAAATTTGGTGAAATGACAAGATGATTTACTAATGGATGGATCCTACTGAGTCTCCTAGACGATTAGATCTGGGTGTACCGAATATATATACATATATACATATATACCGCATGTTTCATTGCTTTTGGCGAGATCTTACCATCAGACTTGATGGGGTTATGTAAAGGTTTACTGTTTGACAGACCGGTAGTATAACTTTTAATCTTTGCCTACTATTTGAGACATTTCAGAAATTTGTGATCAGTTGACAGATGACATTGTTGACTTGACAAGTTGACAGAGACTGATATAACAATAACATTATATCATTGTTTTCATGGGTCGATTGTTGGCTTTTATATAAACAAAATATTATTAAATTATAATTATTATCGGAGGTTGTCAATGATATTAATATTCTATAATATTACCAACTATGACATCGCTAGTATTACTTAAATCAATTTTACTGGCGAGTGTCCTACAGAAAACAACCAAGAAAAAGAAAAAACCTAAATCTAAAAAATCGTAAGTTATTTTTAACGTATACAATTTATATTAACATAATGATCAATTACACGAAATATTCATTATAGGGTTCCACCAATTAAAATCGATTTAAAAAAATGTCGTGTGTGTAATGAGGAAAAGGGAGAAATATCGATATTCAATAACTGCATTCAGTCTAACATACCAGATGAAATTAAAAACTTTTCAGGAGTATGTGTATGTATAAAGTGTATTCTTTTTATATTATTTTAAGACTATTATTATAATCATATTAACGACCAAATAAATTAAAATGGCAAACTTGAAGGTGAATAGTAAAGATTTATGTTCACTGTATTACATAATTATCACTGAAAATAAAAAAGTTACATAATAATACTTGCAGATAAATAAAACGGATAACTTACCCAAGCAAATATGTCAGAACTGTTTGGATTTATTGAATGGTTGTATCATGTTTAGAGAGATGTGCCAAAAGACTAACCAACATATGAAAGAAGTTATTTCTCCTCCTGTTATAGAAGCTACCATTAAAAAAGGTATTACAAATATATTAAAAACCTTTCAAACTTATTGATTGTAACAAAATCTTCATTTCTTACTTCAATTTTATAAGATAAATATATATATTTTTTATTTACAGAAGTGGATGTAAATAAGGATTTTATGAATAATCTGAATTGTAGTAATGATTCATATAATATTCCTTCACCAACATTTTCAGATGATAATTCAGAAATATGGGGCTGTACTACTTGTAAAAAAGAATATCATGATATGGTAAAACTTAGAGCTTACATCTTTATTTTAGAATTTTATTAATTTAGACATTTAGGATTTTATTAAATTAGACATTATTCTACAACAACTTAAATTGTAACAAAATCCAGTATACTGTCTAAAAATTCAATTATATTCATTGTGTTTAAAAATCAATCAATAATAACTTAATACTTTATTTGTGGACTGAAATTTAACTTTTAAAAAAGTTATAGACTACTGAGATTATTATTAACATTATTTTCAGGAAACATACAACAAACATTTAGAGGAATGTAACATACATTACAATGACTCCAAACCAGATAGAAAAAGGACAAAAGAGACATTCCTTTGCGACATCTGTGGAAAAGTAGCTCGGTCCAATGCAAATCTTCTTATACATATGTAGGTACATTGTGGTTAAACATGTTAAAATAGTAATTTTCTAGATAGATTTAAATTTTACAACATAATGTTAAACATCATGTTTTTATGTGTGTAAATTATTAAGCCTCCAAGAACTAGATTGTTTAAATTATATATCTTATTATGATATAGATTATTATGATTCTGATTTTAATTCAAGGTTAACAAAATAGGGGCTTTTTATATAATATATATTTATTTTAACATATAGACAATATATATTTATTTTAACATATAGACATTTTAACATAGTTGTAGACTTGATATTTCAATTACACTAGTATTAATATTAGTTACATAAATGTAACATCATCATCAAATGATTTTCTGACAACATTGTTATTTCATTCCCAGGGCCATTCATGAAAATATATTCCCATTCAAATGTGATCAGTGTCCTTACCAGGGACGTACTATGGATCTGTTGAGAGTGCACAGACGGACACATATGACTGATAAACCATTTAAATGTGCACAATGTCCAAAATCTACAACCACATCTAGTAACCTGTTGAAACATATAAGACATGTACATAGCACTACTAGACCATATAAGGTGATTAAACATTTAGAATATATATATTTGTAGTTCTTGATGGTGAAGCAAACTTAACTTTAAATAGATTCCCTATTTCATTATGCAGTAGCTATTTTAGTCACTATTGTTTAAGTGACTGAGTTTGTAATAATAATGAAATAAAATTATAATTATTTCAGTGCACATACTGCGAAAAAGCTTTTTCTTACCAACATGATATGAAAAGACATATAAAAGACATCCATTTAAGACAGGGTACAGTTGAATGTGACATATGTTTAAAAAAATTTAACACAAAGTAAGTTAGAATTAAATAAATATGTCATATATATTTATAACATTTTCTTATCCTAAAGGTTACAGCTATGAGTCCTGCCCTAGTTGAAAAATTAATCACCTTCATTTTTTTTTAATTCATTTAATTTTAGCATAGATAATGTGTATACGCAATTACAAGCAAATATAATATAACCTTTTATACAGGCTAAATATTATTCCAAAAATAATTTTCACCTTAATTTGTAGGGTTCAAAGTTTGTTTTGATTTCGTACATTTTGAAATTGATCATCTCTAAAATAAGTTTGTTTACAGAAAAATACTACAAGGACATCGATTCAAAATTCACAAAATAAAAGGCGAAAGACATGGACGTTTACCTTCATACTTGCAATGTCAAATGGGACATCCTAATGATAACAAACATAATGAATGCGAATCACTTCCATATCAATAGACTTACAACTTTTTAGAGTTAAACTTCTTTGAAAACCATGAAAAGCAACGTATTAAAAAAATGTGAATATTGGGTCCAATTCATTATACATTATGCAGCGCCCTATTTGAGCCCAAAAAGTAAAGAGTAAAAAAATTTCGACCGATCATTTGGTAGCATTAGGTCACTAACCGCAACAAACTTTTCATAATGCTAAATAACCTAACATTTAGTAAAAAGTAAAATGAAATGGCTGCTTAAATGTATTGACTTTAAAGACTGAATGCATTGATGGCACATAGTACATACTATACTACTGTAATTTAAAGTAACGGTTTTACTGTATGGTAGAATACTGTATTATTTATTTAATTTTTCTCAAATCCTTTTTTTTTTATTTAAATTTTTCTATTTTTAATATCTTTTTAAATAAATTAAACTCTACAAATTGTCATAAAATTGCAAGTTACAACGTCTGTTCCTATTAATTTCAAATACTGTTTGTATGATTCATAGAAGTTTCACTTCTTTAACGGCCTCGTACATAAGAATTTAAACACGCACTTGTGCAATATTGATTTTTTTAAGACTAGGTTTTTTATACAATTTAATACCGATTTAAAATATAATATAATATTTATAAGTAGGTACATATACATTTATTGCTATTTATGACAAAGAAATAAAAGACTTATGGTTTCTATTATGTTTATTATTAATTAATTTAATCGTGAGCAGTATCTTAACAGAAGGCAATTAAACGAAGTTACTGGACTTACATTATCTCTAAAGAGAATTTATTAGAACATTAACACTATTTTAATTCCTTTATTTTAATAAAAACTTTAATTAAAGGACTTGTTTCTTATTAATCATTCCTTATTACACCACCAATAGTAGTGGTTTACTTTAAAGATGAGAGTTTTTATATTTTTTAAGTTTTTACAAAACTGAGTAACTTTCGATTTACCTCGAAACTTTTGTAAATCAAACAAAAAAAATGATAAAGATCACTACAATGTCATTGAGACTAATGATGTGGGCAGCGCCTTCCCAAGCGACGCGCATTATGACATTTTCGGATTTTTTTTTTTGTAGAATCAGACCGTAATTTGGAAGGTTATTATTTAAATATATAAGTTATCAAATCACACCACAACAGCACAAGAAATATTTGGTGAGTAATATGTATGGTCACTTTAAATTGAGTACCTACCTACTGTTTGAATATTTATTTTATAATATTTTAATCATTTCTCTAAACACAAAGTGATAGCTACTCAATTGCTGTAGACAAAGGATATCAAAAGGTAAAGGTATTTGGAACTAGAAGAGGTATCTTTTTCTATGAATATAGATGATGAAGTTAGGCTGGTCTCTAATCCTGAATTACGACTAAACATGCTTTTTGTAGACAAAGATGGAAATATTAATATTACGAATAGCCCAAACGGAGTCGAGGAATTGTACTTATTAGCCGGCGATAAAAAGATTCGTTTTAGAACTTTTGATGCTCTAAAAGATATGACGATAGATGAAAAAAATAACTTCTATTACATCCAAGATGAAAAGCTTTTCGTTTTAAAGTCAAATTTATCGCAACCGTTATTTATTGGTGATGTATCCTATGAAGGCTTCACACAAATATATTTACACATGAACATTATATACGTCGCGAGCGAAACCATAGGGCTTGATGTACGATAGCGTACATGCATGGAAACGACACCGGACTCAAGTTGTTCAAAAATATTTCAGGAAAAATCACAGCTATTGCTTTTGACAATTTAGGAAATTTTGTGCTCGGGATCCACGGGGAAATGTTAAAATATAATTGCTTGACCAACAAAAGTGATTGCCATAACATGCATCACATATTGTACAATCAACATATTGTATTATTAGTTTCTCTTTCATGTCCATAGTAGACAGATAGTTTTTGTGTCATTTAGATTTAAATGGCAATACATAAATGGAATATAACTATTTTCATTATAACTAAAAAATAGTTACTTTGTTTCAAGATAAGATATACCTAAAACATTATTGTTTAAAATGGGTTTTAGGTTAATGAACTAATGTAATGTTAATGTAGAATCCTAATATTCTAAACAATATCATGTAATTCAGAGACAAGCTTGAATAGAATAATTAACAAATATTGTTACATAAAAAAATCACAAGAATGTCTTAATTAATAATAATTTTTGAGAGTGAAATGTTATTCTTTGTGGTCTTAATAGCGCATAATTTTGTGTTTTAGTTATGACTTGGAAAATCGTACTGTATTGATATCATTAACAAATATGATATGAATAAAAAATAAATATTGAGTGCACATATACTATATTCCTAAATGAATTTTATAACACACATAGCCTTATATGACAACATGCTACAGATAAGCTTTAACAATGCAATACTTAAGGATAACATTATATACTTAAAGTTGTTACACTAATGGGGCAGTATGCTCTGAGAAATTATAGGAAATGTTAGTGACTGAGCTTGTGAATTTGGTAAAGCCATCGGCTGACTAGTGCTTGAGATTGTAATCTGTTGAGTTGATGTTTGATGTACCAATTGTTGGGCAGAAGGAACCAGTTGCTGCTGTGCTGACTGCTGCTGAGCAACCATTGCTGCTTGTTGAGCAGACTGTTGTGCAGCTAATTGCTGAGCTGATTGTTGGGCTACAGCAAGGTGCTGAGCTGATTGAGCCAAATGTTGTGCAGATTGTTGAGCAGCCAGATGCTGGGCAGATTGCTGTGCCGCCAAGTGCTGAGCAGACTGCTGGGTTAGGTGTTGCACAGACTGCTGGGCTGCATACTGTGATGCCTGGTGTTGTGGTCCCAATTGAGACTGCAGAGCGGAAGTTTGAACTAACTGCTGAACTGCTGTCTGTGGTGCATTGCTCATTAATTGCTGAGTTGGTGGAGCCAGAGTTAACTGTGCTGGAGTTACAGCAACTACAGTTTGCCCACCACCCATTAGCGTGCCAGAATCACTCACTTGCATAAGCTGTTGGGCACCAGCACTTGTAACTATTAAGGCTCCAGAATTTCCTACCAATTGCTGTGTAGTACTAACAGTTAATATTTGTGGAGCAGGAGTCAGGAGCTGAGCTTGAGATGCAGCAGGTGCTAATGTCAAATTAGATGTAGGCGCTGTAGGCATGAGAGCTGGAATGGCACCAGCTAAACTTACAACTGGAGTCACGCTGACAGTTGCCAAGGAAACTGGTGCAGATGTTCCATGTCTTGAAGTAATAACACAGGGCTGATCACTTCTGACAGATGCAGTCTGCCCTAGTAAGAATTCATTCATTGATGTTAACTGAACATTTTTCTCAGTTAAATCTGCAACTTTCTTAAGCAATACACTTATGTTATCATGCAGTAACTTTATTCTGTGATCTAAAACATCACAATTCTGACATAAAGTAGGTGGTTGCATAGCCTGGTCTAAACCTGGTTCTTCAATGGCATATCTTCTAAACTTAGGTTCTGGAGGAGAATCATTGTCCCTGACGTGGAGTGGGAAACTATGATTAAACATTGTTTGATGTGCACTACGCTTTGTTCCTGGCTCATTGAGAGGTGTTTCTCTTACATGCACAAACTTACAGTCTTGATTAGTGCAAGCTTCTTGAATAGCAGCTTGACAAAATACTGTTACATTACGAAAATCACGAGGGAACACTCCGGTAGCATAAAATTGTTCTTCATTTTCTAATGAAATGTGTAAAAATTTACAGTTGGATCTATAACAACCTTTATTTTGGTAATCATGGCAGAAACGAAATAACTCTTTCAAACGAGGCTTGGGTGGAATTTCGTGAATAAATCGACAGTTTTCACGAGTGCAACATCTTCTAATATAATCTCTGCAAAAACTGCTTGCTGCGGGTATCAAAGAATCTTTATCCTCAGAACTCATAACACCGTTGCTATTTTTTATGCCGTTTCCAATCATGACTATAGGATGAATTCACTCTTAACCACCAGCATACATAACTATTATCTACTCAATAAATCAGAGATCAAAATTGAATAAATTTAGCTGTAATCTGTAAAACATTTATAAAATGAGTTATATTTTGAACTTCCTTTTACAAAATAAATCAAAATAGGCTAATAACTAATGTCTATTGTCTAATAGCTCATAACTATTATAATTTATACTTTATAGTGAAAACTGAAAGCAGTGTTGCCAACACCAAATTTTTTTTCCCCTAACAGTAATCTCGAAAACACCTTAAAACCCCCAAACTACAATTTTAACAAACGAAATATGTAGATTCTTTACTATCATTTAAAATTTACATATTAAACTTCACTTATAACATTCCTCTCGAAATTATGTCCATATATATTTTTTACATCAAGACAAATTATTTGCTTGTGTTAAGGGTGTTAGACAACGATACAAATACATATAAATACTTAGAATATATTTAATAAACGACCAAACCCAGAAACAGACATCTATGCTCATCACATAAATGCGTGTCTCCGCCGGGAATCGAACCCGAGCCCCATCGCGCCGTGACACGTTAGGCGTCTGCGCTAACCACTCGACCAAAGGGGCGGTTAATAATATAATTATATCCTAAATAAATAAAAGGTAAATAATATATTATATATAGTTTTTGAAAATTTAATTTTATTTTGTAAATAAACAAAATTGAAAATGTTTTTTTGAAAATAATAACCGATAGTATGTTTTCTGAAAATAATACCGATAGTATGTTTTTTGAAAATAATACCGATAGTATGTTTTTTTCAAATATTTAACGAAATTTAAAAACTTCTAAGCAAAACCCCTTAAACATTTTGTCCCCCTAAAAAAAACCCCGTAGCGCTTATTTTCCCTAAGTTGGCTACGCTGACTGAAAGCTATCTGACATCTGCTAAGTATTTGACAAGACAAGTAACAACAGACAATCTAATTATTCAATTATTTTTGACGTTCGACAATAGATTTTTGATAAATTTTATATAGCATTTTCTGTCTACGTTTTTAATACATTTTTAAGAAGTACCTAGTAATATCATAGAGTTGTATAACAATCCTATGCGTAATATACTCTGTCTACCTATAGTGGGCTATAGGCATAGTTGTTGTGGGAGTATTTTGGTTATGCAAATAACAATCAAGTTATAATCCAAATAATATATTATTATGACGCTTTCTTCTCTCTTGTCCCCTCTCGACAAGAGAGAAGAAAGCAACTTGGGAGTTGTGGTCCCCTGTCGTTGTATCTTGCGCTGCACATTAAAATGTGCAGGGATCGGGTTGGGGTAAATCCCGGGATTTAGAGGGATGTAGTGTATAGAGGGACGAGCTTTAGTGCCTTCGGGGCGGTCAGCCCAGCCGGGTGAGACACCATGGGGTGAGGCCCAGCTAGGCGACCAGCGACCCTAGGGCGGCTCAGGGGACGGGGATGGGGATGGGAGTAGGTCCCGAGGCAGCCGCATGGGGGCTGCGTCGGGTGGGCGTGTGTGCCAGGGTGCTATGTCCCTGATGTGGGCGTGTATCGAGGTATCGGCTTTCTTGTAAAGGCTCTCCGAGAGCCGGAGGATGTGGTCAGGCAGGCGCTCGGTACGGAGGTCACGCTGGATGGTAGCGTTCCTCACGTACCAGGGCGCCTGTGTGACTTTTCTTAGGGCGATGTTTTCCATTGCCTGGAGTCTTGAGCGTTGGTGTTCGCTGGCTAGAGCGAACCAGGCCGGCGTTGCATACGTGAGGTGGGGCCTCACGTAGGTCTTATAGAGCTGCAGTTTGGTGCTCAGGGGCAGATGCGCTCTGAGCACTGGTTGCAGCATATGTAAGGCAGCTTTGGCTGCGTTCCTTGCCTTGGTAATCTGTGGAGTCATGGTTAGTTTTTTGTCTGACTTACTCCTAGATAAGTGACAGTATTGGACCACTCTAGATCTCTTCCCTGGACGCGCAGCCTAGGAGGCGCAGCTCTACGTGGCCCAAACCTGATAGTTTGGGTTTTGCCCACGTTGAGTGACAACCTCGACTCGGCCAGCCAGTCCGGGAGTAGGTCTAGAGTGGTTTGAAGCTTTCTGGAAGCATGTACGGGGGACATGGATGATGTGATGTATGCGGCATCTTTCGCAAATAGCGCCAACATGACCCCTGGTGCGACCGGGATGTCGTCTGTGTAGGTAGCGTACAGGATCGGGGACAGCGAGCTGCCTTGCGGGACTCCCGCTGTGGCGGGATGGCTGGCAGATATGGCTCCGTCCACTCTGACCTGGAAAGTCCTATTGGCCAAGAAATTGGTCAAGACGCGGGTTAGATGGGGAGGGACCTAATATATTATTAAAATCAAACAGAGTCCTTTTATATCCTTTTTTACATTCTTAGTTTGAATTTTATGTTTTTACTTTTTTACAAATTACCACAAAGTGTAGAGTGATGTGCTAGTGGCCTATGTGTTAGTGGCCTGTATAAAGCATGTACACATTTTCAACAATAGTATATACTTTGAAATGCACAGATTTCGTAATCTAATTTTATCAATCTCAATTTTAAAAAGAAGCACTAGCTCACTAACAAGTAACAGAATTTTCACAATGCGCCATTATGAACCCATTTCATTTTCCAATCCTTAAAGCTCTATTTGAAAAAAATGCGAGGAAAAAGTGTCCATCTATCAGATAGGAGCATTACTTCACTAAGAATCTTTTCACAATGGAATATTAATATACTAGTTACCTAGCGCTCGTTAGATTGAATAATGAAATGGCTTCTTCGAATCCAAGAGACAATGACAAATAATTTTCTTATAGAATATACATAAATGAAAGGTAGTAAGAAGTTATTTGGAGGACAAATTAAAAAAACAAAGCCACTGTGTATAATGAGTAGAATAATGAGAGTTGATAAAACTTTAAATCTAAACATACTTATTAATAAAAATATCGTATTGTTAGGTCGCGTTTATAATTCATAAATTCAGAATGTAAATAATTCAGAAATAAGTGCTGTACAAAGTTTCTTATAGAATTAGCATTTATTTTTATATTTATACTGTACTGTGTACTTTATACTTTTTTGAGTCGGTACAGGTTACTTCAATAATAGAATTAATATACATATCTCTATGTATTCAATATTGTACTGAAAAGGAACGTAGTGGTTACATTGTTTTTCATACCCCTATAGAGTATAGTTTGACAAAATGCAAATGATGCAAATTGACAACTGAAATTTTAACAAAGATGGCGCTTGTATTGTATTGATATTTGATTTGATAATGATTATTGCTCAAGTTATTGCTTGAATATATAAAGAAAATTTACAAATAGAGCTACTGTTAAGAAAGGTAGCATTATGAGCAAAGATCTGTAATTTTATATTAATTGTGACTAGTTTATGGTTGTTTTGATTTATAATAATGTAAGGTAAGATGTCCCACATGTTTTACTTATTTTTTTCTTGATTTGTTCGTTTTATTCTTAATATTAATTCTAGGCAGTGATATACAATGATAAAACAACAAATACCGCCTCGGACCGTGCACCCTTACCAAACAACTGTAGTTCCTCGAAGTGAGCAACAATTCGCGTCGGCTGCTCAACAAAGAGCAAAATATCCGTGGGCGGAAGATATCAATCCTCCTGTGTATCAGGTTGCAGGAACTGATAGTTCCACATCTGAAAATGCCTACCATGTAATATCATATGTCATTGAAATTCCATGTTTAATGGAATTGAGCCGCTTATTTAATATCAAAATTTTCAGATGCCTCATTATCACCAAGATTTTGCCCACACACACAACAGAGAGTTTGGCCCTCCATCACCAGTATACCAAATGCCATATGCAACGGGCACATGGCACAACTACAAAAAGAGTGACAAAATTACTTCAAAACCTATGCCATCCACTACATATGCATTCCCTCCATGTACATCATCATTTCAACTGCCAATAGGTGATGAACGCTCTAGAACATTGTCCCGATCGCCTGTCCCTACAGTCCCATCTGTGAGTCCTGAAGTTCCTATTATAGGTGCCTGCGGAGGCCATTGTCCAGGATTTGAATATGTGTGCTATTATATTTTACAGGTAGGTAATAAATTTAGTCAAAATATTGGTAACACACTGTTTCTACAAATGAAATGTTTATTATATTTACAGGTAATTTTTGTAGTAGGTGTATTAACAGGAATCTCATTGTGCATTGCTGGAATTGTATTGAGGCGAACAAACCGCAATGGTGATCTAGGTGTTCTTGTTTATATTGGTAAGAAGCATTTAGAAATTAATTAAATAAAAACTAATAATTGTAGGATCACTTTAAAATAATATATATTTATTATAATTGTATCGAAAGGGGTCTATTTGCAAAGAACTAAATTGCTAAAATGAAAGATAGATAATAAATTTTCAGTACTATATTTTTACCATGGGAACTCTGAAGTTAAATAATATCCATTATGTACCTTAAATAAAAGGTATTGCAAATAAACTAGATTAAAATTAAAACAACATCAAGAAAACAATAGTGTACCTTATGCCTTTGTTTTCGTCCAATGTCCTTAACTTAACTTTCTTGTTTACTTGGTTGCTGTGCTCAATCTTTAATTTTACAAAAAATTCGAAATGAAATGAAGTAAAATTTTTGTACATGTTTTGGTTTCTAAAACAATTGTGTTTCATTTCAATAAATGAGAGATTTTAAATTTTGATCCACTGATATTTTATATCGTGTTTATATTTCATTATATAATTACTATTCGGTTTAACTTTTACCGAACCGAATATTCGGCCGAACTATTCAATTTACCATTCAGTTGTTTGTTTTTCATAAACAGGTTCTAACATGTACATTATTTGTGTCTGCTGACAAGATGAATAAATATGTTGATTTCGGGTTAAAAATATTTTTTTGATGTTTAGAAATAAATGCTGATTTAAAGTTTAAAATAAGTGTCGACTATACTAAATATGTACTAATTGTAGGTTAGAGCAATAATAAAATAAATATGTTGACTTGATGTATTTCGAAATAAATGTTCATTTAAAGCTACATTGCTTTATATTATTAGCCTTTAATTAACACCTTATTTATAAGATTTCTTTGACTTATAATATACCATAAATCTTAGTTTTGTCTTTTAGTTATTTACCGTGTGGCGTATCCAAAAAATATGAAAATACTCGAACCGAATATATTACCTAACCTAAACTAAACCGAATAATTGGGCCGAATACAATAAGCGGAATAGATGCTGAATACCTAATATTTACCAAATATTCGGTGCATTTCTAATAATTATAATCTTTTTATACTGTTTCCTCTTGTAAGTTCCTAAAAGTGTATGGGTTCTCGAATTATCAATTACGATTATAAAAAAAAATATTAAACACAATAAATTGTAATGTTCTTGTGTATAATTTAAGGAAGCCTTTCTTCATGTGTGTGTGGAGTGCTCCTTGGGGTGCAATGCTGTGTTCGTCGGGAGATAAGGCAGAGAAAGTTGCGAGCTAATTTGCACTTTCCTATGCAGACTCTCCAGGTACTAAAAATGTTTACTTTGAGCTAAATACCTTTTTTTTATTATTGACTTTAAAACATTATCTAATTTTATCTAACATTTAATTAACTTTTTTTTTAATGCTCTTTAAAAATTGCAGGAAATACCAGCTCCGGTCTGTCCATTACTGCCATCGGGTTTACCTCATCAAGTTTATAGGTATGTTTGTGTTTGATAAAAATAAACAACTATATCAAACTCTACTTGTATTGTGATTGAAATAACATAAAATAGTATGTTTACCATAAATTTGTGTAGTTAAAATAATGAATTGTTATCAAAATGTTTTCGAATACCTACTCTATTGCTCCTATTTAACTCAACCTCATCATCAGGGTATGATTTTATTTTTAATTCCCAGACCCACTACTGCCAACATAATATGTGAAGAAGAGATGAGTGGCGTCCCCTGGTGGCGCCGCCACAGAGACTGATTAGCTATAAGATTATTAAAATACAGTTGTAATGCGATTTTTGTAATAAATGTTGCTTTATAAATGTATGTTTCTATTATCATATTCACATTATCATTAAATAGAGTTTTTAGACAATAAAACACAAATATATGTTATATATTTATTAAATAGAGATTGAAGATTATATAAGATATATTAAGTACATGTAAATAATACATAGTAATGTACTTTAAGTACTAAAAATACAACTTAAAATTCATACGACACACCAGAAAAATCACATTTGCACCACAAACAGAAAAACTATGTAGTATAAATACATAAACAGGTTGCTGTTTTCTTAAATATTAAAAATATATAGCTTAATGCTGAATTGTGTTTGATTAGCTAAATACTGCTTTATATACATTTTTGTTATATATTTTAATGTAAAATTTGATTTTTCAAGTAAAATCTTGTGATCTGTTTTAACTTAAAACGCTTTAAGTAAAGAGAGCTTAAAATACTTTAAATATCATGAACCTACTGTATATTAAATGCTAAACATTCATCACCAATGCCATACAAATAAAATGCCAGGGCTGAGTAGTTTTATCTTGATGTTGTTGCAATATTATTGAGCTTATCAATATTATCCATTATAAATCATAATATTATCAGTATTTATTAGCAAAAAACTATACAATATTGTATTGCAACATCATGATTGTAACGGTACATACCTACACTTACAACTAAGAAGGACGGTCTCAACATAACATGAACATAAAGGTTGCCTTAAGGTCTACATCGAATTAAAATAGCGACACATTTTAAACAAATTACAAAATATATTAATAATATTTAAACCTTCACTTTTTAAGTCAGTGGGATACAATTTGATAAAACAATGAATAGCTGTTCAACGTTTATATATGTATTATTATTACCTACAAATTTAAATGTTTAAAATTGTTACTTTTAGTACATATTCTTAACACTGACGTTTATTTAACACATTAAATAATATATTTTTCTAACAGTTTTATTGAAGCCGTAAAATCAAAAGTATGTAGTAAAGCATTTTTTAAAATGAAATATGTCATATATTACACATAAGTCTAATCGACAATGTTCACGCACACATGGACATTACACCTAATATTTAACTTGGACGACAATTTGGCCACATGTCTTGTAAATGACGTTTAAACGACTATCAATTCTATCAAGTTATTAATAAAGACCACGTGAACGACATCAGGGAAACATTTCTATTGTTATTTTTAATTTAAAATCGTTAATGAATTTGAAGACATCAAATGAACAGATAGATAATGACATAAATAAATATCACCATGAAGTCGTAAATACTTTGTACAACAAAATGCAATACGAGCATAGATAAAAAATAAATCCATTACAATAATGGTCCGTTTTCTTTGCCGCGTGCGGTGACTTACATTACCGGTTCCCAAAAAGGCGACTGTATTAAAATAAGTTCTTTACTTACAGATATTAAGTAATGTACCATTCAAAGAATAAATTTAGGTGGATTTGTCGCTTCGGTTCGTGTTTACGCTATCGAAGGTCGACCGTCTAACATCTTATCACTTTCCTCTGCACTGCTCAAGCTGAAAACAAGGATATACTTTTTATTACTTTTAACATTCATATAGTAGTTTTAAATCACTAAAAAGTTTTTAGTATAAAATAAATGATGGCTTAAAAAGCCGTGACAAACAAATTTGACTTATAGTCATAAATAAGAAATCACGATACTAAACACTTAACATCCTTATTACGCAGAGAGGTTTAAGAGGTAGCTGAAAGGTGTGATTTGAGATCGTGACTAATATTCATAGCGTTTTATGAAAAGTTATGTAAACACCATAGACAATGAACGTGGAAACTTTACACCTCAACTCGCACTACAATAGATTCTCGAGTAAGTAAACAAATGTCTTGTTGACGAACACTGCGCTGTGATTTATATTATAAAGACGGTAAGGCACTTTGCAAGATTTGACTGACACTTTGTTATTGAAGAACTGTTTTACAAGTGTCACATTGTTACTTATATTTTAAATTTACATTTTACAAAAAAAATAAAAACAAAGAAGTCAAGACCTGATATTAGCTTCTGTTACAGAAAATTCTGTAAATATAGTCAGAATTACATCCTCAAAATATGTTGTTTTGTAATATTGTATATTAATCGTTCTTTAATTATTTTTTGCATAAATTGACGTATATACTTATTCCGAAACAGAATTATTAACTTAGCTAACTTTAACATTATAATTTATATAAGTTTGCATATTTAATATGTTGCAATGTAAGTAGGTATTGTTTTATTAATGTAACTTGCTCTCGATATATAGCTTGAATAACTTGGTAATGTGAGCTACAGACATAGTATAATCCTGAAATTAATACTGTACTTGATCCTGATCCAATTTTTACAGTCAGTAAGCGACGCTTTAGATTGTTTTTCTCCATTGTAAAGCTTTACAGTCAGGTATTTCTTTTATCGTCAGGTAAATCCTAATAAAAGTCTAATACGGGTACAGAGATAGTGACGTCATCGAGGCGCACTGACCATTCCTTGTTGTCCATGAGGGTGCGCGTCTCGTCGTCGGGCGCGGGGGGCGCGTCCCTGACGGGAGCGTACTGCGCCGCCACCAGCGGGTCCGTGGAGGGGTTGAGTGCGGTCAGGGCGGCCGCGTTGGTGGTGGCCTCCTTGCCTCCGCCCCAACGAGCCGACCATGCCCAGCCGCCTATACCTACGATGTGGGTGTTATAGTTTCAAGGTGTTACTATTACTAATATATTTCAGTATATTTATTCTGTTGTTACTTAAACCAGGAACATTTTTATTTTTAAACTTTAGCGCTTTAACCGTATTTATAAATTGCATTTTTAAAATATTTTTTATTGGCTATATTTATTTATTTGCATTATATCTCTGATTTGATTGGCTGCGGTGAGTAAACGCTCTCGATACCTTATAATGGCATAAGGTACACTTACAAAATATAAAAGTTATAGGAATCTTATATTTAAAACAAATTAAAGTTTAAATCATTTGCAATATGCGAATCTAATGAAATAATAACTTTTACGAAATAAAGTCGTAATATGTAGTTGCGTGTCACGGTTCATGAAAATTTATTTTAAACAGAAATCATAGCTCAGGCCTCAGGAACACGCTTCCACATTATGAACTTGATATTCATAACGGGTAGAGGTGAAAGGTCACTGAATATTACTGATCAATTTTTATCGTTCAATGGTATTATTACTTAGTTAACTTCACAAAATCTAATAAAGTTTTAAGGCCTTATCGGTCTGTAAGATTGTTCGTCGATCGGTCCATTAGTCCGTTCTCGATAATTCTTACAGGCAAGGCCATTTACCGGAAGGGTCTGTCCGTGATAAAGCAATAGTAGCATGCGAAGCGAATATACTTAGTAGCGCCTTTTATGCTTCACATATTTTAGTTGCTTTTAAATTTAAATAGTGGTATAATTTAAAAAGGAATTGTATTAACCTGCAAACAGAAGCCCGAGGCACAGGATCACTCCGCCGGCGATGAGGGCTCCGAAGCCGTTATCGTCTTGGGGCGAGGGCGCGGCCGAGTTGGAGTACTGGACGCCGCCAGCTATGAGCAGCGCCAGACCTGCAATGAATAAGTGGGATATATCAAAAGCTAGCAATATATCTGAATAAGTCTTTTTCTTTAGGTAATTATTATTTCATATATTTATTCGTATCGGACATTTTTGTACAAGTAAACATCGGAGATTTCATAACAAATTCAAAAATATTATAGTAGTATTCATATTATAATATAAACTAAAATTCTATCTTAGCAACAGCATACCTACATCTCCGCAGACAAGTGACGGTATGACGAGTGAGTTGGCGCTGTTCTTTGTTTTCTACAAAAAATAGTGAGGTCGTCGAGCCAATTGAATTGTCTTTTTTGTCTCCACTTCACAATTACGTATAAAATACAATAACCGGCTTTTTATAGTCCACTACCCGTACCTGATTTAAATACAGTTTCTTCAATATACTTATATCTATAGTATATAAAACGTAGCACTAAAACATATTTAATAAGTTTTTCTAGCACCGAGTTCTACACAACCGCAAGACAAATATAGAAACTAGAACAGGTATTGCAAGTTGACATTAAATGGTCGATACTATTACGTTAAGTAATCTTGAATCGTGAGAAACTAAAACATTTTATAAGAACGAGCAGAAATAATAATTATTTTGGCTTCAGAGGGTGAATGAACAATATTACTTTTATTATATTAATTTAGTAACATCGTTTAGAATTTTTAAAGAAAACTAAAAGATATCGACTCCGACCCAGTAGATACAATCGTAATAATAATTATATATATTATGGTAAATTAATCAAAGCAGGTAAGGGCATATAAGATCAGTTACTAGAGCGACGGGATCGGTAGTCCAGAGGTCGCAGATTGTAGTCCTGTCTTTATCCTGTACCAACATTTAATATAATGTTGATATTATAATCAATGTTGAGATAGAAATCTATGTTTTTTTATTAATTGTCGGCTTAATCACCTATTTTACATACTCCATATTTTAAATAATGTTTGAACTACATACGAAAATATCTTTATGAAACATTTAATAATTTTGTAACTGTGATTAAATAGCAGAATATATTTTTCTATATTCTTTATTATTAAGAAAATTAATTCTAACATTAAGCAGTTTTACACCAGAAAAGAAAGTGTCGTAACAAAATATGATAAAAAATATTTATAGTACCTACATAGTTTGAACAACTAATGCTCGAATGTTACATTCTTTAAGATCTATCAATTTTGGTATATTAAAATAAATAATTAGATATAAATAATTCGCTAGCCATAGCCAAATCTGTCGGAGATAGCTGTAAGACTTCTCGGTACAGTCGGTCAGTAAGATGAAGTCTGAAGATGTTATTCAGCAGCCAGCTTCCAAGGTGCGAGTCACAATCACCATGCCCTCGATTCTCTGCTATTCCTGGCTACAGTGGTCAATGCCCGTGTACGAGTATTGATAACATCTAACAAATTGAACAAACAATAACATAAATCGTTTCATTTAAGTGGGACAAAGCATATAAACGAATCGATGCGTCAGTTCTTATTTTAGTCTCTGATTGGAAATTCCAAATATTTTAGTTGCAATGTTTTGAGGAATGTTTTTGATTTTGATTCTGAAAATAAAATATCAATAATACCGCTATGTCGCTGTCTCTAACTTAATATATAGCATTTGTTTTTAAATTGCATGCTCTACAAATAATGTTTCTACAGAGTAGGTAATATACCTATATAATGCAACCTCGTGTTGGTTGCCCTGTGGTCACTGTCACCATGTACTGGTATCAAATAACTTCTAGTATGCAATATGTAACCTACAATAATACAATTAATTGTAAACATTAAGATGTACAACATAATAATACAATTAATTGTAAACATTAAGATGTACAACATAATACACACCATATTATATAATATAATATTTCAGTAAGTTGTATTAAATATTACTATTTACTAGGTAACTAATTACTCTATTAAGACCTTGGTAAGCAGTAATTTATAACTTATTGCTTGGTTCAAATTCAAAGCCAAGTAAATAAGTGTAATGTTTAAATAAGAATACCTAATATTTGGGGTCAGGCAAAATAATCATTAAATATATTTAAGAAAAAAAAAGTACTCAAGCCTCATTTAAATTACGATTACATTCTGTGTCATTAGATTAATCTACTTAGTTAAACATTAAAAAAATATATATATATATATATATATATATATAATATGTCTTTTATAACACACGAGTCACAATGTAACCCCAGGGTTGCCTGGAAGAGATCTCTTCTTTTGTGCTACTTGTATGTGTTTTACTTTTTATATTTTGTGGTGTACAATAAAGAATATATGAATGAATGTAAGTTATGTTCAGGCCGTAATAAAATAAAGTAACTTTTCCATTTATTCTCTCTTCCTCTAATAAATACTAAATACTATTTATTTATATTCGCGAATTATAATTGTATTTAAAATATACTAATTCAAGAAAAAAACAATATTTGCCTAAAATATAACACATATTATATATGTATATTATTTATTACACAGCATTCTCAAAAGCTTTCGTACTATATTATCATCAGTATTAAGAGAAACATTTGTAAATGAAAAACCCAGTTAGACAGCCCCCGTGCATTCTTAATGAATATTGATTTTCAGCTAGGGTTAGTTAACTGTTCCGTATACCAAGGCCTCATTATAAAATACAATGTTGTTAATATTAACTCAAAAGTAGATCAATGTTATGTAATAATTAATTTCTTTTTTTTTTAATTTAAACCTTTGTTATCGTAAAACGTATACGTATTATTTTTCTTTCATATACATATAGTCGTAATTACGTGCCTCCAAAAAATTTTCGGTAAAGACGAAGGACAATATATACGAAACGAATAAATATATTCGTTCCTTGGCACTGGCATTTTTGGTATATTAACGAGGCTTCACCGAAATTTGACTAGAATATATAATTATATATTCTATTCTATCAAATATAAAAATTCTCAAAAAAATTGACAATATATAAATGAGACTTAGCACAAAATAATTAAATATTCAAGGGTAAAAGCTATGCCACTGTGACGACACAGTGATGCAATGTTGTTTGTATATAAATATATATACGACGAGTACGTCTGTATAGTACGTCTGTATAGTAGCCGATAGGTCATTAGAGCGGAATGTACAACACTAGGCACCATGAATGCTAATTGATTCGACTAACTACTTGTGCCCCTACTATGTTTATTCTTCTATAGAGGATATTTAATAAATCACTTTAATGTAGATGTTTGTTGTATTTTTCACTAATATGAAAACCATTTATAGAATATAACATAAATTCAAAAGCACATGGCCACATGTCACATGGTGTCCATAGGATTACATAGGATCAAGAACCGCTATGATGTCTATGAAAGCACAGTTATTATGATACGTCCGCAGCGCAGTAGCAAACAGATAAGCCTGTGCGTAATATATTTACGTTTCAGACTTAGCCGTCTCGTTTAAGGTACGGTGTGTCCGGCGCTTGCGCATGTGACTCATTTGGCCCGGCTGCAGTAGTTAGATCATGACATAGAATAATCGAGTAGATAGTAAATCAATGACATATTCTCTTATATTTCCCTTAGCGAGACATTGTAAATCATTATATCGTACGTTATAGTTGTTATAATAATATATTATTAGTCGGACATTATAACATTTGATTATTGTTTTGAAGGTCCAAGTAGGTGCATTTATAAAAAAATACTTAAATTTAGCTGAACACATGATTTATTAGTTTTTATTTTATATTCACAACTTTAAGTGTAGATAAATACAAAATGAATGTTTTCGTAGCGCGGGTTGTGTCCATGCCAAAGCCCCTACTGACCACCGCTCTGTCCAAACATAGATATATACATAGATACAGCTTTCTACATAGTATTATATACTACATAGTATTATATACTACTTACATAGTATTATATACTACATACTATCACTTTTATACTACGGTTTCCTTACGTTTTCCTAAATCCGTTTCTAGTTTTAGGAGGAATTTATTAGGATTCTAAAAACCTATAAAATAATAATAATTAATTTGCTAATGTTGAGTAAATTTATTATATTTTACTGGAACATTCCGTGTACTCATAAATATAAGTTAAATAATAAACAAATGCATTTAATATCCCAGTAGGCATGTCTGACGTGGATGGCTGGTAAGTGGTAAGGATGGCACTCGTAGTGAGTCAGTATGGCCTTCAAAGCTTTTGTAGTGTAGTCAGCTCACGAAGGTCAACAAACTCGTCGTGCGGCACCGACTCGTTTCCGTAATGTAAGTACCCTTTACTTCCTCGCGACTCCTTGCATACTATGTCGATATATTATATCGAAATATTATCTTGTATGGTAAAACTATATGTATTTATATCCACATTCATGTCTTCTATAGTGGTGTTTTATTAGTAAAGTAGGTTTTTCAAGTAGCTTGGTTGGTGCTGCATTGGTAATTAAACTGATAAATTTGTAAAATAAAATGCATGATTATTTGATATTTATATGTGCCGTTGATTGATATATTTAGAAGCTTTTGAAATGTTTTTAGGATATGAAACCTATATGTAGAAAACATACCAACAAACCTTGTATCCTACAAACTTTATCTTCCAACGACAGTGTCATTAAAATCGGTTAAGCCGTTTCAAAGATTAGTCATTAGACGAACTCATACATAACAACCTAACAGACATACACTGTCAGACGATAATATAAAAAGGTTATTTATGTCTTGGTGTCATGTAAATAATTATAAGCTTCTGAAAAAATAATTTTTAATATTTTTAAATAACAGACACGTACTCTAAATTAATTTTTCATGTGTATATGTAATATATAAGTCGTTGTATATTGGAGGATGGTAATTAAATACAAATCTTAGAAATACTAATCTTTTTCAACATAATTCATGAATCATGATGCTTAATTTAGCAATGTCTTGTATTTACGTAAGACTGCTATTATCATTTATAGTAAATTAATTCCACTAATAGTCGAAAAACAAAGTAGTTTTGATAAATGTTGCTAAAGTCATTAAAATTCACCGCACTGGAGTTGAAAAATGTCAAGAGGTTCAAAGTCACTCTTTGTTAAGTTGAAATTGTGAGACAAAATATGCACTCGTATACTTCCCTTTCCTTTTCAAAGCTGCTTTTAAATAGATATCATTGCGTCCACGACCCACACAAATGTAGCATTTCTTTTATAGGTCGCGAAAACTTTCTAATTTTGTGCTTAAAGCATAAAAACGAATATAAAAGGAAATAATATTATACCATCTACCTACGTATTTGTTTGACGGATCGCCAACAGGTTTTTTGTTATTCCAAGCCTCATTGAAACGTGTTTAAGTTTAAGACAAGCCTGCCGCCGTTGTAAGAAGTGATTCAGAATTGTTGTTCTGCTTCCTGATACCAACTTTTAAGAAAAGGATCATTTAATCTCTATATTTATTATCTGTTTCATTTATTTCTACTGGAAAGTGTACATTTGTATGGATCACTGTTTGTAGGTGGCAAGGGGGAAGGGGAGAGCCTGCGTCTGATTTCATTTAGGTGGATATAGAAAAAAAAATAAGGAGTGTGTTGTTATCCAAATACAACACCTTCATATTAACATGATTAGCATTTCGCAAAACAATACAAGAAAACAAATAATATCATTATGATCAGGTTAACCCTCAGGTGTAGTGCGTTAGTTAGTTAGTGTTTGGTTACACCATAGTCAGTACAAACAACAAATACAACTCGAATGAAGAGAAAGGAAAAAAGTTCTTAAGACATAAAAATAAATTAAGAACCTATAATTTTCACATTAGAAATAGAAACGATATTTTTATAAAAGCTCGACATTTCTTTTCTAAATGTTACATAATGTTGATTACTATAACATGACTGGCTCCCATTACAAGTGAAAGCAGTCTTTCGGCGCTTATTTCGCTGCCCACTACAGTCTTCAACCTACGGCTTCCGCCGGTTTGACCCATTTACGAAATAACATTTGTTTACAATACAATATCTTAAAGTAGGTACTTAATTCTCTTTGTATTTGAACGTCTAATATATTTACTATTTCGCATGTCCAGTATTAGTTGATTTAGTATGAAGAAGTCTGCGTCGTTCGATCCTACACACCTATATAAACCATTGGAATTATTAAAATAGTAAAATGCCCAGTTTAATAATAAATAACTAGCAGGGAATAAATAAGGCTGCAGCGCCCAGCTGTGATTTATGAAAAATGCAATAAGGAACTTTCGATGATTCGATTCAGCCACGCGGCACCTCACATTCGTTATATGAACGATTTTTAAACAATAATTAATCTCCAATCCCTTACGTTCAATAGTTGATGCTAATTATGTTCATTGTCATGAATCGACGTGACATGGTTATAATATTCAAGGATGTGAGGGCGCCATTCTACATTTAATAACGAACGGTAAACGGAAGTGACAAGTTATTTCTATTCATGATAAAAGGAAATGAAAACTTTTTAATTGTCGTGATTGTAAACTGATTATAAACTTTATTAATTAAGATGCCATAATTGAGATGTATTTTTAAGTTTTAAATAAATATAAAATAAATAATCAATCATCAGAAACTTCTAGACTCTAGAGGTTGCTCAGAGTTACCTAGAGTCATGTCCTGCCCTGGATTAAACTTATTTAATATTTAAGATTAGTGTATCAGAATGTTTATAAACAATTTTAAATGTGTATTTACAATATATAAAAAAAACAAAATATAATATCACTTATACAAATTAAAGGGAATACTGTTATGTTAATGTATTCCCTTTAGATATGTTATGGATAACACTCAATACTGTTTTAAAATGGATTAGGTAGAAACATTTAGATTTTAAAAAAAACATGTTATGATTTTCATATGTTCTTTTAACCTCCTTTAAATTTAAGTTTTTTAGCTTTTATTTTTAATAAGTAATAATAATAATAGACATTAAGCATTCTACATGCATTCTGATTGTCTTTATCGGGACAGTGGTGACATCTATTAGGTTTCTTTTCAAAAATCCTAACCAATGTTTCTAACTTTGCAGTGTAGATAAACATTGAAAAGAAGCCACTACTGAAATTAATGTTTGAAAATATCTTTAAACATGGATAGCCATGTTAAACTTATTTAAATTTATATAAATATAGAATGAAAAATTAACCGATAAGGAATCCCTGCCCGTATCAGTTAATTTTTCATTCTATATTTATATAAATTTAAATAAAAGACATTTTTAATTATTTTTAAGTCAAGTTTGATTTTGTCTTTTATACCTATTTACACACTGTAAAACTTAAAAAAATAAATATATATTTTTGACATATTATTTAACACATTATTCAGTATAATTGTGAATAATAATGTTATAAAAACGAGGTGAGATTAATATCTCCAGGGCGTTTCACCTCGGCAGACCTGGACAGAGTTGTGGTCCTTGGGGTGTAAAAATTAGGATGTAGTTAAATTGACAGTCTCACTACATTACAAACTTAAAATGATTTATTGCAGGCACTAATGTAATTTAATAGCTTTTATCCACTGTAAGAATAAAATTTATAACTTTCTTTCTGTGGCTGAACATGAATTGAAACTTTGATTTGAAGTCACTCATGGGTCTAAGATGCCATCACAACAAAAATATTTAACTCAATCAATTGAATTTATTATAGTGTGATAAAATAAGTTCAAAAAGTTATATTTAGATTTTGTATCTATTACATTTGGATAGACATATTCAAGAAACTCAATATATCAGTCCCATAAAAGGAAACTAATATGAATAGCATTAATTTTAATTTTGCACAAGTATACAAATATTTAATTTGAATATGCATAGTTGCTCGATTTTCAATAGGTTCTACTAAGATTCTAATATACACCTGTCAAATTTCATAATATATACAACTGGACACACAAAATTGATCCAAATTGAAAGAATTACTTACCGATTATAAACAAAGTGCTGCCCAAAAGGCATAATGCCACCCTTATGCACAATGCCCGGTTCAAGCTACTTGTCACTCTTCGCGAAAAATAGCTGATCGGGCAGTTCCATCGCTGGTCGTTGGGCTGCTGTTCGTAGGTCACTGTCGTCGGCTGATAAACAGCACTGGTCGGCATTTTGTTATTTATGGTTAAAGATTATTGTAAAATAACTATTTCTCCGTCTTATGCGCACTCACTTCATTGACAATAAACCATAACAAATAACTAAGAAACAAATTTACTTGGTGTAATTGATTGTATTCCAAATTGTAAGTAACAGCTAATAATACCACTATTCTTCACAATACAACAAAGAAAATACACATTTGTGAGATGGACAATAAATAGAAATGACCGCGTCGGTTATTGCGTAGACTTCGTTCACTATTCGACGTCCACGATCGAAAACTGCCAAATGAAGAGAACTGACAAGGGAACAACTGACAGCAAATTGACTTTGACAACCAACTGACACAGGGCAAACATTTTTTTTTGTCAGGCGGATATGAGTTTTCTTAACTTAGATCCAAAGAATAAAAAAAAATCTTTTCATGGAGTTTTTAACAGTGCAGATATCGATTCTGATGGAAATAAATGCCAACTGTCAGAAAGAAAACACTAATTTAAGTATTGTTTATTTTAATGTGTATACATATTTTATATACATATTAAAATATATACTTTAATTTGGTCCTCCATATAAGTAATACTCTTTACCTATACCCTACTGTAGTTCATGGGAATACTATAATATAGATGATACTTTCCAATATGCATATTTCCAATCGGATCTTATATTTTAACTATTAAAATGTATGCAAAATGTTTTAATACATAGAAATTAAAATTATCTAGTATATTTCAATCAGGACTCGTAGCTATGATATAAATACTGCGGGTCTAGCCAAGTTGCCTTTCTACAATAGTTATCGCTTTAAAAAAGTTTGAAAATGTATGGGCAGTAGATATCGCTTCGCTATCGCTCGTTTTGACAATAATATAAAAGTCTCATTTTTGACAGACGCTAACGAAACTATATCTATTTTATTGATTATTTTTGTATGGCTAGACGCAAAGCGCTTTCTTAAATTGATATCGCTAAGTCGATACCAATTATAGAAATCGCTTCGATTGTCTATGTATGTAATACGGCTAGGCCGGCTGCCCCTGTTGTATCGTTTTGGTATAATGCATAAGTATCGTTTTCATATTATTGTAGTATTTGTTTATCCATTATTGCCAGTGAGACATACGACACCATGTTTAAAAGGAAAAAATATATATTTAGATATAAATATATATTTAGATATAAAGTAAAGCCGTTACTCACAAAATTAAAAATAAATTTAAACAAAAATATTGTGCAAAAATATCGTATATTTCAATGCAAGTATTATTAACTATACACGTGTTTATATAAAAAGGCAGCATATGAGCAATTACCTCATGATTTCAATAATTCTAATCACTGTATATTTTTAACAGAACACATTCTTTGTGCTTTGTACTGAAATCAGATATATACAATATATTAGGTACAGTAAATATGTCCTCAGTTTTAACAAAAACGACTCAATGATTGTTATTTTGATAGCATTTGCATTTTGTCTTAATATTGACTTCAACTATAACAAAATAGTACTATAATTGTATCATATTTCTAATAGTCATACATTACTAATCTATATTTAATATGTTATTAAACTGTAAAAGGCACTCATCCTTGTTATAAATATTCATTGTTCTCACCACCTCTAATAATTATAATACAATAATACAGTAAAATAATTCTTATTTATAACTTGAATAATATAGGTAAGCAAATTAAATAATTATCTATACTCAACAATTCATTTGTTGTAACATATTTATATACACAAATAAAAAACATGTGTTTATAGTTTGTATAAAAAGGTCACCGAAGCTACCTCATGCTTTCAATATTTAAACTTTATGAAATATTATAACTGTATTTTTAAACAGAACACATTCTTTGTTTTTTGTACTGAAATCAGATACAATATATTAGTTAAAGCAAATATGTCCTTGTCATTAAAATTATTTAGAAATAATGTTTGTAAGTCATTTATATAGGATACAAATTTTATGTTAATATATTCACTGTAACAAAATAGTATTTTAGCTTAGGCCAATAAAAAGCAGTTATAAGATAACTAGAAAAGCTTAAACAGTTGCGATGAACCGGCTAAATTAATGGTTATTTCGTATTTTTTTTTATAATACAAAATTGAATCACTAAAAACGAGCAATAGTTCAACATAATATCATTAATTCATAAGCAACTGTATCTTAATTTTAATATGAAAAATGTAAATATTTTTGAGCATGGTATATAATATGCAAACTTGTGTCTAAGGCGTAAAAATGCAACAATATTTTTGTGTTATAATCAGAAAAACGTAACTACCATTTCCTGAATACCGACAAAACCAAACATAGCCAAAAGTTAAAAGTAGTGGAAGTACTTGAGAAAGATGTATATATTTATTGTATACTATACAGGTACATCAACCAATACGGCACATAAGATTCGAATTGAGCTTCCTTCGAATTTAATTTTTGTAAAACATCATTTCTAATCTAATAGCCGATGCTGTTATTTTATTTAATTTTGTCATGTCAATACCATCCTGTTTAATCAGTCTCATTAATTACGTTTCATTTACATATTTTGCCTAATAAATTATAGGGCCGTAGAAGAATACGACTTTTATCTATATACATCATAGAATGGAAACTTTTCAACCACATATATAAATAGCCTATTATCTCATTCGACGGCAAATCCGGCCGTTTCTAAAACGGCTTGCGTCAGCTTGTCGTGTAATTTCTCCTTAGTTGGATATGGCGGCAGATCGAGCCTATTGAAACAAGTGTGCGCCTTGGGCAGCGAGTCGGGCGAGGCGTCGGCCACTAAATGTAAAGTAAACAGTCTCGGAGCCGCCGCCCCCGTGGATCCCTGCAACGCCCTGAACCCTGCCAGAGGCACGCGTCTCGAACCGGTAACGAATTGCAATAATCTAGCCCGCATTTCCGCGTCAAACTCCTCCACTATCTCCCAGAACCAACCCACGATCGGAGCGTCGGGATTCACGTGTTTGAGGCGAGTGTGCCTCTTCCAGTCCGCGGGGTCGAGGTCGGCCCTTCCGGCCAGTAAGGGTTGAAGGTCTCTCGGCGATAAGGGCTGTAAGAGTTGGGGAGGAATAATGTCGGCGAGACCCCGCTGTAGAGCTAGCCATTGTCGCTCTGCACCTCTCGTAAATCTGTGCGCGACGTAGAGGCGTACGTATTCGCGTTTATTAGTATCCGTGACCGGCTCGTTGGTTCCGCCCGGCCTCAACTCCACACTTCGTACGGCTCCGAACGATGAGCTCTCCACTGAGAACGTCGTGTCGATGACGCCGGCAATGCTGTTTTCACTGCGGATAAAACACAAATTACATACGTAGGACGTTACGGTGTCTTCTAAATATTTTCTTCCATTCGACGACTGCGGTCACTTACAGCATCCAAGAGAGTGACCTGTGCAGTTCGGGATCGACATCCCGGATGTCCCTGAGAGTGATGGGTCGTCCCAGCAGCTGCTTGTAGAAGGGCGCGGTGAAGGCCGCATCCAGCTGGTGGCCGTGGAACAGCGCCACGCCAAGGATGCGACCCGCGAAGTGGAAGTAAGAGAGGTGCTCGGGGTTTACCTGGACGGGATGAACGGGATTATTTTTTATGAATTTATTTATTAAACGTAATAATTTAATCCAGAAAATCGTTTACTCGAATGCGAGTCACGGACTCGAACCGCGAGCGCTCAGGGACCCGGCGATGATATATAAATTTTCCGAACTCACCCCCGAATCGGCATTAATCTGTAGTGCGTATCTATCGTCGCCGGCGTTCGCATACTGAAATAATCCATAATGAGGATTGAACAGCTCCCTCCCCAGCAGGTGGAGCCACTCCCGCGCCACTCCGCCGTAGTCCAGTCCCTCCTCGCCTCGGAACTTGACGAGCAAGCGCTTGCGTAGTTCCTTGCCTCGCAATTTCATCACGAGCCGGTAAGACTCTTCCAGTACTTCGTTACGCGATACCTGGAGACGGCGACGTCACGTTATCTTAAACATGTATATCGTCTCGTACACCGAAATCGTGTATGAAAATGTACGGAAGTCATCCGTCAAGAGTATGTCAATTATTACTAGATTCAGTGTTGCATTCCAGTTTAAAGTAAAGAATTTTCAACCATATTTTTTTATATGTCACCATAAATCGTAAATATAAAACTAAAAGTAAAAGAAGTGATTTCCAGCAACCGACTTCTATCCGGCAGTGTCCGGTCTGCGGCTGCAGCGCCTGCAGTTCGGCTCGCAGCACCCTGGCCTTGGCGGCGAGGTCCCTCTTGTACCGCGGCAGCGCGTCCCTGTCGGTGTCTCTACTGGCGGCGGTGGCGGCCGCGCTGCCGGCGACCGGCGCCGGCGCGGCGGGGCTCGTCGACGGACAACACTCGGCCGCGGGGATCTGACGGATACAGACACTTTAACGTCAGATTAAATACGGAGAGGGCTCGTGTTATATGTTCGCCGATGTTGCCGCGGATATTTAATTATTATGAATTTTTTTAAAGGTTTCGAAAAAATCTATATGTATCGAGAGATACATATTGAGATTTGCAAATCCTTCCATAAAAAAGGATTGGAGAAAAAGAGGTTTTTTGTTCTGATTCGACAGCTTTTAAAGTTCCAAAATTCAGGTTGATTTAGGCTGTAGCATTATGATTTGCATTTAAAAATACTTTTCATAAATTGATAAATTTCAATCACAAGGTAACTTCCCTCACTTCACTCGGATATCCGAATTAGAGGCCACCTTTTCTGCTTTTCTGTGCTCCGCTCGAGGCTATACTTTGGTGGAATTCGATTTCAGTCAAGGCGGATCACATGATTCTATGCTGCCTGAGAGTCAAATGATTCTATGTCGACCTTATCAGTCAGGGAGGGGTCACTCACCAGCCTGGCGGACAGAGCGAGGCGCGGGTCGGTGAACTGCGTGGTGCGGTTGTTGTGGTCCACGAAGTAGGGCCGCTGCGAGGGCGTGTGCCGCATCTCCCAGCCGGGCGGCAGCGGGCCGGGCGCGGCGCCGCAGTGTCTGAGGTGCTGCGGCACGCGCGGGTCGTGCCACGTGGACGCGCCCGTGCCGCCGTTGTAGAAGTACACCTGGCCCTGCGCGGTCGTGCGCATTTCTGAAATGACAATGTGACGTATGTATCCATCGAGCGAGTCTAGAACTGCGTTTTAGCAATTTCGTAGTCAGTTGGAAGATAGTAGAGAACGAGGTGGACCGGACTCTTTTAAACTGTCAAGTAGTAGAGAACGAGGTGGACCGGCCGCAATCAAACTGTCGTCGTTTATTGGTCGTCGAGATGGATTGAAAATAATTATGTTACGATCTCGTTTTTACGTTCACCGTAACGTTTATGATATTACCGTAGCCGGGCGGCAAGTCGGTGGCGGCGACGGGGGACCCGGGAGGCGACGTCGGCGCGAGCGGCTGACGACTGCGGAGCGCCGTCTGCGGCTGGGGTTCCGGTCTAGAAGGGATGTTCATTTATTTGTTGCCAGAATTATATCGTCGATGAAATATGTAACAAACGACGGGAAGTATTTTATGTACGGTAAAATTGATGAGAATAGATGATTGATTAATTGATGAGATAGAACGGTAAAATGGATGAGAATCGATTGGCCGACGTGGCATCTCCATTTTGAGCCGAACATTTAATATTCGAGTTGTCGTTGATATTTCATGACTACATTCTCTACGCGCTACTTATATAATACCTCAATGATATAGAGGCGGCGTGGCTGTCGTCCGATACGGGGGAGGAGGGCGACGCGGGGGACGCGGGCGACCCGGGGGACGCTCCAGCGGGAGGCGGGGGCGCCGCGGGGGAGGCGGGGGATGCGGGGGACGCGGGCGGAGAGCTATCCGTCGGACGAGCCCACTGTGTGCGACGGAGCTGGTGGTTTATGTAGTAGGCTCTGGAATGAGTGTGTTAATTAATGAGTTTAGTTAATGCAATAACCATCCATTTTGTAGATTATATCTTACTATTCTACTGTTCGCAACCGATGTTACCTCCCACTGGACGTGAACCCCTGTTCCCAATGAGGCGGTAGAGGTAATTCCGTAGAGTTAACCGGAGGATCTCTAGGAGCCCTCACGTCTCCCGCCGGACCCACCACCGCTAGAGGTGACCCCTCCCCCACGGTGGACGCCGGCTCCCCTCTCGTTCCGTCCCGAGACAGCAAGGACACGATGACTTGACCTCGGACACCACACGTCTCACCGGAGCTGTCTTCACATAACTCCAGACATTGATCTATTAAAATATTTAATTTGCTTTGAAAAACTAAAGTTAATACGTATTTATGAAAATGAGAAAAGTTTCTTAACAAATTAAGATAAGACAGGTTAAATAAAATAAAAAACTTTTAAGCAAACCATTCAAAACAATATAACTTACACCCTGTGTCTTTTAACTTATGAACAGTAGAGGGTTGAATCCTAACACAACCAAGAAAACCAGAACCTTGTCGCTTATGTATTTTACGTTGATTCCACACACTGAAAATAACACAAACATTTAATATACTTTAAAAATATATATACCAACCTAAAATAAAAAACCTAATTATATCCTATTCATACCTGATAGTGATTCCTTCCCCTTTTGTCAAATATAAATCATAATGGGTATTCCATTTGGGTTCCAGTGTAGCTTTAACGGCGGTTGTTGAATAAACTTGACCGCTGCCATCCACTGATATCTTTGCAAATGGATCTGGTAACCCTAATTGACATAACAAGGTATTACATAAAACCTACCAGTACCAGTAACCAGTGAAGCTAATTCATAAACATTTATATTGTTTAATATCTAAAGGATGATTTATCCAACTAGTTAGAAATTTTATTGATTAAGATATTAAAAAAAAAATATGTAACATTTAAAAATATCTAGTTAACATGCATAGCCATGTTAGGCTTATTTTGAAAAAATAGATTCTATATATATGGGCAGGGATTCACGAAAGGATAAAAACGGTCATACATGGTATGTTAAATTAGTTGAAGCAGGTAGTGATATGGTACCTCAATTGGTAAAGTGTCAAGTCAGTTTCAGGGAGACTGCGGAACACGTTCAAGTTTATTTTTCATTTTATATATATTTAAAATTCAAATTGGTTGGAGTGAGAAGTACTTCTATGATAATTATTTCTTAAAGCCAAGATATCCAAGACACAAGTAAATGATATTATCAAATTGCCGAGTGTTAACATTTACAAAACCACAAAATGAATACAGTAGAACTGGGATAGTTTGAACCTTGATAATTTGGAAAAATAATTTCTAAGTTTCTTTTCTCAGAGCCTAAAAGCTATTACTTAAAATACACAACCTCTATAACTGAATTTATTAATTTCAGTATTTGCCCTTAGTTACTGAAAAATTTTATTTTGACAATTGGAAGTATCATTTTAAACGTTGTTGTAGGAGTTGTTAGGGTTGTTGGTATTTATTGCTTGCACATGTAAATTAATTAATCATTTAATGTAAACACAACATTATCTATTGTCACTTTGAAATACTTTAATTTAGTAAAGTACAATGTCTGACTTGGATCATCAGTTTTTCCATTGTGATGTTTCCTCGCTGGAATGATATAACAAAAGTGACTTAAGTAAGCCAAGTCCAAATTATAGTGATAGTAATAATTGCACTTTTCATTAGATGTATTAATTGCCTCGGATGTAGTTTTAGTAAACATCGTGAATATTTCTTTCTATCATAGTATTCTCAAAGGGCACATTTTAATTAGCCACCATATGTAAAAATATGATCTATTGATTTATTCTCAACTTAAAATATTTCCTGTATGCCATAAACTTTAACTTCTCAAATTGCATATGTACTATTTTTGTTTACATAACAAAATATTTATCAGGAATCAGTTAAGAAGTATAGGACATGTCATTTATGTATATATTTTTTTATCATAATAGAAATAAGACACTTTAGTGACATAGTATTGCTGTTATCAATATTGGTTATCAGATTAACTGTATTGAAAATAAGTATGCAATATTAAAGATATTAATATCCTCAAAGTGTAATCCCAATCTCAGATGTTATAAACTAAATGTTAAAACAAAATTTAGTAACAAGCAATATTAAATTTTAGAGGTGATCAAATTAAAACTTACACAAAATTCTAAAATTTTTGTATGAAAAAATTTGTGCAAATGTACTCCTAGCAAGTAGGTATTCCATTATTAAATCCTTATGAACTTTATCACTCTTGTTATAATTTCTTAGAATTGTAATGCATGAGGTTGAGGTTGAAGAGAAACAAGGAATGATTTTAAGGCCAACAATAACTGTTGGATAAAAGACATTTATAACAAAAATCTAATATATTTAAAAGTATTCATTTCTTAGTACTGTACATTGGTAATAAAGGTTATAAAACTGATGCACTTCTTTTCTTCAGAAACAAAACTAATAATTTTTATTGAATCTTGCAATAAATCATATAATAATAGCAATCACAAGGCTGTCTATTTGTTTAAGTTATTTTCTTAAAAATTACTATACAACAATTTTTCTGTTAAAAAATTGGATATTCAGATAATTGGTGTTGTGATGTTTATCATTTTTTATTTACACACACTGCTCACCCTCGATGATATTTATAACAAATTTAAATTCACATCACATACAATGAATGAACTGACCTTCACATGATTATAACAAAACCATTTATGTTTCCAATTATACAATAGTATTAGGCACAAAGGACATTATAGATGTAGAAATATTATAAATACACCATTATATAAGTTATAAAATTGTTTAAAAGTTTAGAACTTTTAGTTATATATTGACTAGGTTACCAAAATAATGTAAAGTAAAAGTTAATGTTTTAATTAAATTAAAATTATAAAATATACGATAGTCAATAAAATCTTAGGTTTAGTATTATGTGTTTGAACCATATGATTGCATTACATCCTTTAAAATGACCAAATACTTAACTCAATGCCTATGTCAGGAATATACTTAACACTTACGAAATAAGTCTCTGCGGACCAAATTTCTTGCGCATAATACTGAAAAGAAAATTAAACCAAATAATTTTAGATTGACATTCAAAGCTCATATTGAAATTAAATTCTACGAGTTTAAAGAACAAACAAGTGAAAGGCTTTAAACACTTACTAGTAAGTCGAATTTTTTGTGCACCATATTTACGATTTGACACTGGAGTCGACATTTTTACATTCTACTACACATCACCGTGTTTTGTTTCTTCGGCTTAGAATTACATTCGTTTTAATTTTATAAACTTACAATCTCCATCTTTATTTTATTCTGTTCACTGACTGTTTTTTCTTGTTTTTTTTTTTACGGCTCTGGATTCTATATAAATTGACTTATTACAAAAATGTACACAGAGTAATATCGTGATAACAGACAACATTAGTTTAATAATTTATAAGTGCTATAATATCTTGAATATTAAGATTTCTAATAAAAAAATCAAAATATGAAATAACCTAATAAATATCATAAGTAAATAAAGAAAAATAGGGTTTTCATATTTTTAAAGCGTACATTGTCGTAGACAACAGATTTTTTTCTAGTGATGTAACATTGTGTACACTCATCCGCGATGTGAATAGTGATCTTTAAGGCTGTGGTCATACCTACCGTTTTTAAAAGGCTGATTAGGTGCTTTCTATCACTTGCTAGAACGAGATACATCGTTTAGTTGCATTTCGTTCTAGAAAATGACTTAGATAGTATAAAAAATAAAAAATGAGAAGAAAATAAATAAGAAATGAGGATAAAATAAAAATACAAAATCAAAAAAGATTTATTGAAAGTAAATTAAAAAAAATATAAACAGGTTAACACATATTTTTTAATTTTATATTCACCACTTCGAGAACCTCTTATAAAAGATATAACAAATAAATTGCAATAAAACTACTGCCATATTTTTCTAAACTACATATAAAAAGTTTTCATTCCCAATTTTTTCTATGCAATCGTGTCAATTCATATCTATCGTCAGTTAACATCCGTTGGAAATCTGGAATAATATACCGTGGATTTATCATATTTATGTTGCAGAATTTATAAGAATAACACTGGATAAAATTATCGATAACTGTGCTTAAAAATATATAGAAAACTTTAAAATGATGAAATATTCTAATAAGTATTGCATATAGCAGTCTTATAATTGTGCCATAGGACAATTTTCTCTTTATAATTTATAAACCAGGTAAAAAACACAAATAGTTGTATTGTAACGAAGAAAAACGTAAAAAAAATACCATGTTAGATCACTTACCGATGGAAGGTTACTTTTGAAATTTCTTTCCGGGAAGAATGGGATTTACATCCCCTCATAATGTAGGACGTTGCTTATGCTATAAGGTTATATTTTCTCTCAACGAAACGGAGCGAATTTGTAAATAACAATATATGAATTTGTAAATAAAACTAAACAAGAACACGTACACATCACAAATCACAAGTGGAAATTGCTCTTGGAAACGACGGGAAACTTCGAAAATGCGCTGTTATTTTTCTTTGGGTAAAATTTAATTTATCTTTATTTAATAAGATTCAGTATAGTTAAGAAGTGTAAATAAGTTTATTTTTATTTATTATCTCCTTATCTTGTTATAAATAGTGTTTCTTCAATTAGGTAAGTAATTTATTTATTTTTTAATATGAATGAACCGCCGGATCCTGGCGGTACTGTCCCCCCTGCTGTTAACTTCGTCACAATAGAATGTGATGTATCTGGCATGGATACAGATAGTTCTGATAGTTAAGTTAACAAATCTAGAAAACGAGTCGTCTCTCATAGAATCTGTAAGGGATGTAATAAAAAATAACGTAAGAACTTAGGTAACCAAACGAATATTGGATGTGTATGTAAAGAGCAAAATAATATTCAGGACATCGTAGGCCCTCATACTCCCTTCACAAATAATCAAATATTGCCATTAACAACCAATACGAACACTACAACATCTACACCAACAGGCAGAAGAGTTTTTAATCTATATGACTTATCACCCTATACTATTCATGTAAAAAGATTACACACATTAAATGATGGAACTACAATACACCCTATAAGCTTTGGAAAGATACTGATACAGAGTAAAATAAATAATATCAACAATGGCAGCATAAAAAGAATAGGACGTAATAGAATTTAAAGTGCACCTCACTAATATCAGGGGTTTGCACTCTAATATCCTAGCTGTCCATCACCACCTGGAGACAGAACAACCGCACCTGTTCTTTTTGACGGAGACGCAGATACAATGTCCCTTAAGCGCTGCGCACCTGGATTATCCCGGATACACGTTAGAGCACAACTTTCGCTCACGTGCCGGAGTCTGCGTGTATGCGCGGAACGACCTCTGTATCCAGCGTCTCCGTCACCTTGAAGACCCCACTTTTTCTTCTTTATGGGTTTTAGTAGACACAGGAAACGAAAAAATCCTGTATTCCTGTGTTTACCGTTCGCACAGCGGTGACCAGGAGACAACTAGATTATTCGAGTATCTCGGTGAGGCTGCTGATATGGCTCTGCATCAGTTCCCTTAAGCGCAGCTCGTCTTTCTGGGGGATTTTAATGCCTGTCATCAGGACTGGCTGTTCCCGTACCAGAAGACCGACCATGCTGGAAGAGAAGCGCGGAACTTTGCGTTGTCCTTGGACCTCTTTCAGCTGGTGAAGCAAGCGACAAGGGTACCAGATATGGTAGGCCATACAGCCAATTGCCTGGACCTTCTGCTGACAACTGATCCGGACAGGTATCGGGTAGAGGTTACCTCTCCCTTGGGAACCTCCGATCACTGTCTGGTGAAATCTGTGTTTACATATTCCCCACCAGCTTTCGAACCTCATGGTGTTAGGCGAGTATGGAAATACAAGTCAGCAGATTGGGATGAGATGCGGCACATTTTTGCGTCTTATCCTTGGCGGCAGGTCTGCTTCTCTTCTTTGGATCCGTCGAGTTGCGCGGATGCTATAACCGACGTGGTGCATCAGGCAATGGGTATTTTATTCCTTTTGCTGACGTACCCATCGGTGGCAAAGCTCGCCCATGGTTTAATGCCGAATGTGTTCATGCTCAAGACGGAAAACATTCGGCATACCTCATTTGGACTGATGCTCGAAGTCGCAAAACTCCGTATGTAAGTACAAAGAAGAGAGCCTTTAACCTAGCTGCCAAGTCCTACAAAAAGGCATTGCGGAAGGCTCGTCTCGATCGAATCGCTAAGAATGGCGAAAAGCTCTCTGTCAGACCAACTGGCAGTCGAGCTTTCTGGTCTCTTGCGAAAGCGATCGAGTCGAATTTCTGTCAACCCTCACTGCCTGCTCTGCTGAAGCCGGATGGATCCCTGGCTCACACAGCAACAGAGAAAGCGAATGTATTTGCTTCTCTGTTTGCTGATAATTCGTATCTAGACACTGGCAATGCTTCTCCAGCCCATCTTCCTCACTGCGGTATTTCGATGCCTGAAATCTGCATCACTAACAAAGAGGTATGGAGAACATTGTGTCGTTTGGATGTGAATAAAGCCAGTGGTCCTGATGGTATAGCAGTCATTCTGCTCAAGACATGTGCAGCTGAGTTGTCTCCTGTACTGACACGTCTGTATCGCCTCTCTTTCATGACTGGAATAGTGCCGAAATCCTGGAAGCTTGCCAACGTGCAACCCGTGCCCAAAAAAGGCAGCCATGCGAATCCTGTCAATTACAGACCGATTTTAATCACCTCCATACTCTGCAAGATTATGGAGCGTGTATTGAACTCGCGCCTACTAGCATACCTAGAAGGTAACGATCTCCTCAGTGACCGACAGTACGGGTTTCGCCGTAATAGGTCTACCGGGGACCTCCTAGTGTATGCTACGCACATTTTAGGCGAAGCCATCGAAAGGAACGGAGAAGCGGTCGCCGTCTCTCTGGACGTCTCGAGGGCATTTGACAGGGTCTGGCATGCGAGCCTTATAAGAAAGCTTTCAGCGTACGGTATATCTCCTGGTATGATTGGGTGGATAACGGACTTTTTGAGCCATAGATCTCTCCGTGTTGTTGTCGACGGGTGTTCTTCGGAACCCTTGACAATAAATGCCGGAGTACCTCAGGGGTCCATTCTTTCTGCAACTCTTTTTCTGTTGCATATTAACGATCTGCTGAAGCCCGGTGTCTATGGGTATGCAGACGACAGCACAGTTGTAGAAAGATATCTGCCAAGTTCTCGGGCTAGTAGAGATGAAGTACAGTCTGAAAGAGAAGCCATGGTGCAACGTTTGAATGACAAACTTCAGGCAGTCTCCGCATGGAGCAATGCCAATCTTGTCAAATTCAACGCCACCAAAACGCAGACGTGTTTGTTCACCGCCAAAAGGAGCCCTTTCACCTTGGCTCCTACTTTCCAGAATGTATCCTTGGAATACAGTGACTGGCTTGAGTTGTTAGGCTTTGAGATCTCCTCGAACCTCAACTTTGGTCGGTACATTGAGTTCAGAGCAAGAGCAGCTGCAGGAAAACTTGCCGTACTTGCGAAGGTGCGACAGTACTTTACACCGGGACAGTTTCTTGTTTTATACAAAGCACAGATCCGGTCGTGTGTAGAGTACTGTGGCCACATATTTGCTGGTGCCGCAAAGACTCATCTTGCTGTTCTGGACTCAATTGAGAGGCGAGCAAAGAGGCTTATTGGCGACCCTAAATTGGTTGACTCCAACCTCCACAGCCTTGAACACAGGCGTAGAATTGCTAGCCTCTCAGTATTCTATAGGATACATTTTGGTGAGTGTGCGCAAGAATTACACGAGTTAATTCCCCCGTCCCCATTCCATCACCGGACGTCCCGACGCACGGCAGGTATCCATCCCTACGTTGTGGACACTCCACCTGTCCGAACGAAGCACTATGCTTCGTCTTTTTTAGTGCGTACAGCGAAGGACTGGAACAATCTGCCTGCGTCGGTATTTCCGGCAAATTATAATGTGGGTGTCTTCAAGAGGAGAGTGAATAGGCTGCTAGGTTAATGCGCGTTAACACCTAAGACTACATTTCACTTACCATCAGTGGGAATGTAGTCAAGTATTAACCTAGTTTTGTATAAAAAAAAAAAAAAAAAAAAAATACTACTTTTCATATATCAATAATAGATTCGCCATTAACAGAACACAAACAAATATATTTTGAACTGAAAAAAGTAAAACAAGACGTTTTAAAAAAAATACAGTACAAGGACTACAACCTATTTCACAAGTTTATTAAAGATAATTTAACGCAAAATGATATTCATAATTATGAAACATTTGATATAAGTTTTGAGATTAACGTGGTTATTTTCACTAGAATTATCTATAAAAACGGGATTATTGCCACGGTCAGTTATATTATTATTATTACCTCGATATTTCGAAGCGGTTACACGCTCCATGGTCACGAGTAAATAATAATATAACTGACCGTGGCAATAATCCCGTTTTTATAGATAATTCTTATGAAACATTTGATTCAATCATTAAGCAAGGAATAGCTAAACACACAATCACAAAATACAAAATTGAAAATCCTCCGCAACAAGATTGGATTAACAAACATATAATTGACCAAATTAATGAACGAAACAAGTTATGGATTATGAGTAAAAATGATCCTAATAATAAACACAAAAAAGAAAAATATGAAATAGAAAATAAGAAAGTAAAAAAACTAATAAGCTATAATATAAATAAATACTATCACAAGGAGTTTTCTAAATATAAAAGCAAACCGAAGAAGAAGTGGAAACTAATAAATGATTTAGCATGTAATAAAATAAGACTACCTTCAGCTCCTTCAAAATTAATAATTAATAATACAGAAATTACAAATGATTACGATATTTGTCAGGCTTTCAATATGTTCTTCGCATCAATTGGCCCGAAATTAGCTAAAAATATAACACGCAAAACTAATAAAATAGATAACTTAAATACACAATTTCACAATAATTGCCTAACCAATTTTAAACCATGTACAGAAACTGAATTACTAAACATAATTAACACCCTAGACAATAATACCAGCTCGGGAATGGATTGTATAACTACAAAAAGCATAAAACGGTGTAAAACTGAATTAGTGAAAAATTTAACTAATTGCTTAAATAATTGTTTAGAGAAGGGCATATTTCCTGACTCCCTTAAAATTGCAAGAGTAACTCCGGTCTTTAAAAGCGGTAATAAAAATGACCCAAATAATTACCGACCAATATCGGTACTGCCTGTACTTTCTAAAATCTTCGAACGTGTCTTATACAGCCGATTATTAGATTATTTAAATAATATCAACTTTTTATATGAACATCAATACGGCTTTCGTCCAAAATCCAGTACATTAAATGCAACTATTGACCTAGTTACCAAATTGACCTATAATATTGACAATAAACAAATTGGGCTTGGAGTTTTTATTGATATTAAGAAAGCGTTTGACACTGTAAGTCATTTCATACTCCAGAAAAAATTACAAAGTATTGGTATAAGTGGTCTAGCTTACAAAATATTCGTGTCCTATATTAGTGACAGATACCAAGTCGTCAGAATTGGAAATTATGAGAGTAATCAAGCTAAAATAGTGTGCGGAGTTCCTCAGGGTTCCATTTTAGGTCCACTACTCTTCCTAATTTATATTAATGACATCAGTCAGCTGGAACTTTCGAGTCATATTACCTTATATGCAGATGATACCTCTCTCTTTTACTTCGGATGTTCTATAGATGTTATAGTGGACGAAGCTCAAAGTTTAAGACACATCTTTTAACCGTAAATATAAGCAAAACCTCTTACATATTTTTCTTGGCAAAGAATAAAAAAAGTACAAGTTTTAGCCCATTATTACTTGATAATGAACCGCTGAAAAGATCGACGCAGGAGAGATATCTTGGTCTTATATTAGATAACAGACTAACTTGGAAACCTCACATTGAAGAAGTAAGAACCAAGGTATCTCCCTTGGTAGGATTGGTGCGAAAAATATCCAGATACATTCCAAATTTCATCCGAAAATTAATATATAATGCTCTTGTGAAGCCATATTTAGAATATCTCATTCAAATATGGGGAAATGCGGCCAAGACTAATCTTAAAGACCTTTGTGTAACACAAAATAAAATAATAAAGTCGCTATTTAATTTTCACAGACTAACATCTACACAAAAAATATATAAAAGCACAAAAATATTCAACCTAACCAGTAGCGGATTTAGGCTTAGGCCCGTGAGGCCCGGGCCTAGGGCGGCAAATTTTGAGGGGCGCCAAATTTTTAAGATGGCTAAAATTTTTAATCGATTGGGTGTTCTGTAAACTGCAATTATATTTAATTATTTTATACACACACACACAAATATGTACATATATGTTTTTATATATATATAAACATAACATAACATATATAACATATATATATATAACATATATATATATATATATATATATATATATATATATATATATATATATATATATATACTGTTACAAAAGATAAAGGGCGCCATAGTCTCGGGCCTAGGGCGTCCTCAAACCTAAATCCACTACTGAACCTAACACAACTATACACTTATCATACATGCGTACTTATAAAAAAAAATATTACTAACACTACCCACTCTAAGATAACATTTGAAAATAAAACACATAAATACCATACAAGAAATAAACAAAATCTAAGCTTACCACAACCAAGAACAAACTATGGGAAATGTAACATTATGTTTGAAGGAGCTAAGGTATACAACAGTTTACCGATAGATATAAAAAGTTCAAAATCATTAATCGTTTTTAAAAGAAAATTTAAAGAATATATATTTAATATTTACACTGGGACTAGGATAGTTGTGAAAATATTGAACTGTTATAAATAAGATACCTATTACAAAAGTGTTAAAAATTCCAATGTTAAAAATTGTTTATTTTTATTTTAGTTTTAATTTTCTCTTGCAAGTGAACAGTTTGTAATGTTCTTTTTAGAGAAATAAATTCTTTGAACTGAAATATATTAGTAACGAAACAATTATAAAGGAAAAATATATAATAAATTGATATTTATAATTTATGATGGTTTTTCACCATATAAAAGCAACTCAAAGCGCGAGTCCATAAAAGAATATACCAGATATAAAATTATTTTTTATTGATTTATCATTTTATTAAAAATTTTATAAAATTATAAAGATATTAGTGTTGATTTTAATTTAAACAGTATAACATGTCAATAGTATGGTGCAACACATAACTCCCGGAATTTATGTGAAGTTATGAGCGAAATTTGAAGGGGATATCTGCACATGTATTGTCGCTCGCACAATACTTCTATAACAAATCTATCCATCTAGCATCTGTCACCTGCGTCTTGGTCATGAGTGTACTCCTGTTCACCTGGCTAAAATCAGAGTTCGTGGTCACTCATTGTGGGAATGTGGCCTTGGCGAAGGCTCGACCTCTCACATTCTTTTTTCATGCCCCAATCTCCTCCGTCCTATATATGACATTCTTCCCTCTGAAATCCCTCGTACTATAAATGTTCAATGTTTGTTAATGTTAGTGTTTAGTCCTTACTGTTCCTTGCTGTGTAAATATTTTGAAATTAATAAAATTAAGTTGTAACCATGTGAATGTCCTAGTGTAATTAGTTAATTTTTGTGTAATTGTAAAGTGTAGTTTTTTAATAGTCTAACATTATATATTTGTGTTGTTTTAGATCACGGTGCAACAATGAAAGTCTGACTATTTTGTCTATTTTCCAAATTGAATTGAGACTGTTATCTCATCTTCACCGATCAATCTCTTCCGTGTGTTCTCCACCCTACGTGACATTGGCGGAATCAACCGTGCTTTACTGGCACAACTGAAAGCCATTAAATCAATCTATCTATCTGTCTATCTATCTATAACAAATATTATTTTTTATTTATATTTACTAGTAGGTAATGTAATATTTACCTAAAAGTGGTATTGTCCTTACTTAAATTTTATATTTTGAAAAATTTGTAGTAATTATTGCTTTCCAATAGTTTATATTCTATCTAAGATATGATTTATTTATTAAGGTAACTGGTAAGGTAAGGTATGAGGAATACTTATAACAATAAAAACAATAAAAGGCACCAACGAACTTAACAAAAACAAAAAAGGAAAAAGAAAAAAAACGCAACAAAAAACCTCAATAAAATATTAATAGCGAAAAAAAATACTCAACAGGGAATATGCATAAAATTTAAAATGCTTTCAAATATTTTTTTTTCGGATACTTATTATCATCTTATTATAACAAAACCTTTTTTTTATTTAGTAATCATTTAAGGCTATAAAATAATTTACAAAAACTAGCAGACCCGGGCACGCGTTGCTGTCGTTGCTAAGGTTTTGGATATATCTATTACATTGTAGTAAACTATTTAGGAAGTCACGGTATTAGAAAAAATAAAATAAATATTTAAAAAACCCCCGACCGCTAAGAAAAGGAAAAATTCAAAATGCAGTTAAATTTATCAAGGTCAATAACGAAATAACAATATTTTGATATTATCGTATAGTCAAAGACCTCATTCATTAGCTCCGAAAATTTTGTAAAACAGACACTCATCAACGTACGTACAAAGGTTACCGGACGTAACGACTTCAATAAGTACATAATAATATTACCATCCTTTTTAGACGTCATCTAGCATCGGGGTTTATTTAATTAATTTTTTTCTGTTTTTTTAAATTATTTCACTTTTTTCTATGTTGTACTAAATGAACCTACGAATACACTAATTTCCCCTGTTTAGGTTTTTACTATCAATATTGTATAAAAACCAGCACCAATCAAATTTTGGGCACGACTGCTTCTATTTCGACTAAACATAGCTAAGAACCATATCGACAAACCAAGCTTTCGATTAAAAAAAACCGCATTCAATTAAAATTATAGTTATTATAGATTAAAAAATTCCGTTTACGTATTTGGCCGCTACGTATCCACAGACAGACACACAGATACACAAATCTACAGGTCAAACTTATAATACCCCTCTTTTTGGGTCGGGGGTTAAAAATAATGATGTGGGCCGCTATGTTTTTTTACATAGATGCATGATTACATATATGTTCTGTACAAAGAACATGGCGACGTCTATGACTGATTTTCTACTACCATTACCTAATCCTTGATACAGTAATATTATAATTATCAGTGATGCACCGAATATTTGGTAAGTATTCGGTATTCGGTGTATTTGTCATCTTTTTCGCAATTCGTATTCGGCCGAACCATTTGGTTTTGATGCCGAATATATTCGGTTCGAGTATTTGCATTTTTTTGGCAACACCACGCTATGCTATACTACTAACTACACTATACGTTAGGCGTCTGCGCTCCACTACTTGATCAACAGGGTGGTTGCAACAATGAAATCATTATTTACCAAAGAAGACGAAAACGTTAAAGCCGGTCTAAAAATTCACCGGATTGGGATTTGAAAGAGGTCTTTGAACACGATTGATCAAAATTATCGTACAGTTGAGGTATTTAATTTTAAATTTAATTATTATTATTTTATTTAAGATGGTAACAAATGAGTACACTACAAATTTATGAATAAGGTATGTAGGGCAGATAGTTTTAAATTTTTGAAAATATTATTTGTTATTTAAAATTATTTATAATTAATTTTTAATTTAATTTTGCGCTAATCGGTGAATAATATTTTTGGTTGACCCGTCTCACATAAATAGATTCAACGAAGAAGCAGGTATAATTTGACTGTATTATGTTCATTATAATATGAGTTTATATATACTTCAGTCTAAGTATTACGTGGCGGAATATTTTAAGACTAAAAATTAACTCATAATTTATTCTCAGCAAATAGTTTTACTGATAAAGTACCAATATTGTGTGTTTAATGAAATGGTGACAATACTACATTTTGTTTTTCAGCAGATATATCTACATTGACACCTTTACTTCCATACTTTGGTTTAATATTAACTTGCACAGCTTAGTCACTTGGTAATTTATCTTCAATATTCGAAAAGCAAGGCTCTGCCTTATGATCATCACATTCAATAGAAGAAGTACTGAGTCCTGGCTAATTAATATCACAGACATTTGTATGGGCAGTGCTAGGACTTACTTAGTATATCACTTCTTTGTGAAGGTTCACCATTTTTTTAAACATTACTACTTTTACTCAATGTTTTAATTTTCACTTTGAAAAAAACTAGATTCTTTTCTCTACTGTGAAGTGTGAATATTTATTCTAGAGGTAAAATTTAAATTATAGTAAAGAATCCTTAAATTTTATATGTTAAATTTTTAGTTTAGGGGTATTTATTTATTAGGGTTTAGTATTTTTTTTAGGGGTTTTCGAAATTACATTTAGGGGGAAATAATTTCAGGTGTTTGCAACACTGATCTGTATCCTGTTTTTACTTTTACAAAATTAATAATAAACAAAGTTTTTTAAGAAACATAAATTCGATTACTTAGACTAATAAATTATTACTTTCTAATTTGTATGTTGTAAACTTTAAATATTCCAAAATGTAAATAACTACATGTTTAGTACATTATAAACGGATTACGGAAGATATACAAACATCAACTGAGCAATACTATGATAATTTATTAGTTAGAATATGATCCGAACGAATACGGATTACGGAATAAATATTGACAAGTGATAGTAATACAGTTATAAGCTGTATAGATAATTTCTATCTTAAGTAAAGTAAACACTTGTAACTAATATCAGATATTGTTTTAAGATAATTTCGTTATCAAGTTTTTATTCTCTGTTGGATTGTTTCAAAATTGTTTAAAAGGAAGTACATTTTAACAATGGGTCCAATAATCCTAGTTCATGGAGGTGCTGGGGATATTCCGCAAAGTAGAGTCGAAGGAAAGCTGAATGGTGTTAAAGTTGCTGCAACTGTTGGACAGAAAATATTATTACAGGGTGGTAGTGCTTTAGATGCTGTTGAAGCAGCGGTGGTCTCTATGGAAAAGGATGATTTTTTTAATGCAGGTGAATTCAAGTGCGCTCTATACTTAGTGCGTTGTTATTAGTTGTTCTACCATAAAAAAATATATTTCAGGATTTGGGTCTGTTTTAAATTTACGTGGGGAAGTTGAAATGGAGGCCAGTATTATGTGTGGAAAGGATCTTAATGTTGGTGCTGTGACTTTAGTCAAAGATTTTCTGCATCCCATAAGCATAGCTCATAAAGTCTTAACAGATTCCCCACATTCACTATTAGGTGGCGAGGGTGCCTCAATATTTGCTTTGGACAAGGTAACATTTGCTATTGCTGTACTTCAAATGTTTACTGTTTTATTTAATATTATTTTATAGGGATTTTCTAAAGTTCCTCCAGAGTCTTTGATTAGTGAACATGCCAAAGCTGCTTTAAATGACTTCCTAGAACATGGAGAATTTGGCAGAACTGAAATTGGAGAAACTACAGTAAGTTACTAATTCATCAAAAAATTAGAGGCTTTGTTTTCAGAGTAACTCAATTTTATGAATATCATTATAAAATCAATCAATCTTTACAGAGTGATGTAGGCACAGTAGGTGCAGTCGCTCTTGATAAAAATGGTCATATTGCTGTGGCAACTAGTACCGGAGGCATGAGTGGCAAAGCAGTGGGACGTATTGGAGACACACCACAAATAGGCAGTGGTACATATGCCGATGATAATATTGGTGGAGTTTCTACTACAGGTATCTTGAAAGTATCCTAGTAAACATTACATTGCTATAAAATTATGTAACTTATGTTCATATTTTAGTAAAATAATTTTTAATTGTTAAGGACATGGTGAAACTATACTGAAGTATTGTTTGGCTCATAGCATTATAAAACTAATGGAAAATGGAAGAAGTGCAAGTGCTGCTACTAAAATAGCAATTGAGGGTAAATATATTACATATTATCTCAAAATGAATGAAACTGATATTTAAAAAGTCTATTGACTTAAATAAAAATTATAATCCAATTTTAATATTTTAAACAGGAATGACAAAACGTCTTAATAATACTGCAGGGGCAATAACATTATCCAAAGATGGGGATGTTGGTGTTTATTTCAGTTCCAAAAGACTGGCATGGGCCTACATAAAATCTAACAAAATATTTTCTGGCATTGAACAAGATGAAGTTCTTGTAGATGATTATGTAGCAGTTTAATTATTATTATTATTCAGTGAAGGTATTACTTTAAACCTTGCAAGTTAATAATTTTATCAAAATATATATATTGTTTATTATATAAAGATATTAACATCTCATGTCCATTGTGGATAACATATTTTTAACTAAATAATGTTGCACTATAATTGCAACATCTTTTAATAAAGGATTTAGAAGGACTGGGCTTCTTTTACAAGTTTTCTCTACCTTCATTATCCTGTATATCTAATAACCTTAAAAATAGTAATTATTTTATCTATTGTCAACACATTCTATAAAGAATATTGTACATATACATAGTATATGCAAAGGGGTATAATCCTTAGTGGTTAGAAATAATTCTGCTTGGTTTTTATAAAAGTTCGAATCCTTTTACTCATTAATTCAAACCCAAAATTATATAAATATTATAAATACATTTTTTTTGTATTTAAATAGGTATTATAAATACATGTTTTTTACAAACTTTCCCATGATATTATTGTATAATTATATACAGCGCTTAATACTCAAATCTCAATACATATATATTTTTAATTTGGTAGATTAGATTTTAATTTTTGCTTATTAACTTTGTTAGAAAATTTAGTAACTAACTAGTAACTATTTATTTTATAATTTAACTTATAGAATTGTTACTTAAAGTTAATTGATGTCAGTTTCAATCTTTCTCATTTAAGTTTGTACTCCTTATACTCTTTATTTACCAAGATTAAAACGACTAGAGCTTAAAGTACTTTTTCTTATAACACAGATACACTTAATTAAGTAGGGGTAAGGGGAGCCCACAGGGCAAAGAGTACTAATTACTAAATTTAATAGAGTGCCCGACTCCGATGTTTGGACTACTAGCGCCTCCTAGACTTAGGCGGACGAAAACTACTTCGGAATGTCTGGTATGCGGATACTGCGCATTCCTTACGAATTCCTTAATAATATTTTTAATTTTCATAAAACTATTTATTATAAATGAAAAATGGAAAAACGTGTTTAACCATTTTACATTTATAATAAGTAGCTTTATATAAAGTGTTTACATGAAAATAAGAGTAAATAAAAACAAATTCTAAGTATGGGTAAAGACCCATACTTAGAGTTTGTTTGTGTAATCACACAAAAAAAAATGAAAACGGCAAAAGAGAAAGCATCATTTGCTTTCTCTTTTCTTTTGATGAACATATTTTAGGCTGACTCTCTTGCATGTATAACTATCGGCATGAAACACCGCCCATGGACTAGATTGCGCAGAAGTCTAAATTAAGGTTTCTGATCGGACTGCGAGTAGCGAGGGATGAAGGACGGCCGTATGTAGCTCTGAGAAGCTCTCCAGCAGCAATTTACCGGTTTCCCCCCTAAATTTAGGGGAAAAATAAGTCCTCCGAGGTTTCTTTAGGGAGACAATGTTTTGGGATTTTGTTTAGAGGTTTTTAAATTTCGTTTAATATTTGAAAAATACCGTATTATCGGTATAATTTTCAAACAAGGTTGTAACTGCTGACCCGTATTTTGTTTCTTGACATTTGACAGGTAACATTAAATTAAAACTAAAAGTTCCAAAACATCATGATTATTTCGAGAGAAATGTTATAAATTAAGGTTAATATGCAAAATTTAAATGATAGTAATGAATCCACATATTCTGTTTGTTAAATCTGTAGTTAAGGGGTTTTTGAGTTTATTGTCAATTTAAGCATTTATTTTATCAATAATCCAGTTTTAGTGTTTGTTAATAAGATGAAAATGTACTGAATTACTACGCCAAAAACAATAAAATATTTTTTTATCAAAGAGAATATTTTATTTAATTTTCTGTAAATGCTTGTTTATTATCTATTTTTCTTTAAAATTGGACTAACATTACAATAAATGAATAACCTAGTTTCTAATTGATTATCATAAATATTTTAATTTGTGTTTCATTTAATTGCCTCTTCATTTTTTTTAAGAATAAACTTAGATCATAATAACAATATATAGTAATTACGATACATTTCGAAGTTAGGATTAAAATTTGGATCTTATTAGGGCAATTAAAAAATATTTTACTTTAATAAGTGTTTAAAGGTTCATTAGGTTGATTAAATTGTAATCAAAAAGGAGAGGAAGCTAATAAGTTATTTTTTTTACCCAAAATAGTTGCTATAAAATCATTAAATAATATAATTATTATTATCAGTAAAATATAAAAAATAATATTCATAATTATTAAGTGTATATTTAAATTACGAAGGAAAACTACATCAGAAAGTGTTAATAGTTAGTACATGAAAATATAGCTATTTTTGTTTTTGAAGTTAAACTTCTTTATCGGGGTTGGAAAAAAATTTTGTGTAACATTTTTTCGTTAAGCGTCACATTTTTCCGTTACGCGGCATCTCTTTGAAGTGAAACTTCTTTATCGACAGATGGGATAAAATTTTATAGCAATGTCAAAAAATTATGACGTTTTTCTGTTACGCGCCATCTTTATTTCTAAGTCACATTTTTCCGTTACGCGCCATATTTGAAATGAAACTTTTTTATCGACGCTTGGGAGAAATTTTATAGCAATGTCAAAAATATGTAACGTTTTTCTGTTAAGCGCCTAATTTATTTTTGCTTAAACTTTATCTAATTTAGCTTAATTAGCCATTCCTGTAAAGTTGTAATTAGTGAATCATTTTTCAAAAAATTATGTCATAAAGAAGATTCATTTCCTACATGTGTACACTAATACACACACATATTTTTTTTAATGAAATATAATTAAAACCCGTTCGAGAACTCAGCTTTTCCATAAGTCTAACCAAAATTCATAGAGATATTATACTAATTCTTTGCCAAAATAGCAACAATTAAATTAAAAAGTGTTGTTACAATAACACCGTTTACCATCATAGAACTATTACCACCAGAAATGTATCAATAGTAAAAAGATATAAGTCAAAACTGACAGTTGACAAATGTGAAATGAGCGTCACATTGGAGAGGAATTAGGGGCTTTATCAATTGATAATGGCATATATAGCAATATTTATTACAAAAAGTACGATTAAAATTCCTATACTATAAAATAAAATAATACTTGTTATATTTATAGCTACTGGTTAATCACTTGTGTAAAATAATGTCCTTCCGATTCAAAGCTACGGAATTACAATATTTTAATTGGATGTTTAAATTAGCACCTTGTTTTCCTGTTAGTGCCTCAAAAATTAATATTATAACAGAACCAAATAAATTTTACGAAACACTATGCCTTAGATTTAGTAATGCTAAACATAGGATATCTATTGCCAGTTTATACATAGGGACTGGTCCTTTAGAAAAAAAGTTATTGGAGGTTACAGTTAAAAATGTAAAAAATATAAGTGATTTAAATATTAAAGTATTACTTGATTACCAACGAGGAACCCGAGGGGATACTAATTCACGCACTTTATTTTATGACTTTATGAGTGATATCTCAGATAGATGTCACCTAGCTTTGTTTCAAACACCAAAACTCCAAGGTTCCTGGTCAAAAGCACTTCCTTCTCGCTATAATGAAATCGTCGGACTCCAACACATGAAGTTATACATTGCTGATGACTCTGTTATTATTAGTGGTGCAAACTGTTCCAATGACTATTTTCAACAGAGACAGGATCGTTATATAGAAATAAAAGATGCAGATTTAGCAAATTTTTACTCTGAGCTAATAGGTACGAAAACAGTAAGTTTATTTTAGCAAAACTTATCTTGTTATATAGTGCATATTCTGAAGTTTCAAAAATAATATTTTTTTTTCTTTTAGATGAAGTAGTAAAATATAGTAAGAAGGATAGCTTGCAAAATAGTGATGTAGAGACCAAAATGATCTCAAAAGATGTAATAATTAAGGAAGTCAGTCAAAATATTAAAAATCATATTCAAAAGTGGCAAACAAAGCAGCATGATAGATTAACAAACATGCAAGATGGTTATTTTTTATATAAATTATGATGATAAATATTTATTTTACTTTAACATACTATTTTAAAATAAACTTTTTTTTTTTACTACAAGAAGCACATGAGAAAGACACATGGATATTCCCCTTAATACAAATGGGTGAATTCAACATAACCCAAGATGAGCAAGCTACATGTGGTATACTGTCATCTGGACCGAAGGGATCGTTTTTTAGACTTGCTACTGGTTATTTTAATTTGACAGACAAGTATGCTAACATTTTATTAAAAGATTGTAAAGCCTACATAAGTTTATTAATGGCACATCCTAACGTAAGTGTTATTACTTATATTCAGGAACATATCAGGAACATGTAAACAATATTACTAGAACACATTATTTACAGGCAAATGGCTTTATGGGAGCTGCCGGTCCAGCCGGGGGAATACCTCATGCCTACTCACTAATAGCTCGGCAGTAAGACTTTGTTATCACATTAGTTTATATTTTAATGTTATGAATCCTCATTAGGTATTATTTTTTAGATTTTGGCAACTGGTCATTGATAAAAATCAGAGAAGTAGAGTGCAAATGATGGAATATGAAAGAACAGGGTGGACTTTCCACGCAAAAGGTTTATGGTGAGTTCTATTTGTGCTACTATTACTGTTAATAAACACTTATTTATTTTATTGAACTCAAAGTGTATCTACTTAAGAGTCTTTTTTTTGCTTTGGTGCACCTCAATTTTAGGTATTCCGTCAAAAAATAATTTACACAGTTTTGTGTATGATGTTTTCTAGAAGTATTGCGGTATCTCTATGCAATGGACTACAATACTAACTATGAGCACCTTGATACTTCGGAAATCTTACTAATCTATACATAAAATAATATCATATTTAAATAGTATATTTTTAAATATTGCCTCTATATGTTTTTAGTACTAAATTGTTAATATTTATTTCTAATGTTTTAATATTTAACATGTTTTTACATTTTATAAGAAATACAAATGTACTGTGATTATCTATATACTTTTTCCTTATAGATTAAGAAGTTATGTAACAAAACAACATATTTTTATTATTTAATTAATAAATTTATTTAAAAGAATTATTAGTAATTTATTATAAATGAAAATAAATTAGTGCCTTAATACAAGTATGTAAGTGATAGGTCCTATTTGTAGCTTAGCCAGTAGCCGTAGTCATTAGAATTTAAACTGTTATTTGTATTACTAATATACCTACACACAAGTATCCTCCTTTTCATCGAATGAACAAATGTGTCCTACTTGTCTGTTTCTTTCATATGTCATCCAACTTTTCCAAGTCCAATTTCTCAAACATGTCAGAGTATTTAAATATGTACTTCCATATTTTCCACCAGGTGGACCGTTGTTTATTTGACACCCATGACCCAATAAAATGTGATAATACGAATGTATATTTAATTTCTAAGGTACTACCCCCCCGCCAGCGGCCTGCCGTGGGCCACGGTGGTGGGGTCGGCCAACCTCGGGGAGCGCTCGGTGCGGCGCGACCTTGAGGCGCAGGCGGCCATATTTACTGTGTCACCCGACTTACAGGTCATTATAATTTATTAGGTTTTATACATTTATATATTTCAATTATTAGTCGACTGGATCATTCGGGCGTTACGTAATGTTTGGTGTTTTATTTTAAAAAGAAATTAGTGTTTTGTTTTAGAATTTAAAGTTAAATTATTCGTTTGCATTTACTTTTTAGGAAAGATTACACGAGGAATGTTGTAGTCTTCATAATTACGCAACTGAATGCAGCAGTGATTTACAAGAAAGGCAGACGCCGTTGTGGGTCCGGGCCACAGTGGGACTGTTTAGAAGTTATTTTTAAAAAGAAGATCGTTTCTAACAGTATCGAATAGTATGGGCACTGTATTGTACCTGATGGTTCTTTCTTTCTTTCATTTACCAATTGGTAAAGGATTTACTTAATTGTACCTCAGTTGCAAGCAAATTTTTATGCTTTAAAATCTGGGTATATGTTAGTTTTATTACTGCTTTATGCTTATTTGTTTAAAAATAGATAATTTATTAGTACTGTAGAAATTATAACATTTTTATGTTGTTTTTATTGTTTTGTTATGAATGAAATATACGAAAGTTTCAGATAATAATATTCTTTTATTTATTTAATAAAAAAAACAAAAAGTTTATCAATCACTTTTAATCATATTCAATCTTATTTTTTCATATAATCACATAATTATATTTATTTTGATTCACGCTTAAAATAAATTAAATGAAAACACTCTGCAATAATTTATACAAAAAAATCAGTCGGTTTGTGACATTATTTGATTAATATTAAAAGTATACAATCAAATTACAATAATAGGAATCAGGCACATTATATATTATAACTATTTACTAGTGAGTAGTAACATGTTAAAACATTCCGAGAAGTACCCACGAGGTACGAGCGAGATGACTCGCCGCAGACAAACATAACAATTGATCCCATAAAATAAAAACTCAGTTTTGAGCATAATCTTTTGAGATTAGTAATTTGCGATTGAGCAATCAAACAACGTGTGAGGGTTTTTTTAGGAATGAGCAATCAATTGAAGCATATCTATTTTTTTGTATTTAATTTGTGGAAAGTTAAAAATTTCTGCCATCGAAGCATGGACGCCATTTTATTCTAATCTTTGGTGTGCCGGGCATGACGACGCTGAAGCTCAACGAAATGCCTTTTCGACGGTATTATTATAAAAATCAATAACCATCTACGTATAAAAACTTATAATTAAAAAGACACGGCATTTGGTCGAGTTGTCAGTCCACACAAATTAATATACAGTGTTGCGGTAACGTCTTCGACCTCTACACTACGGACGCAGATAGTTGGTACAAAAATATTTTACCTATCCAATACAATTAATACTACTTAACAATTAAGTATAGCGAGGAGGCCCTGTCGGAAATAACAGCGCAAAACATTTCAACGGGATTAACTCTCGTGATGCACAAGAGTTAGAAAATACATAATAAAGATTCATAAATCTTCACTGGGGGCGGGCTAACGGTTTAAGACCTCCTCAAATAATGCTACTTATCGTGTATCACACTAAGGTAAATTGACTAGGCGTGTTGTGAGTCGGTCACGCTGACGTGACTGTATCATTTAGGCTTCGACTTACAAATGTCTATTAAAACAATTAGTTTGCCGACTTCACTATCTACAGATATTTGCTTAGTAAAATATTCGCGGACGATCCGAATCAAAGTTTATCTATAATTCAATGTAAATGTAATAATTAACATCAACATCGGTTCAGATGTTTGTAGATAGGCAAGTCGGTGTAGAGAACTGCAACAAAAAAGGCGCGGAACGTCAATTCGACAAAACAACCGGCCGAAGTTGGTAGCACCGACGCTTGACAGTTGAAGGTTCGAAATTCAAAATCAGAACCCGACGTCCGGCGGCGGGTCGGGCGGCATGTAGTGCAGCTCGTCGACGGGCGCGCTGAACACGTTGTAGAGCACCGCGAACAGCGTGCAGGCGGCGTACGCGCCCAGCGCCGCCCACCACAGGAGGCGCTCCCACAGCCGCTGCTGGGCGTGCTTCAGCACCAGCAGGCCGATGGTGAGACCGGCCAGCGCGCCCGCCACGTGCGCCGCGTACGACACCGGCGGCGCCTCCTGCTTCACAACACACACAATGTTTTTTAGTAAGCGATTTAAACATCGCATTATATAAATATTTGTGATGTATTTTGTTGTAGTGGTTCTAATTAAATCGACAAATCAAACTCACCTTAGTATACCTAGCGTGGACAGCGAAGCCGACGTCGCACGAGGCGACCGCGAGGGCTGCCACCAGACGCACGGCACCGTACCTCATGGCGTGGAAGTTGAGCAAAGCGTTGGCTAAATGTGCGGCCAGTAGCGCGTACACGCCACCGGAGGCGCCGGCGAGACACACGTCGGGGTCTAGCACCGACGCGGCCAGGGACCCGCCCAGCACTCCCGCTAGGTACACGGCCCCGCATCTCGCCGCTCCGTGCACCATTTCTAGCGGTAAGCCGACCTGCAGAAACAATTGAATTGACATGAAAAAAATAATAAGGGTGGACGTAAATAGACGATCTATTCGGTGATGATGGAAAGCTAAATGAACAAAACGAGTAAAGAAGAAAATAAACAAGAAATAATTTAAACTCACCGCTAACTGCACCAGCAAGTTGAACGCGAGGTGCAGCCATCCGGCGTGCACCACGCTGTAGGTGAGGAAGCGCCACAGCTCACGGCGCCGGTCGGGTCGGTACACCAGCGGCGAGTCCACGGGCACCGGGCCCGCCGCCGCCACGCCGCCCCACGCGTACCACGCGAACACACCCAGCTACACACACACACACACACACACACACACACCGTTACAACTTAGCAGCGAATGAGGTATGCAAAGAGTCTCAAATTATTACTAACAATTAACATATCCAGAAAAATATGCAGCTACGATTTTTTTTGCGACGTTTCGAATACTTTACGATAGTTTTTGTTTACGGGAAAACGATGATTATTTTCTAACCGGATGTACAATTTACTTATAGGTTACTTATACTTATCTAATTAACAATAATAAATTAGTTAATTGTAGGTTTTATTTCTTATCTGAGACTTCTTATAAAGACAGGTTAAAAAGATTTAGAGTTATCATGTCAGGGACCGTCCACCAACACGTATTACACCAACACGAATGCCCAGATTTCTAATTCTTTAGCAATAGGAATGTTATTAACGTCATGAGAAATAAACGTTCAACGCAAAAAGCATCAGAGAAGTTTTATTACAATCATATCGAATGAAAGTTTCTGAACTGTTTCCGCTTCCGGAAAATGGAATTAATCTGATAACATTGCGGTAAACATTTGACTATTCATTAGGGAAAAGCCGTTAGTTGCGACATATCGTTAACCTTACAGGAACGGTGCTCGTGCGTGAATCAAACTGTGACGGACGGACGCGTGCTCGTTGTGATTCACGTAAAGCGCTTGTTTGCACGGATGTGAAATCCGCAATTACAATTTTTAATTAACCGAAGTAACTAGAGCGGGGATACAGCGCTGTTTTAACCGTAGAAAGTGATGTGCCGATTTTTGTAACGGGGAATAATCGAGTGCGTGTAATTGAATGCGTTATCTTGTAGCTCACCTCCAGTAGAGTGACACAGATGATGAAAAACGGCGGAGGACAGCACGTGTACCGCTCCTGATAATATTTGCGGTCTCGCTCCTCCGGGAGCACCTCCATGGCTACGAGGTGAACCATCCTGAAATAGAACGTATTGTTTAGGTATTAAGAATTTATTGCCATTTGCTAAACAATTTAAATCTAGTTGTTCTAACGACATCTCCTTACCAATGACTTTACAATGTTCTTTATATTGAAGACGAGCGCGATAGGTGGTTATAATATCCGTGAATGTTATGTTTTCTAATATATAATAGCTGTAGATAGAAGTGTAGGTAAGTTGTTGGCTTTACCGGCTCCAGCTGAGCACTACTCCCGTCTACCTCGGATAGCTGATTTCGAAAACATCTAAGCGACTTGCTAAATGCAATAAATAACTTACTTGAATGTAATTTATGAGATTTATTAACGGTGGAGCAATTTAATAACACTTTTATTACAAGAAATCACACAACATGTCACAGTGACACGACAAACCGACATAAAACAATGTTATAACTATTGCAACTTAATATCAAGGTTTATTAAAACATAATGAATAACACGAATAATTTAGTTTAATTTAACGGCTATTATTTGTCTTGTTACATTGCACTGAAAATTTTATAAATTCAACATTGTAGTTAAAGGGTTTTACGATGACGTCACTGAGGTCACCGCTACTTATTGATATGTATACTCTTTGGTACGCGACCATAACTTATTAATTTTATTGATATCGATATATTAAGTTACATTATCATGGATATGTTCAATTCACCTGGCAAAGAGTGTAGGGTCTTCTAAGAGGAGATGGAAATCGTTTTCAGAGCTGATCTCCCTGTCTCTCTGGTGTACCGCACACCTATAGCTGCGCGTGCGCTTGCCGCTCATCTGAAATAACAAAATATACATTATCTGCATGTTGGGAATATCATTATCGTAATATTATTATACCGAAGAGAGAAGAGTCATTTAAAAGAAATAAGACTAGATTTAACATAAAATCGAAGTTTCATAAGTATGAAACTATTAAAATTTAAATATCTGATGTGTGTGTAATAAACCGCAAGACGTCTTGTTATTGAGTAGGTATATTGGTTATTATATACATGAGTAATGTTGGTTTGGTTTGGTTTAGTTTGCTGAGACATGGTTTAGAGAATAACAAAATAATACTTATGAAAAAACACTGCACTTTAATAAATCAATGATGTTACTGCGTATTTCTCGAAGTTAGAAATATGTTTATCGAGTTTATTAAGTTTATCAACCTTTGATCCATCGATATTTGTCCTTCTTTTATTGTCAGATAAATGCATTTGTCTATAGGATATTTTGTGTTTTGACACATATTCTATAAAATCTGTCAAAACATTCAATTTATTCCTTAAAATGTATCTAAGTGACTGAAAAATTAAATAGAAAATATGTACAAAGGCAAAGTATTGACAATTATTATAAAGTTAAAATTTCCTTTGCAAAAGAAGTTAGATATCAAGTAGTTTATGAGACAACGGCGTAATATGTTTAAAACAATACTATCATAAATAAGATGAGAACAATTTTACATAACTTGTATCTATTATTATCTCGATAGGTTTAACATTTCAGTACTCAAAGAACTCCATGCGTATTAATATACTCGCAAACTATTTCTAGTGTTCCGTATTTAAATTAAAATGCTGCCCCACTGTCCATTGATTGTAAAATCTAAACAATAAATATTTGTTCCTATTTATCTATTTTACGATAGAGGAGTTAAGAAAGTCTTCTGTTTAACCCTTGTGTACGTTTTGGGAAAGAGAAGAACTAACAACGTAATAATTTAATTAGACCTCTCATATAGAAATAAATATTTATAGTATTATGAAAAAGAATAACCATATAATTAGCCAACTAAGAATACGAGATCACCAAGTGTAGTTGTTTCAATAAGTAATGAAAAATAAATAGTTACTAGATATCGTAAAACTTAGATATATATGAGGTTTTCTGTTTCTGTAATCTATTTGTAAATTAATAGAAATAGATAATCCGCAGTCGTACATATCGTAACGAAACTTGCACAAAAATGATAATGTTTTTAGTTACCAATTGAATTTATAATGACATAAAATTCAAATTTTGCGTAATACTTGAATCTGTGACTAGATTTCTGTTTCGCTTAAATGAGCATATCATGGTTTACATGTTGGACAATCTAATTATTAATTTACTCCTAATTCTACTGCAGCCCTTCAGTCGAGGGTAGGTTGATGTGTCGCTAGTCGGCGGCCGTCTGGCGCGGTTCCAGTGTTTTCTATCGACCGACCGCAAACACCTATGACCTAGCTATTGAGTTTTTTAAAGGTCAAAAAAGTATTTAATGATCGATAAAATTGTAGTTATAGCGCCTTCGTAAGTGTTCATATGTTGTATTTTGAAATTAGTGTTATTAATTTTTTATACTTATGCACAAAATAGAAATGCTTCTCTTTTGGAAGCTGCTGGTTGCTTAAATTAAAGGCTTGACCGCTACTAAACGCTATTATTTATTAAAACATGGCGACTATTTTCTGTTAACATCGTCATATTGTTCGAAATCAAACAGTGTTCCTCCCAGACCCTGACGAGTATAAAAATAAACTAAACTAGAAATGTTCTTAGATGACAAAATCATTGATTTAAAATATATTCATATCGTTAAATGGTTATAACATCAAGACTAGATATTAATTAGCTTTTTATAAGTTTTGAGAGAGGAGGGTGTATGTTCTATGGGGCTATGGGGCAGTGGTATGGAGCAGGTCGCCACAGCACTGGTGGGAGGCGCTGGTCAGTGAACGACTCGTCGCAATCCGCACTTCGGCCACCGTATTGTCTCGACGAGTCGTTCAACTCCGTTTCCCACGACATCGCAGAGAAATGGCCAATGCCAAAACCTAAATAGCCTAGACGCGGCGCAGACGTTGGCTAAATCTGTCCCGGCAACGGCACTTCTGTTTGCGAGTGCGAGATATTATTATATAAAGTCTTATAAAACAAAAGCTCAAACAAAAAGACGGTCATTAAACTAACGGTTGCTTTATGCGCCAATAAGTCATTTATAATACAACTATTACTATACAAATATCTTTTACTGTATTATTATTATTACTCATAAGTAAGGATAATATTGTTATTTTTGTTTTTATAATAGTCTATATATATAAATATATTTGTATTCTTTGCATTAAATATAACACGGACATCGATTTGAAGCAAAAGAGCGATTAAAAGTTTTTAATTTCTGATAATTAAGAGAAATATATTTATAAAAATGCATAATTAATATGTTTTTGATTAAGTTAATATTTAAGTTGGTGAAACAATAATAGATGTTTCCTCGGCGGCGGCAGTGGGCTCGGTGGTTCTGGCGTAGGCGCCGCGTGACTCACGCCGACATCCGACACGTCCGATTCGTATCCGGAACCACTAACTAGACAGTACCGCCGCCTCGTCACAGAGCCCGCGGGCCTACGCGACGCAGCGCCCATTACAATACACACATTATGATTCGTTATTTGCCTTCACAGCTATAAAATATAACGCCATGAGCTCAATGGTATTTAAATCAACTCTGCTCCTACCTCGATATTTTAAATAATGAAGCCGAATTACGTCAAAATAATGATAGATTTTCCGTGCTTGAAAAATATTGAGTATTTGTTTTTTAAACCCTTACCACTTATTTATGCATTATAAGATATTTAGCATATGCTAGACACGGGGAAAGTGTTATTATCGATTTAAACACCGATAGCTTATCACATTATGTGTACGTTCTTCATGTGTTCAGTATATTGGTTTATTTTATTTAAAACTGTAGGAACAAAGATCTGAATGTGTGTAGATAACTGAACAGTTAGGTATATACCTATATATAAATAATCGTACAATAATATAGAAACGTCGGATTGAAGTGACCGTTACTCGCTACGCTAAAGTTAATGACTTCTTTAACCGTATTTCTGACGGTGAGGTTTATCTAAATCTAGCATATTAATGGTAGATGTTGTGTGGCGAGCTGATGATCACGTGAGCGCTGGGAGCGTTCCCACGCCGCCCCCGCACTATTATGTTCTAATCTCTTCAAGTCTCTTAGCATTATTACGATACTGTGAAAGTATATTTTGCTAGCGGGAAGTATATAGAGGAATTTCGGAAAAGATGAAACATTTGATATTCTACTACGATATATGTATTGCTTTCAAAACATATTCATTCCTAATAAATATATTTAAACTTTCATCACAAAATGTTTTGAGGTTTGTCCGATTGTAAATTCAATATTATTTGAAAATATTTTATATATTTTACCCTTTAGATATATAGTATAATCTATTAATATATATACAATATGTGATTGATATAAACTTAATCTTGTCGTAACTTGATGTTTCTTGTTCCTCCATGATATACCTACAAATTGTCAAAAACATTGCGTCACTAATGTCGGCATTTCATATTTTATATCAATACTATTATTATAAAACATACAGTATTGATATAGTAGTTAATTTCATTTTGTTAATTCATGATAATTCTTAAATATAACTGTTAGATTCGTTTTATTCGCCCGCCCTTAATTTCGTGTTCATTTTGTTAGAGAACGATGTTGAAACTATTTTATACGAAACATAAAATAATATTAATAAGTTATTTTACTAAGAATAAGTTTAAACATATATATTAATAACTTAATAATTTTAATAATTGTTAGGTAGTAACAAGTAAGTGCTTTAAATGTTTTATATTATTATTATTATTCGTGATATAAGATACCGATACAATACTTAATACCTATATTTTATTTTTATGATATTCTGTCTTAATTTATTCGAATAGACCTTAGACTACCGAGTTAAATGATAACTTAATAAATGTGGTATGGTCTATGGTCAATATTATATATTATAAATCTTTACTAAATACTTAGAACACAGAATGAGTATAATTATTTAAAATTTAGCTTTAATTGCTTTTAAAAATATTTTATATTAATTCATTTATAAATGTCAATAGTCATAAGCATAACGTTTTAATTAAAAACGATGTAATGACTATTATTGTAAATAAAAATTAACTTATGTAGTTGTACACAGAGAAAAAGTTTTTCCTCATTGTTTCTACTTAGAACACCAATCTTATAAGAATCATTTTTCTATTCTTAAATTTAACTTTATTCTTTAAAGGAATAAATAATACATTCATTCTTCTCGATCAATATATTATGTATAAAATCAGTATAAGGTTTTTTCAATACAACAAATGCAAAATTAAATATTGTTGTATTTAGAAAAAAGCTTAAAACAATAAAATGAAGTTATGATAATATTCCGAAAAACAATACGTCATGTCAACAATAAGTTTTCAACTTACCCATCTCGTATCATTCGATGTTATTTGTTGTCACAGAACTATGGGCTTTTAATAGTAATATATATTAAAATCACAACACCTTACAAGTCACTGTATTGTTGAGGTAGACAATTGTTTGTTTATATAGTTAATTTAACATGTTTCGACGTGAATATCGCGAGCGTAAATCGTAGTGCAAAGCGAACAAGATACACCCTCTCCCCACAAGCGCTCGACGCAGACTGATTTTGCCGACGATAGTCTGGCTCCGGCAGTGGGTTTCGTTTCAAGCGGTCCGTAGGTAGTTTTTTTGTAGGTCCGGAGTGGTGGTAGTATGGTGGTGGTAGTATGCTATTTGAGAGGGTGGTTCCGGTTCCGAGGGTGGTAGAGTTACATTTGTCGTTTTCATAGTTTTTATCTGAATTGGTACTTAATTTCATTTTGCTATGTGAGTTTAAATATTTTACAAATAGAATAAGAAACAACTGAACCTTAAGTAATTACATAATATTTCATACTGTATATAAGTTATAGCATATATATCGTGTATGTATGTAAACACTGATGAAATAAATGATGAATCTACTTAAAGTAAGATGAAAAGTAGGTAGCTAATTGTTTTGTAATGATATGCATAAACTATGTATAACTAATTATTGTAATTTCTAATAATTTACAAAATTAAAACAATATACGTATTTAACGGTTAAGTTACAGGTAAGTGTATATTAATGCAGAGCACTAATGGGTCAGTACCAGATGTTATTTGGTAATATTTCTCATGATCTTTTTGTAATTGCAATGTGTTTGTTATTTACCTTTTGTTTTCACGAACATCTGTTAGGATGTAATGTTATTAATTTTATATTTCTATCGAAAATCCGTTCCAGATGTCAGATCTACAAATGAGTTAATTACTTTAAAGGTTTTGCTAAAAGTGATGCTTTAATATTTAAATACCTGAGATAACAATAAGAAGATTCATAAATGTTTATTTTAGTATAGGATTTCTTTAGTTTGTTTTTTCCCGCAAGTTATAAAACATAACACATAACTACTCTTATGGTACATATATAAGTAGAATTTCCTAGTTATATTGTTACATTATAAATAATAAATGCCATCGACACCAGATGTTTCGGCGAAAATTTTTGATCCAATAATGACATTTCATGGTTAGTTAGCAAGTCTCGCTTATCAGTCACCACATGGGCGTCCCACCCGTGGCAGGTGGGCGCCATGAGCCGAGGGTCCGTTAATTTGGCCAATATTTATTCGCAAGATGGCGTCATCACAAATCGTAAGTCATTATGTCCATCGCCCGGCGAGGCGGCTTTTCTAATGACTTTTATATTTTAATGTGAGAAGAACTTTTTTAGGGGTAGTTTTTATTTATTATTAAGGAAGGTGCAATAACTAAAATGGGTAACGTTTTTTGTTTTTGTTTAGAATTTAAACCATGTGTTGATTTATCAATACTTTATTAATAAATTTTGTTACTGTCTTTTATATACTTATAGAAGAATGTAAATAATCTATAATATATAATTTACATCCTAAATAATATGTATATTATTTGATAAACTGTGTGTAGCAATAATTACATACTCCAGGATAAAGGAGGCTGGAGGTGTATCGCTATGGTTATATTTATCTTAATTGTAAACTAATTCAACAAGAGTTTATTTCGTTTTGTAAGTTTGCTTTGTAACGGGAAGTAGAGGTAGTCGGTATATAGTTAACGACCCCGACATATGTTGCCATATTACTATCAAAATGTATTTAATCTACTCCAAACACAGTCATTCCCCTTCCTCCCGTGGTACGTTTGAATGTTCATTAGTAAATACATATGTCGTAAGTATGAGGTAACGCACTGACCGTGTTTAATAGCCGCTCGCTACATAGTTATAACAAATATAGCTTAAGTTATTGTTGAGAACTAATCTGTTTTGTGCTAAATATACCTACTTAAAAAGTCATACTAAACAATAGCCATTTTTCAAAGTCCGTTTAGCAAAAGTTGTAAGACATTTAATAAGCGGGGCCTGCCATGAGCCAGTCTCATAATTTGAACAAACCGATTTAGACCGGGCGGTGCTTTTGTCCAATGATTTAGTAGCGCCGACAAATTGGGGCTCCCTGATCGACTTTGGATCGATACATGGCTCGCGCACACATAATCTGCTTCAAACTATTACAATTATAGAGATTTGGTTCTAAATGGCAGCAGTGTTTTAGATCAATGAATAGTAAATGCGTTATTAAATCATTTTTAATTAGATGATTTTATACTATGAAGCAATTTAATAATACATGATTTCAAGGATTGCTATCTTATGTATTGTATGAATAAATAATATCATGTCGGATTAATTCTGGAAGATAGAAATACCTTGTGATATTTTAATTCCATCAACTTACGAATTCTGTAATTTATCATTTTAATTTGCAGCCGCACCCAATAATATTAATTTTAAATCATATTATGACGTCATCTATTTCAGAAAACTTAAGTCGTTAAAGTCGAACCAAAACATAGATTTTCTACTACAGATTGATATTTAATCCGTTTAGCTAACAGCCGAAATAATCGAACTTCAGATTGAGTTTGTAAGCCATCTTAGTTTGATTTCGATCTTGGATTGTAGGTCGATTATTAAATACTTTATTCGTCATCTACTTGTAGTAGTTATAAGAACAACAGACACAAGATCGGACGCTATGACGAGTACAATAATATAAATATAGGTAAATCGGTAGCGGGTCGACGTGTGAAAGTGAATCAGTACAGGTGACTCACACATTACAACACGTTACGCGAGTCTAATATTGCTGATGTGAGTGACCGGCCTTGCTGGGCGCTGGCTGCTGGCTGCTGGCCGCGTCAACAACTGACCACCAGACACCAGTGACGTGGGAGTTGTAGTGTTTCTCGGTTTTTATGACTAGGTTTGGAGTATGATATCATAGATATTAATAAGCTAATATAAACTGCTAGTATGATTTTGCTGTTTTACTTATATATACCTTAAAGTTTGTTTCAAAATATTTTGCAATATTATAATGGCAAGACATTCTTAAAAGCAGTTATTTGGCAATATATTGGTTCAACTAAAACCCTATTTCCTCTAAATGGATCCGCAAAAGGGGAAGTTCGGTAAATAATACCCGGAGGGCATGAATGCCTGGTGCAATGTTCTGGACACGCGAGCGGTCAGAATACTTGATCTGTAAGGTCGCGGCCGCATCACAGAACACTCTCATCGTCATTAACATTGGAACTATCAGTTATAATATAATGACAAGTACTACTATAGGGGTTGCTATATGTAAATAAACCTGTTAATATAGGTTTTGGTTGGTTTTATAGGACTCTTGGTTATTACATAAAACTATAATAAAAAACTTTTATTAAATTAACTATACGATGTAAGCATTCTATTTTTTGTTAACAATAAAACTATTTCTTTGATATGAATCAGATGGAAATTTGAGTTTCAGTTATAATGATAGCAGTGTTGTTGTTTTGAAGTAATTTACATTATAAATTAGAGCGCGAAAGTCACGAGCGCCGGCGGCCGAGCTACTGACGGCTGCATGATGCGCACGCGCATTGTTCTATTAACAACAACACTTTACATTAACTAGATCACGCGACCCGATCTTAATGGATACTAAAGATTATCCTAAATCTATTAGGGGTTAAGGTATATTTTAAATTATATTTATCTTTTGCAGACTCAATTAATAATCATCGACGTAAACGAAGGAGAGATCTAATCAGATGTCTTGTAGATGAAGAAGTAACAACGTTAGCGCTTAGTCAGCACCGGAGCATCCCAAACACAGGATTGTTTCCGCACACAATGGACAGATGAACTCGTATTTACATACCATATTACCTTAATAATTATTATTGTTAGGATTTAGATAGTTTAGAAACTAGAGTTATTTGCAGGTACGGAGCATAATTAGAATAGTAAGTATATATCGAAATAAATTAAATATATTATATATTATTAAATTTACATTACAAATCGTGCACAAGATGTCTCCGCTGTAGGGTCCCCATATCGTGGGTGAATAATGTTAAATACTTAGAGAATGGTTTCTATGCAAATGTATCTCGTGCCTACAACAGGTGACGTGCGGCACCTTAATTGTTTTTTGTAAAATATTCAAATATTATGACGTTTTTTCTTAAAGTTTTTGTATGATGGCGCGGGTGCGTACCAGGTGGTCTCGAAAAAAGTTTCTTTTTGCTGTAACAGCTTGCTTTATATACAACAAATATGACGGCTTTTACCTATTTATTCAATTATCAGTTTGTTATCGAAATTTAAACAGGGAATGGAAAAAAATATATCCAAAAATAATAATTAGGTACACTGACTTTTTAAGTAGAGTTTTATGTCTGTATTAAAAAATGCATAGTAAAATAAGCATGAAGGAGGTAATTTTAAGGCGAGTCCTTCACTACAATAGAATATCTTAATTGTATTGTTACATATTATAATTTTTGTATTAATATGATTATAATAATATCAAATAGTTACCGGCCATCTGTAGATTTCATAAACACCCTTTCGCTTCTGTAAAGTGCATAAACAAATATTAATGGCCTAAAGTTTCTATATTTTATTTATCAAAACCTTTCTATCAATGTATTTGTTTTTCTATTGATGTTTAGATGTAGTTGCGGGTGCACACAAGTTAAATCATCTTTCTCGTTTCTTATAAGCAAGGATAATGATAATATATTTAAAATCCACTTTCCACAGATCCACAATAGCCTTCTTGGACACAAAACAACTTCTCAATTCTCTGTTTTAATAAAGCAGGCGACAAATGGTATGAAAATATATTATATTATTTTTGTTATTAATAATTATTATAACAAGAATAGAAGTAACCGTACACAACATAACACTCTAACACTTTCGATCTAAATATTGTTTTTATGTAGCAATCATTATTTCGCTTACAAAAAAATACTTTTTTTTCACCTGATATAAAGCTAATTTGAATTACTGGTCGAAATATATAATAATTATAAAAAAAGTTAAAAAAAATATAATTTTCTCTGTTGAACCGACAGGATAAATAACAACAAAATTCAGTTTGGAAGGCATTACGCATATAATTTAAGAACAATTTCATCTGAATGTCCGATACCTGGCGTGTGCGACTAGCGTGCGTCTGCGCAGGCGCACCCTACAATTATATCATAGTCATTAGACGGCACGGAACCGCGAATACGCAACATTTTAAAACACATCCCTAACCGTACTCCGCGAACTCGATTATTGTACAATTGTAGCAGAGGAGAAAGAGTTAAGAGATAAGAGGCTTAAGTTTTGTGACCACACAGGGTCCGATTTTTATCTCATAATTGCGGGTCTCACGTTGAATCCTTCATTAGGGGCGTTCGGGTTGTGCGGAGGGGGGGAGGTATTGGGAGGGTTAAGTGTGAGGCTGCGACACACAATGGGCGCCCCCCCGCGGCATTGTGCGCTAATGTATGCGCGCGCGGCGTCGCCGACAGCGCTCGCGACGCCACAACACAAACACTTCAACGCATATCTAATTTATCGTCGTGTCGCAGAGAGACGCGCAAAAAACATGCCCTTAAGGTGCAGCTCTATCACGTGCCAGACGACATCCTTGAGATCATTGATAACACACCTGATGGCAATAACCTTACCAAAGTGGAAAATGTAACTTTGTAAACAATAATATGAGTTTACATTTGATACTTAATAATAAAAATGTACGAAAACCTTAAACAGCTGCTGAATACATGATGGAGATCAACGCAGTTCCATATCTTAATTAATAAGTAGGTAGTATTATTAAATTTTGTAACAAGTTGAAACTTAAAAGTGCGAGACCTTAAATAAAATTAAACAAAGTCCTGGCTAAGGATGACTCAGTTGTTGAGAGCAATTTTTGAATATAATAATATGTAAACTAGTTGTTGTATGTATAATGTATCTATAGATACAATTAGTGACATTTATTAGAATAGCGATTGTGTTAGGATGAATGACTGTTGATATTTAAGATGTTGATGCGTTCAACACAATAGAAATAAACATTAGTCATTATAAAAATGTCTTTAGAGATTTATCTTTAGACTATATATAATATATAATGCACGGCGGTAATTACAATGTCATACTTTTAGTGTTGTTACTGTAAAAAATATCCGCTAGGTACATAATATGTATTTAAATATATGTTTTACCCTTGGTTCTGTCTGTTGTATCTTAAAGTTGTAAGAAGTAATCAGAAATAGGAAAATAACAATGAAAATACAAGCAATGGAAGGTTCATAAGTTCGGCCACCCAGTTGTTAGATTGTTTGTTCTGCTCTTCAATTGGTAGCTGCAAAAAGTACATTTGCATAGTCCGATGTGTGCCGTGATAGCGCGCGGCTCCCTTTGACCTACGAATATTCGGATGAGATATATTTATAAAATAATGTGCTTACTGTATTATAAGTTGAAAAAATTAATATAGTAGTAGGTACAGATTTTTAGAAAACTTTTTGTTAAGATCCTAGTCTACATAATATAACCAATAGGCAATTAATTATATTTAGTTATTGTGACGAATTTGTTTTATTGTATTTATGATTGAGTTGGTCAACATGATATTATTTAGGTATTATTATGCTTCATAGTGTTAATGTATACGTTTATATTACAAGATTCATGTAGTAATATAAACACTTTATTGCCATTAATCTAGTTAAAATGAATACTGTGGACTGCGGAGGTACGTTGTGAGCAGCGTGCTCCGGGGCCGCGGTGACAAATGCAGATGCCACCCACCGCTCTGCACAGTGCACTCGCTGCAAGACCAACAAATAAGATATCTATGTGCCACCGTTTTATTTATTTAATTCAGTTCTACAGCGCAGCCGTCCTCCTGACGACTTCATTTAACATATTTACTACGCGCTCTCTGCACGGTCTTCGTTTTTTCCAATTATAATTGACATTGTTCCGAACAAACGAACCGATTCCGTTCTTTTAGTTTCATTTGTAAGCTTAGAATTTACATTATTTTATGTTATTAGATTTAGAACGTACATTACCATCTTAAACCTATTAAAAATCATAGGCATATTTGTATAAGAATCACGTAAATTCTACTTATTACATTTTTTGTTTATTCTGAATAAGTATGGCAAATAAAATATGTATTATAGTATAGCACATACGTAGTGTACGTAATGTATTTAAATTGCATATCAAAAGATCAATATATATTTTATATCCCCGTGTTGTTTTTCAAAACTGGTTTTTGAATATAGATAAACCAATTAAAATTCCTCAGTACGCAAATCTAAAGCAAATTCCAATGTAGAGCTTATTTTAATAGTTAATTGGCCGGCGTGCTAATCAGAGGACAATATAAAAATGTATCGAAGCGGGCTCCGAGGACTGATCTCGATTTTAATCACTTTCAGATTAAACTGCTTCGTGTGAGAAGTGACCACGAGAAATACTTGTTGCATTTGTATACGAAAAAAATGGATAGTGTGAATAAACAATTGAAGTAAAAGGTTACAGGAACATTAAGATTTAACTAAGTATAAATAAAAAATCCAAGGAAACCTATTAGTTAGTTATGGTCCACTTATTGGCCTTAGGATTTTTTAGTTTGTTAGAGATTCCTTAATTAAATACCAAATACCGAATGTGAGGGGTCCATTATGGCTGCATTCCGGAGAGAAATTATTTATTTTGTGCGGGCGTGAGTTACCACCGGGGGACCCGCCCCTTCGTTACTATGTTAATCGAGGTTCCAAAAGAAATACCTGTTCTAATGCCTCTTGCATTAGAACTACTACTCATAAACAAACAACAAACCTTCCTTCAATGACGGGACAAGGAACCATTCTAAATTCATATCCTTCATATATCTTCTTGATATTTTACAATTCATAAATACAAAAAAAAAATGTAGGAATCCAATTAATAATTAAGAGTATAGTCAGACCTTAAGAATGTTATTTGCGCACATCTTTTAAATCCCCGAATATACTGACATTGTTGAAAATGTTAAACTAAAAAAAATATAACATATTTATTAGAAATGAAGGGTGTGTTGGATAACGTAGTCGGTTATTAAAAAGTGCATATATCACTAGGCGCGGAGAGGCGCGTGGGCTCCGCGACCACGCCCCTTCATTAACATGCTAATGCTGCCTAGAGATGCGCCTGCGCAACTGTCCCTCCTCGCATCACTACACCGATAGAATGACACTACAGCGTTTAGATTAGTGTTCGTCATGAGAAACTTTGTTTTGATTAGCAGCACAGATAACAGCAAGGATGCTAAATCCAATTAACCAGATGTGAAATATACATGACCCCTTAAAATAATCAATAACTAATAAAAGTGAAACAAGGAACATAAAATTGTTTGAATGTTTCATAGAGGTTAATATAATATGAAAGCGAGAATAATTAGAGCCATTTCCAATTGGCCGTGGTAGAGGGCATGCGTGTGGCCGTGAGGCGGGCGCGGCGACACGGCGTGCTGTAATGTATGCGCGCCGGGGAGGTCCTCGCCGTGGGAAGATCACCTACATACACCTCTCTCTCTTACCCAATAATGGACAATCGAAAACAACAGGTGCCATATTTGGTACTCTATTACGCCTACCTATAAACTTCATAATTGTCAAAATGGTACCCATAACGACATTTAACCTGAAAACTTACCAATCACTTTCAAGTTTCACCTCAAAATGCAAGGAAGTATAAAACACTTACGTGTGTAAGACTGTAAGCTGTTTCTAATAGATCTGTCTCGCCCCTAGCGCTACGTTCGTAGCGTCGTAGCATGTAATGCGGCGTTCGCGTTTCATCTTATTTGCGTGACGTTCTGTTAAGAAACACTTTTTAATTGGGGGTTATTAAGTCGTAATTAATTGGGCGCGGTTTTCAAACGAGGTTCGGTCGTAATTGCGCCGGCGGCGGGTTCTGTAATTTGGCGATGCCCAGGGGCTGGATGCAAAATTGCGTTCCTTCAGTACTTTTAAACAGATAACCGTGGACCAAGTGCAGTTGTAGTAAAAATAAAATATGGTTTGTTCGACGAATAATAATTTCAAACGTATTATATTATAATACTCTACATACTTTACCGGAATTCCATTATTTCTAAATTCATAATGAATAACTTAAAAGCGTTATAAATGGCTGTTGATAAATTAATATGTTATAAACTTGGGCCATACATGAGGCGCATCGCGTGCGCCCGGCGAGCGCTCAGCCGACCGCAAGCCGCGGCCTCTTGAAACGCACTCTTCAATTACCAATCGTAAATTTCAATGCGCTCTCCATCGAAGATATAACCACTACGGTTAACTTATTGTCTACCTGTCTTTTATTTAACATAACTTGCTTATTATCCGCAAAAAGAAAGTGATAGAAAACTTAGCTTTTGGCTTGAATTGTGATCGATTGAATAGAATACTTTTGAACGGACACAACTTGAAAATTATTGATATCATGGATAATAACGTACCATAACACTTCACCAATTGATTATAGTACTTTAGTGGATTATATCTCTAAGCAGCTAATTGTCTGTGGTATCTTTTTTTTCGGCACGTAATCCGGCCGTCGAAAACTAATTTATATTGGAATGTGATATACGCAGGGCCGGAGCCCCGGGGGCACGCGCGCTCCGCCCGAGCGGTTTTAATCACCTCAACCCCGACGTAACTGCTGTAAAACACTACCGATGCGCCGCCGAAGAAGGCGCCGCGGCTCGCGTTCCGCCAGTAAACATCATTTAAGATGTTTATCTTAGATATCCTTCACCATTAGTAATAACCGTCTTATTACTTTCTCTTATTATTTTAACGAATATAAAAATTAATTTAAAGTTCATTATATGCTGAATTAATGTAACAAAAGTTTGTTACATTTTAGATTGTTGCAAATCACTCTCGGTGAGAAAATTTTTACGCGATTATTTTTGATTATAAGTTAAATGAAGTCCGTTCGATTTCGCGGATTTCACAATGTCATAAAACTATTTTTTGTAACTTTAATAGCGACAATCGCACGGCTCGACCGCGAATCGATTCGTTCGATTCCCGTGTCATATTTGAATGTAACTCGACGGCTTCAGTAGTCACAGTAGTCGCAGTAGTCACGCTCTAAGTACTACCGGGTACAGTTCTCACGGCGACGGCGCCGGTAGCGACCTCGGCAGCCTGACTGCTTGCAGTTTTAAAAATCACTGTTACACTGATTATACAATTATCAAATGTCATAGAATCGACAAACCTAAGTAAAGCTATCTTCGAACACAATACAACTATACTATGAATTTTTGATCTTAGATATAAAGTTTATGCAATAGATATTCCTTACATAAAAAAAGATCATTTGATTTACTGGTTGTAGAAGGTACCTACCTACCTACAGATAGCAAAACAGAATTATACAGTCGAAAATTATTATAATATGGCGATAAAAATAAAATAAAAACATACCCTTATTATTATAAATTAAATAGTCATATTACTAGTTTCATATTAAAATCAATGATAATGTAGTAGACTGTCAGAGTGTATCGTGTATGTACCTCCTCACTCCTGGCCCCACTCTAACGGATCTCTCATATTCTATAACCCGTGTTTGTTTTCCTCCTTGTAGTGATAATTAAGTCAACATGTACTTTATCGTCGAAGATAATCCTAATAATCGAGCTTGTTCTATCCATATTTGCATACTTAATATGAATTCGTGCGTGAAAATTTCGCGTGAAATGAACAGACAGTACGGTGACGATTTTTTTATTACATTTTTTATTTTTATTTTGACCGTCTGTCAATTTTTGTAATTCTAAGGCTTCTTTGTTTCGTGATAAAGTTTTTTACTATCTGAATTTCACATCCGACTTTTTCAAACAATTTTAAGACTTTCTATTTAAAAATACCTCACGTTTTTATAGACCTGTATATAAATGTACTTGTATATAAATGTTATTTCTTTACATTTTAGGTAATTAATAATGATATAAAATATTTAAAAAAAAATGTATATATTAACAAATTACTACTATGATTTTAAATGAAATCAGATTAACTTCATGGTTTAATGTAATTGTTATATTTTCATATGAACAGTATCTACTATGTGTACTGGCAGGTGGCAGGTGCGCGCGCACCTGTGTACAGACGATTGTTGCATTCCGACTGCCTCGTACACATCAGGATTCCTCCCAGTAAAAACAGATACGAGTATTACGAGGTGCGGGTCTTTACATCACTATAACAACAAAAAGAGACTACTGATAACAAATTCAATATTTTTTTACTTTACTGACATTTGACAACATAAAATCTTATAACTTAGTAGATATTATAAAACTTTTCATCCGATATTAATAACATGATATACAAATATTAATTAAACAGAATTGCTCTTACCCATGTCTCTTTTAAAATTAACGTGGATGCGTTTTGCAAGGAGTGTTCTAGTGGTTATGCTTTAGTGGTTATGTTCTAGTGGTTATGTTCTAGTGGTTATGTTCTAGTGGTTATGTTCTAGTGGTTCCAGAGGTCGTTACAGCAACAATGTTCTCATTAGGAATCACAAACCAGTTCAAACATCATCTATTAAAGAGGTATCAGCGGCTATTAGCAGGCTGTGTACTTAGAGATACTATCACCTCGCCTTAACTTTATTTTCATTGTAGATTGACCATTTATGGATTCCTATTCGATCTTCAGATATGTGTTATCGTTACCATTGTATCGAGCCGGTTACTGCACAGATTTATCTACGACGAACTAAACTAGTTATCTACTGTATATATATATATATATATATATATATATATATATATATATATACACACTTAAACTTTCATTGGTTAAAATTGAAAATACACAAAATTATATTAAAAGCAAACTTATTATAAATTACGATAGAAGTTGAAAATGAGATATCAAGTTACTATAGAGATGGTGACATTGTCGTAATGACAAATAATAATTATAACAAATACAGACAACGTTATAGCATTAGGTATGATATGAATTAAAATGATGAAGTAGTTGATTAATCAATCAATTAATTTAAAGTAAAATTAAAAATTAATAAATATTAATGAAATGACACTTTCTTAGATTGTGTCGATAATGAAGTGTGTCATCTAAAGCTGAGGAATGCACCGGATACATCAGCACTGCCCGCAGCCCGCTGCATACCAAGCGATGCTTTTCCGAAGCTCGTGACAATAAGGTTGCTAATGCGCTGCTGTAGTGGATCGATTTGTGCGAATATCGCCTCAATTTTTAAAGCATTAACGACTACTAGCAATGAAACACTTGAGATCATGTTTCCTTCACTGTTACGACTGATTTAGCACATGCTTAAGCTATACTTAGACTTAAGACAACAGTTTGACTTTAGTTAAGTGTATGAATGAAAAGTGATCACTCTCGTGCTAAAATAGCTAAAACCTTTAGAGTATTTTAACATGTAGATGGAGGAACAACTGATAGTAAAATACGAGTACATATATATATATATATATATACACAATCCTACATAATGGCTAATCAGATTCATCTCTTAACAAGGGCTGGCTTTTATAAAGTAATCTATGAGCAATGTTTTTATCCGAGCGGTTCTTATCTGAGGTATTTCCCCGCGAGTGAGGCCAGTGGTAGCGGCACGAGGGCCGGCCCGCCTGTTTGAGGTTCCCAGGCGATACCCACTATCTCCCGCAAACACCTCCTTGTTTGAACCAACCGACGCAACCACTCGCGTCACTCACCAACGTGAACTATACCTTAAAAACCCTCAATAGAGTTCTAATATATATTGTCGCCAAAATCCGTGTTATTTCTTAGATAAAGTAAAGAACTATGATATCGTTTGCTTGACACGCGTCGACTTATCTATAGAATTTGAAGCAATGTGAACTGTTTGCTTTACAGATCGGCAAGTGTAACTATTATGAAAGCCGCGTGTGTCATCGACACGTGATCGAATACCTAAGGGTCATAGATAGCTGGAATAAAGTAAACAGTGGTACTTCTAGATTATCTTATTAAAATATAGAATATAATCGGTAATGTAAGCAGTAGTGCGGACGAACAAGATGTTTAATTAAAGCACCTGAATGCGGCACATCTGCAAGGCCACGCTATAGGTCACAAGGCCGGCCGGCACGCGCCGCGCTGCAACTACTCAAGGACTACTCTCAGGTGCAAAACTATTTATATACGATAAAGAGCAAAAGTGTATGGCACTGCAATATTTAAAGAGTTATGCAACAGCTGTAGGCCAAGTAAGTAGTAAGTGACGATTATTTACTATATTTAAACACGCAACAATTACTTAACCTAACCTAACTAAGGTTACCTAATTAATAATAATGATATGAGTATTATAAAAAGGAACACATTAGATACTTAGTCCCGACTACCTCGACACTCATCTCATCTCTTTTAGCTCGTACACTTCACTCCTCTTATTATTGCAATTCAATCTCCGGATACATCAATCTGGTTTGAATGTTGTATTATATGACTCCTTCTATTGTCTTGGATCTGAATATATTTTATACTAATGATATTTGAAAACAAAAACAAAATTAAGATCAATAAAATAGACTAAATTAATTTTAATGTCCTAATTTGTTTTAATGTTTTCAAAGCATTTCAAAATTAAAAGTCTTAAACATTAAGGATTTTGAAACATCATTGTATTAATAAATACGCTTATAATATAAACAAAGATCCTTCATTATTTATTAATGAAACATTTTATCGGGTCTTTGAAGACGGATCCTCAAATAATATTCGTTGGCTTGTTTGTTGCGATTTTATAAATATGGCGCGGAGCTGTCACTTGCAAAACGAAAAGAGACATGCGATTTACTTTTTCGTTTTTGTGCTGAAAATGCACAGAGTAAATATATACGTGATACTTTACAGTCGTTCAACAGCACCAGTGCAAAGCATGTAGCGTGTTATGTGTATATTGATTGAGATCACTCTAAAAATAACAAACGTTACGCTTGGCTAAATTAAGAGTCATATTTGATATATTTTGACATATAGAGGTCTTTTAGCACATAATAATCTTTATTTATTAATTGTGTTATCAGTAGAGGTCATGTTAAAGCTAACCCTCCAGTAGAACAGTGTGATGATAGCGTGTGTCACGCATCACCGGACACGGTGCCCAAAATGAGGTAGGTCATTAGACGAACCTGATGTAGTTTATTGTTTATTTATAATTATCAATAGTACTGTACTATACCAGGTTGACGTTGAAACTTTAATTAGTAAACTTTACTACCAGTTAGTCTTGTTATAACTTCTATAGTTTCTATTTCTGTTAGTGTATGATAATAAACTATACACTTTTTATTATGCCTCTACTATCTATACGATATTATTATTGTAACGTTCAGAAAATATAAACTTTTAATTGTAGGTATAAATAAATAATAAATGTATCTACACTGGCAGTAATAGAACCTACTTCCTCTGAAATATCATCTCCGTCGCTCTACAAATGTTAAAATTTTACACTTCAAAATAGAAGAGGGTTTCTTCATCAATTGATTCTGTTATACTTTTATAAATAACACTTGGTTTATATGACTATCACTTATCAATACATATGGATCTGAACACTAATTTGCTTAAACGCCCAATGAAGACTGATGTCCTTTTATACAAATCTTAGAACTTCATTAAATTTTATTTACAAGTCTTCTATTGACTAACAATATGACAATTTGACACTTTAATCGGAAGTCAAAAGTGAACTACTAAATAAACTAAAACATTTTCTAATAATTCAACATAACTAACAGATTATAAATATATTAAAAATAATAATTGATATTTTTACTTTTGATATTTAAACTTTATAAAATTTCACAAAATAACCGTTACGTTTAATCAAATTTACTACTTATTTTTATAAGAATAATTACAATTATCTATAAAATACTCAAAATTAATTACAGATCAAGATACTATTTTTTCACAAGCTAACAATTCGTCCATCCTGATAAATATCGCGTCCCCGCGAATGGCAACAGTTAAATACATTATTCATTCCAACCAGCTCTAAAAATTCAATCACAATGTTACACATAATTTTTTTACAAGTGTATTTTAACTATAATACATTTACATAAAGTTACAAAATTACATTGCAGTTATTGTGCACTTTCATATTCAAATTACGAATACAGAACAGTTTATCACAGTTTAGAAATTCATACATATTGTACACATTGCACTTTAGCTATTTATTTACACTCACACTCAGCAGTGTAAAATAACCCTTTAATTATTTGTAAATTTCACTCGTAGCGGATACGTGCACATTGCACTATAGCTATTTACACTCACGCTCATAGCAGTGTAAAATAGCCCTTTCATTATTTTTAAATTTCGCTCATAGCAGATAGGTGCACATTGCACTTTAGCTATTTACACTCTCCGCTCATAGCAGTGTAAAATAGCCCTTTCATTGTAAACTTCGCTCATAGCAGATACGTGCACTTTGCACTATAGCTAGACCTACACCCACGCTCATAGCAGTGTAGATCAGCCCTTGGGTTATTTCAAGTTTCGCTCATAGCAGATAGGTGCACATTGCACTTTAGCTATTTACACTCTCCGCTCATAGCAGTGTAAAATAGCACTTTCATTGTAAACTTCGCTCATAGCAGATACGTGCACTTTGCACTATAGCTAGACCTACACCCACGCTCATAGCAGTGTAGATCAGCCCTTGCGTTATTTCAAGTTTCGCTCATAGCAGATAGGTGCACATTGCACTTTAGCTATTTACACTCTCCGCTCATAGCAGTGTAAAATAGCCCTTTCATTGTAAACTTCGCTCATAGCAGATACGTGCACTTTGCACTATAGCTAGACCTACACCCACGCTCATAGCAGTGTAGATCAGCCCTTGGGTTATTTCAAGTTTCGCTCATAGCAGATAGGTGCACATTGCACTTTAGCTATTTACACTCTCCGCTCATAGCAGTGTAAAATAGCACTTTCATTGTAAACTTCGCTCATAGCAGATACGTGCACTTTGCACTATAGCTAGACCTACACCCACGCTCATAGCAGTGTAGATCAGCCCTTGCGTTATTTCAAGTTTCGCTCATAGCAGATAGGTGCACATTGCACTTTAGCTATTTACACTCTCCGCTCATAGCAGTGTAAAATAGCCCTTTCATTGTAAACTTCGCTCATAGCAGATACGTGCAGTGACCGCAGTATGCACAATGGACAGTGACCGCAGTATGTCCCAAACGCAGTAACCAGCCAGTGGCAGTTGCGCTAGCAGCACACTCTAACAGCAGGCTCCAACAGCAGGCTCCGACAGCAGGCTCCGACAGCAGGCTCCGACAGCAGGCTCAGACAGCAGGCTCAGACAGCAGGCTCAGACAGCAGGCTCAGACAGCAGGCTCAGACAGCAGGCTCAGACAGCAGGCTCAGACAGCAGGCTCCGACAGCGGGCTCCGACAGCAGCGCCAGCTCCGACCAGCAGCGCCAACTCCGACCAGCAGCGCCAGCTCCGACCAGCAGCGCCAGCTCCGACCAGCAGCGCCAGCTCCGACCAGCAGCGCCAGCTCCGACCAGCAGCGCCAACTCCGACCAGCAGCGCCAACTCCGACCAGCAGCGCCAGCTCCGACCAGCAGCGCCAGCTCCGACCAGCAGCGCCAGCTCCGGCCAGCAGCGCCAGCTCCGACCAGCAGCAACTTCAACAGCCAGCAGCAACCACTTCAAACGATGCATTTAGCAAGCAGCTCCTTAAGCCAGCAGCGGCTTCAGCCAGCAGCGCCGTCAGCCGGCAGCGTCGTCAGCCAGCAGCACCGTCAGCCAGCAGCACCGTCAGCCAGCAGCACCGTCAGCCAGCAGCACCGTCAGCCAGCAGCACCGTCAGCCAGCAGCACCGTCAGCCAGCAGCACCGTCAGCCAGCAGCACCGTCAGCCAGCAGCACCGTCAGCCAGCAGCACCGTCAGCCAGCAGCACCGTCAGCCAGCAGCACCGTCAGCCAGCAGCACCTTCAGCCAGCAGCATCGTCAGCCAGCAGCACCGTCAGCCAGCAGCACCGCCAGTCAGCAGCACCGCCAGTCAGCAGCACCGCCAGCCAGCAATGGCGTCATCGCCAGCAGCGCAGTGCCTTCACCGCCAGCCGCGCCGCGCCGTCACCGCCAGCCGCGCCGCGCCGTCATCGCCAGCCGCGCCGTCACCGCAATCGCGCCGCGAAGTCACCGCCATAATTTCTCATTTCTTTTCTTTCTTCATTAGCAACGATTCCTTCTTTCGTAGAATACTTCGAACGCTTTGTCATTTAATCTAATAAACGACTTGCATAAGCGATTAAATAGGTAATTTCACTCGATTTTCTTGATATGTGGGTAGATCTCAATTTTTAAGTTTCGAGATAACATAAATTTATTTTGATTGATTGATTGATTTACAACCATTGATTATCAACTATTGATTGATTGTATTGATTCTGGTACTTCTTTGTTATTATCTTGTATAATTCCCTTATTAGGAGCGTATGATTACACCAAGGCGGTAGCAATACTTTTAAACTCCTTGGTGGTATCCCACTTCTGAATTGTTAAAATTTTACACTTCAAAATAGAAGAGGGTTTCTTCATCAATTGATTCTGTTATACTTTTATAAATAACACTTGGTTTATATGACTATCACTTATCAATACATATGGATCTGAACACTAATTTGCTTAAACGCCCAATGAAGACTGATGTCCTTTTATACAAATCTTAGAACTTCATTAAATTTTATTTACAAGTCTTCTATTGACTAACAATATGACAATTTGACACTTTAATCGGAAGTCAAAAGTGAACTACTAAATAAACTAAAACATTTTCTAATAATTCAACATAACTAACAGATTATAAATATATTAAAAATAATAATTGATATTTTTACTTTTGATATTTAAACTTTATAAAATTTCACAAAATAACCGTTACGTTTAATCAAATTTACTACTTATTTTTATAAGAATAATTACAATTATCTATAAAATACTCAATATTAATTACAGATCAAGATACTATTTTTTCACAAGCTAACACAAACTAAGCTACCGTGCTGCTTTGACAAAAATTTAAACACTTGCCGTATTTTTTGTAATCAGAAAAACTAAGTTCTTTATAGTTCTGATATGACCGGCCAAATAGTCGAGTATCGAGTAGTTAATACTATAATTGATCGCATCGTTGCGGGCGTTTCATTAATAGAGGGGACAATGAAGGTGCAGGGTGCGTGTCTCGTGACATCTATATTATACGACTCTTAGCAGATATAAGAGATGAGATGTATTTGTATCGCAGAGGTTATTTTTGAGATAAGAGAATGTTTTGTGTTAAATGGCGTCATATGTTTGCTATTCAGTATGAAGTCATCTGGAGGGAGCGCCTTAACGTCATGAGATATGATGCTATTTGCTTAGAGTATTCATTATTGCGGTCAAATTATACCGATATACAACTACATATTAGAAACCTCAAATCTACATATTACTACATATTTTATCTCTAAACTAATTAAACTGAGGTAAACATTACATCTACGCTAGTAGAATCATTAATATATATGAAATCAACCATTCAATATCATGAGCAGGACTGGAACCTGCGACCTCAAGGAGAATGTCCCCGTCGCGTCGCTCTTACAAATTTAATATTGTATTATCGTCACTCTGCCATTAACATACAAAAGCCTAAATTTCATAAAAATACAAATATTAGGAAAATAATAGATATAGGTACATATAATAAAAATATGTACTATATGATTTTATTTTAAATCAGTGTAAGTGTATAAAGCAAAGTTAGTCAGAAAATAAGAAATGTATCAGTTAATAAGATAATATATTTTATAAGCCAATAACGAATAGTCCTCTAATAAATGAAACAAAATGAATAATGTCGTTGATGCAAGGCAAGAGAAATACAATTACATTTGAATTCATTCTTTGTAACGAAGCACAAATACTTAGGCGACTAATTAATGTTATACAATTATATAAGTTAATAGTTCCACTGGCGGCTGTTGAAGATAAACATTTATAAAAGGAAAATACGAGTTCCCAAGCCTCCTACGCATCAAGTGCGTAATTATATTATGATTGCAGCAATCCATGCGGCATTGTTCGCCGTAATGTCTCCTCTAAATCAGGGCTGTTCAGTGCACCATGTGTGTACCGGGTCTATTGTAAGGCGTGGTTCACACGCACTCTCTACACTGCTCCCACGACTTAGTTAACTGTTACGTTTCAACTACATGTCCATGCAAATAAACTTCCTATTAATGCTCGTGATATGAAAAAGCGCTTTAAGTATCTTTGAGGAAACCTCTTTAGATAAAATTCTATTCAATTAACACGTTTTATGACTATTAAGATGATATAAGAAAAACATTAAAAGGTTTAATTATCAAAATGTAACAAACTAGAAAGCGTAACGAACAAAAGTTAATTGTTCATGTTGGTACATAAAGGTTCACTTTATGGTAGTATTATTACAATAGGAATATCATCATTATAATGTTTAAGTTATCGCTTTTTCATCAGCAATGAAATGGTAAAAATACTAAAAATCTACGCAACAACTGGTTAAGCTGATGTTATATGAAAATGTAATCTTTAATGGAAGAGAAGCTGACGAGTGATTTTTTTAACATTACATTACACTCAGACACAGTTGCGAGACATGAAGCCATGCTGTCTGAATAAAATCACTCCGTGTGTTCGGACGAGGATCACACTTTTTGTGTGATATAAAGGAAAAAGATAACTCTTACATACATACAGGCAATGACAGGTTTATAAGTGAGCACGGAGGGGTTAAAGCACAGCTTAAAAAAATATACATATAATCAAAATATCCATCTCTATAATAAATGAGAAAATATTTTATTGCATGGTAGATATCTATATATTTATTATTACAACACAAAATATATAAAATAAATCAATAAGCAAAGTGATGAACCAAGGCTAGTCGTCAGTCAGTAGTCAAACCGGTGTGTTTGTTCTTACATCGTTTTCCGCGCACGCGTCTTTCATTCAGTGGCAAGTGCAGTTGCGCGGGCGCAGGTGGTCACTATCCATTCATATTCAATACATCGTCCGCTTATTACGGCTTTTTTCCTCGTTTCCTGTTGCAGGATCGACATATTTGAGATTTATTTTAGTACAACTGATATCTTAGCAATGCGGAATCAACAATGTTGATTGCTAGCACTTTAATAGTCATGAAAGTACAAAAAAATATATATTTTATTCTGAAGGAGAGAATTGTAAATAACACCTTGATTTTTTGTTTTAATTTAATTATCGTTTTCCTCTTTATTCTATATATATATTCTATATATATATATATATATATATATATATATATATATATATATATATATATATATATATATAAGAATGAATTAAACTAGAATTAACAAATATGAGAAACAGAAAAATGTATAAGTATTAAAATCGTAAAACAAAATGTTTAGTTCTTTTTAATATCAAAACTATGGTGATGTATTAAACGGTAACCATCAGTTAGGTCTCATATCTCACTGAGTCGCTACTACACATCGATTATACCCGACGGGCCACGAGTAGACCCGCCGCTACTCTCTACAAATAAACGATTGTTCTGTTATTTATACAAATGATGCCAAAAAACGGTGACTTACTAGAAACCCGATAATTATAATCGTGGTATTGTAATATTGACGTTTCGTATTTACTCTCTTTGGTAAGCAAACTCCCACGATTTTCTTTATCGTAAGCTTTCACCGCTCGATAAGTAAGAATTGACAAGGTGTAGACTGTAGGTGAACAAAGTACCAGCGTCGGCGACTGTTGATTGGCGATTTGATATAAGTAACCACATCTCTCATTCGTTAACAAACACAACAGTGTCGTAGACACCGCATCAATTCATAATTCTTTAAGTCCAACTTTATTATATTTATTTATAATGTTCTTAATCTGTATGAAAAATGCCCAATGGTATGTTATTAAATATATTCAAATATGTACATATAATGGTTTGTTTTTATGGCACGTCTTAAACTACAAAATAATGTTTATGGTAATACAGGCTTAAAACAAATAGGTTACCTGTTACTTGTCTAATCTAAGATATTTCTAATGCAGTATTATTATAAATACATACCTATAAACAGATAACGACTTTTAATTAGGAATCTGTGTCATGTTCATAAAAAGTTGAAATGAATGTATGAATTAGTATTTTCCTTTAATTTAATGTTTTATTAAAGGTGAGGTAAATATTTTCTTAATTGACAACAACGATACGACGATTAAACATCTATCTATCTCTTTTAAAGTGTCAACTAGTCGAGATATCCGCACCTTCCTATCTTATATCTACGAAGGAACAGTACTAAAATGTATGTATCTAATGACATATTTATTAGCTAAAACACAACGCTATTATGTTCTGCATCTTAAGACCCGCATAAGTCACGGGACAGGTTCAGTCGTCGCTTATCCGAGATATTTATGTGACCGGCATTGTAATTATGGAAAGCATCTACCTACAGCTTAAACTATTTATTGAATTAAATAAAAGTAAAGTAAATATACTAGATCGATTACGATACTATAGTACATAAAGATATTCAAACACCAGCGCCCTAGTTGTTACTATAAGTAATATTAAATTACACGAGTTTATTTTCTCAGTTTTCTTTTATTTCCCACATTTCAACGTAACTATGATCGCTCGGACCGAAAGTAAAAATGATTAACCGCGAGGCGAGTCGAGGCGAGTCGAGGCGGGCCGAGGCATTGACCGCCCGCCCTCACACGCACTACAATACTTCCAGCGTTGTATTTTCTTTGAAAATATTGCGGCAATAAGCATTTTAGGAACATGCAAGCCGTTATTTAAGACTGTGAATATAATATGTTCATTATTTTCAACTGAACCTCGTAATGGAATCACGAAACCAATGCTACGTTCATAGTAGGTACTATGTAATAGTTCGGTTCTTTACTGAAATAAATTTGGGTCGTTTTTTTAATTTCTTTATAACCTCCGTAAAGAAATAGCCAATTTATTTGTTTGTTAATGTTTGTACTAAATGTAAATATACTAAATAAAGTATTTAAATCCTTTCCAAGTGTTGTAAAATCACAGTATATCAATTTCCCCTAGTAAAGCTATTGGTATCGGATTGCCATAAATTCGGAGGGAGGCCAGGAGGGGACGTCGCGACTAATATATCTGGTATTGACGGGCTTCACTCAGTCGCTTTACAGACAGTATGTACTACTCTTTTTGGAAACAAAACAGTTATTATATTAAATAACAAAATATATATTTTTCAGAAGTAGGTACGGAGCCTTATTTTTATGAAGGCATATATTTCATCATGGTCTGCCATCAAATTAGCATGTGGCTTTGATGTCATAAATCTCCATTTGCCACGAATATAACCAATCTGATAGTTACCATGGCAATACCGTGCAGAAATAAATGATAATACTACAAAAAAACATTATTAATAAAATACCACAATCTTTTGATACTATCCAAAAATTGGTTGCACTTAGAATATGTAAAGATATTCAAACAAAACTATTACACAATAATCCAATTAATTATATTTAGCCCATGTCAATCACATCGTGTATTGATCTGTCAACTCTGTATGTAAGGTCCATAAACTGCGTTACCGTACGTGTGTTCGTACGAAATTACAAACAAATAATAAGTAAGTAGAAGTACAGTTACTATAATAGTTTCAGAGTGTGTGTTCGTCTTTCTGTCACATAATATTTAATTCGAGTAGGTCTCTTAAAAGAATCCTTTTGCGGCATCGTAATAATAACCGTAGCACAAATACAACAACAAAAATCAACCAAAAAAATAAATGATAACTACGAAATTGTACTGTCTTGTATTATATTATAAATGACTTTGTAGTCATAACGTATCTACAGAACTAATATTAGAAAACTTTTAATAACTTCATCATTCGAGATATGAATTATGTAAAAAATATAACATTTAAGAAACACACCACAAATATATAAAACAGTCACGAATACAACATAATCTTGTTACGCGGTTCACCCTCACTGTGATACAGCTACATACAGCTTCAGTGACACGAGATTACTACCTACCTATATTATGCTTTTCATTTCAAAATGTGCCATCTATATTATTTTGTGTAAAAATATAAATTATTTCTTATGTAAAGTAAATATTACTCTTGGTGTTTTTCTCTATCTGTAAGTTATTGGTTCTGCGATTTCCAGAATAAACTTGACGAAACAGACAGACAAACTACTTTAAGAAGCACATTTTAGATCTTCGCAAAGTACCGTATTAGCAATGGAAGAAATAAAATATATATATTAGAAAGTGTCTATTAGAACGATAAACATTACATATATCTGTGTTGTTGAATATAATTTATACTATGCCCGGATTGAATGTTCATTTTAGTTCGTTGGAGTATTTTTTTCCGGAAAGAAAAAGGTTTAGGCTTCATTAGAATAACAAATGAGTCTGAATAGTAACAGAGGCGAGCCTAGTTTCTTATCGCATGAGAATAAATTTCTTAAACGTGCTTTATGTCTAGACAAAACTTAGAAAAGAAAAGTCTTCCAAAATAATAAATACATATATTTCTCAAGACATTTGGCGCCGTCTTCGGCGGCCCGCTCGTTCATTGTCATTGACCTAGAAAAACATTATAGAAAATATAATTTACGGTGTCGGTGACTTCTCAAGTTTTTCCTATTATTATAATGGTTACGTATACTTTAAAATAGGTAATTAATGAAAAGCCATTATTTATTTAGATATTGTTATTGAATAAAGATCCCATTCCTTATCGTCTAGTGAGGTCTCGTCTACAATTAATGAACTTAACCTATTTTTGTGAGGTCAACAGTTTTCACACGAAACGTTTAGCATCTGACCTTTACATTATTAAAAATATTAATTAAATGGGTCACATTGATACAGTGCTATCACACATAGTCTGTTAATAGCTGGAAGTCGTCAAAATATTACGAACTGACGATTTCATTAAGATCGTAGAGACCAAGGGGATGCAGACTGCATTTATACACGAAGACAAAATATAAACCTAGCAATAATAGCCCGAATATTTAATATTTAATGATATACTTGTCGACTGAAGACCTATTCAAAATACCCGTCTTTACCTAAGTCACGAACCAGCCAGTCTTTATCAGAGGAAACACGCACGTCATTTGAAATATATAAAGCTTCTACTTTACTTATATTTTATTTAAGAGTTTTATTCATTCACAAAGATTTCCATACATTGTGTATTAAACATTCAACGGGATTATCGCTGGGCCTATTCGGTATAATTTCCCAAACAAAGTCTATAATGTACGTATAATAATGTTTAATTGTTCGTGTCCCATTTAAAGACATTTTATTTAATGTCTCCGTCCACTAGACCCGGGCGGCCCTTCACTTGGACTGCCCTGCAATTATAATAATGTACTTTAAACATCTAGGCTTTGACAATAGAGTCAACAAGCGTGGCTTCGGAAGAACTGAGTGCATAATAACAACACACAATAGTAATCCTTTTATGTCATCTCTTTTTGGGAGAGTTATAATATTATTATGTTTTACATTGTATGTAATATTATCAAGTTGTTTAGTTTTGCTTTCTTTAGTCGTTCCGGTCTCTTATAATGCTGGTCCTAAATGTAGGTAATAGTACGGAGTTCATGTCTTTTACAGAAAATTTACTTTCAAAAATATAAATTAAAAAAGTTATTTTTTTTTGCTGCTTTATTCTATATTATTTATTTGATAAAAACAAATACGAATAATACACCTACACAGGCTTTACAACTAAATAATTGCGAAGCTATTAATTATAAATACATAAGATATACATAAATAAATATATTAACTTTGAATTATACCGTTTAAGACAGTTATTAAAACAGAGTAAAACCTGACGCTAAAAGTTATTGATAGTGACAAAATTTGTAAATTAAAAAAAAATATGTTCTTATCTCCTTATATATTGTACGGTTTTGATTACTTTTATCAAATTATCTTAGAAACTTAAGATAGTTTACACAACTCTGATTGAAATAAGTTATTTAACATCAAAAACAGCTTTTAAGTTATGAACGTATATGACCGGAGCTTTATTAAGTGAAGGTATCTATTTTTTTGGAGGCGGCCTGGCATCAAATCAGGACAGAGGCGCCGGCGGACGAGAACACCTTGTCAGTAAATTGGCAGTAGCACATGCTCTTAGAAAAAACGCATTAACACCCGGCTAATGGTCCAGATTGATCAGCGCGCGCCATCCCTACCGAAGACGTGACATACTTTACATCTATCCAATATATTTTATCTTTATTGCTAATTAGTTAAATAACAATAAAAAAAACAATCCTTATGTTATTTTATTGTAATTTAGTTTGTCCATATTTTATAAAACTTAATATTATAACTATTAAACTAGTATTTGTAAAACTTTAATTAGCACGTCATATAAAGGCAGTATAATATACAATCAAATATAGTTCAGAAGGTCGAGGCATGGCACCTCATCGTCCTTGCACCAGATGTTATCAAAATGGAGCTCACCTCTGACTACACATTCACAATTATTCTCTTACGGCGGTAATGGATGTATTAACAGACCGTGTATTGTCGTGAGGCGCACGCGGCATGTGCTATCCCACTCTATTTACTCTCAAAAGAGTATTATGTTATTCAAACATTAATATATATATAGAGGTATAGTTTATAAAGAACATTTCATATATTTTTTGTCATTCATACCTGTTCCCTTATAATAAAATAACGCAAGGATAATGCAAGTAATAATCAATTGTATGTGGCTGGAGGTTGATACACATCATGAAGTGTTCAATAGATTTTGGAACAAAAAGTATTGTATTTTGTTTATATTAATGTTATAAATAGTATTCTAAAATGGTAAGTGCATAAAGATTCGCAATAACAAGTTTGTCCAACAAAGATGACTCAACATTTTATAAGTGCTATGTAACTCTTAATATAAAAGTAGAAATATAAATTGCAAAAAGTAAGTTACTGTACTCTAGTTCTGTTGAACAGATAACAAATAACTAAAGAGATATCGTTTTGCCCTGATTGTGTGACGTCAGGAACAACAGGATTACACGAAGCATACAATAGATCACAGCTAAGGAGCTAACAAACTAATCTCATTTTACATAAACTATAACAATGTGTGCTGTAACAAGATTAAACACTCTCTATCGCTTCTTGCTACTGCTTCTTACTACTGGACTGATAAGGATCTTGAAATTGGAGACGATATTTGATAAATAACATTTTTGTGGATTGTGGGTTTTAGATTTGGTATCCTGGCGTCGTTTTCGTTGGTTTTATAACTAAATCTCAGATCTAACTAAACTAATCTAAATCTATTATCCGCAAGAAACATTTCCTGCTCGTGTCAAGACGTCATTAATTCCGTTCCCGGAGTTTTATTTAATTTCCTCATTTAAGACCAGAGCAATTAATAAATTTAGATGTAGAATGAAAAGCATGTATGTCATCGAAGGAAGCCATACGAGGCTATTTTTATTTGAAGCCATTTTGACGAGCGGTACCTACGAGACTTTGCGTTTCTTTGTTCAATTTTATCGAAGCTTTTGACTATCGTTAAGCTCGCAACTACAATAAAATATTAATAAATAGCAGTAGTAGCACTTATATATACCTTATATAACCGCTGTACGTTCGTTGACGATGGTGTCTATTTTACAACATTTTCGGAGCTTATGAATGAGGTGTTACACTATACAATTTGCAATCGGTATATCATTATTTGCCTTGGAAACTTACTTGCATTTGGAATTCTTCTTTTATTTAGCGATCTCCTGACGAAACGACTTCAATAAGTACATAATAATATTATTTTTATTCTTTTTAGACGTCTTTTATATCGGAGGTTTTTATCAATATTGTATAAGAATCTTTAACCAGCACCAATAAAAGCTCCATATCTTGAAGACGACTGCTCTATTACCAAACATAGCTAAGGACCATCTCGACGAACCAAGCTTTTGATTAAAAGAAAAACCACATTCAAATCCGTCCACGCGTTTAGTTGCTACATTGCCGCAGACAGACACACAGATACACAGTTTAAAGTTATAAAACCTCTCTTTTTGGCTTTTAAAAAAAACAGTATCACCGAAAATTTTAGAAGGTTTTTTTTAAAAGCTGCTAGTTGGTAGACTAAAATAAATAATTGATAATAATACAATTTACTAGGATTAAAATTACCATTAAAATAAGTTTCTTAAATGATCTGAACTGGTGATTGAGTTTGTAAGAAACCATTTTAGGTTGATTTTAATCTGAGATTGTAGATCAACTATAATCAGGTCGGTCATTTGAATTTACAACCTCAATGGAATAAACATATTTAAAAAAAATTATAAACATAAAAATTCTACGTATAACCAAAATAGAAGTGCTTATTTTTCGTTTTTATGCAGAAATTAAAACATCCCCCACGCGCGTATATAAATATCTTGCCTTCTTTACTATTTTAATTTGGTCTAAATATACTCCTTGACAGATGCAACGATAAAGGATAAAAAATATAAGTCATGTTATTAATTCTGTGCACTCCAAGAAGACACATGGGACACTGAAATATGGTTCGGTAAATGAATTATGAATTGTCATTTAAGCAAGAAGAAGGTAGACATTTAGCATTATGGAAATGTGTTAGTTAATGGTTCCTCACAAATAAATTATTACGTTTTTACAGTTGATATAATAATAATAGCCTATTTACTGATCTATTATGAATGTGTTTATTTATTTTAAATAAAATATATTGATGCGATATAACTCATCGTAATAGTCACAACCTAACTAACTCATCGTAAAAAGTGTAAAGTATGAGATTTAACAGTCCGTCAGCCTGTCAGTGGGCAGAACCCAAAGCCTTCTAAGTACAATGCCTCTAAAGCCATCCAAACGACAAGGTATGCAAAACGGAAATGACCTATTAGATGGCGCAGCAGCTGACGCGGCGCACGCGCAGCTGCCGACCGAATTTCATCGAGAGATCGCGAAACGCGCCTTCCGCTTCCGTCCGATTGTACAGTTTACTTAGATCCACTTAAGGGTGTATTGACGTCGCAAATGGTTAGGGGAGCATTCATATTAGTTTCTTATATGTCGGCGATGTGAGAGGACGCTTAAATGCTTTTCCTTTGTATGGAACAGTAGACATACTTCACTTGTAGATTTGTAGAATTCAATTGTATTGAGACCTCTTTGAATTTTATAACAAACATTTAAAAAATAGCGTCACATTTGTTGCTTTATAAGACGTAATTAAAACCACACAGTAAAGTTCACCATCTAATTATACAATTACGCTAACAGATGTTTAAGACCGGTATTCCCAGTCGCGGGTGTCACCTACACTGTGACAACATGCTACTTGAACCGACTTCCACACTAGCTGCTTACCAGTGCCACCCACTATTGTTTAGCAACCACTCGCATATCTATGACTGGATCCGACGCAGTCACAGCCTACTGAATAACGAAACGAATGCATTACATAACAGTGTGTAGACATATGTGATATATCATTCCTGTACAGCATTATAAGATATTGAAACTGTTCTAAATATAAATAACGTACACATAAAAATTATATTACGATAACACATTAATTCCAACTGTAATAAGGTCATAAGCTTGTATTTATTATTTGTTATTGTCTGTTAAGTGATCGAACGTCCGAGATGTTTGAGAGAGGCACGCGACCTAGTTGAATAACAGTGGAGTATCAGAGAAGTAGTTGGATACAATGAGTTGGTTATAATTACAGCGACGGGGCGTTAATAAATTTAACTTCGAAAGCAGGAGGAACACAAAGTTAACAAAATAACGTAATTAATATATAAGATGTGTTTTTATAGTATCTGATATAGTCTCATTATTTAATAATTTATTATTTTAGGTTTATCGGATGATTGATATTCATAAAAGTTGTGAGTAATAAATATGTCAATCATAGTTTAATTTGAATAAAGTTAAATTTAATACACATGTTATATTCCAAGCTGGTATCTATTTCGGGGGATTTACCTTAAAGTAAACGAATATTCGGTTGATCCACACACTGGATACACGTGCGTCCGCGCACCTGCCGCCCCTCCCCCGAGACTTGGGGTGAATTACTTCCACACATATTATCCTTTTTTTACATTACATACTATATACCGACATTACATACTAAAATATATTTAGATAGAAACAAGTTAACAAACTTTTACAAACTACATATCAAATATAAATTGAATGTCTATTGTATTATACCGAACCAATGTATAATATTTTAGCAAGTGGCTATTTATTATAAAATAAACAAGATGACCTTACGTTATCTACCTGTTTATTTAATTTGGACAGATATATTTTTCTTAATCGGAGCCGTCGTCAGTTAAGTTGTTTTTAGGATCGTTTAAAAAGCTGTTAAACATCAATTAGCATTTATCGAACTTCCCTTTTCATGTTCAAAAGAATCGTTAAATTGCCGTAAGAAGTATTGTTTGCTTTTAAGTTATCGATTATTTCTTAGGCACGTTAATTAAAAATATATATAAATGGTATGACGACAAGGTTTTAAATGTAATATTCAATAATAACATAGTAATAATATACAACACTATTGACCCAGCAAAAAATAAAGATCAAATTGTTATTATTCTCATTACCATTCCCTCCATATCTACGGAGGGCTCATTGCGGTAAAATTGTTAATGAGGGAGAGGACAATAGCTGCGGAAGCTCCCATGTCCGCTCGCCGCCGGAAGTCGGACCACCGACGAATTAAACCGCGATTTATTACAATATATATATATATATATATATAATATACGATACATGTGTTTATTGCAGTCACGTATATAGTCATTATTATTATATCCATATCCTATTTTGTCTACTTCATAATGTCGTTGTTGTAAATACCTAGTTAGGAATTATTTTTGTTTTCTATTTGTTGTGACTTGTGAATAAATACTTTACTCAGTAAAAGCTGCGAGATGAGATTCTGAACGGACGCCTATTTCATTTTAATCCACAAATTATATTAAGATCCGTTTCCTTCATTATAAACGCTTTTGTCTCGCAAAGGAAGTGCAGTGTCCTTAGACATATTCGCATACAATATTAAAGTGTATTGTGGTCGACACTCTCCTATTGTCCATTTAAGATTCCTTTAAACCTTTCCTTTAAATAGTTTAAGTTAAACGGGAAGTAAAATAAAAGCACAATAAATCCCACAGACCATTCCCACGATCCATACAATTAACTAATTGCGTTTGTCTATCTGTGACGTGATTCCTCCAAGGTCGGGTGGCTTAGGGCGGCCGTCGGAGCCATTGAGCGGTACATATTGTTTATGATACCTTTAGTTTCCATCGCCTACACAATAGACGCAAGGTTCGTGTGTCGTGTGCCGGCTTTGTACCGAGCACGTAGGACGCACCTTCGGGATAAAGTTAGTCTAAAACAACATTCTCACGTTCCGTATCTTTTGTAAACACTAAACGCCGGGACGCCTGTTACGATTCGTTTACTGCCGCCATTGTTCTACTTTACGTTTCTATTTCACAACAACAAACACAACGGCTCGGTCATGTTACTGAATGAAACAGTTCACTACAGTAACTGGAACTATTTTGTGAATTCTTATCATAGCACTGGAGTTGTGAATGAAATAGACATTACGTACACCAGACGCGTTCCTTCATAGACGGGTGGTGACTTTTGAATCGTTTCAATACCGATTACATCAAATAAAACATTGCTCTTTGTACTCAAAGCCCACTGTGTCCCACACGGTGTCCCAAAGTAAAACTAGTAAAATAGGATATGCACCTAATTTTATATATGTTTCAGGTGTTTAAGTAATTTCCTAAAAAAAGTTTATTCTTTTAAAAAATGTTCTTAATATCAATAAGCTACTATCTATGACCGCATTCTTACATCAAATAATGTAATATATATCTAATATATAATTTATTTTATAAACAGATTGGTTTTGTTCAAATACTATTTGCTTGATAAAATGTTAGTAGCTAACTTATACGGTACACCAGTAATTTACGACCTTTGTAAAAATAATTTGTAACCATGGTTTAAATAATACTGCGTCTATTGTCAATATTGCGCCAATTATAATATTAGTATAAAGAACATTAACAAAACAGGGCTCACGATATACGTTAATCAAATATTAGCGTTGACGATGATATGACGAGCCTCATTTGCCTTAAAACAGTTAATACAACGACGTGGTTCGCTTAAGATGAGCGTCTATTGTCGCCATCTCTACCTGCTCTTATCCCAATTGTTAGTATTCAGTCTCCAGTCTGTGCAATATGTCAATCTCTTCCACGCTGTTCTATCATGGCTACGTCACTTTACGTGCAACTGACGAAGAATATAATTTCATCCAAGTCTACTTCTCTTAACTATATCCCACTCTCTTAACCATTCACGTTCATATTCCAATCGACTTCCTCATTCCGGTCACCGACCACACTATCAAGTACAATACACATAACACACGTCATTAATGTCCGGTTCGCTCTCCGCTGCCTTCCGACGGATATACCGCTTTAACAATGTCACCTGACTCACCACTATATTGTATAAAATAGCCTAAATACCAACGCTTTTATATTTATCCTTTGACAACGATTTATAATATATACATAATATATTTACGGAATAGCTATTTTATCGACAGGACGTTTTCCACGAGGTCTCGAATTCTATAATCGTGCCCGTGTTGAATGATTTTTATTATATATTTAAATAAACATTTTTATAGATAATTCAGACGTTGCATGAGTAATTTGGGAAAATATTCAGTAACTTTTCCTTTACTCTTAGCTTCTGAGTCACAAAGATTTCGCCGAACATTTTGGTGATTCGTTTAAAATACGCAGAGCCATAAATAAAACGCAGAATGTATGTATATAATGTACGTACACATGTCTACTCAGTAATAACTATATCTCGAATAAAAAACTGTTCATCAATCAAAAGTACCGATAAGTGTTAGGTATCTCAGAATAAACGAAAAGACAATAAACAATAACAAAAACACCTAAACAAACCGTTCATAAACACACTGAACGAAATCCTTTTCAATATAATTAAATCAACATTTATTGCTCTTTGACGCTCATTGAATTGAAAATATCTTTTGTTTCGGCGCAACACAAAGGCTCGACCGTTATTTCTTAATGCGATTGTGTTTATAATTAAGCAGATCTTATTTCTGATGTTAATAAAGATCGTTAGAAACTATTGATGTCGTTATGAACGCCGGGCACGCATGCTCGTTTGGTTTTCGTCTCGCGTCTGTATGGAAGTGCATCCACCAATGGATGCAAGGGATATCCGCTGAGGAAGTCTGTGGCTCCGCGGTGATCGACAAAGCTTATTAAGGCGACTCGTTCCATTCATGTTCACAATACAATATTTATACACAGGTTCCATAATGTTTTCTTAAGATTTAGTTCATTTTGATTAAAATGATATGTATTTAAAGAAAAACAATAACTACACTGCTGAAGTCCGCTATAAGATATTGATGTGGCGTTAAAAATAGGTTTCGAAACTGAAACTTGTAAACAAAGGAGGTGTGGTACCTGGACCTCGACGAAACACTTTTTGCAAAGTTTACTTTACCACTAATTACGATTAAACGTTACATCAATGTTTTACTATACGTAACGCTACTACACACTGTATACTTTGTTAGTTTCATTATTTATGCATTTTGACTGTTTATTGAATGTTGCTAAGTTCTAGAAACAATGATTAAATAATGTACAATTTACGAAATAATTAAGTATATAACTGTTTCGGCCACAACTACTACGACAGCACATCTGAGACTCGTCTATTATAAATTACTAACCATCATCGTATTGACAACTAGCTGTGCCTGTGACTTCGTACGCATAGATTTCGATTTCGATAAAACGTAGCCGTTCAAAGTTTCATCAAACTCCGGCAAGTAGTTTTTGCGTGTAGGAATATTTCTAGTTTATTTTATATTTATTAAAATTTTTAATTACAGTTATTTTTTAACAGAGGAGGTAGTCCAATTTCGTATTTTTTTTTGGAAAGGATATTATTATTCACTGCGGGGAGGACCACTATTTCAATTTTGAAAAAATGTCTTACAGCAATGGTACGAAAATAAAAGTTTACTAACTTCTTTATTTGTTAAACGATAGATTTGCATCGACAAACATACAAACATACAAATGTACAGACGAACAGACAAAATGAAAAAACATTGTTTTGGGTTCTCTTGCTTATATAAAGGTCCCGAATTATGAATTTGTGAAAATATTTTCCATGTACAGACAGCGATCAGTTACAGTTTTATTATATGAATAAAGAGACATTTCTGGAACACTTTCAATACATACATCTTTTGCTAGAGTGAAGAGTGTGCAATAAAAGTTAAATACTAAATGTTACGAGAGACGCTCAATTTCCATTTACAAAAGTTAGTTACATTGACTATATATTTTTTCGTGTTGCTTGCTCTGTGCAACTAAAAGAGAAACAGATAAACATATAAAAAAATAATAAAAAGCGAGAAATGGATTTGTTGATTTTGCTCTTATAAAGGCCTCCCCTTATGTTTTTTTAAATATTGGAGTTAACTCCTTAAGAATCGATTTTGATATAAGGCGCCCGGTACGAGAAAATGTGAGGTGTCAAATTTACTGAACGAGTGACCCGGTTACGTCTTTGGTGCGCAACCTATTGTGCACAACTGTCTAATTTGGTTGTCAGTGTCTTATTGTTATAAATATCAATAATTAATATTGTTATTGTGAAGTTATAATCTTTATCATTATATTTTGCTAAAGTGCAATGCAATGCAGTATTTTGGAATAAACTATGGCAGAAAAGGGTGTACATAATATTGTCGGAACATCTAACACATATCTTTCGTAGGGTATCAATCTTTTTTCAGTTAAATAACCTTTTTTATTCTAAATTTATATAAATATAGAATGTAAAAAACCGATACGGGCAGGGATTCGAACCCGCGACTACTGGGAAACCGTCCCGTCGCTCTACCAACTGAGCTACCGTATCGCTGTCCGTCTCGGTGAATTAAGCATTCTATATGTGATCGTCTTTATTCTGTTTAGACAATCGTACTTAAGGAGTAAACTTCAGTCGTGCATCGGATTTGAAACACAATTTTATTTTTCCATGTACAGAAATCGATCAGTGACAATTTTATTATATGTATAGATTTATTATAAATAATCAGTCTTGTTATGGAATATACTTGTATAATATTTTATAACGTGTTTTAAATCCTAAACGTAAAAAGTTTGTAAAAAGGAAAACAGGATTTCAAAGAAGTTCCATTTTCTTATTTTTAGCAAGTATTTTTTCAGTACCTTCAATGTAAAACTTCCTTTACTAACATTAGGCAAAGAAATTTAAAAAAAAAAATCTCATCTCTCTGACAAAAGAATATTATCTGTTACAGAAAACGCAGTCGTTTCAAACTGAGTTCGGCCTCACATACAGTTAGCATTTGAGAAAATCTATATATTTTAATTATCGGCCACAACAGTGTGTGGAAACCTCATAGAAATACCGAATGAACGGTGGCATTGTCAGGTTGGCGTGGGAACAGCGCCGACCAGATTAGTGGGTGTTTGCAATTTACACCTCGCGACCCGCCGCCTGCTACTTCTCAACAAATATCTATATTATAGCTTTTTTGTTACTTTGTTCTACAAATTTATTATTTCATGAAGTATGATTTTTTAAACCTGATTGTCGTCAACACTCTGTACATTTATTTATACATGTATAAAGTTGTTTTCTTAAAATAGATGTAATGCTTTTAATAGTATTTTTTATTGTAAAACATACAAAGTTGAATTACGCATTGAAAATTTGCTATTTGTTCCCGTTGGAGAAATATCTTAAACAATCTCCTAGAAGGCCAACCTCAGTAAAAGTGTCGTGTCGACATCGAGTACCTAACGACTTTTATAATTGTTTTGATCTCGATAATAATATTTATCTTCACTTGCATCTGTTAATTTTCGCAATACGTTAGTGTGATGTTGCATTGTTATTGCCTACATTATTCGGCTTTAATTATCTTTTGTTTCAGCTCTCTATTGTGAAAGATTGCATTCAACAACTTCTTATAATTTTAATTATATATTTTTAATTAATAATTCTCATGTTGGCGGTTAAGACGGTTTATAAAACTTATACTCAATTCTGTATTGATATAATTTTTTGATGATAATATACTTTTGTTAATTATTCTATGTATAAATAGAAAATACTCCAAGGGGCATCCACATTTAAAACAAAACACTGATACTCTTTAAAATCAACATAGAAAAGTAAATACACCACAGTGAAATAGTTTTCTCTCTTAAGTGAGAAGGGCTTTAATACAATAGTGACAAAGTATAGAATACATTATTTAAAGAAGATGGAGTGCTGTCTAAACATCACGGCCGGTGGAGGCTGGGGGTGTGATCTGTAACCAAGCCTTCTCCATTACGGATCGTGGGAATAAACGCACACCAAATTATTAACAAAAATATTGACCCGCTGCCTACTTAAAAGATTTGACCACAAGTTGTTTACGCTGACAGTTTGCCGCTCCCAACAAATATCTCGAACTAAATAGGAAACCAGAGACAACAAGAGAGTGTGCAGCGTGTTTGTGATCATGGGAATAGAGGTCCATGATTGACTGTTCAGTTTGTTTGTTGTACTCACTAGTATGGGACGCTCCCATGAAGATACTAGTGTTTGATGAGAAGATGCAAAACTTCAAACACATCTAGTAGTTTTATTAACTTGTACGTATATACGCAATATACTTACTAGACGCGGAGCATGCAGGTCATCTGTTGGCGATTGTACTCTGTATAAAGTTGAAACACACAGGAATGTTAGTATTTTGAGCCACTGGAAGCTATATATCCAGCTTTAAAGCTGCTATTTAATACAGTGCAGTAATAAACATATACATTGTTATTTATATTCAAAACCCCACAAGTATTAATTCCAACCCACTATTCTAATTGCTCGATGTAGGTACACTCAGCCAGTGTCATTTACCTTTATCCACGGCGTTCTAATAATATCTAGTATCATTTATAATAATCAGCCCGGGTCTTGATTGAAACTGTAATCTGTTAATTAGTAGCCATTAATGAGGCAGGTTCACGTGCTATGAGACCGTAACGGGGACCAATAGATTGTTATGTATCAAAGAAGGTTAATCTTATTATATTATAATTTGCCTGTAGTTTGCTTTCTGGGAACGATTCAATGATAAATGCAATATGATAATCATAAAGGGAAGGGGTTTATTTTCTCATAACGTACCTAGTTTATTTTATATTTGAAATTGTTTTTTTTTATATCCTCTTTTCGAAATTATTACAAACAATAATAATGTTGTTCCAATGATTATCAACATAGTAATACTATTAGTAGGGTACGATGACTATCTGTAGAACTGGAACTAGTACTTACTTTAAGGTCAATCAAATGTCAAACCTCAACCATAGGTCAGACGAAGTATTAAATTTCAAAATTAGTCAAAAGTTTTATTTAAAAAATCTGAAACTAATTAATAAAGACAACTTAGAAGGTTTATGAATGTAAAATATTAAGTGTTCTCTGTAATCTGTTTTAGTTAGTAAATTTTAGAACCACTTCAATGGTGGAACGTCACGTCTATCATGTTTTTGTTCATACAACTTCCAATAACAAGTTATTTAGTTCTCGGTAGCTAATATGGTATTTATTAGAAGGAAGCTTCTATTATGTCGGCGCACGTAGCTATGACTACGGGCAATCATTCAATCATTCAATCACTCAGTTGATTGAGTCACCGCGGGATTGCCTCATTATCCAATAAACACTGGCGCCGAAGAATACTAATGTATGTCTTAATATTAATATTAGAGAGAAACAAATTATGTTATAGACCTTTTATTTCAGTTATACTGAAATATTTTTCATTAATTTTAACCTTTAGATTCAATAAAATCATAAGCGTATTCTTAAGACATGTTACTTTGTATACCACGTGTCGAACGGTATTGCGAAAATTTACAAAACAGAACAATTAACTTTTTCAGACGAAATGAATATAAAGGCAATATATAAAATAACGGACATAGAAAATAATTATCTGACCGTTAATATTAAGGCCATTATAACAAAACGATGTTAATCGAGTAAATGAGACTTCCTCACACAACACACAACACATAATTTAGTGGACATGTTAAGTATTCCCTCGTGGTCGCACGCGCCGCCTCTCGCCGCTTTCTTTTTGTGGCGGCACTTGCTATATTAGTGAACTCTTGCTTTTTCATACATTTTGTAATCTATTTTAATCCGAAATGAATTTGTTTCTTTTTATTTTTGGAATGTTGTTATTATTAATGTATGTATGTATGTTTGCTTGGCACGGCTCCCAATATATTGCTTTCCATTCATTAGACTTGCTCTTAATTTAGACGAGTCTATCGAGAACAAAGACTACGAATGCAAAACAAGTACAAGGTAACAAGTGTACTAGGGATGTCGTAGGCGAGTCATGCGATCGTTTTACGAGCGCTCATTACCCTCATCCTGTCTTCAATATCCGACTCCTACGAGTGATCTAACACTGACCTATATTCTATGAACACTGAGATAATCAGGTCGACAGTCAATCAAAATGCACAAGGTAACAATGAGAACTGGACCGCTTATTGGTGCGTGCGAGGGTTCGATGGGCGCGTCTGTATGTCTTTCACAGCGAGATGGGCTCTAAAACCAATAATCCCTTTTTTTCCGGCCAATGTAACCTTATTTGTCGGTTCCTTCCTAAGTATAAGGGACGTAATAGTTTTTGCGTCGCCCGCGCTCCATTAAATCAATTTAATATTTTTTGCGTTATTCGGAAGCCGCAGGTAGAAGGCCTAGATCCGGGTCTCCTTTATGCGGCGCTATTCTTGTGATTTTGTCATGTTTACAAATTCGCAATTTGGGCAGCCATAACTGTGGAGACGCATCAGCTGCGCTGTTCGCCCAATTGAGGCCTAACACGCGTTCTCTCATCACAGACATTAATAATATTTGTTTTGTCAAACAAAGAAGTCAATGGTGCTATTTAAAGATTTAGTCTACATTTTGAAGTAATAAATTTTAAGAACTGTTTTGTAAATAAAAAATATAAACCCAATAGGGTATATGTATTTTGAATTTGATGATCCGTTGCACATTTAAATAATAAATAACTTAATTAAATTTGTATCGTGATACTAAGTAGGTATTATATTGTTATTCCAATCAGAGTTCCAGTAAATGTAAAATGGCTCAGGAACGTAATATTCACATTTAATAATAGTATGAAGTTTTTTGAACTGAATAACCTCTAAAATATTTTAATAAGACTAGTAGTAGTAAGGTTCGCAGAGCGGAACTGCGAAACGGAGCGGTGGCGGTGGTATGTGGCGGAACTAAGTATTCTTATTAGCATTTACTGTAATTTACAGTAAACCGGCCGCCTCACGCACTATTCTATTCACGTACTTTGAATAGTACCTACACTATAACGTGTCGTATATCAAGTAGCGCTTTATATAATCAATTACTAAATAGAAGTCAAAATGTGCAAAATGTTTTCAAACCATCGTTGATATCGTCGTTATAATAATAACGGCGTGTCTGCGCGTCCTCGCCCGCTGCCGGCGGCTACTGCAATGTTTACTCTGGTCCGTCTCCGCGGCACGCTCCTATACTCCTATACTCGGAGGTAATCCGAAATAACAAATTATGAAATGGATGAAAAAGTCCGGTTAAGCTGTCGGCGATGTCGGCGATGTCGGCGATCCCTAAACATAAAGTTTGATTGTACCTTAATGACAAGGCGCAGACTCGAAGCCACCTTTTGTGTAAAGCCGACGCGAATAAATGACACTGGCGACAAACATTAGAATCTATATATATAAAGTATAAAGTCCAAAATTACAGAACCCTATCTGTCAAGAAATCTACTAAGGAGGTCCTGGTAATTGAGCAATCATCTACTCTAGCCCGTTGCGGTGAGCAATACATCGAAAATAAATGAAATTTACGATTTGTTTATTATTAAGGTGCTTTGTTTAAGAATTATACAACAATTAGATGCATTATTTTGACAAATAATTAAGGGAGCAATAAACATGCGTCGACATGGACTACCTACAGTTAACATAACTATCTGTTGAGCTCAATAAATATAAGCTTTGTGCATACTTTATACTCTTCTTATTAACCTTGTCCTTATTAACAATGATTAATATTGATCAAGATTACAAATCTCTAAACAAATATAAAAGTAACACCATTAATGCCAGATGGACACTCTCGACGTAGACTAGATACTGCTAGCCGCAGTCAATAAAGTAATCATATGAAAGAATGCAAAATCAGAATCAAAGTTAGGATATTTTGATAAAGCTAAGAAATATAAAAACAACCGATAATTGTGGGGATCTACCTAATCAGCGAGAGCAGATTACCAAGTGCACGCGAGGTCCATAAAGGACCTTGCGAATGTCACCCGACACCCGACCTGACTCCGGCAATGATTCATGCTTGGATTATTTTTGATTAAGATATCTTTTTACTGTTCGCCGCCGAGATAATAAAGTCCGTGATACTCGATCAACTGTTATGACGCCCAATTCCGTGACCTTAAGGGCAAAAATAACAAATACTATGAGAATCATATTATACAATAAACAGTAACTAGTACTCTTTTTAACCAGTCTGCTAGCTCTAATACTTACCTGCAGTAGCTTAAACATTTAATAAGTCCTTTTATCGAAATAGAACGTGGACGGAAATCGATGTTATAATGTTTGAATCGTTAAAACTAAGCACCACATCAAAGTACTAAGACACGTCACTATTACAGCGCTACACATCATTAACAGGAGGAAATCTCACAGGATGTGTCAATTTATATCCGAAAGAGAGAACGATCATCTTTTGTTCATATTAGGGTTGCATCGAAATTAACAATTTAGTTTTGTATTTTAAGACAATACTGCTTGTTACGATAACGATGACGTTCCGGTAACGAGTAACGACTGCTCATACATTTCATAATTAGTAGTTATTTTATATTGCTGTTTGCGGTTTGGTTATAAATATTCTTTCACAAATTAAGAATAAAATTACGTAATCTTTAATATTTTAGTTTTCTTTTATGTATCCCATAGACAAACAATATTCGTGTTAGAAAAAAAATAATCATATACCTACGAGTAGGTAGGTATATTAATTTAACTATTTATATATTTTTAAGTTCGGTGTTGAAGAAAATGATTCAAGTCTTCAGCTCTTGTATAATTGTTTGATCAATCCCTGTCGCTTGTCCTAAAATATAAAATTCAGAAGATTTTTCAAAAAATGCGTCCGAAAAAAAAAGTATATAAAATATACGAAATATCATAATAAAGTTGATACGCTAACTAATGACAGTATAGATAATATATTCTCGCGAACCCTGTGTCCTGTGAGCTGAAAGCCGTGTCATTTTAGTAGCACATCGAAGTGGCAAGACGTGAGCGAGTAACAAAGGAGCTCGTCTAAACAGGCCATTAATAAGGAGGCGGCTCGAGCGGGACTTCCGTTGCATTCCGGGAACAACTATACCGGGACAAGACAGGAATAGCTGCCGTACTCTTTAACAACTAAATAGCGATCGATGTATGTAATGTTAGCTTGACTTTGATTGTGTCTGGAGAAGTCGGCTTTCTGTGTTGTCATTTAATTTGTGTTAAGATTCTCATTTGGAACCAAACTTATACAGTTTTTATTGTGCTAATGATAAATATATATAATAAATCAAATTCAAGCACAAAAAAACAGACCGTGAATAAAATTTATGGGACTAATCCTAATGCCTCAGTTATCGTGTATACATGTATCCTATCCTACCTAGTTCTCATCTACTCTACCTTTAATTAAAACCACAACTATCATATCAATGGCTACCATAAATCATAACCCATCATTATTGCTGCAGGGTCAGACATCGTAATCATGGTTTGTTTGCATACAAGGTATTTCGAACACTGCAGTAGTTACTAATATGATAATGTTGACATCCACACGGGTCACTCGGACCACCTGGCTGGTTGTAATCGGTTTACAGACCCTGGCAAATTGGCTTTTTATTCCTTAAGGTGTGGTGATGTTAAAACTTAAATGCTGCTGATTTGAAATCAAAACATGTTTTGTAAAATAATACATTGTAGGCGGATAAAGAAATATTTAAACTGTCGTCTTATAACGGTGTCACCGATATCTTCACACGCTAAGTTCTCAATCGGATTAAAGTATTCCGCACGATTTTCCAATCGATTTTTTGGTAATAGACGTGACCGAAGTACTCGAGTTGTCCAATATTCAGTTTCTTCGAATAATCGATCGAGTCTCCATCGATCCAGATCCAAAGCGTATCGAGCCCGCACCTGTCACGAGGCGACGGTAGATCACAATGTTTGATCAATGACGAATCGATTTGGTACCGTTCATGACTTCCTTGGAATTTCGACTACATCCCGGATTCAGTGCATCCCTATCCACTAGACCTTGACGGATAAACGCAACCTTCATTCCATTCACGGCTATATAAACAAACTAAATCTCAAAAGGGTGAACTGTAAGTTAACGACTTAATAAATTTAAGTGTAATAAATAACGAAATTAGGATATCATTGGATAAAAAAGCATTATTAAATAAATAGGCGTCCTTAACTAGCGCTAGTCCGCAGAGATAAATCACTGCGGGCCACCGGCACCGCTCCACACGCGTCCAATCTCTTTATTGAGACGTGCGCTGGACGGGTGACAAATAAACAACTGTGCATCTTCGACGATGTCAATGAGACAGTCAAAATCAATTTATCATTTATTACCATTGAGATAGAGAACATTTTTGTTTGATTACCCTGCTTACGTACGGGCGTCAAAATAGTGTGTGTATTTGTGTAATTTTTCACGTAAGTGGTAGAAGCGAACAGCGGGAGGGACCGACAAAGACCCCGGGGTGCGACCTCCGCTGCCAGCTTCCAACACCGCACGGCGCTGTGATATTAGTAATAACCTAACAAAATAGAAATATATCATAAGTTTAGACACTAAGGAGAATGAGTTGTTGCTTTCGATTAGCGATACTATGGACTTCACACACTTATTGTTTTTTATAAATACATATTTTTATTAGATAAATGCGCTTTAGGATATTATTTATACAATAGAATATACATTTTAAAATAAGCTAGAGAGAGAGACAGAGCTGTACTCGGGGTCAGTAAAACTTTTATTAAAATGCTAAGAAAAAATAAAAACTTTCAAAAGAAGCATGACCTAGAATCTGCGAGCCCTTCCGTTGACAGAATTAAATAAAATACTATATACTAAAACATGTGTTTTTATATACTGATTACCGACACATATCGAATTCCTGTCTGGGAAGAACCTCCAAGAAAATACTTATTCTTTGTTAACAAATTAAGGAAACCTACTGTGGACTGTTTAAAGTCAAAGTGTTAGTCGTTGATGAAATATGAATTAGAAGTCCTTTTATATTTCTGAATTAAGATAATTATAAATATATGTATGCATATAAAATGATTTTTTACACAGTTATTTTCATCTGTAGGTATCAGACTAAGTTATAAACAAATATAAATAGAAACGTAGGAAGTGAGCATCATTTGGATAAGAATATTTTTTATTTTAGCATCAATCAATCAATTAAAATATTGAAGTGACATTGTAATAGGTCGCCATAGTTCACGTGAGTCGTCGGTGCGCTGACCGCGTAGGTTCGCGTTTTGGCTGTCTCGCCCACCCTCGTCTATTGTCTGCCCACGCGTGGACGTGCGTGATCTCACTACATCTAATGATCTAATTAACGATCTATATGTCCTTTACGTACCACAATAATGCCCAAAGTAATTCACTAATCTGTATAATATGTAAATAAAATAGCCGTCGTGACTAAAATAAATACGATAGTCGATTAACAAATCATTATTTGCTTATAATTTTGCATATATGAGGATGATAATCTTGTTGATATTTAACCGATTCAATTACGTAATTTAAACGTTGTAAATTTATGCTTCTGTGTGAAATGGGTAGTGATGTCCAAAAAATAATATTATGTTACGGATCATTGAAATGTGTTCATTTTTCAATAGAAATTTAGGAACGAGACGTAAACGTCTAATTTTTAAGTAAAATAAATGTACATAAATAGAATTAGGGGATTAGAACCCCACGACCACACCGGCAACTCAGACTGGAACTAAATCCTGCACACAATATCTTTATTCATTTGCGAATGTGGAACAAAGCCATCTATTTCTGTGGCGACTAATGTAAGGTAAACATCGCATTAGCAGTACGGAACAATTGAATCCTATGTCCGGTCGGGAGGAGCTTTTGGTATATTTATGACGCTTTCCGAGTAATAGCAGATTAGCAACTAGGGACATCTTGTGTGGCGCACCTACATCGTGATGGATACAATCATACAGCTAAGTTCCGCTAGACGTTAAAGTTATTGGTGACAGTATGTAGTTCGTGAGTATTGGACAGTTGTGTAGAACAATATAACACATACCTATATAAAATTCATTGTTTCATGTAAGTATACTGTCTCATATTTTATTCTCTAATATTAACAAAATTACTGCTACCCTTCAACTTACTGCTTAATTTTTTTAACACAATTGATTTTAATTACTACTATTAAGGTAGAAACTGTGAATCATAATAGTTTTTCTGCAGGTGCATTTTTTACAGATTTTTGTTTATTTTAAACAAAAAGAATTTCATAAAGTTTTTTCTATAAAGAAAAAGGTTTCAATATCTTACTAACAGCGCCACCTAAGGGGAATAACCAAATCTGAGGACTATCTAGATCACCAGAACTAGAAATAGAAAAATACTTATTTAAATTAGTTAAGCGGTTAAAGTCGAGAATAATTTCGAACGATTGGACAGTGTTATTTTAATATAAAGATGTATACATCATGGCTCAGAGGACATTTTTTCAATTTTCTTTTTTTTTTTTCTTTTCTTCGTATTTTCTTTTAATTTTGTAAGTGCTTTTGCATTCTTTTTTACACACGAGTTAATATATTTTTGACATACAACATAAAACATTTCACTATGAGAATCCCGAACTTAAAAAAAAGTATTTAGACTTTACATAACATTATAATTTTACTCTATATGAAAGATATTATTTAGTGATAAGAAAATATGTTATAAGGTAATGCTTATGTTGTTTATAAGGTTGTTAATCCCCTGCGTTAAAAACATGAGTTGTTGAATTGGAAAGCATATAGAACTAGACTCATAAACTGAATAGGATGATTAAGAGCTAGGTATTCGATTACAAACAATAAAGAATACTATGGAGAAAGGATTCCGGCGTGGGCGTGAGAAAGACGCGGTGTTGTGTCGCTCGCTAATGCGCAGCTCAAACATGCGTCTGCGCATGTTGGCTCCAGCTTGTAGGTACTCCCGATTGAAATGGTGTAAAGTAAATAGCAAAAATATATTATTCTGTATAATATATCACTTAGTATAATTTCCTACAATGTTTTGGTTTTTGGTTACCTAATGTAATGTAATTCCTTATGCTATCGTGTTAGGCATAACCGCTTGCAGAAGCCGCCCTAACTCCTCGTCCCTGGCTCGTGAGAATGTCTTAGCACGTGATGTGTGACCAGCTCCCAGGGATGCCAGCAGATAATATCTAAGTCGCGCTACTCTCACGCTGCTAACTAATTGCTTTGTTCACCCGCCGTGAAATTATACCATTTAAACCCGTATATTTCAAAACAATGACCCACAATGTTCAAGTTATCTTTTAATTACCGAGTGACAATGAGAAAAAAAATTTACTTTTATGATTAATTTACAAATTACATTATCATAATTAAGGATATAACATTTAACTATTACGAACCGGTTTTAGATTAGATATTTTGAATAATATTTAACTTCTTTTAATTTTAGATATATTTTTATAACCAGCCTAAAAAGTTTCTATTGTGTTTTAACTTTTCTACATAATATATTTGTTTAGTTCAAGTGTTATTGGTGGGTGTTATTTCAGGTACAACAGTGTAATCGGGTGTGTTGTCAGTGTTCTGGTGATTCCACACTGTCGGCGAACGCACGCTCGAGGCGGTATGACGAATCCAATTAACAACACTAACGAATGCTGTCCGACGAACACTATTTATGTTTCCTCGCAGTCGCACTGTAAATATTTAGCTCTGAACGCGTGTTTCACGACCCTCGTGTTATCTTCTTATCGCGCCTGTGAACGTTTTCATGACTACAAATTGCCGCACCGTACAGGATACTATTCTGTAAATAATGATTAGAAAGTGGCATCCGAATAAGGATTTCTTGAAAGCTTCCAATTTGTTTGTTTATATAGATACCTGTGCGTTACACAGACGATACAGGAATAGAGATTGTATCGTAAATAAGGAACGCCCGGGCGGTGTAGGGACAGGTGAAGTCAGCCGAATATCAGCTGATTTGTACGTTCTTTAGCTTCTGATTTCATTTGATATTATACATTTTATCTGACAAACAAGATAACTAATTATAGAGGCAAGCCTTCCTGGGAAAAGTCATTTAAAATAGGCAATTGTTGTAATTTTTCAATATAGTTTTTTTTTAATTTTAAAGTAACATATCTTGAGACACGAAGTAGAGATTTTTACTATTGATGCTTTTAATCCGTTACCGGTGATGTCACCGGGCGCGCCATCATCACGAGGAGGCCTGTTTTGGAAACTTTACGAGCGACACCTCCACATTTTATTTGCAACAGTTCATTGACCGAACATCATTTAGATGAAGTCGTTTGTTTACAGATTTATCGTTCAATGCAATGAACTTTTGTTCCTGTTCATTGTTATATAACTTTAATTATTTTGTTGTTAACTAACCTATTAATATTGTTTATTTAACATATAGTAATAGTTTCTGTTCAGGCCTAATTCACATACTTATGCATACCGGTATAAAACTATGTAGACTTAGGTAGGTGCTAGTTACAACATGTTTCTTTTCTTCATCAATCAAAAGAACTTTATGACGTAACAGATCCAATCAGGAAATGAGGCCATTCATTATGAATGATAGTTTGAGTATCCATATTGATATTAGTGTCAAGGTTTATCATTTCACTCACTCTCATACATCATACTCAATCTCGAACTATAATATGTATAACTCATATAAGTATAATATGTATAAATAATTGAAGCCTATAATATAAAAATACAAAAGATTTACGAAGTTAAAGAAAAATTGGACACGTTCTTCGTTAAATCCAAAAACATTGTAATTTTCACTCCCCTAAGTAATAAAAAATATTGAAAGGCTACAGGTGCGTGTGAACGCACCACCCGTGAAATTACTGTAAATTTGCCGCGGTGTGGTCTTAGGAAAAAAATATTACGATTACACGAATCATCAACCCCTGATGATTATCCACGGTGACCTGTGACCATATCATCATTAACCACCCCGACACCTCCGAACACCTTTGTGTATTGTGAATCAAAATGCCCTTCTTTCATTATTCTGTCATTACTATAAAACTTCACTCGATGAAGCTTTGTTTTTATGATCTCATGAATAAATCAAGAACATTTTTTTTAAACATATATATGCGTAATTTGTATGTTTGTTCTCTAGTTGTAGTAGTTTGTTAAATAACTAACTAGTTGTCTCGTATATCAAAACTCATAATGAATACGTAACGAGGTCGATTAGATAAAAACTGTGCGGTGGTATGATCGATTCTTATTTCTGTCATATCTACAGCATCTCTTTTGTATGATAATCTTACTGCACATCTCTCGAGATGGCTATCGTTAAACTTATCAAAAAATATTAAATTACTAAGTCTGCATAACTAACATATCTCGCATTGTCCTTGCAAGACAATAGGTAATATACACAAATTAATGATTTTATCAATCTTTTATTTTTTAAAGTAATTATACCTACCGATATGATACTTAAAGCGAAGTTCAAAGTGTCTAGTGGAAGGATGAAGTAATGGATTTTTGTTATTAATACTAAATGTTCTATATTTATTTTTAATTTCGAGTCAGGACCTGGCGCAGGTTGAGGCGGGCGCCAAGATCGCAACGATACCGACGATAGAACAGTAATCGTCAATAAAATCTCAGTTTAGATGGTACCGATACCGGATGAGTTACGGACGGACAGACCAAAGAACACGAAAACCTACTTGACGGAGGAATGTGACCCACGACAGGACCTGCTAACGAATTAGGTACTTCAAATTGGGCGTTACATTAATTTTATTTTTTAATTTACGATTTTATAAGATAAGCGCCTTCTTTAATCGAGTCCGCCGTCGTCGTTAGCGCCACATTGGGCCACACTGGGCCACACTGGCACTCGTCAACCAAGTGTTACCTTGTATATTAATAACGACCTGACTCCTCGGGGACACCAACACGCCCGCGCGTATTTATAAAATAGGTCTTTGTCTTTTTGCCATCACTCACCACTCACCACTCATCACCCACCACTCACCACTCACCACCCCCCTGGCCGTAGATAAAAAGGACCTTGGAGTGGGTATTTCAAAATAAATTTGTCGAAAGTGATAAATGACGGATATAACTTTTATTATTTCAAATTAAATTAACGATCCGAACCGAACGTCTACCTTTTCTCACATTAAAGGTATCTTATCTGAAATGATTGCTTCCATTACCTCCGAGAACAGACAGGTTGTTTTGTAGGTGAGGAGAGATAAAGAGATTCATGCGTTAACAATTAATTTTGATAGAGGTGTGTTTTATTAAGTAATTGTTTTTGTTCCCGAAGTTAATTTGAAATGCACCGTGAACTCTTAATACTCTTACAAACCATAATATGTGATCAAATAGTTTTTATGATTAATATAATGATTACTAGTCAATATATAATTAATTGATATCTTATAGCTGTATACTAATCATCAATCATTGTAATCAAATGTGTGGAGATTATTATCTTCGTTTAGTTAGATCGCATCTTGGTAAACCTTGCTCAAAGAAATAACATAATTTGAGTATTCTTCGCCTGTGTGTTTGTGTGTTTTTCGTGTTGTTCCCACAGCGAGCTTTAATACATTTTCCGTGTTCCAGTTAGCGCCCCATAAATTGATTAGGGGTCCGCGGCGGCGCTCAGAAGTTTTTTGTGCCACGAGACAGGTAGGTACTGAGCTCCTTCAGGGTCATCCAGACGCCCCGTATATGTTATCATGAGCCTATCACCCCAATATTTATAGCTAAATTGTGAATATTTCGCAGCTATATCACCATAATGGAGTAAAGTAATTTCCTGACAGGAAATTGCGTTCCTCGACGAGTGCGTACAATTTTCCTAAGAGCTGGAGTTAAGTCACCAGCTAACATCAATCATTTGTTTTACAATATATATATATATATAGTTAGCTAGTCTAGTTAAACTTTTTTGAATGTTCAATCAGCGAGAGGTGATATTGTATGCACATAACACAAATCTAAAATCTATTATAGACAGTCGAATAAAAAAAGTAGGTACCTACTGAAGTATCAAAATGAGGTTAGATACTAATTACTAATTTAGTCCACAAGTTTTGGTAAATTTTGATAAAAAGAGGAGGTGACAATATAAATAACAATTTGGCCCACCCCGTTCAGATGTGGATCGTCGGATTAACATAAGAATGCGCCCCAGCAGCGCCCACGGGCTCCACTGTCCCTCCTTGTCTCTTTATACATCGAATTTAATTTTGATTTACGATTATCTATACAATTGTACGCAAAACGATTCCGATGAGGCAAACAATTTATAACCGGGGGGCGACAATGGGCCTCGTCAGCGCTCCTCACTACTTTCATATTATTTAAGGTGCCTTAACATCATAAATGTATCCTTCGATAACTAAATGCATTTTATGTCATTCCCGATTAAATTTAAGTAATAAAACATTATTTTTAGTGTTTATAATATCGGACATAACGAGATGCGTCTCAATTTAAACCGTCACGTACGTAAAATATATATCAAAAATAATAATAAAGTGTTTTGCATCATTTCTAAGAAATCATTTATTGAGGACGCACTGATATTTTTAAAAACTGAATCTTGCGAGTAACAAATATTATAAATCTAGAACTTGATCCTGTCAAATATTTCACATTGATCATATTATTATGAGGTATGTTTTTTCATAGCTTATCATAGCTTAAAATCATACCTGCTTTTGTAAAACTCTTATAAAATATATTAAAATTAATATTTTATTTTAATGTATAAGTATTTAATATAAAACACACAGCACGAACCTTATAAAGTGATAATTTAATTTTTGAATGCTGAGGACGAGACGGTCATAATTTAGGTGACACTTTTGGACGACATAATTAAGAGCTTCTTAAGATTCCTTTATGCAAATATCACTGGAAATTTATACCCGAATAATAAATAGAGGTGAGTCCTGCGTCTGACATTATAGTGAGTGGCGTCTTACAATGATTATAAAAGGACCTCACAACTTACTGCCGGCCCTTATCTGATATCGTGACGGGAGTAAATAACAATTAAACGGCACGATAATTATTATTTTTCTTTAAAGTTAGTTTTTTATTTATTTGAACTCTTATTACACGGACTTCTAAAATTAGAAACTAAAGGTGATAATTTATATTAATATGAATTCGAATAGACAACAGACTCGGAATCTAATATTTTAAGGGAGAGGAGAACTTTTGGTATTTTCATAATATACAATAAATAATAATCACCTTTTTGGTAAGTTTTACGATAATCATTAAAAGATAAAACAATATTATTAAAAGACGCGGAGGGTTCGAAACAAAAAAGTTCCGTGCTCAGTGTTAATACGCATTTAAGATAATATATTTTATATACTAAAATAAATGTCCATTCAATAAATCTCGGCGGGTCTTATCGTACTCGGAGGCGCGACACTAAAAACCAGATAAGATGCGGTCCCTTACGTTTAGTTTTCTAAGACTTATTTCTGTGTGAAGTTTCGGGTCTAGGTTGAGCAGGGTCGCTGTAATCGGTGTTAAATCTTAATTTAGTTGTCTTGGGGTCTCGGAATAATAATGTTGATGATACTAACGTTATTGACTCTTAAATTATTATAGGATGTACTACTTACTACTATGCCTACTGAAACATCACTCACCACATTCACAAACTCTTGGAAGGTGATGGCGGGGCTCGTAGCACTTCGCCCTTTATCCAAAAGTATCTGTTGAAAAATGATGAAAGAAACATGAAGTCTTAAATTTATTCATTATTTTAATATAAATTTGATTTTCTAATTACATACAGATATTCTATGTTATTAAGCCATTGAATAAATATTTTAAGTACCCATGCTAAAACTTACAGTTTGGATGCTCACAAGATTAACTTTAATTATTTTACTATTTGTCAAGTAAAGAAAATAGTTTAATTAAAAATTTACCTCACGCTTGTGAGGAGGCACCTGCGCTATAAAATCAGGATTCTGTAGGGTCTGCAAGAAGTCTGGCCACGGTATCTCTCCGAAGCCTTCCGGATCAAACTACAGATAACGTAAACAATAGTTAATATAATATTCACACCTTACACACACGCAGTCACGTCCGGAACCTTTTAATTTGCTCCGGAGCGTGCGCAACTTCATAACCACGATGTTCTGGGACTTCCATTATTATTATTGTTATGATGTGTATGATATTATAATAGTTTTGTCCATTTCCAAAAAGAATAGGACAAAAACAGTAAAGCGCCCTATCTGTGCAGCGAGCTGTCTCATATTATATTATATCATCTGAACGTCAGGTACGTGACGCCACACCGTTTGATCCGAGGCGAGACCGACGACTCTTATCTGCTTATAAAACTTTTTGTCTCCCGCTTCTGTACATTTTAATCAAGTAAAAAATAAATAAATATTCTACGAAATTTGTTAAAAAAATGCGCGTCTCTAACTATCTCATGTAACAGAAAACTTACTATAAAAAAAATAACTGATGCCTTAAATGAGTACCTAGTTGTTATTGACGAATAAGAATGTATAATATTTATTATTATTGATGTGTATTTTCATGTAAGCGACATGTGTCTCTTTTCAGAATAAATGTCTTAAATCATTATATTTATGACTAGCTGTTGCCCGTGGCTCCGAGCGCGTATATATCGCTTTTTCGCGTAATCTATGGAAACTACAATTATCCAGACCTAAAATAGACTTGTAGTTAATTTTATAGTACCCTATTCCTGTGGCAATTTTTTACATATAAGCCTAACATTGCTAAGATATCGAACTGAAAATCATAACATGCATATTATATACACATCACACACACACACACACACACACACACACACACACACACACACACACACACACACACACACACACACACACACACACACACACACCACAGCCAGGACATTATTCATATATACGTAATAAAGCATATGAATACGAAATATTTTTTTACAAAATATTATGTTTTTGAGTAATTTTCAATTAAACAATTTCTTTGTAGAATTTCGAACTGCTATACCTTATGCGAAAACATAACCACGCAAGTTCTAAAAAAAAGTCAGCGCCATCTATTGAGATTTTATGTAACTAAATTTAATGGCCTTAATATGCTCATATTCAATTTGTTATTTTATTAAAATTCAAATAAAACCAAGTAGAAATTCTATTCAGATAAAACCAAGTAGAAGCTTTATTTAAATTAAATACGATTATGTAAACCACATTCAATTCTGTTTGAAAGATTTGAAACAGTGCGTGAAGTAAATTTTCAATTGACCATAACTTCTTTTTTCCTTAACCGATTTTGACGAAACAAAGTTTTGACATCGCTCCAGATTATATAATATAATCCACCATAACAAGAAGACTTTATTTATACTACAAATATATTAATATTACAAAGACTGCCAAAAATGTACTTTATTTTCAATTCGACTAAACTAATAAAACGTTTTTAAATTCCAACTACCAACATCACCAGCGAATTGTTATTCTATGTAACTAACTAACTATGAGTACATAAAATGTTTTTTTTTTTATTTTGAGTGTTGACAAAGCAAACAAAATTTAAATTCAAATAAAAATAATTTAACACATTTCAACATCGTTTGTCTTCTTCTTTTTTCTTTTTGTCAGACGTATTGAGAAATATAAATTGTCTTTTAAGGAATTTTTCATTAGCCTTATTAAAAACGTACAATTATATAATATAATTTTATCAAACATACCCTATCGAAGAGCAGGCGCCATTTCTGTAAAGAAGTTCGAATGAGAAAGTAAATTTATTATTTTTAAAATTAAAGAATTTCTAATTCGACTAGTTTGACTAATTGATAATCTAATTCGGTGAACTCTATATTACTCGTGTTATGTTGATTTAGATTCTATTTAGAAAATTATATTGTAACTCTTCGGAGTTTCAAATAGACTATAAATCATCGTTTTTTTTTAAGGTAGGTGAACATACGTCGTGCATCAACTCTCGTCGTATTTCCGTCTCGTCCAGTTCCGAGCCCAGGTCCGTGTGGTCTGTATCGTAAAGAGGTTCCGCCGCTCGCGAGAGTGAACCCAGCGAATCCCGGGCAGACGCGAGGGATCCCGTGACAGTCGGCAGCACGCCTGCTTCGATCCCGGACTCCATAGAGGTGTTCGCCGAGAGGACGGTGGCATCGGGCGGCGCGCGGCCGTCACCACCGCCACCGCCCACCCACACTGACATCTTGTTAGCAACACCATCCACTCAACCGCACTCTTCTATTTTTTAATTATAAAACTAAGCTTTCTTTTGGCATCTTTTGGCACTTGGTTTCGAATTACACATTTTTAACCTATTGGTATAGAATAACTATATGAAATTGAAATTTTGGACAGATTTGGACCGAATGTTTGTGTACAAGTGGACAGTTGTGGTTGGACTAATGTTATCGATGGATATGATCACTGTTACGTACTTAAAGGGTTAGAGAAAATAATATTCTAAGGCACGTTATTCGATAAAGCTCTACTCCGCGACCGACGCGCCTGAAACAAAAAAGTTTACTTGTTGTAAGTGTAAATGTAATAAATACAACATCATACGTAAATAACATGCTAAGAGATAAAAGCTATATGGTGACTGATTCACAAACACGTAGGTACGTAGTTCATATTTTCATTACTTTGGTCACCTCTAGTTTTATTCATAAAAGAGCAGTCGCGGGAAACCCATTAAGTGTAATTTTAATAACTTTTGAAGCCTAAGTATGTTATGTTAAGGTATGAATTAAATTTATGAGCATATTCATGTGCTGTAAATCGACCGTAGCTAATTACAGATCCACAATCATCTCGGTTAGTAACACGAAAACAACTAATACCGAGTCATCAAAATGTGCTATTATTTAGGGGAAGGAACATAAGGAAAGCGCATCGTTCCAGAGGGCTTTAGCCCTCTTGACGTTGCCATGGCAACGTGTCGCAGTTTCATTCACCGTGTAACATCACCCCTAGTTAAGGCACGTGCGAAATAAGAATAGTTTACCCTACTTCATCATTCATCTTCCAGGTTCGAATTTTATTATTGTGGTGACCTAGACGTAAACCTCATTACGTATTAGTGTTAAAACTCATTTGAAATATGAAATACCTATAAGCTATTGACCACCCAGTTACCAGTTCACAGATGATTGCTCATTTTAATTTAATTTAACCAAGGTGACCTGTTCAGCAAAAGGCATATCTGTCGTTTCTTAATTCAAAATTATAAATGAACTTATTTGTAGTTTTAAATGTTATGAATATAAATAAGATCTATTTATCATATGCTTACCTATGTAGGTAGTATAATTTAACATAATCATTCATTTGTTTACATTGAATATTTGAAAATAATAACAATCAAATAACCATTGACTTACCGTTAATTTATTTGTTCACACACTATCATAAGGGTAACTTCACTGTGTAATTTATTTGCAATGTTTTGTAATAGAACATCATTTCGTGTCAGGATCTCATTAATCTTGAGGATGGCCGATGCGGCAGGCATTAAAGATACGTCAAAACAAGTCGTGGTACATTGCAACTGCGAATGGCGTCGAGATTCTTGCGCATGCGTATACGAAATATCTAGGGTGCATTAAAATATTGAAATGAACTGGCGGGTCAGTGACATACTATCACAAATTGCGAGTACTAAATGCCTATTAGTAATTAAAATACTAGTTCATTGCAATTATAAATCTGTTCCTTATCAGCTCCTAGGAAATTTAAAGAGCAAAGATTACTTTATCAATTAAAGTAACATACATTTTAGAAGGACCATTTAACAATAACATGTTTAAAAATTAACATACATTATAAAATGCGATGTGTTGGGAACAAAACAGCATTTAAAATGCATAATACATATTTATACAAATACATAGAAATAAACATTATAAATACTGACAATATACTTATTTAATAAACGATCAATTCCAGAAATACAAACATCTATGTTCATCACAAACGTGCCTGTCCCCATGCCCCATGGGCGTACCGAAGGGGGGGCAAGGCGGTCAGCTACCCTCCCCCCCCCCCCCTCCAGGACATCGTATCTACCTCACTACTACCTTATGTTATCATTTAAAATTTTTATTACAATGTAAAATTAATTAAGTTTTAAGAACACGCGTTTTAGAAGAGCTTTCTCAGAAATAATGAGCCGGGACAAGGAAAGCGGCTATTCAGTTGTTAACCACTTAACACCAACGAGGCGATTTATTGAGCTGAACTGTGATTAAGTGTGTTAAGCCAAAACAACTTAGAGAAAAAATAAGAAACCCCTCATACAAATAGACCTCTAAAAAAATAAAAATATATTATTATGTACTTATAGAAGTCATTGCGTCGGGGTACCGTTCTACGTGCGTTGACGATGGTATTAAATAGTCGATTACGATCTATTTTATGAAGTTAATCGTTGAGGACTTAGACTATTTGATTCAATATCGTAATTTCTTTATTTGCCTTGATAACTTACTTGCGTTTTAGTTCTTCCTTTATTAAGCGGTTCCCTGATGCAACGACTTTAATAAGTACATAATAATCTTATTTTTATTCATTTTAGAGGTCTTTTTGTATCGGAGGTTTATAAATTTTATGGCGATCGTTAAGAGGGTATATAATATCAAATATGCCAACACACACACTCCACAGCCAACTCCACAGCCAAATAAAATATGTTATTGGATGAGCCGAGAATAAGTTGATATATTGCAACTCCGTCTGATTACAACATATGGGATAATATATATTATGTTTTCCTCATGTTGTTTGTACCTTAATGCGAGCTTATGAACATTGTGTTACTTTAATTCCAAAGGTGTTTAAATGTGCGAACGTACGAACAGATTGCGGGTGACCTTTGAAAAAAAAACCCAAAATAATACAAGACAAATTACACAAATTGCTAAGTAAGCAAATTATTTAAAGTAGGCACAAGACACAGATACACATACAAATTTATAAAGTACCGTGACAAAACACGCGCAGAAGAAAAATATTTTAAGGTGTGATATATGTTTATTAATTAAATTTAATTATAACTTACAATATTTTAAGTTTACTTATCCTGCGTCAGTAACGGGTTGCTGGGCAGTGTTTTACTAAATAGTCATTGCCGATGCTTTGTTCGTAATTTATTTACAAAGCATCGGTATATATACTTCGCAAATTTGTTTGTTATGCTTAACTAAGTTTTGTTCTTGTATTAAATGACATATATTGAGGAGATTTTTAATTTTAAAGGTAATACCTTCCACACTCATTCTGTCTCCGTCGTAAGCACTGTAGCTGTTGGTCTATTCCATTCTCTGTCTATGTAGTTACGTATAAAGTTTTGATACCTATGACTTATCACCCACAGTAAAAACGTCCGCACTTCGTTAAATGTAAGTTGTTGTTGTATTCTATAAAATTAATAAGACAGTGCAGAATATAAAAAATATATATATACATTGTAACAGAAAAACACTTCTAACGATCTGGTGAGTTAATTATAAAATTATATTAATTATTCTTTTATAATGAATAAGTAACAATAGAGCTGATTTAAGAATTATAATTCTCTGATCATATACCAAAAGTATTTAAATTTTATAAGAATTTAAAACATCTTGTGACATTCCGATTTAGAAATCAAGCGAATGTCAATTCACAGTTTTGACTTTTGAGCTTATGTGAAACGTCAATAAAATTTGACATGTTTTTTCCAATTTCATCTATTTGGTTCTAGATTCTAATAATAAATTATAGCCATATGGAAATTCCAGCCGAAGTGGCTGTATTTTCACAATATCATAATTAATTATTATGCCTACAGGCCGTGCCGTATTGTTGTTTCGACGTTTGTCGACAGGTGACAATCGATTAAAGAATATAAACTTGAATCACCCGGTTTGTATTTATCGCGATTTTGGCATAAATAGAAGGTAAATAAGTTTAATTTAATGAGCTTTCGTAATTCTTTAGTCATTCAGTCAGTCAGTCATAAAAGTCATATATATTAGGGTTTGGTTTACAAAATGTGTTATATAAAAACTGATGTGACCTTGTTTTTGTTGACATGTATAAACATGCATATAAAGTAGACGAAAACATATGTTTGTATATTGTAGTGTATTTTTAAAAAATGTTTCTAATAGTTATTTTCAAAAACTATAAGAACTTATAATTCTTTCATAATGATCTTCCCTGTAGTTTTGTAGGCATATTGCCTTAAATTTCATTTGTAATAAAATGACGAAAATAGGTTTTGTATTTAATTTGTAGGCTTTCTGGATTCAACAATAAAAATCATACATCAAAACTTGCAAGAAGTTACAGTGACAATTTTATAAAAATGGCTGGATCTGAATCAAATCCTTTGAACAGCAATAAATATACAAATCGATTGGTGAATGAGAAGTCACCATATTTGTTGCAACATGCCCATAACCCGGTGGACTGGTTTCCATGGTGCCAAGAAGCAATTGATAAGGCTAAAGAAGAAAATAAGCTTATTTTTTTGTCTGTTGGATATTCCACATGCCATTGGTGTCATGTAATGGAAAAGGAATCATTTGAGAACGAAGATGTAGCAAAGATTATGAATGAACACTTTGTGAATATAAAAGTGGATCGTGAAGAGCGTCCCGATTTAGACCGGGTGTACATGCTCTTTGTCATGGCAACCACAGGCGGTGGAGGTTGGCCCATGTCAGTATTTCTAACCCCAGAGTTACGCCCAGTAACTGGTGGCACCTACTTTCCTCCCGAAGATCGCTGGGGTCGTCCAGGTTTCAAGACAATTTTGTTGTCCTTGGCAAAGAAATGGCAGGAAAATCGTGCCCAATTTTTGGAAGCTAGTAATAATATTATGGATGCCTTACAAAATATTTCAAATGTTCAAGTTGAAACATCATCTGTACCCGGTGAACCAACTTGGACCAAATGTGTACGACGTTATATGTCTAACTTTGAGTCTCAATTTGGAGGATTTGGAACTGCGCCGAAGTTTCCACAGGCCTCAATATTTAACTTTCTATTTCATTATTATGCACGAGATAAACATAACCCAGAAGGAAAGAGATGCTTAGAAATGTGTTTGCACACATTGACCAAAATAGCAAAGGGAGGTATTCACGATCATGTTGCCAGTGGCTTTTCTCGCTACTCTGTTGATAATGATTGGCACGTACCACACTTCGAAAAGATGTTGTATGATCAAGCTCAACTAATGGCAGCCTACACTGACGCTTATCTGGCCACTAAAGAAGAATTCTATGCAAACGTAGTACGTGATATAATAAAGTATGTAAATAGAGATTTACGACACGACTTGGGGGGCTACTATAGCGCAGAAGACGCAGATTCCTATCCAACCTTCGGTGCAACCGAAAAGAAGGAAGGCGCTTTTTGCGTATGGGAGTACGACGAACTAAAATCTTTGCTTAAAGATAAACAGCTGGGGTCGTTATCATTCTTCGATATCTTTTGTGATTATTTTAATGTAGAGGAAAGTGGTAACATTTCTCCTGAAAGTGATCCGCATGGAGAATTAACTAATAAAAATGTTCTAATCATATATGGAAGTGAAGATGAGACTATGTCGAAATTTGGTATAACCCAAGAACAGTTTACAGAAGTTTTGACTACGTGTATTAACATATTGTATGCAGAGCGTTTGAAAAGACCTCGTCCTCACCTAGATACCAAAATGTTGTGCTCATGGAACGGACTTGCAATATCAGGTCTAGCACGGGCAGGACAAGGATTAGGAGAAAAAAGTTTTGTCGAAGATGCTATTAAATCTGCAAATTTTATAAAAGAACACTTGTATGATCGAATCACTAAGACACTTCTGCATTCCTGTTATAGAGCAGAAGATAATAACATAACACAGATGTAAGCATAATAATATAATATCAATCATAGAATGATACATTTATGTAAGTCACATTTTGGACATATTGCGAGTTATAATTTTGAATGTTTTAGAATTCCCCCAATAAGAGGATTTTTGGATGATTACGCATTTTTAATCAAAGGACTTCTAGATTTATATGAAGCATCCCTCGACTTGACCTGGCTGAACTGGGCACGAGAACTGCAAGAGAAACAAACCGAATTGTTTTGGGATTCAGAAAATGGCGGATATTTTACATGCTCCACTGAAGACGATTCTGTCGTATTGAGGTTAAAAGAAGGTACCGAAATCGGATGACCTACTATAAACAACAATACCAATTATGATACAAATCCTTTTATTTTATAGACCAAGATGGCGCAGAACCGTCGGGCAACAGTGTTTCATGTCACAATTTACAACGTCTAGCTGCCTATGCCGTCAAGACTGCTGGCTCTCCGGGAGGGGAGAGGGAGAAGAACATGGCCAAGAAAGTGTTGATGGCATTTTCTAAGCGACTAAACGACTCGCCTACCGCCTTGCCGGAGATGATGTCGGCACTTGTGGTCTATAATGATTCTCCGACTCAGGTAAACTATTTTTAAAATATTACCTAACTACTTTTTGTTATCCAACTAACCGTGACACAGTTAGTAATGTCTTCAGGATCGATGTAGAGAGGCTGCCTGCAAGAGATGGCCAATTAATTACAAATGACCCTGTACAACTTTAAGTCACGTCGCCCGTAATTATTGCTCAATAAATGCGATGACTACCTACTAAAGGGAAAGGGGCTAGCACTAGAGATCATTTGAAGCAGACATAAACGGGTACGCAGGTGTTGATAGCGGGCGGCCGCTCGGACCCGCGCACGCTGGCGCTGGTGCGCGCGGTGCGGGCGCGGCTGCTGCCGGGCCGCGTGCTGGCCGTGGCGGAGCCCGCGCACGACTCGCCCGCCGGTATGTCGGACATACGTGAGTCCCGTGTCGATTGACTCGCACTTTTTAAATATTGAACCTTCCGTTTATTGCTTTAAGTCTGTCTTTTTACATGTGGATTTTTTCCACAGCATTGCACTTATATGTATTTCGAATCTTTTCATCATTTGGCCTTATTTTTTTTTTTAAATTCGTTTTTTTTAATTGCATTTTTCATATTTCTTTCATTTACTTGTAATATTTATTTATGCAGACGGATATGTTTGTAACGCGGTCCCGGTTGGGCACATATTGTGTTGTAAATTTTAGCAGCCCTCGTGAACATTAGTTTCAGGGATCGGATATCGGTTTTAATAATTTTCTGTGCTGCAATTTCTGTGTAGCTATCTGGTTCCTTTCCGGGTACCGAACCTCTAAAATGTTATAATGGTCCCAGTGTTGTCCCGCGTGTCTCCCGGCGAGGTGCCGGCGGCCTACGTGTGTCGTCGGTACTCGTGCTCGTTGCCCGTCACCAGCGTGCAGCAGCTGGAGACTCTGCTGGACGAGCCCTAAGGAACATGCCAGTAGAGCAGCTGGAGACTGCTGGAAGACCCCTGGGAAAAAATAAATACGACAGCTTTAGAGTCTGCTCTAGGAGCCTCGAGGGGCTCCATATCAAGCTATACCGGTTTATATTATGTTCGTAGTTTATTTGCTAGTATTGTTTGGGTGGTCGTGTAAATTGTTCAGGTACTATAAGTACTCTGGATCCGGTAACGTTTTCAAAACTTTGACGGCTTCATTCGGAATTATTTTTTTTGCCATAAAAGTGCACAACCGGACATCCGCTTTTGATTGTTATGGTTTTGTGTTGGTGCACTTTTAAACGCAATGAGTCCACATTTTAGATGTAGTCTGTGTGGTCCAGATCAATTATTATATTATGGCTTCTCTTTAGTTCGTCAAACTTGATTTTTAAATTGAAACAAAAGAATCATTCATCTGATATATTTATAAACTCTTTGAATGTTATTCCAAACTTTTGTGCTTTAACCGATCTGTATTAAGTAATAATAATGTTGTAATCTACTGTAGTCGTTATAAAACTTTAGACTAGTCTCTCTATTTACTATTTAATCTATTCTATTTTTCTTTTTTTTTGTATGTTTGTTAATAGTTAGAAATAAAGGAATTGTTTTTGTTTTGTTTATTTAATGTTGTCGTAGATATAGTTATATTAGTAATATTATCAATTACGAGCCACTGAAAGTGGGCGATATCTGATGTGATAGCAGTTAGGTCTCGAAATGTTAAATGGCGGCATACTCATACTAAAATAATCTCGGCCAATAAAAATGAGTTAGATATGGACAATATATTTATACATTGTGTACTATTGTACTAAATGTCAAATTCTTTGCTTAAAGCAGTTTTAGTCTTAGTAATATATCAATAGTAAAATAAATATTTGTTTATTTTTTCCTTTTTTTTTTTGCATATCCCAAAATTTGAAGAAAATATCTGTCAGTATGAGGGTAATTTTAAAAAATATACAAGATGATTACAATTTTATTATATTAAGGAAATTTATATATTTTTTTTGGATGAACATAGATGTTGAGACGTTTTTGTATAGATGGAACTTATTACTAATTACACAGAAAATTGAGTCTTCTACTGAATGATAAAAACATCGTCTTCTATTCAATAATATTCACACTATAAACATTTATTTTAAATGTAGTATATAACACAAAATATTATAATTTGTTAGTTTGTTTTTGTTAAACTTGTAAAGTAGCACACTTTAAATTAGATAACTACTAGTAAATGCGATGTGATGAAGATGGCTAATTATTTATTATAACTTACACATATATATTCATTTAACTATAAAATAATATGAAACTGAAAATCTGAGGAGTAATTCTTTATAATGAAACTCAGTAGAGTAATTATTTCGTTAGAGTAATCATACATAGGTTTAGCTCATTTAGAAACTTAGTACTTAGTAAATATATAGGGTTATTTTAAATTAATAGGGCACCTCCCTACATCAATCGAAAAACATTTGTTCTATGCCTTTTTAAAATTAATAGTTTTTAAAATGTCCATACAAATATTATTTGTTGCCTCTGAACTGGCTTTAACTCTGAGCGTAGGTATGGCGCCCGGGCGTTGGCCTTACCCTTTTTTAAGTATTTCTTACTAAATACAGAGTAATAAGTAAAACAGGGAGCAAACACTTTTTTGTACAGTATTTTTTGTGTTCTTTATAAAAATTTGTAAAAAGTTGTACAACTAAGAAATACTAGAAAAGTCCAGGCAAACAGAGTCAGCAAATAAATTTAGTATGGGAAAACTTAATTTTTAATTTTAAAAAGTCGTAGAACAAATGTCGGGATTGCTGTAGAGAGGCTGTCTGCAAGAGATGGCCAGTTAATTACTAATGACGCTGTATAGTTCTCGACACCTGTAATTTTTTGCCCTTCTTGTTTTTATCATATTTTTGATTTATAATGGATTTTTGTAATTGTAATTTAAAGGTGACTTTTGTCACAACTTTTAGAACCTAATTGTGCACAAAAATTATAGTGAAAAATTAAATTTATAGAAACTAATTACTTTATATATGGATAATAAATATTAAATATCACATTATCCAAATGTCAGTTCAGTCAGGTTCAAACTACACGAGATGATAAAATAAACTCTATACTAAAGTACAGGGGATTGATAGATAATGTTCAATTTATTTAACAAACATAAGTCCAAATTGTTACAATGGCCACAACATAATTAAAAACATTGTCTGAATTTATTTGATCCACATGCAATTAAAAGGCGAGGTAGATAATAAATAATGAATTTTAGTATAATATTTGATCATTATTTTAAAATATTAGTATGTACATTTTTTAATTCAAATTTAATGATATGATAAATATAAAAAAAAAAATATCCAAGATATTAATCAATTCAGTTTGAAGCCAAAATATAATAATAATACATAATAATAATATTGATATTTCATTAGATGCTCAATAAAGCAATTAAAAATTAAAATACTAATTAGGATTACATCAGTCAACGTAAATAACTCACTGGTTATGAAACTATCTACAATAAAGCTTAAAACTAACTCAAAACTATTAAACTGTCAAGATAATTTTTGAATGTGTATGCTAATGTCTAATATCACACGAGGAAATATGTACACATCCTTCAATACATATACATTTAAAATGATTACTGATATCATAAAACATCTCCACACCAATTAAACATCAATTGAATACAATACAAGTTACGAAGATCAATTGATGTCGCTAGTGTAGTTACAGTCAGTTAGTTAGTTAGTTAGTTAGAGACGTCGCACTCGTACTCCAAGACGGTCTTGTGGTAGAAGAGGAGATACCTGAAAAAATTAATTAAGTCTCAAATATAAAAAATATATTCATTTTAACATATATCAAAAAGAAAATGGTTCTCTGTCGAAATCGAATATTTGGTCGGACTGGAGTAAATAAATAACAAACAGCCAAAGAAAAAAAAAACACCTCTGATACAAAAAAAAACTCTAAAAAGGATAAAAATAATAGTATTATGTACTTAAAAATAATATTATTATATACCTAAAAATAATATTATTATGTACTTAAAAATAATTTTATTATGTACTTTAAAATAATATTATTATGTACTTAAAAATAATTTTATTATGTACTTTAAAATTATATTATTATGTACTTATTAAAGTCGTTGCGTCGGGGGATCGTTGTATTGGACGTTGACGACGGTATCAAGTTTATGAAGTTACGAGCGCTTGACTGTACTACTATACTAAACGATATCGTAATTACTTTATTTTTTTTGGTAACTTACTTGCATTTTAAATTCCTACTTTACTAAGCGTTCCCCCGACGCAACGACTTAAATAAGTACATAATATTATTTTTATTCTTTTTAGAGGTTTTTTTGTAACGGGGGTTTTTGAAATTTTTAATTCAATTTTGTTTTTCTGCTTTTTAAAGTTATGTTTCTGGTTTTATTATTGTACTAATTGAACCTACGGTTCCTACCTACACACAAATTTTCACTTGGTTAAGTATTTCTATCAATATTGCATAAGAACATTACGGGTGTAAGGTGCACCAATAAAAACTCAATATCTTGGAGGCGACTGCTTCTGACTGAAAAATCTGTCAAACGGTTTTTCTTAGATTTAATGAACTATTAGATAGCTATAGTCTTACAAATCCTTTATTTTACTTTTGACATACACACGCATACACACACACGTACACTCACACGCATACACGCACACGAAGTTTCCTTATTTGTAACCAAAGTAAGCAAATGCAACGCTCCATGGACACTTTGTTTTTTAAAAATGGTGACGTGATGTACTAATTGTCACCGATATTTATTGGTTCTGTCGATTATAACCAAAATGGAGTAACGGTCAATTGTCACAGCGTGACAGTCGTTTAGTCGGTGACGGACGCTGTCTATACTTCATTATCGATAAATGTTACATATCTATTTAAACACATAAATATAGTCACTGAAGCGCCTGTTCTCTTCTATAAAGCGTTGCAAAACGTCGAGTCGAAAGACACATCACTATGATATTAATGATAGCCGTCAAAAGTAAAACAAATGGACGCTCACCCCTCGCTGTCCAGCACCTCCCGCAGCGAGGCGCGCGTGATCATGTGGTCGTCGCACTTGAACCAGCCGCCCTTCATCTGGCGCACGAAGGCGGTGTAGTGGCCGGCGTCCAGGGAGCCCAGGTGGTTGACGACCGCGAACAGCGAGTAGCGGTTGTCCTCGAAGACGCCGCCGGGCCCGTTGTTGTTGTCAGCCCTGCGGCGGCTGGACATGAAGGGCGTCATGTCCAGCTCCGCCGGGAACGACACGAAGGCGGATATCTTCCGGTCTATCTGCGACGAGTGCTCGAAGCGCTTGAGGTGGAAGCTGGCGACTATCGGGAGGGTCTCGAGGGTGAGTTGCTTGGTGGACTCGCGGTAGGCCCTGCAGCCGGAGCACTTGATCTTGGCGGCGGAGCCCAGGTGCTCGGCGCGAGTGAAGCGCTCCAGGCAGGCCTGCAGGGAGCCCGGGCCCGCCACGTCCAGGCTGATGTCCCAGAAGGGATCGATGGTGGTGGACACCCCGGAGCACGAGGTGCACACCACGTCGCTCTGCAGCCCGCCCGTGAATATCTGGTCTATTATGCAGTTGCAGCGACCGTTCTCCTTCTTTTCGGTGTCCTCCACGCCGTTCATGCAGTGCCTGGAACGAGGGACCCTAGACTTGTAGGAGCTACGTTACGTATTCGACGTCGACAATCGTCGTAGTATAAAAAAATAAATATTTTTATTTAATAGAACCCTAGCTGTCCGTTCTAAATTTCTAAGTATGGATACATTGTTTATCAATATACCTGTGCAGCACGTCCAGGGTGGCGATGAAGAACTCGTGCGCGTCCTGCTGCTCGTAGCCGGCGAGGTGCCTGGCGTGCGTCCAGATGAGGTGCAGCAGCCGGTGCAGCGTCAGGGGGGTCTTCGCGCCGGAGTAGAATTCCTGAGAAAGGTAGTTCGGTTGGGATGGTCTGCACGATAGTCCGGCGACTCCGATGTGAGTATCGAATAGTCAAATGGCAAATACGCGTATCGAAATCGTGCATCGTAAGGAAGGTTGTATGTCGTACGAGAAGCTCTATGTCGTGTGACCCGTGTCGTGTGGAAAATTATTTCGCGCATATTCGCGTTTCGGATTTTACGTAGATAGAAAAGAAAATTTTAATTGCGTTCAGCGATTTGATAGAAAGTTTCATGATGACTTCTGTTAGAACTTTTAGAGTTAGAACTTGATCGTTCATAAGTATTCTACAAAAAGTTTTACCATAAGAACAAAATTATTCTCTAATTTTAAAAAATGTAACAGTAAGATCAGTTTATTGTTTTGCGGCTGAGTACTGTACGATACTCTTAAGAACTACTTAAGAACAATAGATTTAAATGTCTTGATAACATTACATTTAATATTCTGGGATAGTGACGTCTTAAATTACATTAAATGTTAGTTTATTCTTCCAACTTCTACATTAATACGAAATAGATACATTTAAATAAGTTACAGAAACATTAAAGGAACAAAGTATTTATAAAAATGAACGGACTCTCTAAACAAAACAAATAATTGAACCACGTATTTTAAATCTGAAATATTTAGTTTATGTAATGTGTACCTAAAGTACAGTACAGTACAGTACAGTACAGTACAGTACAGGTACCCTGTAATGCGAAGAAAATCAATATTGCAGAGCTGAGAGTTATTTATAGCTTACCTGGAAAAGCTTTGAAACCTCGCAAACTAGACATTTCCCCGATCCCTGTGTTTTGCATTTGTGCTTCTCTCCTAGAAAATAATCCCGTAATAGAGGTGTATGGATCAGCGTCTGAAAAAAATTTAAAAATAAATATTTTGTTTGTCATTTTTTAATACACAAACATATATTTAATTTTTATCCTTAAATAAGGCAATGGTCGAAATAGACTAGTCCTTATAAATACGGTAGTAATAATTTTGTGAATTGTACATTATACATCTTAAGTTATAACATTTACGTAAGCCATGTAGCCATGGATACAGTAGATCATTACCTACAATATCTAATAAAAATCATTGGAATCATATTGCAAGCATGTCTGACACTTATTATTATCTTAACAATCACTTTATTATTCTTAACACATAAACACTTTAAGACTCCTTTCTTTAGGGTGGATCAATAAAATGTCCAATTAAAAAATTAAAACCTTTATCCATTTATACTATGTAATATTCGTACTGTTTAGCAATATGTACTATATTACAGTATTTAGCAGCGCCTCTATATTAGTAGAAATACATAACACAATACTGGTACTTATAGTAAGTACTCTGTGCTTATGGGTACCTAATAGGTAATTAATCATTGAAGGTTTACTTTCAAGTCCTTTTTAGTTTCACATAAATGATAAAACAATCTCAACAGTTAAAATGGTTATTGAAAAGTAATAAATTACTAACAATGCACAGATTACTAAGTCATAAGTAGATTATACACTTAACATGCAAAAATACTTAATTGCTAAACTATGAATGCTAAACTATGAGTAACATTTTAAATTTCAAATAGGCATGCATTCCATTGCTCTTATGAAAGGTCAAACTCCACTTCAAATTTCCTAAAGATAGGAATATTAAAAGTACCTATTTAGAAATGATCCAACAACTTAGACAAAAACTATAATAACTGACCTAGTAGGAAAAACAGGAATCAAGAAGTTAGGAAAAGAATGTAAGGCTAAACCTATCCATGAAAATAGAATAAATGATAAAATAATTATGTAATTAATAAAACCAATTAAAGTAGCAAAATTGATTTTATAAGCAATCATCAATATATATATATTTGTTTTGTTATATTTTATTATGTGACATCAAATTATATAGAATAAATTACGAGGACTAAATGATTGCAAGAAAAATGTCAATATTTGTATTATTTAATAAATTGTATCAAAATAAAAGCTTTTTAAATATGCTGCAAATTTAATATAATTCAATTTGAGTGTTTAGTATACTATTTTAGTATGCATCGGTTTTATGAAGTATTAAGAATACTAGTTTTTCAGTATTTTGTATTATTATGACAGTGTAGTTGCTTTAGGAAAGTAGAAAAAGCCATCTCAAGTCAAAACTCTGGCGACATACAATATCTTTAGTGGCTTTCAGGTTTCACTAACCTGAACAATGCAGTTCATGAAGCATGTAGAACCAAGATTCTGAAGTCCTCGAAGACCAATAGTGGTATGGGCACTTATGAGACGTCTCTTTCTCAATCTCCTAAGAGCCATGGCCTCATTATTGTTAGGCAGCCATGGTGTGTATGGCACACTGATTCCTAATGCTCTATTTAATTTTAAGTTGATGTAATTAAAAATAATTTATTACATATTTATTTATTTACTTTTTCATTAAATAAAATAGACATATAAAAATGTACATAAAAAAAGTACTTACTTAGCTTCTTTTAATCGGTAATTTCTTGATAATTCAGTCAATTCTCTGTCATAGATGTAATCTTGGCACTGTGCACAAAATACGTTGCCATAGCTGAGATCTATATATAAAAAATGTTTTTTAGCCTTGGAATGGTCCTGAATATGTCCATTGTAGCAAGCAAAGAAAATGCAATGCAGACAAGAGTGCATTCGGGGACCCGCCTTCCCACAGGTAAAACATAAACATGATGTAGCCTAAAACAAAGAACTTTTTAATTTATCTGCTTATTTTTAACTTTGATTGAGGCATATAACTTTACTCCATTTACTACATGTCAGTCTATTTGTAAAATTTAATTTGCTTAAGAATAATGTCACAGATATTTTTCACAAATAATAGAAGTAAATAATACATAATATATAAACACATCCATATTCATTAACTAGTTCAAACAAAACATCAGCTGTTTTGAGGTCAAAGATTAGTAATCAGCTGGTTATTCACAGATGACAATAGAACCTCAGAGTTAAGCTTTCAATATGACTTATGAAAGGTAGAATATATTTAATTATTAAATTAGAATGTAATGATCTAAATACTAAATATCTAATAAACCTAGGATAGTTCATTTACCTTGTATCTTCTCGCTTCGTAAGAAGTGCATGATACAAAAAATGCATGCACTATTTTATAAGGATTCGTTCCTTTTGCCGCTTTGAAATTGCTCAAATGTATACATCCAGTGTCATTCATTATTTCGGTATATTTTATAACCGGCTAAATAAACTACGCCCTTTGTTTACGGATCTAAAATGAAAACATAATCTTTACATACACTATGCCACAAACAACAACGCATACATGATACGAACGAGATGAGTTAACACAAATAATTAAAAATAGAATAAGCCGTACGGGGCGTGCTACTTTTCATTACATATTAACCGCAGAACAAAATTATGTGCTACAAAAAAGCCCGACGCTCTCGCGTAGATCACACAATTTGCCACACAGTTCAACCTCGCCGTCTGCCTGTCGTCTGATTTTTCATTTTTAAGATCTGACAGTTCACAGTAATCAAATAATTGTACTATTTCTATATAGAGAAGGCATCTTAAGCTTCAAGCATTTAATAAAAACTGCTTTTCAGAGTAAGCACAAAAGTCTGTTTAAAATATTAAGCCGATAACGTTGAAATGTTTTGACAACAATTCGTCCATTTGAAAAGGAATCTTAAACCGCTTGCTCGAAGATGCATTTTAAAACTGAAATAGCAAACGTAATAAGCACGAGCGTATTGGCTTTTATTCATGTTGTGGGAGTATTTTGGTTATGTAAATAACAATCACGTTATGATCCACATAATAATTTTATTGAAATCAAACAGTCCTTTTATATCCCTATTTACATTCTTGGTTTGAATTTTATTTGAATTTTATGATTTTTACTTTTTTACAAATTTACCACAAAGGTAGAGTGATGTGCTAGTGGCCTATGTATTAGTGGCCTGTATAAAGTATGTACACAATTTCAACAATTCATATAATGAAAATGTACCATTCTGGTTATAGTAATAAGACTCAATTTGATATTTTCATTGATTTTAGCAACAAGCATTAGAATATTAGCTTTTGTTAATACGAGGAAAATATAACTTTCGTAGCATTGAAATAAGACTCAATTTCATATTTTTATTAATTTCATCATTAATCATGAGTATTTTAGCTTTTATTGATACGATGAAAATGTATCTTTCTAACTAAAGAAATAAGACTCAATTTAATATTTTTATTGATTTCGTCAATAATCATAAGCATTTTAGCTTTTATCGATACGATGAAAATGTATTTTTCTAGCTATGGAGATAAGACTCAATTTAATATTTTCATTGAATTTATCAACAATCATGAGCATATTAGGTTTTTTCAATTCGATGAAAATGTATCGTTCTAATTATGTGTCTAAGGCACATTTTAATATTGATATTGATTTTATCAGTAATCATTTTATATATTATATTAGCTTTTATTAATACTATATGTATTAAAAATGTAGATCGTTTACTTACGTTGCAAATAATAAATATTTTAGGTTTTAATTAATTATTTTAATGATTAATTAAAACTTAAAATATTACATTCAAATGTGTAATAGTTCTTTATTATTTATTTGATATTGGAGTTTACTCCTTAAGAATAATTTTTCAAATAAGACAATTGAAATGAAAAATAATAATATTTTGTGATCGAATGTTCTCGTAACGTTTTTACATGAAATTTTAACAATGCCATCTAGTTTTACCTTTACAAAAACATAACTACATCTGTTAAACACCTCAGTACAGCGTTACACCGCTAGGTGGCGCGACATAAAGTCATGGGTTCATTGTTTAACACTTATTAATTTCTTTATTTTTCTTGTATCTTTATAAAAAATATGAAAAGCATTTTAGAAAAATAAGCTTTTTAATAAGCCTGTTTAAAAATTCAAGCATTAAACTTAAATTCGTTGTTCAGATAAAGCCGTTTATCACACCTCTATAATTCTATACGATATCGGTATCTATATCGGTACGACTATCAAGTAACAACTTCCCCAATTTTAAGGATGTACCCTAATTTTTTTGGTATAAAAGTTTCAATGGTTCAATATTTCAAAGCCTAATGATTAATATATAAAACATGTTAATATCTGATATGATGTGATTCCTAACAATCCTCATGCTTTTAGACATTAGTAATACTAAGTTAGTATGAGTATTATCAATAATATGGTAAATCTGAAATTTACATAGGTAACTAAAAATTAAAGAATGAAAGTACATTACAAGTAGGATATTGAACATATAAGGTATATTGGTAAATTTACAGTTGCCATCTTATGCGAAATATCATAACTTATGAAACGAAGAAACTCACATTTGTTACATAACTCAGAATTAATATTAACTTTTACTGGTTAATCGTTATTTAAAATATTTATGAAATTTGTATGATTTAATCTGATTCTTTCATAATGATATATACAACCATTTAACCAAAAAATAAAAATTTACTTTTTATAGGAAATAATATTTCAGGAAATTTATTTATTATAGAATAATATAGTTAGAAAATGATGCAGGTACTGAGACCTGAAATATTTCCTGCGTGATGACCCCTGTAATATATCATCGTAATATGTTTTTGAAATTGTTTATAAATGTGTAAAACAAATTAAGTTTTATTTTTTATCTTCATATTTTTGGCGTCGTAAATTCCTAAAAGTTGTATTATGTAGTTATATAATTTATTTCAAATACTTTTAAATTGCTACAATCTAAGTAATATATTGTTAGGAGTCGAGGGTATTTCTAAATAATTAGTAGGCATCAATTCCTATAAATTAGTAAACAAGTGTTAGGTTTATGGATTATTGTGTCATACTCGTTTGAGAACGGAAGCTCCGTAGATGTGAATGGTGATTTTCGATGTGATCTTTGAGTAGCTTATCTAGTTTTTATCTGGTAGATTAGTAGTTTTGTGTCATAATTTTCTTAGTAAATTAGTTTTAACTTTGTAATCTGGATTTTGTGGTATTAAATTATGTGAAATATGTAAATTTCGCAATTACTTCAAATTCTTATCATTATTTTTTTAATTAACTTCTTCATGATTTCTGAGAATATCATTTCAAGGCTTTTTGAATTTTTATTTGGTAGCACTAAGAACTTACGGTGTTGCTACTCAAAGAAAAATGTTATGAGAAAAGGTTGCCATGCCAGTTACCAAATTTTACAATTTACTTGAACTCTTTTATTTAAATTTGATTAAAATTTTCCCGTTCTCTTTATTTATTAAATTATTGATCGTTTTTTAAAGAGTCTTATTGTAATAAAATATTTAATTATGATATTTGATGATGTTTTATGATTTTTTTATAACGATGTTATTCTTACTTATTCTCGTTGCATTTTAGTCTTATTTCCGTAAGTTCTATAGGATAAATTCAAACTATGTATCAACTTCAACTCTTATCATAATCACGCTTATGATTTTATGATTTAAAAGTATTGCATATATATTTTTTTACATTTATTATATTTTCATAAAATTATAGTTGTTTTCAAATTTAAAGCTCTATAAACTATAAGATGATGTGTGTTTACTAGAAAAATAAACTGTGGTTACCAAAGTGTGATAGCTTTATTTGACTATGGTCTTTGACTGATGAATGATGATGAGTAGTAAATAAATATGGCTGCCAGTCAATCTTAACGATGTGAACTTTTGTTTACTGTTTTTAGTAAATATAAGAAATGATAAGTGAATTTGAAAATTTGTCTCTTGGAGGGAATAATGCTGCGAGTAACCATGCCGATCCTTTTATACATACGGGTAAAGAATTATTATTTTCGTTTATTATAAGCATCTTGACCTCAATGAATGGTGTTCAGTGTAGAAGTCTATAGTACTTATTACTTGTATGGCTTTTGTAATAACAAATGACGTTATTCTTTTAGAGCTGACACCTGAACAGCAAAAGACACTGATAGATATACGACGACGTAAAACAGAATTACTGCTGGAAATACAGGTTAGTAAAAAAAACATAGATGTATCCATGTTTTTATCAACATAGGCGTGTCGTTATAATTTAAGTGTATATAAAGACTTGGAAAAGCATTAAAATTATTATAGTGGAATTATAAATCCAATGTTTAATTAGAAATATTTATTTATCTGTTGTTACTTGTTAACAGGTAGGTAATAAAGTTTTAAGTTTATTACTTAGTACCTGTTATTGTTTATTATTGTTTATGATTTGTTATATTAGATACATATAATATAAAAAACTATTTTATCAATTTATAATTATACTATTGGTAAATCTGAAAGAGAATAATACAAGTAAGCAAATAAAAAATGTTCTTATATGTTATACATAATGGTAACTTTAACTTGGTATACTTAGACATATGTGCACATTAACCCCATGCTATTTGCCTTGCATTGATGTACAACAATATTACAAATAGTTTTGCCTTAAATAGTATGCCTTGTGAAGAATTTTATAAAATTGTACATTTAACTTAACAACAATTTGACTGATAAACAAAAAAAACACATACACAACTATTAAAAAACAGGCCTGATGTCACAAATAAGCTGTTCTCATCTTATTGAGTAACATTTTTATTGTGTGTATAGGCTATACTTTTAATTAAGAACATTAATACACATCTTCATATCTAAACCAATGTATTGTTGTATAAGTTTGTATTGAAGTATGAAACTAATGTTGATGAGACTTATCACATATAAAGTTATAATAATTGCAATTATAAAACATATGTCAATAACAATTTCCACAGTAGAGAATAAGAGCACCCGTGAGAGTTTTTCAAACATTAGTTGTGACCCTAAATACACCCATAGTGGGAAATACAAATCAGTGGGTCATACAAAGAATTGTCTTGTTATGGAATTATAAATAAACACTTTGCGTCTGCAGTCAGGGACTCAAACCATTCTCTAATGGTTTCTACTAATCCATTGAGTTGATATATCTGTATAAAAACTTCAGTACCACAGTAGTTTTCTGAATTCAACCCCTTAGATTTGACCTAATGGGCAACATGCTTGTTTACTGTAGAAACTGAAAGAATTCTTATTCATAAAATCTGAGTGTATATTTTTGTTTTCAATAACAGTACCTTGATATTGCATTGAAAATTTAAAATAAAAAAATATTGAAGTAACAATAATTGGAATGGCATTTGTTATTATGGAGCATATTATTAAGCAAATTTGTTCATAGTCCACATATAACAAAAATCCAGCAGAACAACATCTGGTAAAACGGGTTTATTAACTAGTAATTAATAAACCATTTTATATCATCAGAAATCATTTATGGGTATGACATGTGCTGTCATGACGATTATAAAATTTCCACTCGCCATCATGTAGAGATACCCACTAAAAAGGGTTACCCCCGACACTCCGTGACTCCATGGCGGAAGTACCATTCACCTACATAAGGGTGTCCCGGTACTTAGGAAAACTTTACTCTTGTAGTTATGAGATATGAGAGCCTACTAAAAAGAAGTATGGAGAAGGTGATCTTTTTTACCTATCATAAGTTGTTATTCTGCCATGACGACACTACAGCTGGAAAAGAAAACAAACCAAACCTCCTAATTTCTTAAGTGGGTGAGCCGAGCTGGTTGACTTCCTTACCTTTTCCGCGAACCCTTTTGCAGTATGGACTTACATCCTTACCAGTCGATGCAGTGGGTAGCCAACGAAAGGTCACTTACAGCGACCATTAACTTAAAACAAGTCACATCTACACGGTGTGAAGAGCAGTGTCGACGGATTACGTCACAATAATCTAATGCAGTTACCCAAGCAATCAAGAACCGCCTTGAAGAACTAGTAATATTAATTACTTAATCATTACATAGTATAAAGCAAAGTCGCTTCTCGCGTCTTTCCCTAAGTCTGTATGTAGGTATGCTTAGATCTTTAAAACTACAACGGATTTTGATGCGGTTTTTTAATAGATAGTGTTTCAAGAGCAAGGTATATAAATAGCATGTCATTATACATACAAATGTATAATGAACTCTCTAGATACGCTGAACAATGCCCTTTACAGCATGTAATTGAAATTAATATTTTCGAAGATACCTATTACAGATTTAAAATATAGGGTCTTCGCGTCAGTATTGAAAATTTTGTTAATACACATAGCTAACTGAATGTCTAATGAGTTATATTGGGCATTTAAAATAGTTTTTTTTTTATTTTATTGTACTTATCGTTTTCTATTTTAACCGTAACTAGATAGGTAGTTATAGATATATTTTTGTCCTGTATGACCGCCGCCATACTTATGATTTAAGGTCCCGAAAGACACAAACGTCCTTTAGGGATTTTCTTCTATCAATAGATTCTCCCGTTCCCTTTCATTCAAACAATTGCGGAGCACACTGACGTAAGCCGTCAATGTTTAGTTTACTACGACCGAGAGAGAGGCACGTAGTGCAGTCAGTGAGTGTTGTCTCACGTCAAGTCACGTCTGTCAGTAAGGCAGTTTAATACGGCGCGCGGGGTGAGTGTGTCGTCTCCTTAGTGTCGGGTCAGAATAGGAGACCGCAAACATTCAAATTCATATTTAAAAATAGTGGGTTAGATGTAAGTGAAGTGCTCAAGTAATTATATATATGTTTTTAATTTATAAATTACCTGGATTATGTTATTTATCAATTCACGTTGTCAGTGATAAGACCGATAAGTGGAATTTTGCTGTGACTACATTGTAATTCACCATTAGCTAATTTGTAAAAATAAATTGCAAAAATTATAGGTGAAGTTATCGATTTTTGGATTCGTTTTGACATAATTGTAATGATTTTTCATACATTGAACCGTTGTATGAGTCACATCGCGTGTTTCAAGTTATTTGTATTAAATGTCACTGTTTGTTGTTTCTTGCAACTGAAATAATTTAAATACCTAGTTTGAACTAGATCTTTAACTGGTCGGTTTGCCTTCATAATTTATGAAACGAATCTTAATTTATAGAAAACATATTAATTAAACGTTTAGGTTCGTCAAGTCTTCGTTCCCATGTTTTATTTGAAATCGTAAGCGCAGTTTATTTCAATATTATAGAATCTCATTAGTAACAATAATTAAGAGAAACTACTTTGGACAAATCGGAGGTATGTCTGAAAAACATTTTCTATCAAAATATACCATTATTTTGAAACAAATATGTATCTGGTTTAGAGTTAGTGGGTTATTTAAGTATTTATTACAGTAGTTATTAACTACTCATCCTCAATTCAATGGATATTTGTTTCTAAGGTATTGTATTGGTCTTTTATCTAAATAAAACAATTAGCTCCGCCACTTCACTACTTGACTCACTTGCAAAACTGGTATGACATTCTTTGCATCGTCCTATCACTAAATTATATTCAATATCTCGAACATAATACTAATGTAGTAACAATAATGAAAATATTTTCCGTTACTTCTTCTGTTTCCAATGTGTTTTTCCCAATTCATATTGTTTTTTGAATTGCTCAATGATTTGTTTAAAATGATGAATTGTCCCGAAGTGGTGAACGACTCATTGTTGTTATCGTGTTTCCTCTGTGTACTTCCTGGCGGTAGCTGCGATAGCGACTGTCCAGATTGTTCGCAACTTATATCTGATACATGCACTGTTATATTTTTATGGTTTATCTCAACGATATAACTCTTTAACGTATTCCATTCAAACGTACTTATTAAGCTTATCATAGATCTCTTACCACAGAATAGCTACTTGTTCCATTGCTTGTTTTTGTTTTGATATATGTATATTTTAATAATTAATTCATATTAACTTTCGCTATCTATTTGACATTCATCAATTAACTTTCATATTTACCATTGGTGGTATACTTCCTACAGAATATCATATTTTAAAAATAAATCCGAATAAAATTGTTATATTGAAGTCTTTATATTTATATTGCCGGAATTACTTTTTATAAAAAAGATATTCTGATACCAGAATCTTCTATAACGCGGCTCCGAAAACCCAAATGTAAACAAATATACATGTTTTTCTGAAAACTAGGTATTTACGTTAGCGATAAACGTGAGTGTAAGGTGTAGATGCATCGAACACAGACGAAGTAAGATAAGGTGCTACGTACAGTTAGTTGTCACGGTGCCAAAGTCGGCGTCGCCCGCGCCTCTCTTCAGTCGAGTGCGTTCCTTAGCGGGAAGTGTATGGCGCGCGATGTGTTTTCATTTTCGGCTGCTGTGCGGGGCGCTGTGGTGGCCGGTGCTGATGCGCTGCGCCCGCGCCGCGTACTCCTATGACGACGATTACGATCAGGTGTGTCTGCTGTCACTGACCCTGCTTGTTGTGCACTGTGAAACCGAGCTCAGTATCGTGTAGCTTCACCTTATATTTTTGCAGGCATCGATTTATTCCATGGCCAGTTATCGTCTCTATGTAGTCGTCCACTTATCACTGTTTGGCTTTGTATCTGCTAATTTTTTTTTACGGCTTGTAGGTTCGTGTAATTTCAGCGTAAACGAATGACGTTTGTTAGAGAAGGTTAGACCCACGTTGTGTGAAATTGTGATGTGCGTGTAGCCATAGTGCTCCGAGTAATGTTTATCAAGGCCGCTCCCGTGGCCGCCGAAGAAGAGCGCCGCGGTTCTGTGTCTAATTGGTTTTCATCATTGAGACGAGGCGGTCGACGTAAACGAGAAGAGAGCGGCGTCCCGGCCGGTTACGGTTCATTAGGCAGACGGAAGGATGGCGGCCAGTCGCGCGGCAAGACGAGGTCGGCCTGGGACCTCACCACCGTCACGAGGCTGGTGTGTATAATATTCGGCAATCACATTATACGTTAGTGAAAGTCATTCAAAATGCAAACTCTACTGGAGACACACTTTGGCATTTTTCCAAATGCGCTGGATCGATGATGCTTTTTGAGTCCGCGGGTAAAAGGATTACCCACTGGCTACTATACACGAATGTTGTCAGTTTACTTTCTATTATTTCTTTACTTTGGGAAACATTATGTGCTTTTTACGTATTGTTTACAATATTTATCATGTTTTATCTGCTAGTTGACATGAATCTTACCGACAAACAGGTACATACAATAATCGATAGATAGCATTCTTATCGATTTTATTTTTTCATGCCGCAAGAAATAAAAAAAATAATCAATCCCATTATTTGTAATCCTCACCATTATTGTAGCAATATCTTTTATAGTAGCTGGAACCTAACGAGGTTCATAAATCACTTCCAGAATTCCAGTTTTCACTCTCAAGGCTAATGAAATTAGGCTGAAGATTACTGTGCGTCAGTACTTTATTAATATGTAGATGAGATCAGACACAATTGTTTTAATGTAAATCACGGTCACTGTAGTTGTCCAGTTAGATTAGGACTATACAGGACAAAGGAGTATGGAGTATAGTAAAACGTCGTAGGTATGACGTCACGGTGCTAAGTTAAAGAATGTTTGCACGACCCAATTGTATGCACATGTGAAACTAAAAACAATGTGACATGTCGGCGCCCACAGACTACAGCGCAATTCGCGCTGGTTGTATATAACAATAGCAGTATTATTTAAAGCGTTAGTATAAAAATTAAATGCTACATAAATATATATATAACTTTAGTCCAGTATAGCTAATACTTATAAAGCCGGCGCACTAAGAGGGCTTTGGTGTGAATAATGCCAATGTTTATAACGCCGCGCTGGTGGTGATGGCACTAAGAGGGTTATAGTCTGAGGAGATTATTAATAATTAAAAAAGTCAGGAAATAACCTACTTATATATTTTAATAGTACAGAGTTATGTCTATATAGTACATTCAATAAAGACGCTTGCCATACCTATGACGTCCTCGTTATAAAGATTTGATTTTAATATACAAGTACAAGTGTATAATTAAATTTAATCTAGATTCTAAGAAGCATATAATAAAATTATAAGACGACTTGTTAGGTATACAGTATAATGTTTAATTGAAGTATTGTCACCTACAATAATAACGTGTTTGAATTTTATGAACTCGGCCTTTGTCACTCGCAAGAATATGTTTTGTATGTCAAAATTAAAATAACCTTTTAAGCTTCTGATATTACAATGATTTAAATCAACGAAATAAGTCTTTCCTCGAATCAATTTTTATTAGGTAGAAATAATCACTTATTCACTGTGGGATTCCCGATGACGTCACGCGATACAGTTATTATATTTGGTTATAAGAATAAAGAGACTGGCGTTTTTATATTGAAGAACGCAAGAATCATTTGCAATATTTATAAAGTATATATAATATATATACAACATATGTAAATGTAAAACCAAATTGTCCAAAAAAAGCAATTGTTTTTTCGTCATAAAAACATTTTAAATAAAACTAATAGTTCGAACCGAGCTACTATATACCTACATGTCGTTTCCTTTGTCTGTCTGTGAATTGCTTCAATGTATTCGTGGTCTAGTTTTTTTTATTCAAAACGAAAACATTTTTGTTTTTCATTTCCAAACGAAACCGTATTTGCAGCTCAAATATTAATTTCCAGTGACCAAATAATGTGGGATCATCGTTCTCCTGAATTCCTTAAAATAAATAAATATTAACATTCAAGTTCTGTGATCTGTGATACCTACAATAGTAATACCTAGTTAACTTGTTCTGATAGCAGGAAAATAAGTTGTCTGCATTGCGATTGGCAGAGAACAGTGCTGGGCTATTGATAGAAAGTAGTAGTGTCGAATGCCAAATTAATTCAGATATACTATCATTTGGTCTTAGTTCATTCACTTTTTATTATTCAATAACATTTAAAATTAAATATTATTAAAAAAAATATGACGTGTGATTTAACAACAGTACCTACCAATTCTCAGATTCTTAAAGATTCCTGCATACTGAGTACCGACACATGTGACAAATCGGTAAAATATATCCACACTTTTTTCTATATACAGGTTATACATATTTAATATTTTGCAGTTTGCACTAATGGCGCTCAAAGTTCAAACCCCTCCTACAATAAAGAGTTTAAGAAACGTACAGAAAAAATAAAACCTTTTACTTTTAGCAAAAATTTTGATTTGTGTTATTTCTTTTTGGACAATAATTGAGAATTCTTGCCAAATGTTTTGGTGCCGGCCGTCTGGGCTCGTGTCCAAGGTTTCCTTTCCCCATATTGAAGTAATGTTCGCAAATAATAACTCTCTGTGTTCCAGCACGGTCAGTCTTATGGATAGCCACTTAGTTGCATCTCAAAGTTTAAATAAGGGCCGCTCCCGGTTGAATGCACGTCCGGGGGGAGGTGCGCTGACCTTGGCGGGGAAAGGGGGGTTCGGTTCGCTAACATACCGCACGCTGCCGCACCGCTCGGTCACCAACTCGTCAAGCGAGTTCGTCTTGCCTTGCTTTATATGAATTGTACTACACGTGGCGACGACAAATTAAAATGAGACTTTAATAGTACTGATAACAGGGACATCATTTTTTTAACCTAGAAAGTCAAAAATGGCCTTAGAATATCTACGAGGGCGATTACTATATAGCATGTCCTTTAGGCTGGTCTTTGTTTATTTCTAGATAAATGCTTAAGAAGGCCTTCCTACTTACTTGCTGCTTAAGTACCTACTATAACTAATTGAAATAAAACTATTTTTACGGATTTAACTCGCGTGTACTGAATTAAATTTTAAATCTAACCAAGATTCAATTCAAAATTCAACCTATCTAAGATTTAAAATGTAAATTTAAAATTTAACACACTACTATAATTAATAATAATAATACGTTTATTTTTCTTGAATTATATAAATTCCTTTGATTTACTCTTATTTTTATCCTCTTCTACTGTTTGTAAAAACCAACCTACCTATTTCAATAATACAATGTTAGTAACAAAGGATCTAGAACGTCACAAATCAAAATCGTTTATAATAAGAATAATAATATTCTGCTGAAAAAATACCTAATGAAGCTTAAATATATTGGAGTGAATATATCTTGAAGTATTTCACATAACTAAATGTTACGGTGTTCTTTAAATGTCTGTCCGAGGACGTGAATAGTATTATTTTAGGGTGGTTAGAGTACTTGCGGCATAATTGTTACACGGCCGTCCAAGATGCTCGTTATGTAGGTAGGTATTATTTTTTGCTGAGCCACTCCCCACATCTGTTAACTCAAATGTAACGAGAACTTCATTTTCCTTAAACAACTACGCGGAGGATCTGTTTTACTCGTGTGTCATTTTGTTGTCATCGCCGAGTCTATATTTAGAATCAGTTTACAGAAAACAATACACTTCTCGAAGATTTGACGCTTGTTTTACTTCGTGTGAAAAAATATTTCCTATGATATATCTAATCCAATTATATCATTATTTTTTTCAATTAAAGCAAACAATTGTTCAATTCCCCGGTGCACTTATAACATGACCTCCTCGTATCACATAATACGTACATCAATCATTGGCCCTTTACAAAGCAAACAATAAAATAAAGCAACATTCATTTCCTCTCGCGCCATTGAACTTTGTCACCGAATTGAATGAGACGATGGGAGATATTAAAATGTTCTTTACTCGATGAGTACATGTCGCATCATATGGGTCATCTTTTATTGTTTAAGGAAGCTGTTTCACATACCACGGGCGCCTCTACTTTCAATTATTAACCGCGCTTACAAAAAACTAAACCTGAAGTTCACGGCCGCCATATATTATGATTACTTACGTCTCGCCACATGGCCCGTCCGCACTTGAGAATGCATCAATAACCAGATAAATAAGACAACTTTCCATATTAGAATTATCTTTTAATATTGCTTTAATTTGATGTTATTAATAAATATCAGGTGTTCTCAGACCCTGTTAGATTTTCACCTGCACAATGGCATTTAATGTAACGGTTCATAGTTAACATCGTTATTTTTTAGGGTTCCGTGTACATTGCGATTAAACGATACCATGGTGTTTCTGAGTTATTTTAATATACGAAACCCCATGAGTTTAATTGAATTAGGAATGGATACATTTTCGTAAGAGTAAACTTGATAGTATTAACTACTGAAGTGACGTCTGCCAAGGAACGGTTCAGTAATTAATTTAATCAGCTGCGAATGTTAAAAACTATATAAATATTTAATTCAAGAATGCTAATGATTGCCTTGTATTTGAATAATTTATTTTTAAGAAAAACAACCCGTTAATTAATTCGGAAGAAACCAATATTAAAACCATTTTTTTTTCTAACAAAATATATAATAGTTTTAATTGAAAGTACAGAACCCCAACAGTCAGTAATTTACGAACCGTAAGGAATCAGCGTTGCGTCCAGTTACATTTTAATAAAAATATTAAATTATACGGGTATAGTGTGAGTCACAGGTAGGTACTAACTAGTACTGTACTAGTACCTACTGTACTAGTACTACTGCCCCGACCACGACCCAGGCTCCGTTACACTACCACTAATCCAAGTGAGATGACGTGTTGGTTCTCGTGTTTCATTGATATGGAATATCAAATGTTGTTTAGCAAATACCGTCCTTATCCTTTGTACATTATATGTCGTATCAAAGTTCATTATCGCTGGCTGTCAATGGATGTTTTAATTCGTGCGGTCGTTGTTCGAGGCCTCATGACAGTGTGTTCCTCGCTCCACCGCTCTCATACCCACTGTCTCATGAGCTCCCTCCGCTAATATTTTTACTCTTATTGCGGCGGAACCCTCTTTAGATTTAAACGTATTGCGTCTACTGTGTCCACTTTAATATTTATTGTTATAATATTATTCATAGATTGTTTTAATCCTCTTTTAAATGTTTAATATTCACTTATTTTTATTTGTATAAAATTCATTGAATGCATTGTGTTTTCTGCTAAAATTATTAATTGACTGTATAAATTAATTTGTTTTATTATCTCCAAACTGTAACTCTTTGTGTGGTTTCCTTTGGCTGCTAGCCAGTTAGATAGGCATTCATTTACTCGCAGATAGCAGGAGTCTGTGTGAAGATGAAATCTGTAACACTCCCGGCTCTCAGTGACCGCGGGCAAGAAATAAAAAAGCATTGTTAGCTCTTAGTGCATTGAGTAGGTATGTGTCGTGTTTGATTTCATTGTTATCCATATAGAACATAGGTTATAATAAATATTAAGCGAGCCAGAACTATGTTTGATATAATTTTATTACTTTAATGGGGCCGGTATCTTAACTGTTAATACATATTTGTCGTTTATAAGACACCTTAAAGCCGGTTTATTATTGGGTACGATGTTTTTGTTTGTGAATTCCGATACAATTGGCGGTATTACACGTGCTATATAGAGCTACTAGTGGGACAATATCGCAGGTCAAGAATGCGGTGAGGGTCTGCCCACTGGTATCTATTATTATTTATTATCAATATTAGCTGATATGTGACATGTGACCACTTGATTGCACTGCAATTGAATGTATGGAATTAAAGTTAATTAATGTTAGTTAAGTACCATTATATTTTATGGTAAACTCGTTATCTAACATGTTGGAATAATCCTCGCGTCATTAATTTATGTTCACGTTTTAAAGAATTTGACTTTTGTACTCCTATTAAAATATATTTAATTTAATTTCCTATTAAAGTATATTTATTTAGTCACACAATGTGTTTGTTTGTGATAATGTATAACATGGTTTAATTCCATGTTTGTATTTGTTTAATAATATACATTTTTCTTTTGAAACGAGTTAACGTAAACACATCGCTTTCAGGAAATCGTTAAGATTATTTGTTTGATAAAGTCTGCTAACAAATGATAATAATATTTTTATATTGTGACATTTAACAGTAAGTTATCAAAACACTGACACAAATATTTGAAGACGTGCGAAGTTACCAATCTTCTTATCAAAGTTAGTTGGATATCGAGTCTATTTGATATTCTAGTTCCTGGCTAGCTTATTAAACAGAGATGAATCAGTTTTGATAATATTACGTTATTACCTTAGCAGGATTATATAAAAAAAAATCTACTTATTTATATTACGTATATTTTGATGCTTAATTATAAATATTTTAATTGTGTTTGAAAATAGAGTTTATTTTAAAATGGTTTCAAACGTTTCCAAACGCTTCAATGGAGCCGATAAATAATATTTTTATTTATAAAACCCAGGAAACACGGCGATAGGTACTAAAACAACGGCGTGGGTATTGTAGGTATGTGTACATGCTATAGTGTGTAATGAATGAAACCAAATAAAATAAATGTTATATTTCATTTAAATCAATTCATTCATTACAATGTAAGAAGTCAATATTTAAAGTTGTTTCTGCTTAATGACGTATCTATCCTGTTTTGAACACGTCACTTATGTATGATCAATTTACCAAATATCATCAAATGTTTATATACATCTAATAATATATATCAATATCCTTGTTTATCTCCTAACTGAAGGTTAAATATTTCTTTGTCATAGTCTGAAGTTACCTGAGTACATTCTTTGTCAATTACTTCATCGAGCAGTGATGTGAATAACAATATATACTAATATGTATGTATATTCTGTTTATCAGCAGACCTTGCTTAGTTTCTACTTCCTTCTGTACGACTTACATTTGTTACTTGACGGTAGAACATATTTAATTTGTTTTTATTTATTTATTTATTTAATGCCGTCAATATTTTGTATTATTCATATATTAGTCATAATCGATATTATTATAGATTAGTAGTATCTTATATAATTTGATATATATAACGGAACCAACTTTAATAATCAAACAATTATATCTTATGGTACATTAAAAATTATCTACAGAGTTGATGAATAGTTTATTTAATGATAATAAGAATTGAAATAAATGAAGAACAGACATATAATCCTTCCTATAAACTACATATAATACTAAAACTAAAATGTTGTACGTTTCGGCTGGTTTTAGTCGTGAATATTGGTGTTCTGAGCTGGTAGTTTGACGACTGTGATGACGTCTGCTGCGGCAGTTCCGGTCTGGTTGGCAGAGCTGCCAGTCTACATAGACATAAATAATACAATTTACAACTGCATACAGAACTGTTTCAAGAAAACTGGTTGTTATCATTAAAGTTATGATGTTCTTCGAGTCGTGACCTCGTAGTAGACTCACATATGTGTAGCCTGGGACTTGAAACAATTAAGACATGTAGCAAGGCATTTTAAACTTTAATTAAATGATGACGTCCTGGTGATGACGTAGCAGGATCTCGTTAGTCATGGCTCGTATACTTGCTTTATCTTTTATCTATCAGGCAGTTTTAAAGATTCACAATTAATAATACTCATCTATCTCATTATTATATTATCTAGTACCTACATTAATATAGACTGTGAACACACGGTGTACGCATGTCGTAGGTATAGTTAACACTTTAGGTTTTAAGCGGCTTAAATAACAAAAGGGTTTGGATCAGGGAATTGTCTTTTAATTGCCTAAATTATAAGGATTCATTGCATACGGAACCCTTACAAGACTCTCTTAACACCGTCTGCATCTTCCAGTGGCCGTCTTAGTTGTTACTCTTATAATAACTCAGGATTTAAGTGCGCTGTGACTTAGTAGGAGAAACGGAAACATTAGCGTGTCGCCTACCGTACGTTGCAATGAAAGTGATTTTCACAAGTACAGAGTACCTCACTATTACTCAAATATCAATAACATTGTTTTAAATGTTTTCAAAATGGTGTTGATCTTTTTCTTGTTACCCTTTCACTGTGCATCTTGCATAACAGTTGATTGCATTTGTTCTTGACCTCCTTAAAGACGTGTGTGTAATGTTATTATATTCACTTAATACCAACTTAATGATAATTACTTAAAATACTTAATAACAATGCTAATTATTTTAACATTTATCCTTTATTTTATCTAAAAAATCCATCAATTATTATTAACTTATTAGTTTGTGGAATAATGAGTCACAAATTGATTATACGATTTCTTGTTTCTTGAAGAAAGTTAATGTAAAATAGTTACATCTAGTTCTGTATTAGACTGTGTATTTGTCGTCTTTTATTTATCATAGTTCAGTCTAAAACAGTTACTCCGATAATATGGGAGTTGGCAGTTAGTCCAAATATCAGTAGGACAGACAGACAATTGTAATATTGTATATTGTAATATTAATATTGTTGAAACCACAAGACATTATTTTTAAAGCAAGTGTAAATGATAAATACTCTAGAAACTTATTTTCTGTCTTAACACATAATTACAATTTACAACCATTGAGTATTTCATCACGTTGAACAATTATTTTAGAAATATTAATAAAATGTGATGTTGTTTTTAGAACTCGTCTCAGGTATATTTTACCAAGTATTGTATTGTATTGTATTGTAGACCCGCATATTAATAATTTGCATTATACCCGACTTCTCAACCGTCTGGTACGTTGTAGTTTTTGTAGATTTTCAAGGAGATTTACTATTATTCTTGCTTGTTAAGCAATTTTGCCGTGGAATCTTCCTTTTTGGGTATTTAACTTATTTTTAAAGTGTTACTTTTATATGTAACCCTTATATCCGTATAAAAATATGTACATAGATTTTTCTTAATCTATAGCCGATAATTTTATTATTGTGATTAATTGACAATGATTTTGAAATACAATATATAATTAAGAAGTTATAGACATTGATTGTTTAAGATTGATCGTTTAAATAGCGCAACCTGTCCCCAAATACTATTTTAAAGTAAGAGATTTAAAAAGTAGGCGATATTATTTATATCTTGGCTATTAGCCGACTATTAGTCTGAGTGTTTCTCGTTCAATACACACTTCACTATTCACTGCTTCTTTTGTTAGTAATTTGTTTGATGTTAAATACTAAATTGAATTGCGTTCCCGTCATGAGAGCCTCCTCCAGCGTATTTCACTTTTAAAACATTCACCATACGAGCATTTTAACCTACCGTTTAATATAGCAAAATAACAACAATTTCTTCCTTAATGATAATTATTCATGTTCTGGTTTGGATTTCAGATAATAAAAGTAGTTTCCAGGATGATGATACTTATAAAATGCAAACATACATCCGTTTGAGGCTACCGACGCTTTGTTTGTTCACGTGAAAACAACTGGTTACCTCAATTACTTTAAGCTACACGATGCAACGGAAAATAGATCATAACTACTTAATAATAAGAGTGAATGTACTATAAGAATGGACTTTATGAAACTTTTATAACGTAAATGAACGTACGTTTGAAACTCGACCTTACATAAATACGTCTTCGTTATATTAGTTGGTTGAACTGGCTTTAGTTTATTTTAGTTATCGTCTTACTTTTCAGTTTTCATAATGTTCGTTAACGTCATGTTAGTTTATAAAAGATCTAATGCTTCATGAAATTTAATATTGTATATTTTAAACATACATGACTCATAAAGATACAATACAAATTAAGTTGATAGTTTTTAAAGAATCAAAACACAAAAGTTTCCCATAGGCATCGCGGAACTGAAACTAAACGCAGGGAAAGTGAATTAATAAGGGAAAGTATCAAAGGATTCGCAAACACGTTCGTTTTGTGACACTAAGAACACCACATGAAGGATACTTCATAAAACAAGTATTTATAATAACATCCTTAATTAAATGATGGCTCGTCATCCGGTTAGGATTCGTTTGAATGATCACGAAATTAAATTGCAAACAGTTCCTCGCAGTCGGCCTCGTCATTGAACCGTTGCTCTTCATATACATTTATGACCGATTCAATGAATACTTAGACGTGTTTGTTTACGTTTTAATATTTTTAGTTTTATTTTAAGCAAAATAACTTTTTTTTTATATTTGTATATCTAAGTTTTGCTTTACTTTGTATTTGTTTTGAATCAATTATTATAATTATTAATACATATATGTATATATTTAATTAATACATTGAACTATACATGCAGGAGACATTCGTTTAGGTGTTGTTGATTTTATTCGTATCATTAAGACATTATATAAAAGTAAATTGTAATGGTTTACAATTATTTTGTAACAATTAGTCGGTTTAATAAATAAAAGAAAGTGTGACAGCCGCCGTGATGTAACAGTGATTCTTTTCACGGGTTAGAATAGTTGCGGATACATCAGACAGCGCACTAATTTACGATGAAGATAAAACAAAAGTGTTACGACATTTTCTTATTAAACATAATATTTATCTTTAATAAATGCTAATGTTAAATAAGGTTTTATTATGTGTTCACAATTAAAAGCTATTGAAATATTTATTTTTGTATGTCTTTGGTTCGTTTTTCCTGATTAAAACTCCGCAGCCCGTAAACGTTTTGTACGGTCAATCGTTCAGAGCACTGGGTCGCTGCAGGCTGATTGAAGTGCTAACGTTTTTCCGCAAACATTTCATATTTAACATATAATATATTAGCAATCATTAAAGACAAATATAATCAAAACTACTAAAATTCAGATTTACTTTTATAACATGGAAGTACTTATTTTTTTCTTTAAAATATTGTGTTATAAAATGAAACTCGATTTTTTAAAGATAAAAACTTAAAGAAGCAATCGGGGAGTACCTAGTTGACGCACACATATACACATTTAATTTTAATTTAATAATATAACACGACCCCAATGACGAGTATATTATAAAAGATATAATAAATCATATAAAAATATATAATAACATTAAAATAAACATAATTGAGACCTTGTGCCATATCGTGATGATGTCTCGCTCCACTCTAATAATAAATGACATGTACGAACATGTTATAGTAAAGGAGTGTTGTTGCTATTTAAACAAACCAATGATCACAGTATTCTGTAACTAAAAAGTTGTTTGTAAACTTATAATAGAAGTGCACCGGACATGTTATATTCTCATCTCGTTCCGATGAGATAAAATAAAAACTTTCTGATCGATCGTCTGTCTGTAAATTAATCTCCGTAACGGAGTCCGTGTACGAGACATTCTATTTAGTTGTAATAATATATTTTATATAATTAAATATTTGTCAAGATGTTCGTAATTTCTACTTCGAGTGTTTCCTAGTCTTAAATATTTTATAGTTAAATTACACGGTCTTAAAATATACTTGGTCACGCAATCTTTTCAATTTGTTTGGTTTTTAAACATTCACTTTTATCGGTGAAAGGTTCAGGTACCTTTATAAAAAATAATAAAATATACAAAGTTAGTAATTGTACCTATTCTGAGAAAAATAGCGTCACTAAAAACTGAAATGATCGAACTTTTATTATCGCGTACATTTTATATTTTACAGCTTGTTAAGTATTGTATAGTCAATATAAATGTAATAATTTTATTTCTGGATATTTAATATATTTTGAGTAAAACTTCGACGTGTTTCTTAAGACCAAGGTTTATCTAAATTTGCATGTTGCAAGGATGATGTTTTGTTAAACCTTTATCTATTTATTAGTATGTATGTAGTAACATAAGAGAAATCCTGTCCCTCATTACATACATTATTAAGGTCTGGTGGAAGATGTCGTTGAAGGCGGTGTGAAAGTGGTTTACTTCTTCAGTACAATGTTTCTTAACGATGTAAGTAAATCTTATTGGATGTATCGAGTGTTGAGATTTCTAAGAGACATCTCAAGTCCGCATAGGAACCTACCCAGGCACCTGCTGCATAAAAACTAGTCTAGACGTTATAATAAACAGAGCTCCTATAGGCATATACTATATAGTGTCTCACTACGCTGCTCTATTGAAGTCGGTAATTGTTGTTTGCACTAATGTGCGCGGAACAATACATTTTCTTACATCGAATATAATTTTACATTGATGCATAGGTTTTTATAAAGCTGTTATGGTAATAACCACATCATCTCGGTAATGGAAGTATTTCAGGCATGATTCAGACATTCAGACAAATCTACTCTTATGTATTATTATTAGCAGATAAGATTTAGCAAACACTGAAAGAAACAATGAGTGTAAATAGTAAACGCAAGGACGTACACTGGAGGGCAGACATTCTCTTTACCTCCGCTAAGTAAATACTTGAATACAGTTTGAAAAATTATATTACAATAATGAACTTTTTTGGTATTTAATTTACAGTCAATTGTTTGTTATTTGTGTATTGTTCAATGTTTCTTTATATTATTAAAGATTATTATACCTTTCACCTTTCATAACTTTATCGTCTAGACAAGGAAGATGGATATCGTGTCCCGCGGGGTACGGGTTGGCGACCGCAAATTATGTTACCCCGTCGGTAGAGCGTGTCGGTCTGTGCATTGTCTTACTAACTATGTATTTTAATAATATCACTTAAGTTAAATATTATGCAAATTGATATTAACTTAATTGGTCTAGAAGCAAGACGAAACAATATATCGCTTAATTGTTTACTAAGCCTTTTAAATAAATAAATATCTTTTGGTAGCCTAACCCTCTGGCTAAATTTATAGTCGAGCTAGTTATTATTGTACTCCGAAGGAAGTCTGAAAACTCGGGAATATGAGAAATTGAGATTAATTTCCATATAATATAATGACTCGTAGGTGTTGTGTTTTAACGCGTGTCCGCATTGCGCCGAGCAGACTATAAATCAAGTACGGATTATAATATTTGCCTGATCTACTTACAAATTATTTGATAACGACGTACGTCTAACGTCTATTGCTTCGAATGTACCGACAATCATATTTTTATTAATTTTATGTATTGTATTTAATTAATGAAAAAAAGTAGTATTTTTACTAAATTCGGTCCTGCAATGGCTAGTCCAATTGGTCGGAACCAAAACTGAAAATATATCGATAAAAACAAATCCTCTAATAAGTAGGTACAACATGTGCGTTGTAGTTATTATAAAACTTGAAAAATGAGACAATTTGGGTTTTTTGTTATTATTTTGAAGTTGTAACCTATTCTCTCTTGCTCTGTAGTATTTTAGTACGACATGATGGTGTAACGAGGATGTTTGATCGTAATATTAAAGTATATATTCATTATCGTTGCTCTGTTGGTAGTCTCGTTGTTATTTTCAGTGCACTTTAGTCGTCGTTGTATCGTTACTGGATGTAGATTTTCTTTATGCTGCCTCTATTGTTACTATTTGTACTCTGTGCTCTGATAAAAGGTTGTTGTAACAAAGAGATTTCGGTTATAGTATTTCCGCAGATTGATTAAAATGTTCTTTTTAGTTCTCTCGTAAGTCTTTATACATTTAAGTATTAGTATTGCGTACTACTTAAAAAAGTATATGTATTTTAATGACCTTTTGAAAAAAAAAAACAATACAAAAAATAAATATAAATGTATGAATATAATATTTTTTAAATTTATATTGTTTTACAATTCAAGTGACCTTTTTTTATTCTCTATATTTTTTTGTGGTTATTGTATTTCTTTATACTTTATAAAATAATACGCAATTAATTCGTTGTTTCATATACACTTTACGTATTTATCATCATACATGTTACGCATATAAATATATTGAACTCAATACCATTCCAAAGTATATAGTTAGCTATGTATCCAGTAATGTGTTTATTATTACAACATATAGATAACTTGTAATATTACATATATGTATATGACTTAATGGTTTGCGAAAAATATATTTCTATCACATACATTCATTATGAATTTTGTAATCATATACCGATATTTCATTATTTTTATCGATTACCAATTAATATATTTAATCGAATTGGATTACATAATTTAATAATTTGATTTAGTACTATTCCTCTAGTTTTGGTATTGGCATCGTGGGTAGCCCCTCAATTTAACAACAAAACACTTGTATGAGAGTTACTTAATATAAGAACTATAGTCCATAGTGTATAAACTACCTACCAGCTTGTGACGTTCTGCTGATAGGTGAAGACCGCTGTGTCCCCAGTCAATTGCGGTTTGTACTGACGCTGCTTAAGTTATTGACGTTAGGTTTGTAAATTATTTACTTGTCGAATGTACCTTTAATATAGTAGTAGCGACACTACAGTACCACCCTTCGCCTCTCATAAGTATCTCCTTCTCTTTCGTTGACCATAGTATTGTTTGTTTCCAGCAACTTAAAGATGAGCTCGGCGAGGTGGTGGCCGAGCTGGAGGCACTGGACGGACAGGAAGAATGCAAACAGAATAGCAAAGCCAAACAGATGAGCATAGGCAGGAAGAAATTTAATATGGACCCTAAGAAAGGTAACTAAGTAATTTAACTAAAACTTATTATACCTAATTGTGCGTTAGACAAATACATAGACGAGCCCCGCGGAGTTTATGAGTAATACACACTGTACTTAACACAATGGTCTTTATTGTCCAAAGAAAATATGTTGATTTAGAAAATAAATTATTTGCAATATGTAAGAACAATTGTAGATTGCAATGTGTGTGAAGGTAGCGGGTTACGTGTTAAGAATAAATAATGATCACTCGCTTGTACACCTGAGTGTGCTGCGTTGGCGTTCAGATGATGATGCAGGTGTGTCGGTCCCACGATATGTTACACCGCATTGTTGACATATAGACTGACCTGTCCCACTAGTTTTATATCACTCTTATCTCATCGTCATAAATTGCACAAGCCTTGAATGTCTCGTTATTAAAACTGGAAGTGGAAACTCCTAAACGGAGGAATAGTTTTTCCATCATATTTACAGTATTCATAAATATAAATATACCGTAGATTTATAGTGATTTTGCTTTTAACAAGAATCATCTTAGACACTATTAGCTTAGAAGATATCCTCTTGACACAAACGAACCCTTCAGTAATTGAGTACCACTTAAGAACGCAACGAGCGCAGATGGCTGTTTTGAGATAACGTATACCAGTAAAATATCTTTACAGAATTTAGGATAATCATTTTAATATTGCAAGTGTGTAACACACAACTACATAGAAGCCTTTGACTGTATTTCATCAAATTCTGTATATTATTGTTTTTAATTAATAAAAACGGCTATATGTACATATTAACTACCTATTTTTTTTTCTATAAAAGTGCTGATCCACAATTTCCAATATAATAAGGCAGACTATAAGCCATAAGGTTTGCGACGAGCCTCTCATAAACTTACCGTCTATTGTAAGTAAAATATACCTACGACATCATTTGAGATTTAGCGTACTAAGGTGTATACCTGCCGTCTCTAGGGGTTGGTTGGTTGGTTGGTTGGTTCGTTCGTAACAATGCACCACAGATGAAGTATGCCGTTTAATTTAATTTCAATGGCCAGGTATTTAAATTATCTGAAGTGAATTCACGGGAGGTCTGGAAGTTTAAGATTATATATTAATTAAATAGTTACAAGAGAGTACCCAGTAAACTTGCATTATATTGTTGATTGCACAATTAACTGTAACTGTACGGTAACCGATAAACCGCAAGTTCAAATATCGGACAGACTTCACGTCACAACACCAGTTCGTGAGAACTTTTTCCTCGTCGAGAAACATTCAGTAGCGGTGGGAAATAGTAGCACCGACGACTGGCTTCATAATTATATAGCAATTACCTAATTGTGTCATTAATAAGCTACATTACATACAAACTGCATTGAAATTGGTGAAAGATTATCCGGCAGACTATGGGGAAAGTAAATTCATACATATTTTCATTTAACCAACAATTTAATATAGTTATCTGGCTGTGTATTAAATTTTCTTATTAAATAACAAATAATAAATACCTACCTCACTACAGATGCATAACTCTTCATTAAAATTGCATACCAAGGTTAATTGTCTCTGTAAAGAATTCTCATCGAGGACGTTTTGAATTTATTAAATGAGGTGAAGCGCCATCTTCGCTTGCGTCTTGTTATTTTTGTTAAATCTTCATATAACATCTTGAGACGCAGCTTCCTTCCCTGCGCTCACATTACTTTGTCGCTGTTCAATCGTCTAGTAATTTGTCATTGTCATTATCAATTCAGCACACTTGAAGATTCTTATAACTAGTTTTTTGAACGTCACTAACGACTGCTCTATGACGTACGAAAACTTTTTAAAGTCATGATGATCTGTTCAGGTTAATGAGTTTTTTCTACGAGTTGAAGAAGATTGCAAGTGTATTACTTGTAGTTACATGAAGTACTCGTGTCATTAACAGATCAGAGAGGATAAAGGATCTGTCCGTGATGATAGACTTTTATATATCTGTTGAATTGATCAAGTCGTCTGCCCACGCTTCACCCCTAGGAGAGAAGGAGAGCGCGTATGACGCGGGTGAAGAGTAATTTATGAATCAGTGACGTCAGAGGGATGAGATCTTTAATCTCTACATGTGTGGATGATCTGTATCTCGGATGTATGTCTGTATACGTACTTTACGATACAACGAATAGAGGGAGAAGTTATTTGATTTAATAGATGATTTTATTAATGTTCATTTTATGCATTCAGAAAATGACCCCGTTTTAGTAATATTTTCTCTATTATACGCACATTTTACATATTTGTGTTTAATAAAATTCCTTTTGGTACCTACTAGCAACGTATACGGTTGAAGCATTCTACACTCATTTTGTTTTATTAGAAAACTTGAGCGTGAAATAATAAAATAATGTATACATAATATAAAAGCTTTTCAAATATTTAATCATCCAACTTTATATTTTCAGGAATCGAATACTTGTATGAAAATGGCCTGTTACAAAGAACCGCGGAAGACGTGGCCCAGTTCCTGCACAAGGGTGAAGGGCTGAGTAAGACAGCGATAGGGGACTACCTCGGAGAGCGCTCGGAGTTCAACGAGGCCGTGCTCAGAGCCTTCGTGGAACTACACGACTTCACAGACCTCATACTAGTGCAGGCCTTGAGGTGGGCACGGACTCTTCATTGTTTATTTCAATAGAAACCATTTTCTGCAATTAACTTTTATATTCATATAAGTATTTGAGGTCGCGCTCGGAATATGCATACTTTTCATTATTTTACATATAGTAATTCATCGGAATATTTTAGTCCCCAAAAATATAAAAGTAGTCCGGGTGATCGTATCAACATCTCATTGCGCACATCCACATCGTCCATACCACACCGGTTTTATATAATTTAAATCAGCCATCTTAATTAATTTCTAAAATATACGTAACATCCAGACAATTCCTGTGGAGCTTCCGTCTCCCGGGCGAGGCGCAGAAGATCGACCGCATGATGGAGAGCTTCGCCCAGCGCTACTGCCAGCTCAACCCCGACATCTTCACCAACGCCGACACCTGCTACGTGCTGAGCTTCGCCATCATCATGCTCAACACCTCGCTGCACAACCCCAGCGTCAAGGACAAGCCGGCACCCGAACAGTTCGTGGCCATGAACAGGGGCATCAACAACGGAGGAGACCTGCCGCAGGAACTGCTCCTGGTGAGCGACGCGTCTACGTCACTCCTACATCACTCACTCCGACATCACTCCTACATCACTCACTCCGACATCACTCCTACATCACTCCTACATCATTCCTACATCACTCCTGCATCACTCCTGCATCACTTCTACATCACTCCTACATCACTCCTACATCACTACTGCATCTCTCCTGCATCTCTCCTGCATACCCCTGCATCACTTCTGCATCACTCCGACATCACTCCTGCATTACTTACTCCGACATCACTCCTACATCACTCCCTCCTACATCACTCACTCCGACGTCACTCCTACGTCACTCCTGCATCACTCACTCCGACATCACTCCTACATCACTCCTGCATCACTCCTACATCACTCCCTTCTACATCACTCACTCCGACATCACTCCTACATCACATCACGTCATTTATTAATTATTAAGCAATTTTATTATTAAGTGTACCGATTCTACATTTAAAGAGACAAAAAAGGTGCTGTATATTGTCATCCAACTATGAGTTAATACAGATATGTGTAATTTATCAGTAGTGAGAAGTGTATGTACTATGTTAGAAAACATATCACTACTGACTTCGTTCAATTAAATATCACTCCGCTCTCAGGAGACACAGACATGATAACAGAACTGATGACATACTTATTATATTTACAAATATATTATATGTATACATTACTAGCTGTTGCCGTGACTACGCCTGCGTAGACTGTAAAAATAATATTTAGGTATTTGACTTATGTACTCAGCCATATAAATATTAATTTTACAGTATACGTAGACGAAGTCACGGGCAACAAATAGTAAGTAATAAATCATGGAATACCTATCAAATACGGTTCAACCGTTTCAGAGATTAGGGTGTACAATCAGACAAACAGACAAAAAATTAACAATAATATATTTTGATATATGTATCGTGTATACATCATATGAAGTTACCAAAAAAGTGTTTATTTCTATAATACAAACCGACACTACAATTTTATTTACATGTATCGATGTAGCATGATTGTTTGATCGAGAGGTGAGTTCGGTGACCTCTAGTGACGTATTTGAGATACGAGATGTCAATATCACTGTTATCGGTCAACAGTAACTAGCTCTTACACGCGGACGTACGCAACAAAATATTATTATTTTAAAACAATATAAATACAGAGATTTAAAAAAACCTAAAATTATACATACTTGGAGTGATCGGTCAAAAATACAACAATTGTTAAATATAATTAATATCTATAATATATAGATAACAAAAAATGGTAATGAATGAATACCTCGTACATGAAGATAAATGAATATATAATAAGAGCGTGAATAAACATAAGACGGTTTATGATAGTGTACATACACCTCTCACGACTCCATATACAGTCAGTCAGTCAGTCAGTGAGGCTGGTCGGTGCAGTCGCGTGGGTCGTTCCTCACTAATACTTACTTTAATATTTACTTGCACTATTATTGCCCTTTTATTAATAACTGTATTATAAATCATAATAATAACATTAGGTACAGTTGTGTTATAACTCGTTTGATGTTATCGTGTGTCGTGTCGGTGACCGGCCGCCCTGTACCTGTCTGTAACAGTGTGTAGAGACATGTTAAATGTAATACTAACGCCTCGTCTGATGTAATTCCAGTCTCTATACGAGTCTATAAAGACGGAGCCCTTCAAGATCCCCGAGGACGACGGCAATGACCTCATGCACACCTTCTTCAACCCCGACAAGGAGGGCTGGCTGTGGAAGCAGGGCGGCAGGTACGTGCCGGTGACTGGGGTCAATGTACGGGCCCTTTTGTTACTTTGGTCACTGTTTATTTCATTATTAATCAAGTATTTAAAAAATATGCAAGCGGTTGTGATGCAGACGTGTTCGCATCTTCTCTAGGTACAAGTCGTGGAAGAGAAGATGGTTCATCCTGAACGACAACTGCCTCTACTATTTCGAGTACACCACGGACAAGGAGCCCCGGGGCATCATCCCGCTGGAGAACATATCCGTGAGCCCTGGGACACTTACTATATTATACTTGGACGAGACACTTACTATATTATACATGGAGAGGTCAATCACCTCGCAAAATTTAATTATTTATCTAATTCTTTGGTGCACAATATACAATATAATTTACAATAAAATCTTTTTGAAAATGATAGTCCAAAAATAAATATCCTAGTTACAGTAAATTAAATGTAAAATATATTTTTATTACGTAATATACATGATATTAGTTTGAAAAGGAATGTATTTTTTTACGTTTTAATCGGTAACATTGTTGATTACTATAATGTTACTTGCCCTAGAAGAATAATTACATTTAATTATTTCTCATCAGTGAATCACTTCACTGAGTCACGTCAGAGTTACTTACGTAATTAGCTTAGCATTTAACGTAGATAACAATAATTATAAATGAATGATATATTATTGACTCTAAGAATATATATGCAATATATGTAATGTTTTTCTGATACGCGCTATGTTCTTATATATAATGTATATGTACAGACATATGGTATGTACTTGTCGAAGTGAACAGTTTTTAACTTACTGTTATTTTCGTTGGAAAACGACTCGTCGGACAAATGCTAATATTTTTATTAAAAATCAACTTTCGTATGATTGCTTTCACAAAACGTGGATATAATACAAAAATGTATACCGTACGTAAAAATATATAAGCGAGTCATTATACGGAATAATATAATATGGTCCGTCCGTAGGTGCGTGCGGCCAGCGACCGTCAGCGGCCGCACTGCCTGGAGCTGTACGCCAGCGGAGGAGCCGACCTCATCAAGGCCTGCAAGACGGACTCCGAGGGGAAGGTGGTGGAGGGGAAGCACACCGTGTACCGGTACGACGCACTGCGATACACTGACACACACTGCGATACACTGACACACACTGCGACACACTTGCACTTTACCTTAAAGATTTTGTCTTTATTTACTCTGCTGATGTTGAACTTTCAATGCACGGAATTTTAGAATCCTTGTTAATTTTAAGTCGATATCTGCATAAGTTCATAAAATGACATTAAAGTAATAAACCAAAATTAATTACCGATTTAGGATTTTAACGAGTCGAAGCACCGAAGTCGAAGTCGGTTATTTTATAATATGTTCTAAACGACGTCTACAATTTCACTTCGGTCAAGCTGTGCAGTGCTCGAGCGGTCGTCAAATTCATATGAGGAAATGAAACGAGTGGCATTTCTATCGCTATCTCTCTTTCTCTGTCTCTCTCTCGTTAACGCGTTTAAAACAAAGATTTCTTAACTTCGGATAGATAACGATCCGGAACACCACAGTCGCATATCAAACCTACATGAATAAAAATACTCGCCGAAATATTTCTTCCTCCTCGAGTAATATAGTCACACGTCTGTTCCGCAGCATGTCTGCGTCCACGGCGGAGGAGCGCGACGAGTGGATCGAGTGTCTGCGCCGCTCCATCAGCCACAACCCCTTCTACGACATGCTGGCGCAGAGGAAGAAGAAGGCACAGCACAACCTGCACGCGGGCGCGCACTAGTGATGCCTCTCACTGCGGCGCGCACTAGTGACGCCTCTCACTGCGGCGCGCACTAGTGACGCCTCTCACTGCGGCGCGCACTAGTGACGCCTCTCACTGCGGCGCGCACTAGTGACGCCTCTCACTGCGGCGCGCACTAGTGACGCCTCTCACTGCGGCGCGCACTAGTGACGCCTCTCACTGCGGCGCGCACTAGTGACGCCTCTCACTGCGGCGCGGACTGGGGCCGCCTTTCACTACCCTGGCGCCCGAGATTAAATCTACTATGTTATACACATCCTGCTCACTTTCACTGGATGCGTCACAGAGATACTCGATCGATGTGAGCGGGTAACCTTATGACCCCTGCGAGGGTCACGTCACTTAAATTCACAACCGACGTTACGAGTACTGTCCACTTCAGTGGCTACTGTCACATGGCTGTGTTATTCGAATGTATGATATGATGTATCCAGATTCTAATGATCTTGTCTCAATCCGGCAACGACATTCTATGGCCAGATAGAATGAGTTGAGGTTTTCCCGTAAGCTGCTAGAACACCGATCTAATCCAGTAAATAATTGTGAAATTAAGTAAGATCACAATAATATATATATATATATATACGTTATAAGATACCTGATGATAACGTGTGACGCGTTTAAAAATACAACCAGTAGATGGACGAATTACATTTATAAGGCTCATCCCTTATTTAGTGGTATTTTTAAAGTATGAGAAATGAAAATACCATTTGTGTTACATGTCTCTTTCTAGCATCGAGCGGAGGAAAGAGATATAGTAGATGTTATGGCTGCATTTTGAATGTATTGGAAGAGTACTGTCAAAAATATGTGAGCCAACCGGCAACTGAGAATAATTGGAGTGATGATGACAAAATATACACAATAATAAAGATAATTTAATAGTCACAATAAATATACAATACATTGAGTTTACCAAATATGCAACAATAGAATTTACAAATGAAAATATCAAACATTAAGTCACGTCCATTGTTATATGTCCGTTGTGTCTTAAATGATGCGTCTAATAATTTCGAGAAGCTTTCCACCAGTCATATAAATTAATTAAACGTATTAAATTGTGAAATGATTTGTATGGTATTTATAATGATAATTAATCATATTTATAAATAATGGTATCCGCGCAGTACATTTAGTGTGATAGCGAGATCTATATAATAATAAGTGGTTTTTCGTCCACCAATGAGCTGAGGTGTCAGTACTGAGCGGGTACTTCACAGACGAGCTAATTGTCCATGTATATAAAGAAAGCAAGACTGAAACACATTATATGTATGATATCGGTTTTATAAAATTATTATAATATATCTAATTGATTATAATTTAAAGAACAAATGTTTATTGTTTTGGTAATTTTGTGAAATCGATAATCCCTTATGAATAACCGACCCGTTTAGATTTCTTTAATGTGATTTGTTTTGGTAATGTTATAGATAGGTTTTATAAAAAAATATTGCTTCTCATTGCTTTGACAATAATGTTTAATAATATACACAATTATCCAATTAGTCGGAATTTGTATTCAATTAAGTATTATAATATATAAATGAATGTAGACGAGTGTAGTATAGCGATGTCTTATGGTGTAAATACGGCTTATTAAGGTTTTAGATAAATATATCACGTTACTTAGGCTATTCTACCATTATTTAAATATATTTCTGGCTCTAATTTTAAAGTTATGTATTTATTGCCTCACTATTGATATTCAACATAATTTTCATTAAAAGGACTGTCTCTGTTAATATGTTGTAACTTATTTATACTATTCTCTTTTAATAGCATGTAATTAATAGTTAATATCTATCCTATTCCTAATCTTATCCAGTTATTATAACATGTTTACTTGTAATGTGTATGTAATATGTATATTTGCTTGTTATATGAATATTAAATAGTTTGTGTTCTTGGTTGCGTCAGTACACAAATCACGTAGTTAGTTGTGGTTTGTGTGTTTCTACTCATTTGATGTGATTGTGCAATAGCGTGTTCTCCGAGGCCTAATATATTTTTTTAAAATGTGTATATTACATTAAGGGCCTACAATGTATAATTTCACCTCAAATTTCGTATTTTTTATTTAATTTGCTTGTTTATTTTCGGTGGACTCGTATTGTATGATCATGGTCATGGCAGTTGTGGTAATGTTTGTAAATATAGTATTAGTCCCGCATATTACTAGCACGTATGTAGGGAGAGAAGAGGAGAGAAGAGAGGAGCGGCGCATAACGATCTGTTATAATTTAGGATTTAGTATAATGCTGTGTAAATTCGCGTGAAATATTAATTTATCTCAATTGTATGACAACGGATATGTGCATAGTAAAGGAGTTGTAAATAATTTTGTATGAGAGGAATACATTATTATCATTACTCAGTGTTTTTTTTAATTCCTCGCACTCTTTCGAATAGAATACAAAGCTTATACTCAAAATTAAAAATAATTTTCGATTTAAATTCAAAAACTTTGCAACAGTCAATTTTCCTTAAACCATTTCCTTGCGAAATAAATTCACTAACCTAAAGTTTCAAATCTGTTCCTTACTACATTTAAGTAAACCCGGAGATATCTGAGATAATAATATCATAATAATGATTCACTGAATAAATTACGCACATTGATCTAACCCCTAAGTAAGCAAATTATTTGCTTGTGTTAAGGGTGTTATACAATGATACAAGTACGTAAAATGCACGTTATAAAATCTGAGAACATATTTAACGACCAAACCCAGAAATAGAGACATCTATGCTCATCACATACATGCCTGTCCCTGCCGGGAATCGAACCAGAGTCTCATTTAGCCGCTATACGTTATGCTAACCACTCGACCAATACAACGGTGCGGTTAAATGTCACATAATAATATAATAATATACTGTTTTTAACTTAAATAAATAATTATGTGTGATATGTGTATTTGACACTAAACACCCGAATCAATGTTTTTGATTTTTTTTTGTCTGGGTTGGTGATTGAATGATGATAATGAAAGACCCTAGGGAATGGTTGAATGTGTGTAATGTTTAGATGATATGTCCCGAAAGGTGGAGCTACAATCGGTTTTATTTTTTTCAAATGTTCTCAATACCTATAACTCTAACTACTAATTATAAATAAAATATTCGAAAATCAACAATTTTGTTCATTTTTACACATAGAGGTTTACGAAAATATTATTTAAGGACCTCTTCTTTTAAAAAATAAGAACAAAAAATATGAAAAAAAATTGACATGCCTTCTATTGTAAGCGGTTACTAGATGGCGCTGCCATATATGGACTTCTATGTAGCGTTCAATCAAACGAACGCTTTTAAAATGTTTACTACATATTTTTTCAAGCATGGCAAACATTTTTTTTTACTATTTTATTTATTTTATTTCGAAAATAATAATTATTAATATAAGTAACATATTCCATATTTCTTATATCAATTAATATTATTATAATATATTCCATTTTACTTTTATTAATTAATGTTATTACTCTGGGAAGTTTAAATATAAAATTTAAAATTTAGCACATTAGCCGGTAGCTAGCCTTGCGAACAGGTTTTTTTTTCAGAGCATTACAACGTTTGGGGTCAGTACTTTCCCGCGTCCTTCAGTCCTATTGATTATGTTTATAGCATCTCAACCCTACCAAACCTTCTGGTATAAGGTCCCTTATACGGCAGGTCATACCTCCGAAGTTATCCGACACTAATAACCTCGCAACGCTATCGGTCATAAAAAAGTCCACCTTGTTACCTTTTCTCCAAAAAAGTTCTGGTAGGTATGCTTACTTCCCGTACATTTGGCACTTGTGACATCAGTCGCCAGGACCGTCAGAGAGCCTAACTTCCTGTTTCCAGGTGGCGCGGAGCTGTAATCCTGACACTTCCTGACAGACTTTCAGACCGCAAGCCTATCCTACGATACAGTCTGATGACCGGATAGATGATAACACATCCCCCTAACCTATAGGTAGAGGAGTACCTGAACCAAAGTGACCCCCAAAGGACCTCTGTTCAAGAGACGTTCCAAGCCCCGAAGTGGAGGACTGCAGCAGCCTTTCGCCTTACGCTGTCTAAGACCGTTTTGGAACCGTTAGGAACCAGACCGTTAGGGAACGTTTTGGGGCACACAGGAGAAACCAGCCTTAGAATTTATCCATACGAATTCGTTAATCAGTAAGATGTTGGAGGGCTACTGAATGTACGGAACCTACCTGAGTGAGATGTCTTGCGCGACAGCTGTGTGAAGCGCCGACTCGGCACCTTCCGTCCCGCTGGGTTGTCCTTGACTTAAAGAATGTTTGTCAGGTTTCGTTAATCAGGATGATGTTGACCAGCTGCTGAATGTCCGGAACCTCTCTTAGTGGCATGTCTCGCGCGGCAACTCTGTAACCCGCGGACTGTGCAGCTTCCGTCCCGCTAGGTGGTGCTTGACGTTTGTTTCAGGGGGCCTGTGAGATAAAGCCAGCCAGCCACCACACAATCAGCAAAGTAATCCAAAAAGGCTGCTTCTCGTCCTTGATTGCGCAAGCGATCTCGTTGCGTTCAGCTATGTCGGGGCGGCAATCGTCTGGTTTTATGAGTAACTTTAAAAACAACAGTACCTGTTTTCTATTTTGACGAAAGTCCCACAGAACAACGCCGCTTTCTTCTAGGCACGAAGTGTGTAAGGGATATTAGACTCAAAAAATATACAAATGGGTATTAAAACGATTGTCGGGCCAGCCGTTATAATTATATGTTCCCTACCTTCGTGTCCAGTATTAAAAGCACGTTGAATAGAACGGACAATAGGTACACAAGCAAGCAACAAGCAGCAAGCACAAGCAACAAGCAGTAAACATCTTGTTGTGATTAGATCATTTTGAAAAACCAATTGCTTTTACTAAACACATTATATTATATAGGACAAAAATCAAAACAATATAAAAAACGATTGTGTCATGTCTGTTTGCTCATCATCAAATTGTATATTTTATTTAGATTTTGATAAAATCTTTGTATTGTTATTGTCCTGATAAATATATATAGGATATTTTATATTCAGAAATATTTTTTTGATCGGAATGACTATTATGTTAGCTGTAGCTGTACCTATGTTTAGCTTATAATTAAAATACAAAAGGATTTTTACACATTTAAAGTGATGATAGAAAGCTTATAATTTCAGCGGGAAAAAGAGGGAGGAAAGACAAGATCTATTATATAAAAATATGAACTGCGGAAAACTTAGGTATTTATGTGTTATTGTGCTAAGGTAACGTAATTAATTGCTCATTGGTACATACATACATACATACGGTACATACGGTAACATTAAGTTAACATGACCGTTGAATAACAATTTACAATGGAATATTTTGCGATGGCTATGTCTTTTAACTTTGAAAAATATTAATACTTAGGTACCTATATTGTATGATACCGAGTTGTAGCTACACTAACATATAGTTTTATGTTTGTGGTAAGTATTGCAAACATTCTATAGTTAATGTACAATTGTTTCATTGATCTATAGCTTTTTAATATTAAAATATAAATGTGATGACATAAGATCACAGATAGAAGATACCCAATTATTAAATTAGAAAGCATGCAAAAATAATTTTGATAGCCATGATGTAACTACATGAAAAGTATAGAAATAAACTGGCGATAGTAACTATTTATTAGCAGTGTAAATAATGACAAACGAATGTATCTAACCATTTCCTGATTGTATACAAAAAATATATTAAATATTTGCCGAGATAACTATGTCAATTTTCAATATAATTAAATATTAAATCTTACTCGACTTAAAAATGTGCGTACCTACCTAAATATTTCATGAGGTAGAGTATAAAATTTTACAAAAAGGTCCTAGCAAACGGTCAACTTTTCAGTAATACCATTTAACATATTTAAAAAAATAACTAAGGAAGGTTTATGTGCAAAATGACACTGAGATGTTTTCGAATATTTAAAGGATAATGCATCATGGGGAAGGCACAATCATTGGCGTACCCAGATTCTGTGCCTGGGGGGGCAAACCAGATTTCCTTAATATATTTTTGTAATTTTGGAGCTGTAATTTTAATTTTCTGAGCAAAGTTTAACAATGAAAGAGCACGCTGGTGATTTGTCTTTACCGAATCTCTCATCTAATGAAGATGACTTTAAAGTGTTTGCTAAAAATTTTACTAAATAATTGTATTTGTTTGTAATACATAGATCTATAATAACTGAAAAGCCACTTTTCTCGTCCCCGACTGACCTTCCTGAGCAACCATATCTAACCTTCTTCAATTTTTAAAACTTAATCGGTTTTATTTTTAATGTTAAATACCAATAATATTTTTTAATGTTAATTTACAATAGAAGGTAGTAGAGAGGTATACCATATCCAGCTGGCAGCTGCCCCCAACCTGTATGGAAGTAAAGGTGTCAATGTAAATATACCTGCTGAAAACTAAATGTAGCATTGTCACCATTTCCTCATTCAACACACAACATTGGTACACAACAGTTTTACCAGTAAAACTATCTGTTTTAAAAAGAAAATTGTTTACCTTTCGGTAATACTTCTATATACCTAATTCACAGCTGATAATACTTCTATAGCATCTTATATCTTGTATATCTGCTGATTATCAAAAAAGTTATTTATCTGAGTCAAGTGAAGTGGAAAATGATTCAGAGGAAGAAACATTTTAAAAATGTAATGTGTAGTAGCATGCTAACTGCTATTGAAAAAGAGTTTGTAGGTATTTATTTTGTTAGAGTTGTTTGAGTATTGAAATTTTTTTTTAAGAATTGTATCATTTAATAAAGCCTTTAAGCACGAAAATATAGGTTTAAATTATTTATTTTTCTCAGTAACAGTTCCATTGTAAATTGTATTTTGTTGTTATTTTGTTGTAATTGCAGTCAAATAATACTTTAGCTTTCCTTGATATTGTTATTATCAAGAATCCTGACAATACATTAGGACACTCTGTTTATAGTAAACCTACACATACAGATAGGTACCTCAATGGTAAATCCCACCACCACCCTAGCCAGTTGCATAGGCGTACATCGAAGTCTGCAGTGTGTGAACATACCATAGACAAGCCCAATAAATAAACCTAAAATCCTCGCTAAAGAACAACGTTATATTCCAAGAATGGTTCGGGAGGCTATTGAAATTAAAAGACATCCTAATTTTAATAGAAAAGATGGTTGGGGATTATCTAACACCTGGGACCCACTTTTGAAAAATATAAAATCCCATGTCTGTAAGACCTCAAGATACTGTTAGTGTTAGTTAGTGCGTTTTGTGTGAATCCTGAACTGTACGCCCGGAAGCTTGGAAACCGTTGGAGGTAGATGACTAATTAACTGACTTACTGACAAATATCTCCATCTCGTCTTACCGTGAACACGATTGCTGCAAAGCATTCCAAACGTCGGGTTAGATTTAAAATGTAAATTTAAAATTTAATTCAATATACGCGAGTTAAATCCGTAAAAATAGTTTTATTTCAAGTACTTCTTAAAAAGAAATTAAAAAATCATGAAAATCCCGCTGAGTTTAGTTCGTCAGTTCTTCTCAGGTCCCTGTGAATTCTTTTTCCGAGGCGGTGGTAGCTTAGACAATAACAAAATGTTATGTGTTTAACTTTTCAATAAAGATTTTAGATTTTGATTTTATCAAATTATTAATGTTTTTAAAATATTGTTCGATTGATATAAGTATGACAGAATAACATTTATACATGATTCTAATAAGTGTCATCCAAAATACATTTATTTAACCAGTTGTTAATGCTTCATAAGAGTAGGAAGTACTATTTTGGAAAATTAAAAATCTTGTAAATAAAATTGAATATTTTGAAGTAGGGTGGGTACAATACACGGAAACCAGTCAAAAAAATCGTTACTTTTTCGTGTTACTCAAATTTAATATAATTAGAGATTTTCCGAGATCTAAAGATTTTGTACCGAAAACTCAACTAAAAAGTAAGGGGAGTTCGTAGTGAGTCGCAGTCCAAAGTAATAACTACGTAACATTAGACATTATATTGAAATCGAGAGAGCAGCTTCCACTTTCGTTGCAAAAAAGACAAAACGAGAAGATAAACTGTTTGCCAACATCTGTTAACTGGAAACTGATTAGATAAAAAAAAATCATCAGTCTTATTCTGATTTTACAAATTTCTGATTTTTGGGATGTAACGAGCTTTTCAATTTCACGTTTCGGAATAAGTAATTATAAGTCCCATTTTGATAAATAACCAAAAGTACCCGTTACATACATATACAATCACGGCTGCCTGTCCGAGCGTGTCGTTCAAGTTGGCTTCCTTTTCCGACGTCGGTGAAACGTTAGTTGCGTAAAAATTTACTGAAACATTTACAAACACTCGTAAACAGTGATTGCGACATCGTTAATGAATTTTAACTATAATAATACTTACTGTGTCTGCTTATAAAAGTATAGAGAATTAATATTTGTGTCTTTATTAATATTAAACTTAATCGATATCCTATTGAGTAATTTATTTTTTTATTAAAATTTTATTTGGGTTACAGTGGTTGGATAACGTACCTAAAGAGTTTTAAAACAGTTTTTAAAAGTTAGCACGAAAAACATATCTATAAAATACATTATTTACGTGTATATTTAGCTATCAGAGATATTAAAACTAAAAAAATATTAAACCTCAAGCAGGAAAAATATTCACTTCAATTAATAAACCTATAGTTTACTAAACACTGGCACTTTCACTTGATATGTTTCTTATTAATTTATTTATTACATGACAGTTATTACTCTTGCCTATATAAATAACGATTTATTTGTCGGATCGATCGAAGTAAAAATAATAGTTACATTAAATGTTATAAGCTTAACAGCGATTATATAAATCGATAAGACTCTTAATAGTGTCATTTTCTATTGCAGTTCAATCAACCTCGTTTACGAGTTTGCGTTCTTTAACTGTTTATAAGCAAAATGCTATTATCGACATCGTAGTGTTGTCCACGGTTCGATGCTCTGTTGACTTCGATATTTTTTCTATATAATGCGACACATAAAGTAGATGCTAGTTTCATGAGTTCACACCTAAGAGAAAATAGATAAGTTAATTAAAATTACAAAAAAATACAATTTTTTTTTGATACGGCCAGTCTTCAGCTCTGATGAAGTCCGAGACGTTCGCTTCCAACCAGGACTGCGTGGACCTAGCTTTATGACCCGGCGCCGAGTCTTGCAGGAAGGACCATACTTGGTTATTGAACATTGTGTTATTAAGGGGCTTAACTACCTTCTCAAGAATGGTATCTTGATATACTTGTGCCGATGTTTTGATACAATTTTCACAAAAATATGGTTCAGTCACTCCTTCATAGTTAACACCCCACTAAACCATCACTGAAGTCGGATAATGCCCACGTTGCACTCTGTCGACTAATTGGGAATGTTCCTTAGAGCTTTGAGCATAAATACGGTCATTTTGTTTGTTAAAATGCTGCTCAATTGTGAAAAAATTCTCATCCGTAAACAAAATTTTACTGTGACCTCCCTTTGCGTATCGCTTCAGTAGTTGTTTCGATTTTACCACCCTATTCATCTTTCATTTAACAATTAAAAAAATGACCAGTGCGTCTCTTATAGGCTGCAAGTTCTAAGTCATCTTTTAAAATACGCGACATGGTTCTAGGTGCTATCTTCATCTTCCGAGATAAAATCTTTTCTTTGGGACTGCATTTCTTCGAATACTTTCCGTTACTGCTTTGACCACCTTTTCGTAAGAATCCGACGTGGATGACCAGATCTTTCTCTGTCACAAACAGAGGAAGTCTCATTGTACCTATCAATGGCCCGGTACACAAACATTTGACTAATACCAAGTGTATGGAGAGTTTTTAAAATTTCATTTGGCTCCATATCTACTTTGTGTAATGCAATCACAGTGATTCTGTTCTTTTTATCACCCCACTCCATTTTAATATCGAAAAATATTGTACAATGTATTGGCCACAAAATAAGAAAACACAATGAACAATCGTATAAATATGAGAGATTCCAAATCCGAATGTAATATTTTGTTTTAAAATATCTATAAATATGTATAGCCATGTTAAGCTTACTTAAATTTATATAAATATAGAATGAAAAATAAACCGATACGGGCAGGGATTCGAACCCGCGACTACTGGGAAACCGTCCCGTCGCTCTACCGACTGAGCTACCGTATCGCTGTCCGCCTCGGTGAATTAAGCATTCTATATGCAATCGTATTCTCAGTAGTCGCGGGTTCGAATCCCTGTCCGTATCGGTTTATTTTTCATTCTATATTTATATAAATTTATGTAATATTTTTAATTGTAACAGTATTTCGGCCAGACTAAGTATATTATGTAACGAAGTAATGTTGCTTGCTTCGTCCTATTAACCACCATGGCATCTTATTAAAAAAAACCTAACAATTATAATCTGTTACCCACAATATAATTACAACTACTTTATTATTTTCCTACGTGAATAGACAACATGGATATATAATATATTTATATTATAATAATGCTAATAGCTTGCATAAATAAACTTAAGGAAAGATATTCAGAGATTTTGTAGGTGGAGTTGCAGAAATAAAGTAAAATTAAACTACTACCTAGATATATAACTTATTACTTAATATAAGTAGTTTTTGTAATAAATATTTTACATATATATAAATATAGAAATCAGGTTCTCGATGCGCAAGTAGAGACTTTCCAAAATACTATTTACGACTACTTTAATGAGCACTATCCACCTACGAATCGTTATGCTCACAAAAATAAAGAAAACGGTTTTAAATTGAAAATGAGGAGGAAAAAAAGAGATCTTATAAAGAAACTTCGTATAGCCAAAGCCTTAGGCGATAATCAACTTAGTCACCAACTGTCTAGGGCATTGCGATCAATTCTTAAACTTATCCAAGGTATAACAAATCAAATAACGAAAAATCGTGATAGCTTTGATCGGGCAAAACATGAAGTAGACTTTGATAAAAATCCTTTTAAATACTCAAAAAACATTTTCAAAGATCAAAAAGGTAAGCTTCTCTTGACCAACGAGCAAATTTTCGACCATTATAAAAGCACATACGAAGTGCCAGAAAACCAAAGACTATATGGGGATCCAAACGAACACAAACCTGAGACTCCTACTGAAGATTTTCAAGCCATCCACCAACTTTGGAGGAAATCAATAAAATAATTAAAATGAAACCATCTAAGTCAGCACCAGGTCCGGATGGTATCCCTTATATAGTTTACAAAAAATGTCCGTCGCTCCATAAACATCTTTTAAATATATTCGGTAAAATCTGGTCAAGAAAGCGAATACCGGTATCGTTCGGAAAAGCCCTTTTTGTCCTCATTCCGAAAAACGACAATGTCAATAATCCCAAGGATACTAGACCGATAGCCCTAACAAATACAATTTCCAAAATATTTTTCTCTTTTTTACAAACTAAAATGGCGCAATTCATGATTAACAATAGATATTTCAGGCCTAATCACCAGAAAGGGTTTTTGCCCGGAATTTCTGGATGCCTGGAACATAATACGTTAACATCGGAAAGCCTTAAAGATGCTAGAACTAGTGAGAGATAAATTACGGTTTGTTGGATAGACTTAGAAAACGCCTTTGGGTCTGTACGACATGAACTAATGATGTTCGCGCTTAAATGGTATAACTTTCCTATGGTAGTTCGCGACATTATTGCATCATATTATTCAAAATTAAAATTCTCAATAATTTTTAATGAGAACCATTCAAAACCACTTAATTATAACGTTGGTTTATTTCAGGGCTGTTGTATTTCTCCTATTATATTTAATATAGTTATTAATATTTTAATAGACAAATTAATTAGAAATGAAAAAAAGTGGGGCTATCGGTTTAAGTTCAACAAAAAATACACAGAATCCATACTAGCTTTTGCAGATGATCTCGCGATACTGACACGTAATCCGAAACAATGTCAGGTACTTTTAAATGTAGTTGAGGATTTCTGTACGTGGACGGGCGGATTGAGGGCAAAACCAAGTAAATGTTTTAGTCTGTGTCTGGGTAGACGGAATACCAAGTATACCTCTTACGATCCGGGTCTTATAATAGGCGGTCAGTGCGTTAGTACGGTTACGGAAGCAGCTCCGTTTAAATTTTTAGGTAAAAAAATCGATTACCAAGGCCGTACTCCATCGTTGGATGTAATAGTCGATAGCTTTTTAAACGATCTCAAAAAGGTAGACAACCAACCAATAAGTAACGTCAAAAAAGCTTGGATTTACGATAATTATTTAACATCACGTCTAAATTGGCCTTTCCTCGTGTATGATATAAATAAAACCCTTTTGTCAAAGTTAGATGCAAGCGTCATAAAGACATTGAAGTTATGGCTCGGGTTAGCGCACTCAGCGGACTCTTCAACCTTATTTAGAGACCGTAACAACTTTGGATTAAAATTAAAGAAACCATCGGAGCTCTACAAACATCTAAGAGTTAAGTTAAAAGACATATCATCGGAAAATCTAAAGATGATACTGTAAATTCTCTCCCAAAAGACAAAGTTGCCTCAGAGCTCGAGTCACGACTTCAATTCCATAAAAAGTTTATGATAGGTACTTAAACAAATAAAGTAGGGCTAGGATCAAGTAGGAAAGTTCAAGACATAGACATAACAAAATCTTTTATTCGACAAGACGAAAACGATAATTACCGACTCCACGCGATGAGCCTAGAAATTCAAAACGAATGGGTGACCATAGGAGATTTTTGTATTCCACTAGCTTTGAAGTGGCGCACCTTAATTTATGATTGGTCCCCAGCATTATTAAAATTCTATCTTAATGCATTCCAAATGACTCTCCCAGATCAAAGTAATTCAGTAAGATGGGGCAAAGCCACCGAAAAGTCTTGCAACATCTGTGGGGAGGCAATAGGAACCGCGAAACACCTATTAGTAGGGTGTAGGGTACTTCTAGATAAAGGTCAATACTCGCGTCGTCACGACAAGGTATTAGAAATTATACGGGAAGCGGTTAGTCTTTCAGTAGCAAGAGCGCGGAAGGGTATAACAACCACCGAACGATCTATAGAATTCGTAAAAGAAGGCTCCTCCAAAAAATCAAAAGCGAAGCCTTATTCAATATTAGGCGCGGCTCCTGATTGGATTCTCATGATGGACACGTATGAAAAGCATTACAAAATCCCTGGGGATGTTGGTGTTTCGTCATCCAGACCGGACTTATTCCTGTATTCGAAACATCTGAGGCGCGTGATACTTGTGGAGCTTACTGTTCCTTGGGAAACAAACATCCCAAGGGATCACACATTCAAGCTCAATAAGTATTACGAACTAACCAACGAACTGATCAGGAATAAATTTATAGTTAGTTTGTACGCGGTAGAAGTGGGAGCGAGAGGTATAACAGCAAAATCTCTCTATAGCCTACTTAAAGATCTTGGCCTTTCTAGAACAAGCATCGGTTCATTTCTAGAACGTACTTCAAAGGCGGCATTAGTAGGTTCTTTCCAAATTTGGTTAGGTAGGGAGAGGAGTGTGGAGGGTGAAGGTGAGCGTTTTTGCGCATAATAAAGGGGCCCCTTAAACCTACTCCTGGGTCGCAAGTCCCAGGCACTGCTTGCACTCCTCTCCTTGCAACGCGATGGGCCCGGCACCCGCACGGTGAATCCATGGATTGCTAAGAAGCTTCGTCTTACAATTCAAAGAGAACTAACAAGGTTACCAAATTAATACATATTGATTACTAACTGTAGATATGTACGTTCATATAAACAACCCGTCGTGTATTTAACTTCCACGCACAGACAGCGGCACAAACAATGGAATTGCAATATTTGTCATTCCGTTGTCAGTAGCGGATTTAGGCTTAGGCCCGTGAGGCCCGGGCCTAGGGCGGCAAATTTTGAGGGGCGCCAAAATTTTTAAGATGACTAAAATTTAAAATCGATTGGGTTTTCTGTAAACTGCAAGACCAAATTTTAAAGTTTATTTTATTGCGCTCTTACTATCGAAACATAGTACCATTTTGAGGGTAGAATTTCTTTGATAAAATAATTACTCAGGCAAGTCCTAAAATTTGAAATATCTAACAAAAAGATTTAAAAGAATTACATTACAAGCAATTTATTATTAATTCTATATTTAATTGTTATGTTAAAAAAATAAATGTTTAATTTATACTTGAATTAGATTTCTTATTATTATTATTATTGTTATTATTTTAAATATTTTATAAACACACACATGTATGTACATATATATATATATATATATATATATATATATATATATATATATATTATATATATATATATATATATATATATATATATATATATATATATATATATATATATATATGTATATATATATTCTGTTACAAAAGATAAAGGGCGCCATATCGTCTCGGGCCTAGGGCGTCCTCAAACCTAAATCCGCTACTGTCCGTTGTTATTAAATGAAAAGGTAATATACATCTGTTTCGAAAACTTCATTCATTTGCATAATAACCATTAATGACTCATTGTTTATATAAATAATTAATAATTTAAAAGAAATTACTTGGAAGTAAGTGATATGTTCTTAATCTTAAAGTAGAACGACTGTATTCTGAATGGTGACTCGTTCAGATTGGTGAATAGTTGATGGTTGGTTGGTGGCGATGACGCTGTTGATAATATTTACTTGAAAATTGAAAAATATTTAAAAAAAAATGTGTATAAAATGTTACGTGTGGCACGTTTAAAGAAATCTTCAGTAAATACTTATTCTAGGTAGGATATTGAATGAAAAAACGTTACGAAAAGCAAGAAAATATAGCCTATCTTATATTCAACTTAAATAGGCCAAGATAAAAATTATACGATATATATACATATACATACAGGGTTATTTGTAATTAGTTAGCCATCTCTTGCAGGTTCTCTACATTAATTCCAACAACATTTGTTCTAAGATTTTTCACAAATCTTGATAAACAACATAAAAAAACGAAACAAAAAAATTTTTGTTCCCTCTTTTACTTATTACTCTGTATTTTGTAAGAAGATTTAAAATGACATCCCGCGGGCGCCATACCTAAGCTACGGTTAGAGTTAATACCCGTTCAGACACACCGAAATTTTGGTATGGGAAAACTTAAATTTTAAAAACTTTTAATGGTAAAAAGTTATTGAAGAAATGTTGGGATTTATGTAGAGTGGCTGCCCGCAAGAGATGGCCAATTAATTACAAATAACCCTCCATATACATAGCTATATATAATTATGTGTAGACATAACTATAATTATATAAACATATGTACCTATAGAATACTATATAGCCTACAAGGTAAAAAGTATCGATATTCACAGAATGTACCTACCTAGCTATTTTTCTATGTATTTATGGTAAGAGAAACGATATTATTAATCCTTGAAAGATTAATATTAACGTATTTATACCTAAAAGTATAATTACAAGTACATATATACAAATATAATATTAAGTCTAGAATATAATATTGAGAAATGCCAACCAATGTACAGTTTTTATAAACACCAAGTGCAACTTGACCTCTGTAACCTGTTAAGGTCAAATCAGTTTACATATTAGATGGAATAATTTACTGCCAGAAGATTTACCGTGACTATAAAATACCATATATATATAATATAAATAAAACTAATATTTATAATCAAAGAGTGGTAGAAACAAAATAAAGCAGAACCAGATTTTTTTACGTCTAGTCAAGTAATAAATAAGTACAAAAATTACTTTTAAAATAAATGTATTAATATAACATTAAAATCAAAACCAGCAGTTTATTTTTCAGGCTCTTATTATTTGCATTTTTTTCGGAGTTCTGCAAAATTATACAATAGGGAACATGCAAAAAAATTTAAATGGTCTCAAATATTTTTTTTTCGATTACTTTTTATCATCTTATTATAATAATATCATTTTTTTTTAATTTACTAATCATTTAAGGCCATAAAATAATTTATGAAAAGTGCAAATTTAGGGAGCGAAATTCAAAATTCCAAAACGCGCCACCATTGGTCGAAAGGAAATGTGACGTCATTTGACACACCATTCAATATATCGGCGGTTAAGTTCATACTGTCTTATCAGTGTGACTGAGAAAAATAAATAATTTAAACCTATATTTTCGTGCTTAAAGTTTTATTAAATGATACAATTATTTAGGTAAACTTAAAAACATTTTCTAAATACTCAAACAACTCTAACAAAACAAATACATACAAACTCTTTTTGAATAGCAGTTAGCATGCTACTACACAATACATTTTTAAAATGTTTCTACCTCTGAATCATTTTTCACTTCACTTGACTCAGATAAATAACTTGGTTGATAATCAGCAGATATAGAAGATATAAGATGCTATAGAAGTATTATCAGCTGTGTTTTCAGTAAACAATTTTCTTTTTAAAACAGATAGTTTTACTTTTAAAACTGTTGTGTAACAATGTTGTGTGTAAAATGAGGAAATGGTGACAATGCTACATTTTGTTTTTCAGCAGGTATATTTACATTGACACCTTTACTTCCATACTTCGGTTTAATGTTAACTTGCACAGCTTAGTCACTTGGTAATTTATCTTTAATATGCAAAAAGCAAGGCTCTGCCTTATGATCATCACATTCAATAGGAGAAGTACTGAGTCTTGGCTGATTAATATCACAGACATTTGTATGGGCAGTACTAGGACTTACTACCTATATCACTTCTTCGTAAAGGTCACAAATTTTTTTAAACACTACTTTTGTTAGCTAACTCTTAAAAGGCTTCATTAACCGATGTCAATCTTTGCCTTTTGACTATGCACATTCTCATTCTATCAGCTGGTGTTTTTGCCACAAAAATATATAAGGAACAACTCCTTTCTTCAAATTTAGATTACATCTTTCTCCTTGTTGTTTCGTTACACATATTATATTCAATACAATTTGCTGTATCTTCCTTAACCTGAAATAAATCGACAGACCATAAAATTGCGTAAAACAAAAAATAATTACATTAAATTACAAATAATTACATTAAATTACAATTACATTAAAATACATTAAAATATAAAAACCTTATAGAAAGTTATACTGAAATTTGTAAGATAGGTTAGGTTAATTTTAAACTCAAATTTTCTAATGTTGATAACTTACTATAAATTTAAACTATTAGATTAAACTTATTATAAATAAAGTATACTTACGTTAAATTGATCTTCACAACCATATAAACACGATTTAGGACATATAATGTCCCTTTTAATTACCATACACCATTGTTTTTGTATTTTCGCATCTCTTGGAATACAAAAAACACTTTGTCGGGTGTTTTTCTAATACTATTTTTGCACTCCGGTACTATACAATACTCGTAAGATGATTTTTATCTTCTTCCATGACTTGTAAAGCAATTAAAACTTAAAATATCTATGAAATAACTAAAAAGTTCATAGTAAACATTCACTGTATGTATCATTTGACGTCACGCAAAACGCGCGCAAAATGGCAGTGTTTAAACGGGTCAAATTTACTCAATGTTTTAATTTACAAAAAAAAACTAGAATCTTTTCAAGCCTATTTATATTTTTTTCTACAATATTGAGAGGTAAATGATTAATTTACGTCAAAAAAAAAATACGTGAATGTTCCCCATTACCGTGACAATATTAAGGTTCAGGAATAACATGCGTTTTAATTATTTAAAATGAAGAATGAGGATTTAACTAATAGCGATAATTATGCCCTTCAAATAAGAAGTGTTCTCCAGGTTTACATATCTAAGGATAACCCATGGGTTACACAATATGAACGGTTTACCAAATGGGTCTTGGTTACACGAAATCAAATAACGTTTTATTTTTATGTTAATAACAATGTATGCATCGTCGTTTACGTAAGTTTATACTGACTTTTAATGATCGATTATTTTTGTTCCTTATTGCTTTCAACTATACATAAATAAAATAGTAACGAGAATAAATCTGTACATTGTATGCAGTAATAAAAGAAGTAATTGTTACACGTAAAATAAATCATACAAAACTCTAAACAATAGCTTATTATTTAAGGGAGGGTAGTGGAGGAATAAAATGAAGTTGTTGATAATAATAATAATATAACTGTATTTAAATATTCTCACAGCTTCTAATATCAAATTATGACATTTCATAATGTCTGAGAGTGAAGTTATAATAGAATAATTCAATAATACAAAGACAACATATTAGTAGGTAGGTAGGTAGGTAGGTAGGTAGGTAGGTAGGTAGGTACCTGCCACAAGACCTCAAACAACGTGACAACTGACTCGGTGTTTTTCAATTACCACGTCTATACTAAACATTATCTTAATAAGGTCATGTGTTATAGTCACGAGGTAAAGATTAATGGATTATATAACACATATTATTTATTGAATTGGTTTAAAAAAGTATTTGTTTTGCTCCAATATTTGAACATCTGTAGAGTTGTAAACTAATGTCTACTAGAGATCTATGGGCTGTAAAAATTATCGCTATAAATAGAGCTAAAGAATATAAGAAATACTTATATATTTGTAATCTTTTCAAAAATTATTTACTGTATCGAATGATCGTCGATAATGACCAAATGTAAAGTGTTTTTATAACTTACACCTTCGGCCAGACTGTCATTAATACATCGAATACATTTTCGGGTACGAAATTAATAATTGAAAATTAAAAAACCCCCGATACAAAAAGACCTCTAAAAAGAATAAAAGTAATATTATTATGTACCTACTTATTGAAGCTGTTACGTCGGAGAACCGTTGTACGTACTTTGACGATAGTAGGTATCTATTTTACGAAATTACAAGGGCTTATACGATTCGATATCGTTTTTTATTATTTGTAGTTTGGAGTAACTTACTGATATTTTAATTTCTTTCTTTAATAATTCTTCGGTCCCCCGAAGCAACGACTTCAATTAGTACATAATAATATTATTTTATTCTTTTTGGAGGTCTTTTTGCATCGGAGGTTTTTTAAATTTTATAATTATTATTTTTTTCTGGTTTTTAAAGTTATATTACTGGTTTCATTATTGTACTAAATGAATCTACGGACACACAAATTTTAACTTTCTTAAGTATTTCTATCAATATTGCATAAGAACCTTTCACTCGCACCAATAAAACCTCAATATCTTGGAGAAGACTGTTTCTATTTCGACTAAACATAGCTAAGAACCATCTTGAAGAACCAGGCATTCGATTAAAAAAACCGCAATCAAATCCGTTCACGCGTTTGGCTGCTACATTGCCCCAGACATATACACAAATACACAGATACACAGATCGACAGGTCAAACTTATAACACCCCTCTTTTTGAGTCGGGGGTTAAAAAGTGGTTTTTTAACAATCAAACTTATATTTGAAGTCATATGTTAACTCGTAGTCTACGATGGCCGTTAAAACTTTAAGTTAAATTTATAAAGAAGTATGTACAATTGGTACATAAAGGAGTAGTATTGTGTAAGTATTATGTAAGTATATTACTTTGCACATACAATGGCTTTTTTGAATTACCAAATTTCGAGCATTGTAGGCCGGGAACCGCTCTTATTGGACTTACTTAATAACAGTAATGTTTATTATTTCGCAAATTTTCAAACCTGTATTATAATATAAGGTCACGCTCGAGTGCTATTTAAGGATAGCATTTACATTCTTTAGTATTTTAACTAAACGCCCAAATATGCAAAGGTTAAAGCTATTTCCATGACATACGTCATTGAGAAAGAACTAATTAAGTACATAGTTATGTTTCGTGTAAGAGTATTGTACAACTAACATACTGTATGTTAGTTAAATTAGAACCAAAGGTATCGGTTTTTTATCTTCCTTTCATTTTGAACAAATAAAATAGTTATGAAGCAATAAAAAATGTAATAAACTTATTGCCTGTCTTTTTACATAGACTTACGTCTAAGTGTAACTACGATACTTTTTTTGGTAAGTTTTAAACTAATCGCAAAATGCTTTAATTATGACACTAGTGTATTAGTAGTGTATTAGTATCTAGTTTTCGTTACAATCACACACACTTGCCTGCTCTCCTTAATCCCCTTTCGTCATAAAGTTAGATTGCTGATAACGTAAACTAAATTTAAATTCTAACTGGGATTAAATTTGAAAATGTTATTGATTTTTAGTTTTATGTTGTAAGTGTCTAAGCAATTTAAGTAATCAGATTTGTCCACAATTTTGTGAAAGTATTGTTACTTAAATGTTATGAACCCGATAATTTTATTTGGATTAAACTTTTATATTCTTATTGACGATCAATATGTAAAAAAAGAAGTAAGGTAAGATTCAGATATTCTTTATATTTATAAAACAATATTATATCCAGATCAGTGTTAAATCCGCGTTAACGAAGCACAAAAACAAATTATTATAACGAAGCGCGTCGGTGTTCATCGTCACGCATCAACTCTACGATAATTAATAGAGGAGGCTGGGTACTGGTACTGGTACTGGTACTGGTACTGGTACTGGCAACACGCAGAAACAAACACGCTTATCTTAACTATAGGAATGTGTAACTTTTATTATTTGTAATAGGTGATAAATAATAGAATATTGGTATTTATGGGATTTTTAATTAAAAAGAATTGTATATGATAATTGATGGTAATAAAATTGAATTTTACATAATATACTGATTTCAACATTATTTGATAGTGATTCCTAAACATATTTGCTATTTCTCAATATATAACCTGCGCTACGGACAACAACGGTGTCACGGCTGACCGATCGTTGTATTTCGTCAGAGCACAATTTCCAATTTTTTTTCGAAGCGTCGCACTTTACAAAAATAAGTTACAATGCAGTCTTTTAGTTAGGGCTGAAAATTGTCCGAGGTCATTAATTATTTAGTGACTTGTATTATTTATTACTAGGTCGTGGGACAAGTGACATTGCCACACTTCATGTCAGTGTGTGCGTGTTAGTATTTTTTATGTAAACGTTTAATTTTAACTGTTTGTTACGGCAGCTGTTTTTTTTCCTGTTGATATTTTAAGATGTTGCTTGTTATGTTTAGATCATGGCTGTTTATAGAACATTGCCGAATATTTCCTACAGATGTGCTAGAATATTACCACTCGTTATTATTAAAGATTCATATAATATCAAACACGCATACATTAAATAAATAACCTTCAATCAATATTATATAGTAAAGATTACTTATGTTTTTGGTTGTTCAATTATTCATATTAGTCCTGACTCAAATATTTGATAATTATCTCTATACTCTATCTAGTTTGTGATGTCCATAAACAATAAAAACTGGTGTATTTATAGTAAGCGTTACAGAAGATTGGGTAAAAAAGGTAATTTAGAAAGCAAGAACAAGAAAATAACTTCAATATTAGATACAGTAGAACTTTTTATTAATACTGTGTCTTGTCTTGATCAAAAAAATTATTGAGACTAAAGTACGAGCAGGTTAGACTACCAACCTACAGCGACAGTGTTAGACTTTCTAGTGGTTTGGGGAAAATTAATGTTAAAATGTTTCTTTATTCCGAACATCACATATATAATTTGTATTTGTCCGAGTGTGTGATGATCTCATAACTCATACACATGCACATCATAAAATTTATTGCATTGTTAATGGTTTACAATTAATGTCCAACAGACGAAGTAGGAATAATAATATGATATATAATAAAGTAGTAGTGGTTTAAATATTTTTTCTTGCATTGTCTACGAAAGTCGGTTTCACAAACAAAAGTATAAACAATGCAATAAAACAATAAGTAGGTATGTTGACGAGAGAGCATTGTGTAGAGTCAACAAGTAAACAACCATTGAACCGAAGAGATCTTAAAAGAAATAAACATTGGTCATTCATTGAGGTGGTCATTATTAATTCATTCTTCTCAGTTCTGTTTTATATATTAAACTAGTATTTTTTATTTCGATCAAGATTATACTTTTTATCAATTATTTTATTCAAAACTCTACGTTACATAGGTTTTTTAATATTTATTAATGTCTTGTGATCACAGCTCTACATTATAAAATGGAAAAGATACGAAACATACGCTTTAAATGTTTTAGGAATCATCGTCGATGACTGTCAATAATGATTATCATTGCCATTATGTAAATAAAAGTATTTTGTTTTAGCTTATTAGCTTTTACTTCAATTATAAAATGATCGTTAAAGGTAATTAAATAATTGTGTTCTTTGCTGAAGTCATTGTATCTGTATTTCAGTTTAGTTTATTGAATTAAACAGTTTGTCGTAGTTGCAGATTAAGAATTATATTTGTTTTATTTATTTTTTTAAATATATATTTTTAAGTGATATCCATCTGATATACCTATGTTTGGATTTGAGTTGTCATTCATAGAAAAATATTTACACTATGTACAGTTTATTATAGTATATTCATGTATTATATATTTTCTGGGGATGATGTTTAAGATAAGTATCCACGGAAATAATACAAAAGATTTAAACTCAGTTTAAAATAAACATTAGTCGAGTTTAAAATATTCAATAACTCTAAGGTTTTTTTTATCGTCAAAATAGTATTCTAGAGATATTTTATATCATTATCTAAATTAATTTATAATATTGAAGTATATAAAACGTTAATAAATACTTCACGTAGTGTTCCATGACATTTTTCAAGAATTTCAAGAACATGTATATGAATACGATATTAAACCATTTTATGCAGTGCATTAAACAGGAGACTACGTAAATATAAATGTAGTTTGTATTAGGGTAGGTTATAATATATTAATAGACGTCGCGTGCAGTTTATTTGGTGACTTACATATATAATATTTATAACAACGATATTTACAAACCTCTGAATTCTATAAGAAACACTGTTTTACTACACTCTTTGTTAATCTGTTAATGTAATATATATTATATTATAAATGGTTTATAGTTCTTACGGAAAAGAAATATGCATTTTATTTTCATTCTATTATTCGGTATTTAGGCTTAATTTACGTTGACCCTCAGCGTAATTTGTCATATTATATAATAAGTGTATTTATTAAGTGACATTGTACCTGTCATAAACGAGTGTTAGCGACGGCTTTAATATTTAAAGGCCTTAATATTTCGTGTTTTAGAGTATCCACGCATTTAATACGTTTTGATGTTATCGGTACATACTCGCAAACAAACATACATACATACATACAAGCATACATACTCGCAAGATTTTAAAAATGTTAATCCGATATATTTCCATATATTTATACTTCTATATAAATCTGCAGGTTCTATAAATCTTATGTTAATTCCTTACATTTTTTTTCAATGTTGTGATCCACTGATCAATGTTTAAAAATAGTTGTGTCTCTTGTTGGTATGTCCTTCATAAACTCAAAATTGTCTGCATGATATTATGAAATGGTGTTTATGCAAATGATTTAATATATAGATAATATATCAACGAAATGTTTGGTACAATACCTAGCAATCGAAGACGCTGGCAAAGGACAGTATTATACATAAAATAAATAACACATATATATACCGGCGATGGATATCAAATAAAAGGTACAAGGAATTCAAAGTAAATATAACACAAGTAACAACAGTGTGACACTTAGATAAGATACACTTACTAAGATATCACCGTACACGATACTATGCAAATGAGTTTTATAAGGTTAACTACTTAATAAAGTAACGAGGAGAAAACATTTTATAAGGAAAACATAATTATGTCCAACGTAACGGGATTCTTCTTGCTTTATTCAAGCATTTCAATTTTAATAAATTAAATTATACTTAATTGATGTTAAAAATACAATTAGACCAGGTTCGTGCCGGGAAGGGTTGTTTATTATTACGTATTTAGTTCGGCAGATAACTAATCAATAAATACATATCCTACTTGTGAGACTCGATGAAGAAGTAATTTAACCTTCACGGTGTGTGACGTCACATGTCTGCAGACGGGTAATTTGTTTAAAATTGTACAAAAGTTGCAATTTTATGGTATTGTTGACTGTCTGTGTGTTTTAAAATGAAATATACGTACACCTACGTTATACACCTCAAATATAATTCTTAACATCCATAAAATGTTGAAATGTAATAACCATAAGTCCCTCAGTATTACTGAGGTACATGTATACATATTAGGAATCTTCGATCCTAATACAAGGTTACAGTGTATTACAAGTATTTATTAGTAGGCTGCCAGCTGTGGGTACTTCTTATGTTATTTTAATGTAGGTGTCGGATTACGATTTAGTGAGATCAGTGACTTGTAGAGTATTTAGCAAATTATAGAGACCATTAAGCTGTTAATTAATAAAACACTCAATTTATATTTAAATATCAACACGGGAGTGCTGGTTGTGTTGACGCAATTTGAAAATTGGATTGGATACAAAATAAAATGTAAATGATGTTTTGATATAGGCTTGTCACTCGATATACATATAAGCCAATTAGTTTTAATTAAGAAATGAACTGCAATTTAATTAGAACTCAGACTATTTATTCGGTATATTGATGTGAAGTAAGCAAAATATATTTTTAATCAATACATGTACCTACTTGAAAATATGTTTAAATGTAACAAATCAGTTCAGTCGTTTTGTTATTCAGAAGATCTACGTTTATTTCGAGTTTCTTCAGAAGTGCTATAAAAAGCACTGTATCTTATTTTTATCACTAATTTGATCTTTCAAGCAAAGTAACGGACAAAGACTAGTGCTTTATAATGTATCTTTATTAGAGGGATTCTTTTAATACTAGGAACTTTTTCTGTTGCTAATTATAATTACCTATAACATATATTGTAAGTCGTATGTGAAACATGTCTATGACAAATCAATATTCGCAAAGAGATCACACTTAGAACTAAATCATTCATGAGTTATTGCCTTGAATGTGACGAACATATAAACTAATTGGTATTTTGCAATTTAGCTTACACACACATATGTGTATATTAAATATATAATGTTAACTCGATTAATAAGTTGTACATGTTTTTTCAATCATTTTTGAATAACAATATAACAAACAATAACAAAGTATCTATCTTTAATTTGTGTGGTTTTATCTTTTGTATGTTTATTTGCTACGTGACACAAACATAGAATGTTAATCTTTAACAAAAATACTCACAAAGCGACAGTTTGATAAATTCAATGTAATGACAAATATAAACAATAACCTCTTTGTTATATAAACAAGATTTAATGATGTCAGCCGGGGTCTCTTGATATAAACAATATTATAACTTCAATAATTCAATATAGAAATATAATTCATAAAAAATTAAATAAGGCAAATTAGGATCACTTCTTGAAATATCTTAAGGAGATTTATTTTATTTTTTCGTATCTATTATATACGGGAAGTAGAATCTACAGTCTAGACTCTAGAGTAACTGTTGTTAAGTATTGACAGCGTGTTGAAAAAGGAATATAGGGTAAGGTAGTGAGAGTAAGTCACATATTATAAAAATCTGATAAATAATACAAGAATTTAATTTAAATTTCCTTTATAATTTAGTTATATATTTTCTTACCAAACTGTTCGTCAGCGTCATAACACTGCTATATGTAGTTAGTTATGCCGTAACGTATTCTTAGACAATTACAATGATTATATATTTCGTGAGCTGCATACTTACCAGGGTACTTGACAGTTTTAATACTGTGTTGTAGATGAAGTTATTCACAATGGCACATGAAAACAAACATTATCATTATATTAAAGATTACTTCTTTGTGTTCAAGTAAATGTAAATTAAATATCAATGTACAGACATTTTCAAATAAGAGTATATTCAATTATTTTGAGTTTATTCAATTATTATATATATGATGTCTCTGTAGGTCCATACTTTTAATTATTATACCTAGATGTAAATATATTAAATAACTTAACTATGTTAGGAGAAATCGTAGACCATAAGAGGATTTGATAAAAAAGCTATTAGAATATTTTCTCCTTAATAATGAACACTCAATGTCATATTTAATATTATTAAAGTATGTATGTACCAATACTTTCATTGACAGAACCACTTTCTATCTTCAAATTACATTTCACTACAAGACATCGCTTAAAAAAACCGAACAAACAACTGAACTTGTCTATTGACATGTCGAGCCGTCGATGAACTAATTGTTATGTATTTATAACATATATTTATAATAATAATTTATTACTATTTCTTATAACGTTTAAGTGATATGTGAAGATCTTTTATTATATAGATATGTGTATAATTCATATATATATACATTGTTTTTGAATGTTCTAATTTTTAAATAAAAATTATATATCATGTAAACAATGTGATATATATTAGAGTAAATAAAATATCTCACCTCCAGTACCTACATGTATATACGTAGGTAATTGTATTTTTATAATTATTCATCTTCTAAGGATTTAATTAAATGTTTTATTGTATTTTACAATCTCAATCCAACAATTGCATTATATAATATATAATATATGATATGATAATGATAATTTAAGCCTGTTCTTTTTTCCACGAAAAACCTTTACCTAGAGTGCCACGTTTTGTCAGTTAGGCAGCTATTTATACTCGCGGTCATATTGCAAAAACACTCTGAGCTATACTATCATGCCGAACTATCGAAACGTCGGGCCAATAGAATTTGTGCCATAGAACTTCGCAATTCTGTCTTAGCCAGCCGCCATTTTTATCACCTCAGTTGCTCACTTTACAATAAAGTTAACAAGGAATTAGATATTTATTCACTTACAAAATATGAATGCAAATTAAAGTGTTCCTCATGGTTATCAACTCTATCTTATGAAGAGACTGAGTCTTTGATTTTAAATGTTAATAAATAATTCAATGACCTGGTGACAAAAATTACACAACATAACACACCTACGCACCTACACTCAAACACGTACACTTACACACCCACAAATACATACACTTACACACATATTAAATACATACACTTATACACTTATACATGCAATATAATACCAATTTTAGATTTGTTTAGAGTTTATATATATATAATATGGAAAACCAATCCATTACTAATGTCAGCGCATTAGCGAATAGGTTTTGCATTATATTCTTTTATTTGGAGCAATACTGCACATTATTAAGTGGGCGTTGACGCTGCGCTACAGTTTATAACTTTTGCAGTTGTCAACTTGTATGTTGTTTATGTAATACATGTCTGTTATTTTGTTTCAAATAAAAATTATTATATTATATTATTTATTATATTATAGTTAAATAAAAATGAAACAAATAAACCAAAATATAATGATATTTGTAATTTGTATCGTTCAATGTGATATAAGTTGTATGGCTATCCTTCAACAACAACTTCTAGAAGCACTTCGTCTAGAAGTGCTTCTAGAAGTTGTTGTAGCTATTAACACCTAATGCTATCCCTCGCAAATAAAACCATCAAACAACATAATGTGATAATCACGTTTATTTTCAAGTCGCACACATCACAACCATACACATACATACATACATACTAGTGTCACAATTTCGTATACATATAATGTTTAATACATTTTGATAGTCCCGCTTATATCTTAAGTTAACATTACAATGATATGAGATAAATAAATTAGTTTTCTGTGTTACTTTATCTGAGCAGATTAACAGAAAAACATCACCATTAGGTTACATCTACAATATTTATGATAACAAAATATATTAGATATTTTTCATTAATATGTCTCCTTTGTTTAATATCTACTAATAAGATGGAATGTTTACTGTAATCGTGACTCTTGGAGAGTCGTCCCCGACCTTTTGTTTCACAACGCACGGATCATCTCCAGCTCGCTGTGACCCCATCGTAAAGGTCGTATATTCAATTATCATAACATTACACTTATTTTAACATAATAACATACAAAGCTAACTATATTGCGTATTATCACTGAAAAGACCTTAAGGTCAAGGTAACTTTTATTATTTTTGGTAGGGTTACACGCATCTTGATTGAGCGTCGTATAATTTGATTTATTCTCATGGTCAAGGGTGTGACCGAGAACTTACAGAGTACTAAGCGAGTAAGTGAGCCAGCGCTAGCACTACCAAGGAAGCTGTGAGTGTAGCAGCCGACGATGCTCCGTGCGGGGTCACAGGAGTCTCAGGAGTCAGATCCTCGGCGAAAACGTAGCTTTTCAAGCCCGTGTATGACCTAAGGATCCTGTAATTTACTTCATTCAGTGATACTTGATTTTTCACAAAATTGTATAATCTATTTACAACGACGTAAACGTTGCCGCGGTCGTCAAAACTAAAGCGGTCCACCCACTGTATGTAGTTTGGATCGCGAGCAATAGTACGCTGACCAGTTGAAAAATCAGTGGTTGTGTTCCACTCCGCGATGGTCGAGTTACCAATTAGACCGAAAAACAGTATACCCGTTGAATCCATCTTCATACCGTCAGTCTGTGACGCCTTAATACCCAGATCGACAATGTACGGACGCAGTGCTCCGTCACTGTCTGTAGCTAACGATTCATTTTGCAGAACTGATGCGTTAATTGCATAAAGATGGTAACTGGAGAGCGGGCAGAAATAGACAGTACGGTCCACAGATTTGTCTTTTGTGAAAAATTGGGGCCCGAGAGCAATTCCGTCGATGTTTACTGGTAAATTGACAGTTGTACCGTTAATGCGAAATATTGCAGCTTCCGGAAGAGATGACATTGACTTGGTGTCACGCAGTTTCCACGACTTTTTATCGCTCAGTCTAAATACGATGATACCGGGGTCAACAGCGCTGTTGTCGGTAATGTATGCGTAGTCACCGTCGCGGTTGTCGACGACGAGGTCATTTAAATAAGCCGTGTTAGGGTTCACTGTATCCAGAGATAGCGGTATGCGCTCTAATTTATTTTCCCCGGACTTTAAATTAATTAGAACGATGGAGGGAGGACACTTAGCATTTGGGTTTGACGTGAGTGTGCCGACGCGTCCGTTATCCAGAATCCACATCATTCCATTTCGATCGATTTCAATATTTTGCACAAATTGAAGGGATTCGCAAGTGCCTATAGCATTATCCTTCCAGCTGGGGAAAGGCTTCAGTTTTGGAGCCGTAGTGTCGTTCTGATGCGCCGAGATGTACGCCAGAGTAACGGGTACACCGTCCAGCATCCGAGGGAGCGTTAGGAATATATTATTATCATAGTAATTAATTCCTGATATCAAAACATTTTGAGGAATGTATCGACTGGTGTTTATGTAGGCTTCTCGGTCTCCAGGTGACTCCCACTCAAAGTCTATGGAGCGCCACTCGTACACGACTCTGAACTGTTCTCGGTGTGGTGTGGGGGCGCGGGCCTGCTCGTTCTGTGCCGCGGCGGCAGCAATGAGGGCGCACAGCACCGCTCCTATCATATTGCTATAAACTCGACTCGGAAGCGTGTAACACGGCCGGCGCGAGCGATGCGACTGACGCTGACTAGTGACTACCTTGCTCTGCGTGACTCCGAACTCAGCTCACCGGGACCGCTTTGCGTGTGTCACTATAATACGTCATTGTTATTAACAACGGGCGATTAATAGAATCACGCCTTGAAGATTATCTCAATTCAATACTCGGCACGTCAAATAAGAGTAATATGTATATACCGGAAAGGGTGCACCAAGGTCACGTCTCTCCCCCAGCTAGACGGAGGGTCCGACAGTCTCGCCGGTTATGTATAAATGGTACAGGGAATCGATTCGAGTGCTCGTTAGCTTTGCATTTATAAACATACTAAAGTTCTCGTTAAGAGTTGTAGCTTAATTTATTCAAAAGTTTCAGAGCGCAATAGGAAAACTAATGTTATGAGTTTTTCCTTATAAATGTTTAACTGATACCTAAAATATAATAACTATTATAATTATATCGTTTTTAAATACGTTTGGCAATTGAGTTTATTTCATTTAGATATGGGTTGCTTTATTTCCATTAGTACTTATAACATCGCTATGATTGTGATTACAGAGACTCTATGTTAGATTAGTTAGACGTTAGTAGTATAATATGAAGTATATTTTCAGAAGCCTTTTGATTAAATAATTAAATGAAATAAGGATATACTATGAAGTAGGTATGACTAAATCATTGGGTAGTAATGGGTAATGTGTCAGAGAGTCTTGGAATTAAAAAATATGTTATGGCATATATATGTCATTTATTATTGGAATATCAATACAAGGAAACGAATAAATGAATAAAAATAGAAATTTTACACGTAAAACATAAAAAACTAAGAATTATCTCATTTTAAGCTATGTGTTTATATTGCTAACAAAACATAAGTTTGTTTAACTAAGATTTGGTTTGTGATGAGTCACAGAGGGCCTGCGTTTATTCGTTGGTTCATAACAACAAAGACTGATTCTCACAGGTACAGAACAGTAACCTTCAAAATTGATACTTATATATGTACCTATGTCGTCAGTGTTACTCACCGGAGGATGTCTTCTTTTAGACTATTAAAAACTAAACCACTAAAAAGTAACTACAAATATAGAGACAAAAATCTCTAGACCATAGGTTTCATACATTATATGTTAATACAATATTCCATATCATTTAATATTGTAACAAACATACGGCTAATCTAACAAACGGCATACGATACTTAAACCTCTAATTGAAGTCAAAGGTCACATAATGCGGTTCCCAAAAATTACACATATACGAGCCGACACACACAGATATAATTATTTTATTTGTTGACGACATTTATTAAAGTAAGGAAAATTCAGTTAATGTTCTTAATATGGATTTAATAATTATTATTATGATAAATTACATTTAATGACATACTGTATGCAAATAAGAGTATTATAATAAATGTGCTTATAAAGTAAATACAGTAGAAACCCGATTATCCGGCCCCCAGTTATACGGATTCGCGATTATCCGGACAGCCCTGCTATATTCAAAATATGTACCTACAAGTCGAATTTGGGCAAGCAGATTTAAAAAAGGAGAAACCGGTCGTAAGTTAGCTGATCAGTATGGTGTGGGTACATCCACGATAAGTGATATAAAAAAGAATGCAGATTCAATTTTGTTGTACACTTGTAAATTTGATAGTGAAGACGGAAGTAAACATCGGAAAATGGTGAAGAAACCGAAATGATGATGATATAAAAGAGTGGGTCACTTGTGACAGTAATGATCAAGGCTTTCAAATTATGTCGGATGATGAAATCGTAGAAAACATATTACAGAGAAATGAACAGCAAGATGATGAGACAGAAGAAAATCTAGACGTGGAAAATGATGCAGGACCATCTCATGATGAAGCACTTCATGCCCTAGAGACAGCTCTCAAGTGTATTGAAAATCAAACAGAGAGTGATACTGTGAGTTTATTACAACTGAAACGAATTCGTGATATAGCAGCAATGAAGAGATAAAATGGCTTACGTCAAATGACAATTACTAAATATTTTAAACCAAATTAAACTTATTTTAGTACAATAAATGTACGTATGTAATCTAAGAAAATGTATCTCTTAATTATTCCTTAACAAACATTGATTTTCGTTGATATAGATATATTTGTTGTTTTTAATAAATAAATATATAAAATTATATGTACCACATATGTATGCACAAAACCCGTTATTCTTCATATATCGATCTTCATTCGATTATCCGGATTTTCGATTATCCGAATACCTAATGACATCAATTAGTCCGGTTAATCGGGTTTCTACTGTATGCTAAAAACCTATTCAGGTACAAATAAATAAACAAGGTACAAATAAATAAACAGCTACAAAATGTAACAATTTGTTTTGGGGTAAAAATATTTTATAATTTCTAAAATTGTATTCAGAAGCTTAAATTGTTTTATTAAAACTAAGAAAATTATCGAATCTCTTTCTAATTAGTATCTTGTTTATAATGTATTAAGATAGTAAATTAATGTGCCTTCAAACTTTGTTCTAGTATTGTATGTCAATTCGTGTTCCATTTAATTGTAAATATTAGTAAAGTAACTCTTGAGCTATCTTAATTATTGCTGAGATAAATAATAGGCGAATTCAAATTAATTTTAATAAAGGACAAATAGGGACAGGATATAATCAGCACTTTAATGCTCTCGTCACGTAAGAAAATAATTATTTTGATTCTTCTTCCTCCATTATTTTACAACGTTAACAATGATAAAACCAGAAAAGCTTACTTCTCAACATTTTGTCGGCAGTATTTTTTAACTAAATAAATGTATAAATATTATAATCGTTGTACTCTAATAGATATATAATCGGAAAGTCAGTTAAAAATATAGGTTTAAAAGAATTTATAATATTATAGTAAAACCATTAGTTTCGTAGTACTCCGTAGCTTAGGTACACGCCACAGTGACATCACTGGGTTTTTTGTTTCTTATGACAAATACATCCAGTTACCAGTTAATACACAGTGATACTTGAACAGTAATATTATTATTATTATAACATTTTTGAAGGTAAAAGAAATACAATGTGCAAAATCATCTCACAACGACCTTAATACATAGAGCCGGTTTCACTTCGCCATAAACAAGACAAGTAGTTATATTAGCAATATGATCCTTACTCCATCGTAATACGGGTGCTTGATGTTAAGAATTTAATTTTAAATTCAATATCACGTACTTCGTCTGATGTCAGAGGATCTTCCGTAGACAGGCTCATGTTCAATACAATATCATTTGCTTAACAACATTATTTATCCTTACTAGTTAGCCTTTACACGCTACCTCACTCGCCTTCTACAATGAGTACTAGTATATAGACGTATAGCAACTCTCTAATTAAATATATGATAATCATTATTATTACAAACAAACAAATAACAAACAAACTCATTATGATATTCATATAATGTGAAGTTTATTTATAAGTTGCGTGTTTATCATGTATTCATACTAATGTAATCTTTACATTTCCATACATTTGTTATTGTTTTCTAAGTATTTATTGCATTATGTACTTTACTTAACGTATTACGATTCGATTACGTTACTTTTATCAGTTTATAATTGTGGAAAAAAAAATAGTTAATGAATTTTATTGTTTTTGTAAAACATTTCTTAATAGTTTTTTTTTATTAATATTAAATTAATAGCTGTTAGTCCAAAATCTGAGTATGAGTCAATTGTTATTATTTCCACTTTTCTGTAATTCACATTTATTATCCAATCATTAAGAGGCTTAACTAATTAAATACTTCGTTATATATTTATTTTAAAAAGTTAATTAATAACGATAATTTAGAAATTATTGTTACTTCACTATTAATATGAAATATTAGTGATTATTTGTTAAATGTATTTAATATTAGTAATAAACAAAAAGTAAATAATGAGCTCGTATAACCACACAATATAATATACTGTATATAATATAATTATTAGTTAAAGCAAGATAACTATAAAAATAATAAATAATATAATATTTTAAATAACCTTTTCGGAAATATTTCTCTTATAGCAATATAATATATAAGCAATCATTAGAACAATACAATTATTAATATTTAAATAATAGTTCAATTATTGTAATCTCAGGTAACATCTCAACTCCCCTAATATACCTACATCTATACATAAATATTTTTGTTTGTTTGTCGGGGAATTGTTCTCTAAGGGCAGTTTGTGTAAGCTCTGTGGTTTGATCTCGTACTTGTATTAACAATACCCACTCTAAGTACCTCATTAAAATACGAAATCTTGTAACATATTTGTATAGTGACGAGCGACTTCCATGCACCCAATGACGGGATAGTATCTGGCAGAATGATCGAAGTAAAATCGATTTTACACCACTGCACTGTCAAGATTGATTTTATTTATTTATTATGGATTGAATTGTTATATATAATGACTTCAACCAATCAGAAACTGTAACCACGGGGTTTTACAGAATATATATTTTTTTATTATTATATTATTAATGTTTGAAAATATCCATAAACATGTATAGCTATAAACATATATATCTATAAATAGCTTATTTAAATTTATATAAATATAGACTAAATTTTAACTAAAGTATATATATATATATCAAAATGATTCTTACATAGGAAGGCTATAACTTGAATTCCTACAGTGGAGTTGATGTTTAAAAAAATACTGTTAGTGTTTATACTAAGTCTCTAGTAACCAGTTACTTGGGTCAATACGAACTGAGTAAAGGAATAGTAGACAAGTAACAAGAATATACTGAAATAATAACATTACAAAAAACACGACATTTTTTATAACTAATAAAAAAAAATGCAATATTAACATATTAAAATAAATAAAGAAAAGTTCCGGAGACTGGTGCTAACTATTTTCCGTTCCAAAACCTATGTTCCAGTCAGCTCCCTTTATTTATTCACTTATAAACTCAACTTCAGAGTATAACATAATTAGCCATGCATGTATTACGAAGTAAACGTGTTTCAGCAACTCGGAAGCGATTTCTTTCCTTACGGCGGCTTTTGAACACGCGATATGGAAGTGACGGTATATAATATATATACTAGACGCATTTACAAAGAGCCGGTGGTTGGAAGTACCCTCGTATTGGGTTCTCTGATACACCTAAGATCTACATCTTCTTGCTTCTTCTTGGACTAACAATTAAAACTCTTAAACCATTAGGTATATATACTTGTTAGCGGTGAATGTGCTAAGAATGTAATTATTTTAAAAGTCATTTATAGAATATTGTTATTGAATTGTTCTTGAGATCCTATAGAGGTGGCACTGCTTTGAACGAAATAATGTAAAGGTTTATCTGAAACCATAAATATAAAGTTTATATAACTCTACTTAGATTTTTCTATTATTCAATGAATTTCAACTATAAATAACTTGTGTGGTTACTACTTCATTTATTTATATATTAATTTCAAATAGGCACTTTCGGAACTATAAAGAGGTAAGGGTTCAAAGACTTGGCCCATAGCCCATGGAGAAGAACCTACAAGAAAATCTAGGGATACTCTTTTAACTTATTTATAAACTAAATAAAATTGCTTATAATGAAAACCGTAACTACATTTATTATTACGAATGAAGATAATTATGTTTTTACAATTAACAAGAACATAATGATTCATTGCATATAAAATAAAATAAGAGTAAGAGTAAAGTTATTTTGTTACAAAACCTTTCAATAGTATAAGTTTAGTAGAAGTAGACATTGGTTACAATTATGTTAACTCAACATTTCTAAATTAAAAGAATATTAGTTTTAAGTTTATCAAAATATTCAGGTTAGGTATGTTGGATTTATTAGAGTAGAAAGTATGAAATGTGGAGGCTACAAAATATTTATCTACCTACATCATATACCTAGTGTATTTGTTTTTTAATGTGTGGTTGACAAACGATCACATGGCCCATCAGATGCTACGTGGCTACCTTCGCCGATGTACATTTATTACATTATGTCCCTAATAAAAAGAAAATCGAGGAATCCACATGAGGACTGAGGAAGTTATAGAATACGACTGACTCATTTACCAACACCGTAAGAAAAAAAACCTTAACACCGATTCTACACCTTTTTTAGAGCAACTCGTTAAAACTAGCAAGGGTAATTCACGGATTGGTCACCCCTTATGTGTTAATAATAAAGCCTATAATGACCAATCATATAATACTTATTTTACTTATTTAGAATATTATAACATAAGATTGGTCCTCGATTTTCTTAAATTAAAGAAGTGAAACTAAAATAAAAGTGTTTTTTTTTAATTATATAAAACTCTATTTGTCAAAGTACTATACGTCATAGCATACATTTAGCTATACTTTAAGTAGCAGAACGGCTGTGATAATAAAACAAAGAATGATTCTAAATACCTAACTAAAGATAACAACATTTTTAACAGATTTTTAAATATGCCAATACATACAGATTTTTATGTATATAAAAGTTTTGATTTGATGATTTCGAAAACTGTCATAGTTTTTGTAACGTCAAAACTCTTACTAGGTGTATTTAATCAAAGTTGCATCAATTTTTTTTTTGTGCTGTGTTTGTGCTGTTAGCACTGTCGGCTATCACAGCGTCACCGAGTCGCACTTTCACGTGTATTTGCTGCCTTGCTTTAGAGGAAGCTCGCTGCATCGATTTGGAGATAACGTCCTGTAGAGAGTTAGTCGCTTCATGTAGGCGTAGCGTCCAAGAACGATTAGTAGGAGAGATAATTACAAAGCCCCTGGTCGTTTCGTATATTTCTATATTTAATTTCCCAAATTTTATTTTCTATGGGGTTGGTAAAAAAAAAACAAGTACATATTCTTGAAATGATTAAATATACAATTAATGTCATTTCAATACTTGACAATGTTTTTCTCATAAATATGAATTAGTAATGTACTTATACATTATTAGGAAACAAGCATATTATTTTCATATTCATTACAATTTGATTTTACTAATTTAGCTTATTTGTTTTAATAATATTCCTATAAGATTCGGGTTATTTAGTTGTCATTCTTTTGTTGATCTGTACTAATTCGTGTCAGCTACATGTTGGGTCTAGACGTAAATGATGCCTTTATTATTCTTCATCTTTTTCGAAATAAAAGAAAACTCTAGTCGTTTTGTGTAATATAGGATATATTATTGAAGCGCCATCTACTAATCAATAGCTGAAGTGTTGTACCTTGATATCACTAAGCGTAATTAACTAATACGACAGCTAAACAAAGATGGCGTTCTACTAACATTTTACCAAATGCATTCATAATTTTGTCGAATAATAAAAACACGAAAAAATATTAGATGTTCACGTATCAAAAATAACATTTAAAAAATATATACATTTTAAAGAATTTGTAACAAGCTATACAAACTGTTACAAAATTTGAATGGACTTATCATCTCCCGTATGGTCTAGTGGCTAGGATACCTGGCTTTCACCCAGGAGGCTCGGGTTCGATTCCCGGTACGGGAATATCCTTTTTGTCATGAAATTATTTTTGTAAATTATAATTCGCGAATTACGGATGTTCTGAAATATTTGTTGTTGTTAGTCCAGTACAGTGAAGATCCAGTGATCGTTGATTTCAGTTCACGAATCCTGTATTCCATCATAAAAGTTTTAAACAAATTTTATTAGGTTTCTTTCTTCGACTTCTCAACTAAAATTGAATATATGATCAAAGATTCTTCAGATTTCAGCATTAATTTTTGGACGTGTTTACCTTCTGCCAAAATTGTGTATTTGTAAATATAACGAGGTGCGGATGAAGATCAAATATTTACTTATCTCAAAACTAACGACGGATGCTAAGGATTCATATATTATATATTTACTGTTTAATAATATTTATGTTTTAAAGTTAGACAGAGTGCAAAGATATTCCTGAATTGTTATTATTTATATCTGAGTGTGTGTTAGGAGACTACATACTTCAAATGTTTACCTATTTGTTGTTGGTTTATTATCTATTGCATTCTGTAATTATATAACCAAGAAGCAGTTTATAAATGTCATAATACAAACAGTAAATAAACACGGAAAACCACGTATTTATTGACACGTGGACGAAAACAAGGCACCATTCAATAACATCAGCAAAACTTACTTACTTTATAATAGTTAACTTTAAGTGTCGACGTACGTATTCGTTATAACAATATTATCTAAATTGAAAAATTATATTGAATTTTATTATTGTATGCTTTTATTTTATTTCATAGATAATACAAATTACATATTTCATAATAATTAGATGATGTTACTGTGTAAGTCATGACTCATGATCTACAGAAGAAATTGTGAAAAATAGCGAGCTTGTGTGAATAATACTTAAAAATGGAATTATGAAAATATTAAGTAAAAAAAATAAATCCTAGAAACCAAGTTTTTTTTGTTCATAATGTTAATTTATGACTTTTTAAATAACTTGCTATAATTTAGTGTGACAAGGAAGAAAAACAAGAATAAAAAATAATACTTAAACACGTGATGGTACAAAAATAAATGATATATCTGAGTTGAGAGCTCTAACAAAATTATTATTATATGTTTAAATAATGTAACTTAGACTAAAGTTTAAATTAATAAAAACATTGAGACGGGTAGGAGTTGAACCTGCGACCTCTGCCTTGTAAATAATAAATCTATACTAATATTATAAAGCTGAAGAGTTTGTTTGTTTGAACGCACTAATCTCTGGGACTACTGGCCCGAATTGAAAAATTCTTTTTGTGTTGAATAGTCCGTTTATTGAGGAAGGCTATAGGGTATATGTCATCTTGCTGTGACTAATAGAAGTTAAGCAGCAATGAAAAATGCTGCAAATCTTATATAATCTAATAGGTTCTGACTGACTTAGTTATAGCATACAGTCCAAACCGCAGGTCGTAGAGATAGTAAAATTGGAGAACACATTTGTTTTTCTACGTAGTGGTGTACTAAGAAAAGATTTTTAAATTCCACCCTTAAGGGTTTTAAATATCAATTTTGTATGGAACTCGGCGGCAACACTAAAAACCACGCGGACGAAGTCGCGAGCGACTCCTAGTACAAATATAAAAGTAAAGTTTAATCACAGATGTATCTACAATATCTGGGAATCTAAAATTCAAACAGCTGATTCAAAGCTCACAATGACACAAACGAACACAAAACAAAACAAAACAGGACGAAATATGAAGTAAACGAATATTTAATTTAAATAAGGAACCCTGCAATGTTCAAAATATTAAACTAAAGCGCAAACTCTAGTTTTGATTGAAATCACCAGCTAATTGTCGGTTTGTAAACATCGCACGAGGAGAGATATTATTAGCAATCAATACAATATAATTTATAATTTGTTTACCTTAAAACCGTTGCTAAAATAACCACCGGCTATAGGTTATCAGAATGCTTCAAGTTCGTTTATTTACATCACAACAAGGTTGAGAAGTGTGCCGTGTGAGGAATATTGTTCAATAATTAATATATTCAATAACAAATAATGTTCAAAACATCATATTCAAGCTATTTTCATATTCTCACTGATCATTCTATCGTTGTAAGGTACCATGCGGAGATCACCGAAGAAGTTGTGGTAGAGTGTCTTGTTGTATGTAGATTGTATTGATATAGTCATTAAAACTGTGTTACCTAAAGCTAGTTGGCCAAAGTGACCTTTTCGTCTCAGATTTACGCTCTCGAAGATCGACAGCTCGTTTGTAACGAAACACATTAAAAAAATGCTGTTATTACAAATAATAAGATTTTTTCAAGAAATCTGTAAAAAAATAGATTAGTTTTATCAAGTATTATACAATAATGACATTGACATTTTTATCTAGAATTACTTAAGGAATATTCCAAACACAAATAAAAAATGATTCTTAAATATTACCAATCACACCAGTTTTTTTAACATTAGAGATCAAGTATGTCACACGTATACATAAATAGCGAGATCCAGTGATATAATCACGAGACGAATACACCTACAACGAATATCAAATATGAATATTATTATAATTATTTAATTGACAAAAAAGTTATATATATCTGGTAATAGTCGGTGACCTTATTTGTTCCCACCACCTCAGGTAATAAACCATCTGCCGTCACAATACATTTGTTCAAATCTTACATTTAAAATTATTGTAATTACAATAAAATACAGTAAATTAAGTACCCCGAACTAGCTATTGTGTTTTCCGACAAAAGTATTCTGTGTTCTACCCAAAATACCAATATAATTTTAACAAAACTATAAGTCCCTTTAAATATTTATATCATAGCGACTGTACTGTCTACTAACAGACGAATATAGTTGCAACATTAAAGAGAGAATCAGTTAAACTATTCAAAATTAAATCTGTTAGAAATACGTTTCAATATAGTAAATAGTACGGAGGTACAGGAGGCTGTATATGTTTCTTATTATTACTGCAGTTTGTCAGTTTAACTTTGATTTAATTTAATCTATACTGGAACGATTTATTTTTATTTGTGCCGGTTATATCTATGTGTTTATTTTAGTCATATTAATATTAAGCTATATATAATATGTATAATAATCTAGTGATTATAGAACCATTTCTATTGCCGCTTTAAATGCTTCAGATGAAATCTTTGAAATTCCATTTGCATATTATTTCTATTTGCCACATAAACTGTTTGTATTTAATGACTTAACTAGGTGTTTTGTTCATATAAAATACAAATATAATTATTTAATTATTTTAATTGTTATACAGATTCATACAGAATTAATAAACAGCGGTACTAAGCAGATTATAAGTAACGCTGTTCCTTTCCTTCAAACATACGTTTAAGCCTGCCTTGCCAGCTCATATCAATTCGTACGGGAAAAGAAAATGCCGTCATTCGATTTCGTCAAAGTCATTGGTAAATACTAGTTAGATAACAATTCCTTTAAACGTATAACAGGCCTTCGATCATCGCACCTCGTATTTATTTTTTAACGGCTGCGAATATACAAGTATAGGATTTAACAGCATTCAGCCAGTCACTGTTCAGACAACGCACAGTCCGCATTTGAGTCGCGCACGCGAATATTTTCCCGCGTCTATTTCAAATTTAATAACAAAACGTCCCGTTCTCGTTTGATTGCATCTTCAGAGTACAAATATGCCTAAAAAGAAATAGTTTTCAGTATTATAGATGCGTTATTTATATAATTATTTACAACATTTCCAAAGCTGTGAAAACGTGATGACATTTTGACACGCATAACAGTGCCGTTTTATTGAATTTAATCTGTGATAGTATTTGTAAAACTTTGTAGTCAGTGTAAAACTATTATTTACTTGTATAGTTTCGTGAAATTATTTCGCGAAACGCTGTAACAAACGGTCTTTATGATAGGTCCATATATGAAGGTGAGTGATTCATTAACCTCATTTATTTTTTGGTTATATATGATACGTCAGAGTTATCAATGAGACATGCTGGTTTAAATGGTCTTTTGAACAAGAGCTCGTTGTTGTCTGAGAAGTTTAAATATAATTATGTACCATGAACCAAATAGTTGAGACTTTTTATCATAATTGTGATGTGATTTTAAATATTGACGCCAACGTCAATATCACGTTTGGTATATTCGTACTTACGTATATCGCTTTAATCAGTTTTGCATAACACAAATAATTTTGAGCACATAGTCATAGAGTAATGATAGCATAGACCGCTTAGTTCAGTTTCTAACTTGTATTTCATAACATACACGTTTGTTTAAGAAGCACTCTATATTCGTCCTTATCTGTTACAAAACCATGTTATTCAGCAAAACCCGTAAAATTGTATTTTATATAACAAACTAAAGATACTTAGTATACTTTATATTTTCATTGGCTATCGTTTTTTACAAGGATAATGTAATTATTCTTACTTATAAAATAAATCTTACAAGATAATTATCAGACATCTTTACGCGAGGGAAGTAAAGAAATAAGGAAAAAGTTTTAGAAATGAAAGTCAAAATTATATTTTTAAAACTCTTACTCATTTTAAATATTAAATTAGACATAATAAAACAATGATTATAAATTAAAGAAATATAATGAATTTTCTTTTTATCTTATTAGAAATAGTATATTATTATGAAGCTATTTTGTAAATCTTCATTATATCGTAGGTTTAATAATAAATCTCACAAAAACATTAGCAACCTTCGATAAAGTAGACGTGTGCAGTTTTATGGACAGACAGACCTACATACCTATATCCATATCTGACTATCACTAAGATTAGGTATCATTAAAAATTATTAATATTGAAATATTTTTTCTAATACTTTACCATAAATTACCTTCAATCTTTATTATACACGTATAGGGAATATAGAGTCTGTAATGTTAATAATTTTTACCTTCATCTCTATAGATATCGTAATAAACGGTATAGATAATGCAATTTTGGATTAGGTCTTTTACAAAACATCTCTTAAGAAGTTTTATGATGAGGTAAATACTTATTTCTCATATCATTTAACAGTCTATTCTCATATTAGGTATTTTTGGACTTTTTGGGATCAAAATATACATATTCTCATGGCGTCGGAAAATTAAACAATATTATGATTAAAATAATCTGTTAGAACAACTGATTAAAAAATAAAGATACGATACGACATGAGGAAAATTAGAACTAAACGTCAATGCTATTTTGAATTTCTTCTCAACAAAAAACAAAAGTTATAAATCTTGAGGTACAGGCTACAGCAATTAATATAATTCAGATATCATTATTAAGACTTCTTAATTTGGATTTCTTTAAAATCTGTTATTAATAGAGTAGTGATTAATTTACCTTGAATTTCGGCTTCGTCATTAAAGTGTGTCACCACTCGCCGGCCACCGCGACCTGCACACATATAATATAAACTTAATGAACTTTACTATTGGGTTTTGATTTTACCTTATTTTGTTAGGAAATTCCATTTATTATTTGTATTTGATGTTAGAGATATAATTTGAGTTGTGTGTATGTTCAATATTATATTATAATAATGTGCCGGTTGCGTCGAGTCACCTATTCTTGTAACTCATGAATTATTCCATAGATTTATTAATTCTGATTATCGCAATATTTCAAATAATATTAGAGAACATATTGATTTTTTAAGATAAAAAAATATAAATTATATTTTATTCTCCATTTTCTTCTCTATAGGACAATTGAAAGAGATAAATTAAAAGTAATAAGGAACTACGTTCAAAAAACACTTTGTATATTATATATGTTATTGTTTAGTCTTTTTTTTATATATTATTGTGTATTAACATTATGTACTTAATACAATTAGTACATAACAATGTGGTTATGTCAGTAAACTTTATACAAAGTCGTTTAATAGACCTCGCTTTTATAATTTATATACGTGTTCATTATCTTTTTTTTGTATTTAAACTTTCGTGAACCATGATCATTATTAAATATATACTTACCCGGCTATAATCATGTAATTTAATAGGAATTGGCCAGACTAGTTTCGAACCCATTAGGGGTTCATGGCGGACTCGCGGCGCTAACTGAGGGGACTCCGCCATGCTTCGAGCTCGTGAATAGGAACCCCGAATGGGTTCGAAACTAGTCGGGAAGATTCCTGTTAAATTACATGATTGTAGCCGGGTAAATATATATATGTGTACATTCTTCTTGTTTTCCCCATTTTTTTCCTCATATATAAATATGGTTGCTATGCCGAAATTGAAATGAAGCGGAATCCGAGGAACCGAATTGGTGTATCCCCATCTTATTAAAAATGTATGGTTTCGGGTGTTTTCTATTATAATGAAAGCTTGTGGACACACATACACATACATGACTACACATTGTATTTACAGCTACTTTATTTATAAAGCTTAAAATAATAAGCGTACATAATTGTAAAAATATTGCAGTCGGTGCTAAATTAGACCAATCATTGTGGCCAATGCTCATAGGTTTCATATATGTAGTTTTTATAGTTAATATGAAATTATTTCAAGGGTAAACTAATTAGGAACACAATGACGAACTAAAATTTTCAAAGAATAAAACTTATTACATATAGAGTATACATTATAAGTTTGTAGTCAATAATATTTATCTCAAGACATCATCTATAATAAGTATCGTTCCTAGTATATTGTAATAAAGATGAATTCATTTTATAACAATTCCTGTAGTCATTTATTTAATTCCGGTAAAGAAACAACTGTAATGAATATGAAATGTAATGAACAATATGTGCTACATGTGTATGTGCGCTAGTACTAACACAGACAATACCATACTTAGAGTAAATAAATTGTACATTGAAGATGTTTTTACCACCTCAAGAGTAAAGGCATTTTAACACTTCATCTGCGAAAACCATTAAATAATCTGCCTTTTAAAATTGACTCTTATATATAATGAGATAAAAACAGTTTTGATTGTTTTGAATATTCATAATAAATACCTGTGTGGTATTGATAACAATTTAACGACGTGATTTCAAAGACAGTATCTACACTTGACATATAATTTTAATTGTTCACGATTGCGTCAATGTAAGCCAGTCTCCCATTTTAATAACCTGCAGACTCTTACGACTTAAACCAATATTAAACATCGGTTAATAAGAAGTTAATGATTTAGGCGCCATTACCCGCATCGAGACTCAAGAGTAAGCTTATCATATAATGTATTCTGATTATGGAGTGGCGTACGGTCTGTACGTCACCAGGCGGCCGGTAACAATAGGTATATAATTATACCAATACAGACCCGCGATTAATAATAATATACAGCTAAAAACGTGTTTCTATTGCATCATGTTTAACAAATTACGAATTTGAACTTTATGGTATAAAATCCAGTGAAATCAATTATTGCTATTAGACGCACTCTTACACAGTTACACAGTTACACAAGCTTTATTAATTATTGGGTTATTTTTTTAAAGTAATTATTTACATTAAAAATAATATTAATCTATTATTTATAAAATTAATAAATTTAAAATATAAATCTTCGCTAGATTTTTGACGTATGAAAGTATAGCTTATTACGCTCAGTTCAATTCAAAAGAGATCTTAGTTAAATTATTGTATGAGGTCACATTGCACTCTCTTTTGCAAAAAAAGTCATACCATTGCGGTTTACATAACAGAAATAACTTTCTCTGCATACTTATGACCATTTAAGTGTTTTTGAAAGCGTGTCCCAGATACACCTAATACACATTAAATTACCTTCAGCTCTCTTCAAAATTAACAAAGAATTGTCAATACTAATTATAACATATGTATAAAGAGAATAAATACTAATATTGAAATAATATACTGAAATTAAAATTTAAGAAGTAGGTCTCATGAAAATACTCGAAACAATTTTGTATGGCTGAAATAATACTATGAATATTACATCGGTAATGGAATTTAATTAAACATACATTACTTCAATGTTTGTATATCTCTTAATAAATCATATATTAATGACTAATAACTCGGTAACTATTAACAACAACGACTTAGTAACAGAATAATACTCAGCGATTTACTTTAGTTCCTAGTGTATGCAATATGTTTTTACCCAACACATGTGTTACTCATATAACGCCACGTCGGCGCTTATTATTAACAATATTTATATTTGATGAGTAAACACTTCGATGGCGGAAAATGCGTAACTAAATTGGAAAATTTTCTGCATTTTTATAACGATATGGTAATTATTTTGTTTACGACTTAATTATGAATTTTGTAAAATACGATTATCAGAGGTTATTATTTTTTAATTTATATAATCTATTTTTTGGTCATTTTGTGTGCTTGTAATTTTTATTACCAACACTATTTAAGTTTTTAACTTTTAAATGATTTGGATACTTTCACGGTCTTCCTTTACAATTATCTTACACGAATAAACTACTAACAAATATTTGAAAAACAACAAAATAAACCGACACGAAATTATAATTATATACGACCTTCTTTATTAACATTGAAAATATATTTTAAAATGTTTGTAAGGTTTTTAAAGTTTTACCAACAGTAGGTTCCTTGGGTTGGGTCCAAAGGTCACATTCTAAAGAAAAGTTTAGCCTCATTAGTGTGAAGTTATAATTAGTACATCACCAGTCACCTTGATGGTAATTAGCAAGTGAAATTATTATACGTTTTCTAGAATAAATTATTAAAAATGACGATGTTACTTTATAAAATAATTGAAAAGTCTATGGATATGTATGATTTTTAATATTTAAGATACATCTTAATTATATGATTCGTCTAAGGAGAACAGAACAAACCTATTTCAGAACAAGATTATTTAGTGTTTTAGACAACGTGTTGCTTTTTTCTTAATCTTACTTATTCAAAGAGTTTAATAAAAAAAAAATCTTGGATAAATATATTGATTAATTTAGAAAACCTTTTGGGAAGATTGCTAAAAAGCAATAATTTTTTTTCCGGTTTTTGAAGTGTGCTGCTTAGTCATTATTTATCGCAACACTGCGGTGAACGAACCCTGGGGCCAACGCTCTGGATCTTTTAGTGCTAAATATTTTTTCATATACAAGGAAATCTTAATGTGGGTTAAGAATATCACATTATATACGACGTGACCCTTATCCATTTCCTTGTGTTTGTGCTACTTACAATAACGACCCTCATCACACACACACGGACAAACTAAAATGGAAATTATAATTCTACTGAAGTAATTTCATTTATATTTTATTACTTTTAAGTATCATTAGAGCCAACTCTTCCCTTTATATGTTAATACAGTTTTACTTATACCTACTAAAAACTACTTCTTTTCGAACTAATATTATCTATTGAAACATAAAAACTACATTTGAAGTTAATAAATATTTCGTTTGATTGTAAAGCGTTTAATACTTTTTTTACTTATGACCGTAAAAAGTGTTCAAATTGGTTTTTACGCAAATACCACTTAATATTTTTTATCGAGAAATATAATTTATATTCCAAGATTCTCTTCAGATTCTCAGAATTTCAAAAGTAATTCTCAAACGTATTATACAAACCTCATCAACTCTTCGATTCAAACCTAAATAGCAGCACGTACCAGTATCCGTTATATCATTTATGTGCCAACACCCTGTATATAACACTTCGTAGCCAATAATGGAAAAATACTTAAATTCTCTCTAAACAATATCTTAGTTTTTAATCTTAAAATTGCATTGTTTTTCACCGCAACTTATTTAATAGAACAAAGATGAATGAAGAATTGAAGGTTCATTCATCTAAAATATAATCTGAATAACCTTACAGAACATTTTTTAACAGTTAACAATGATTTTAAATTACATAAACTATCTTATATTGAATATGATATATAATATTGTAACATATGTTAGTATTCGTGGATGTATTTTGTTATTAATCACGGAGTAAACACATAATACACCACATTGTCTATACGAGTATAAATTAATTTATATATATAAAGAGTAATATAGGTTGAATATAGACGGATGTGGTAAAAAGATAATGCTTTTAATTAACTATAATATGTTTTAATAGCACGTGAAAACACGTGATCTGTCATACCACGTAATATTACGTTCGTGAAAGATATTATAAGAAGCCACTGAATATTATATTTATTTTACACTTATGTGAAAGGGGCTATTTGATTACTGATGTTACAGAATAACTCCTGTTACAATTATGAAAATGCTGTCTTATGAAATAAGACAAAATAATTTATTATGCTCCTAGACTAAACATCAATTAAATCAGCTTTTCTTTACTTTTCCAACGAGTTTCTATTAAGATGTAATAAAATAATACTCACTACTATATATAAATACTCACTACTATATATAATCAATAATTTTGGGAATAATGTAACTCATGAAGTACAATTTAGAGATTTCTAAGAAGTAGTCTTGGGTATTGTCATCTTTCTGTAACTTTGCGTTTGTTGATGTAAGCGCTTGTGATATAAAATACCCTGGATCAATAATATAATACTATAATACATCCGATCATTGTTATTATAAAGACCAACACAAGAACTCATTTCATTTATAACTTCAAATAAACTAGAAACGTAGTTTTGGTACAAATTATTATAAATGTTTTTGGTAGAGTTCTTTGCTCTCTGCGTTGAAACACCGACTGTAGGGAGCGGCCGTTGAGAGAGTGGCTCACAATTTATGTAAGAAAATAGATCAAATAAACAAGACAAAATCATATTTAATAGTGATATGACGTCATCGTCGGAGATACAGCGAGAGATGGTGATATAAATGCATATTGTCTGATCTCTCAGAAGATACGTTAATAACACAATTTACATACCTATTACATCCTTATGACTCACGCCTTATGTAAACAATGTTGGAATTATAGTCCTTAAGCGTACAGCAAATCAATTGTTAAGTTAATTGTTTAAATCAACAATATAATATAAAATAATTAATAACAAACAATAATATTACCTTAAACAACATTCTTTATAGAAAAAATAATACGACTTCATTTAAGCCAGGTTCACATCATTGATATTAAATTGCTTAAGTAATTTTATTATATAAACCTAAGTTATGAACGAGTGACAATTAAATAGATTGTCGTGTAAATAATTGAAATATTGGAAATAACAAAGTAGTATTCGTAGTTGGTATTCACTCGTTGGCCTCGCGTTTTCCAGTTACTTATTGCCACAAAATGCGGTTAAAGTTAATCAGTAACTGGCGCCACTGACCAGAAACAAACAGAAACAAACATTCTATATATTATTTGTATGAAACTAAAATGTTCAAGATGATAATGTACTGCTTCTGGCTGTGATTTAAGATGACTTTGAAACACATTTCACATTATCAATGACCATTATTAAAATCCAATCGTGTTATGAATTTATTATGAAAAAAATATCGGGAATTTAAAATACATTTTTAATTAAATGCAATTATTATTCAAGTAAATCAATATAAATGGATTAGTACCCTCGATCCCCAGCTAACCAATGTGATGCAATCATTAACTCAGCATGTCAGTCTTCGGCCCAAACATAAAATGGAATACTTAGGTGTTTTTACAAGAATACCTTATAGAACCTATAGTATATTTTAATAACAGTATAAAAGACTATGATAAAATTATTGCCTTTGTAAAAGTTTTAATATAGTATTTGTAAAGACTTCAGAAATAAATTTTATATCTAAACTAATAAAAACTCCATTATATTGATAAAGTAATAAAATACTGATAAAAAATACAGTTCACTTTTGGACTCTGGAACATTGACCTACATAGTGTCGGGACACTTGGCACGGGTGTGCTTCATACATACTCATACATACTCATACAAGCACGCCTTTGAAACCAAATATCGGATATTTTAGTTTTATTTCCATTAGCCAATAAGATATCTTAAATATATCAAGTAAAAATATATAATATAAATATATTCTAACATGATGATTATGAGAGGTACATATATTATATATATCCGAATATATTTTTAGTAAAGCAAATAATTTTATCTTCCAAGAACAGTGAAACTAGGCGACACTATATCTGTAATTCAAACAGGTGAGTATAACACACACACACACACATACAGATTTATAAACTACTCTAAGACCTACTGAGAATGTTTGAGAATGTAAAACAATATAAACTTGGATGATGGATGTTCACAGATTATGTTAATAATAACAATTATTCAGTCAAATTTAGTGCATTTTAAAATTGTTTAACGAGAGACTTGATAATTGAACAGATATTATCTGTATTGTATTACTAATTGTCCCGAAAGAAGTTACCTCCTGACAGTTTTAAAAGAACTTTAATAAGGATTAAGTTTACTATCTAATATTTAAATTAGCGATAGTTGTCCGACTTTAGTTGTAGTAATACACGACACTGGATATTGTTAATAATGAATTTATATAAAGATATTATATAAACTACTTCATATTAGCTACTGGTTGTTATTCATAATAAAATAATATTAATATATATGAGTCTAGGAATTCAGAAAATAATCAGGCAATTAAATAAATTACATATTTTCCGATTATTGATTGATTGATTGATTGGTCACGTAATACGGAGGTATAGAGATTTATTTATGAGGATTATTTACAGGTGAAGTAGTTTCACTTGTAAAATCAGATGAAACAACTTTTAAAAAAGTAAGGTAAACAGTTAATTAAAAATTTTTGTATAGTTCTCAATTAAGTTTATTTTAATATTTTCGTTTCTCATATGCTAGAGATAAAACTAAAAGTGTGTGTATAAAACATTACCGTACGATAGCAGAATAAAACCTTCTAACCAAAAAGTTTGTGTGTCTGTCTGCTATCATTTAATAATTTAATACGTTTTTACAACTAAGTAAGGAATTTAAATTCTTGTGTAAATATTAAAACGTGTACATAATTATATTTAATTTGATATTAATCAAGGTTTTTATATTTAGTACGACATGTGTTCACATATGTCTGATTTCTATGGTTTTATTCTGAAATACCTTTCTCTTCAAGCAAATGAACGTAATTACTAGAAAAAATTAGAAAGGCTTATTTAGCTAAGTATAAGTTTTCATCTTTTCGACATTAAATTAGTAGATGGTTCTTATCCAAGCCGGATAATCCTGCCGACGATATTTTATTTTAAGTTTTAATAAATAATTAATAGTTTCTTTTTTGTTTCAGTGTCAACATTTTTATCCCAAACATTATGATTTACAAATGGATATTATGATAAGAGTGAAGTGTTGCCAAGAAACTAAAAATCCAAAGTGACGAAGTGTTGTGGTGTCTGTTCTTATGCTTTTTTCATTTAACGCTCCATTCGAGATGTCAGACAAAACGTGTTCGTCTGTTGGTCCCAGAAGTTTCGAAACCATCTCTGAGGAGGATGGCGAGTCACCATTGGAACGATTACTGGGGGATGTAGCCGCCGTTCCTACTATTATTAAAACTGATGCGTCTTGTACTACTATTTCGAAAACCGGTGATGAGGTAGCCATCCCTCCGGACTTTGATTTAGAAGGGAACAAACTCACGCGATCCAAGAGTCTGAATCAAAGAAGAAACAGCAGTGGCCTCCTCAGTACCATTCCACGGCAACTTCGCTTATCTCTCCGAGGAGTGCGGAGTGAACCCTCCAGTGTCAAAGACGCACCGACGACCCGGAACGATAGTGCTCTTAATCTTTTTAGGTAAGTTTATTTTTTCCATTATTATTTATTAACTTGATACGTGCTATCTCTTTAATGTTCTCTACAAATGTGAAATGGCGTCATGTACGTACTTAATATCATGCAATTTTCATTTCAAAGACGAGAAGGTCAAGAACAATGGCGCCCACATGCTTCGTCCGTCGCCAGGGCTTTATACCGACTACCGATTATTATACCGACCCCGTGATTATAATTACTTTCTACTTTATTAACTTTAATAGCCTATACGTTTAATTTCTTATAACTATCATATAGGGGTTAGAATGAGGATATTTCTAAAAGTATTAAATATTAGAAAATGAATAATTTTGTCACGGCACGTCTTTTGTTTTTAATCAGACATTTAGAATAGCGACAAAAGACTATTTAATTTGTCGAATGCAAAATTCAAAAGGAAACGGATGTCCTTCTGTTGGCACGGTTGGTAATGATTTACAGGAAACTTGGCGCCACATTAGACGCTACCAACTACCAAATAATAATTCTTTGACAATGAGAAGGAATGATTTAGCCTTATCTTTAGTGTTCGGTCAGGGTTGCTATTGACTGCAATTGTCCTGTTGGAAATGCATACTATATTTTACGTTTTACAAACTCTGTGTCGAAATTAATTAAATTCATAATAAAAGGTAAACGCTTTCAGATTAGTAAGCTATAACATATTGTATCCTCGACAATAATCTTAGTGTAATGTTGGTATCAGCAAACTGAAAATTATAATCATTTATAAATCTTTAAACATTCCAAATTGTCGTTGAATAGAAAGTTCCTAGTAACCAAATGTTGTTGACGTTGTACTAGTAGTAGGTAGTGTGAATTCTTAGCACGATTGTACCAAGAACGCCGCGAGGCCGTTCACTTCCTTTGAACTACCACTGAATGATTCCAAAATCCAATACTATAGATATTAGGAACAAGTAAAATATCTTAGTGGTTCTTATATTCTTTGTAATAGAAGCCAAAATTCGAAAACGAAGAACCCCCGTCAATATAAACTCCGTTATTTGCAACAAAACTACTTCCGTTCTTCCCGCCTTATCGTTGTTTCAATACTACCGACCTATATTTCTGATACAAGACACGAACTCTTTCTTGTGACAGACAGGATGCCAATTAGTTATCACCTACCAATTATTTTATCAATATAAAATTTTAAATAAGTGTTTACAGTATGAACAATTTCAACTTGAGCAGGTTTGAATCCTTCTTTAAGAAAATGTAACCGGACATAACAAGTATAACACGTTTGACCAAATATCAAAATGTTTATCAGTTTATTTGGCGTCACCTAGATATTTTGGAAAGTGTTAGTTAGTTAGTTATAATAACACACACGTTGACGTCCTCCCGTCACCTGAATAAACTTATTTCTAGAAAATTGTTAATAAAATATTTAATTTTAGAATAATCTGTGTAAAGTTATTATACATTATTTCATTTATTATTATTTTTATGCTTTATCGTCAACTTTTTTTTAAATAACAACCTAGTTCTCTAAGTATCTATTCTTATATTTGCAAATATGATGAGAAATAGAGGTGTTAATTTTTAAATAAAGCTGGCCTGGTTTACTTATAGTGAGGCGCGCGTCATCTCGTGATTCATCTCAGGTTACTTGAGAATTGACATTGTGAAAACGATACCACAAAAAATACATGAATATAATCACTTCTGTGAAATATGTAGGCGCTACATTAAAACCATATAATAAATTACATTTTATCAAAAGCTAAGAGAAAGTGCTACCTTTATAAATGATACATAAATATCCTTTGAGACGTATACCTATTACAAAGAACTTTAAATTCAACCTACAAAATATATATTCAGTAGAGTAAATAACCTTAAACAATTCTGAACAAGCGTGTTATATTGTCATGTTCAAATATTTAAATAACAATACTTCATAGTATAATTTAACGGTGGCTGCCCAAATGGGCTTTGTGATGAGGATATTATCTATAAAAGCTAATTCCGTAATAATAATATTACGTAACGAGCACTTCACGGTTACCAAGCAACGTTGAATTTAATAATTAAGTGTGTGGTTTTAACTTCGTAATACATATTATACATAGTAGGCAATGGGTGTGTGTTTTATACAATAAATATAAATAGGCTTAAAATAATTTATAACAGTTTCAGTGTTTTTTTATATGTTTACGATTACTTTATTTCAGAAATACTAGTTTCGTTGTATCAGAAATGATAACTATATAATACATATACAAATATAAATTAAATACATTTAAAAAAAATCATATATAAAATAAAATAAAATAAAAACGTTGGCACTTACATTATAAGTATATACAATTGTTAGTAGTAATATTTAGATAACGTTGTGAAATACACTAAAACAGTTTATAATAATAATTATATAATTCAAAGTCCGAATTGTTTTATTAATTCAAGAATTCACGAGCGAGCGTCGTGCAAGGTTAAATAATGTTTGTTTTAATCAATTAACTGACCGACCAAGGTACGGGTATCTTTCCATAGTTTTTTGTATTTTTTATTCAAGTCTAATGATATCTCCGAATTAAATATTGGTTTCTAACGCTGACTCATCTGAACCAGTTCAAAGAACCGTTGACGTCTGAAAAGAACATCACAAAAAAACATACGGTATTTATGATATATAAGATATAGTAGTCATGGACACGACTCTAGTCTAGATAAAATATTTTGTTTTAAAATATTCTTTTAAACTGTATCCATATTATGTTTAATTTGAATCTATTTACAATTGATTCAATGTATTTTCCAAATGAGAGCTTTTCTTCTTGAATGGAATATAATAAAGACAAGATATAACAGCCTAGCTTAAAAAACTACTAATACAATAAAATAAATAATGATAATCCTAGTAATATACATATATCAAACTACCAATTCTTGACTTTATAATTAATTTTTCATCACCATAAATATATTAAATTATTACCAACAAATATTTGTAATAAGAAATAATATGTAAAACACGTGATTTCACAAACACGTGTTTCGTGGACAATTTTTTATTTAGTCTCGCCAATTCAACATTACTTTTTTATAGACCAAGATATCAAATGACTCTAACCGAGATCTAACACCTACAGATTTCTTCGAATATCTTTACATTGTGTGGTAACACTGCCATCTGTCAGGGAATAGCAATAATAAGAGAGTTATTCTAGGTTTAGTGCGAGTAGCGACGGAAATAGGATAGTACCTACAGAGTACAGTGTAACTATTTCAAACACGCGTGTCACAGACTCGAAACGACTTGGCAACAGCGATCGAGTCTTCTTAGAACAAAGTTCACGAAGATATTAATCGTTGGCCAGAATTCTACGGTTTTCTAACAAAATGTTAGACGAGTTATCTAACTAGAGCCAGAAGAGATTATATTGTAATAACTTAAGACGCTTAAATATAATCACTCTTTAAAAAAAATTAAGTCATGTTACAAAAAAATACGAGGACATTGTTTTACTTAAAGGTAGGTAACTAATAGTAATTAATAAAAGATAAATATTTAAACTACATACCTACATGAATGTTTCAACTTTCATTGTCTAAAAGAGTATGTATAAATTTTTTTTTGCCAATTATTTTATTAAAAGAAAGAAATATGACATAGTTATATTACGACATAGTTATATATCGCTATCTTTAGTAGGTACTTATCCAGCCATAACATGGCTGAGCATTCCATTTAGTTTTCAATTCTATACATGATACCTGTAAATCCTATGTTCTAATCAACGTTTCACATCTAGGAAACCAATTGGTAATTTAACAGTTGCTGTACTAATCACATCAGCTTTAACCTATGCATAAAAGTACCTATTTCGAATTGGATGCGACTGAATATTTTATGATAGGCCAGAGTACCAGCGCACTCGGTTGCATATTTTTTTTTTCTAAAACCTAACTGGCAAAAGTTTTGTCACTGGGAATGTATAAAAAACCTTTATAATTTCGATATAAAATTTTATTGCAAATCGGTTTTATTAAAACATGTTTGAATTATTGCTACAATTAGTATGTTAGTTTATATCATATGAAAATGATTTTTGATAATTGTTTAAAAGGTCATTGGCAGGATTTCGTTTTTCTTTTGGCAAATAACAAATGATCGGAGACACAAGAAAGAAGCACCTGTTTCTCTTCCATTCATTGACTCCTCATCTCTGACGTATAGGTATGTTATATATGGATGGACATCCAGACACTACACACACAGTTCAGTCTTTTAACATGAATAAAACATTAATAAAAACTAATTGATATTGTAACTATATCCTAAGATGTACTCACTTTCATAACTTTTAACAATAGTTATTTACTGAATTGTGGTTCAACGAGAACTCAAGTAAACATCCTTATTCGTTATGACTTTGCCGGTAACAATTGTAAGTCTGAAGAATACCAAACCAAACCAAACCTCCACACAAGTAGCATTATTTTAGTGTCTGAATTTAAAAAAATGCTTATTAAAAAAAATAATCGTTTTTCATAAACATTCATGAAATAAAAACATCTACAGATTGATACAAATCTACTTGTTTGGTGGCTAATAACGCAAAAAAGTAAATGGGTTATTGTATTATTTTGGAGTCAAAACCAAAACTTCAAGTTGGAAGAGGGTGATGCTGGCTTGTTCGGATCACTGAATCCAGACTGAGAAGTGGGAAATATTTATTTAAAAAAATCTATTTAAACGTTCATTACGACTGGACGTTATAATACCTACCTTCTTTAGAATTTGTTTTAAAGTGCGTCGTGCCGAAGAATAAATAAATAATTACACACCTAAGAAAACAATGGATGGATAAAGAAATATTATATACTAAATGTTTGTCTTCAACTAAAAGGTTCACTTTATAATTTTTGCTATTACTGTAATGTTTTCTTCGTTTTCGATTAATGAATAGTAACGTGTATTAGACACATTAAATTAATCCAGAGATAAAGTAGTGAGACTGTGACGCATACATAACGTCATATTTACTAATGCGTCATTTGGCTTCGCAAATAACCCAAAACTATAAGAAAAAAGTTGTTGGAGCAATCTGTAATAGCTCTATTATAGTGAAGGAGTCAAGGCACTACAATCAGTGAATTAAAATATGTACAATAACATAGTACAACTTTAAGTAAACATTTAAATTCACTTGCAGTAAAATTATTTAAATTAAGGTAGATTTTACATAAAAAAGTAGGAGTAGATGACGTAGAGTCGCGTCGCGGCGCCACTGGCGGCGTTGGCACGGGACGCCTCTAGTGTTTTGTTTGTGATCGTCTTCGAATCTGTTCATTAAACATCCGACTGTTTCAGTAGTCGAGTAATTCTCCACACAATCAGTGCCAGTGGAAAAAGGCAATTCGATTAGTTTGCGACGCCATTTTCTTTAGGTTTTCGTAGTGCGTTTTTCAAAATGATTTCTGTCCAGACATTGAGAAAGTTTGTGGTACTTTTATTTGATATAAAGGAAGTATTTAGTGAATCTTTAATTAATGTGCTGCTGAAAGACAGAATGGAAATGTTTTTGTAATTATTTAATGTCATTCCGGCTCTAACATTCTAGAACGAATAGTTTGAAGATTCAAAGAAAAGACCAATTAAGCGCTAGTTTCGATACTATCTATAAACTATTAACAGTTAACTAATCCAAGTAAGAGACTGACTGACTGCAAGTGACTGTTGGTTGTGTTTATTCATAACAATATAAAATATAATTGTATATGTGTAAAAGTATGTCGGGTTTGAAAAGATGTATAAGTCAAGTTTCAATGTTTATGACTGGAAAACCGGTGAACTCATCAGAATCCGCCTGGAGAGAGGAACTACATAAGTGAGTTACATTCATCCAGAAAAAAATTCATAAAAATTTCAACCAATCAAATTTGAGACACTTTATAACAAACAAAATATATTTATAATATGTAAAAATATATGATTTTCAAGATATTAAAAACATAAGTCGTGTATGATAGAAGAAAATTCGAATGTGAAATTAAATTCAAAATATTTGTCTTAACCGACAAAAAGATAAACCGCCTTCGAGCCGCTTACAAAAGTAGTTTACAATGTCAACGAAACTTGAAACATTGGATATATGTTTGTTTGTCACACATTTGCTTACAGTTCTAGATATGACAATACATAGCAAGCGATGGATGTGAAATCAGTAGAGTTCATTAAGTCATTAACAAGTGTTCGCAATTAAGGCAGTTAGCCAATGTAATTTGATACTGTATTATATAAACATTTGTATATGAACGCTAGTTACGATTCAAGATATTGACATTATAGAGTATTTAGTGCCGGCCTTAATCATTCTGTAAATGCGCTGTTAATTCACATACCTATACATATATAATTTCTCGGATATATGTAATTAATAAATAGACTACAGTAAACAAACTAATGCAGTATCCAAAGTAAACATGAACCTAATAAATATTCTAGTAGAGTTTTTTATTTTATTTGTCGTCTTAGTATAAGTACCTATAGTTGTATTATTCATGAGTAGATAATTAAATATTATTTTTTTTTGTTTAAATCAGTTGCAATCAGATAACATTAATATGCTAATTGAATATAATTGCTTTATTACTGTAAATGTTTTTTAATTGACATATTACAACAATTACATTTAAATACTATGGCTCCTCAATTAGTTGTTAAGATGACTCGATATATAAAATTCCTATATGAATATAATGTTCAAGTCTCGACGCACTCTGTAACTTTTATACCACATTTTAACGCAAAAAGCTTTTCCTGATACCTTCAAGTGGAGTAGCCTGTGACTATCTCCACTTAGATAGGTTTGAGTGTCCATAAAACATATCAAATAACTGAATATGTATATTGACTGTTTACTTTATTGTTATAGATATACCGTTCATTATTTTATCAGCCTCCATAGTAGTTGCTTTGCTAAGTTATTTGAAGGACTGACGGATGTGCAGTAGATTGTTGTACATGTTGGAAATGTACGTAAAATATAATATTGTAAGTAAATTTAATTCAAATCAAAGACGAGGAAAATTCATTTTAATAAAGTGATTTAAAATTGTTATAATTATTACTTATATCAAACAAATCAGCTTACAAACAAAACAATTTCCTTTTGATGTTTTAATCATAAAATCCTCAGTAATTAGAATTTACATTTTTTGTGTATAGGTTAGGTATACAAATAACATATGGTATAGTGTTCATCATATGTTAATAAAAAATTATGAAGCTGACGAAACTATCGTAGTATGCTTCTATATTTTTTTTATATAAGAAATTTGTAGACAAAACCCACAAATTTATTATATCTAAAATTTATTCGAAATTTTAATTAGAATATATTTGCCATTATATTTTCGCAACGTCTGCAATATTTTTATCTTTGTAGGTGTTTTATTTATAGATACACCAAAGCTGTTATACCTTGAAAGTTTATATATTTTTTAAAACAAACCTAATAAACGTAAAATAATGAAGTATAAAGGAAGTAACTAATAAATACTTATTTGTTATTCAATACTTCCAGATACCGTCAAGCCCGCTATGCCGCGCGACGCGTGCGCAAGCGTGTCATCTTCAAGCACGGAGACTGCAACGTCGTCCAATGGAACGTGGCCAAGCGCAGGCGCCGATACCTTCAGGACATATTTACTACCCTCGTGGACGCACAATGGCGCTGGACGCTGCTTGTGTTCGCTCTCTCCTTTATCCTTTCGTGGCTCCTCTTTGCCCTTATCTGGTGGCTCATCATCTTCACTCACGGTGACCTCACCCCTCCTACTAATAGTAACGAAACTTTCATCCCTTGCCTCAATAACGTTAATTCTTTTACTGGATGCTTCCTCTTTTCCGTTGAAACTCAGCATACTATTGGATATGGATCAAGAACGACGAATGAAGAGTGTCCAGAAGCTATTTTTGTTATGTGTCTTCAGAGTATTGTCGGTGTATTCATTCAAGCTTTCATGGTAAGATTTTCTTAATTATACTTTTTTGTTTTTAACAATAAGAATTAGGGCGTTGATTTGGAACAACAAATATTAAAATGTTATACTAATAATTTATTACAATGTAGCAAACCGTTTGTTTGTTGTGAAGAATAGACAGTTCAAACTAACAGTATTATGATATCAGAAGCATTTAAAGAGTTATTAAAACCTGTTAGAAATCTTCCTGCTTCAGAGCCAATATGATAATAATTTTATATTAAAATAAACCTGGAACTAAGCCAAACATAAACGTAGCTATCTGTGATCCAGATGCTCTCTTAAAAATAGTAATTACAAAATGAAATACTGCCACTTAGAATTGTACGTTTTACTAGAATTTTATTTTATCAACATGAATAATGTTTATAGTGAGTTGAGTTTATTTCCTCTGACAGCAAAGACGTAGTTTTCACGAAGGCAATTGTAAATGTAATATGTGATTGAACTAGATATGGAAACTATCTAAGATATATTATAGGAATATTTTCGTATCCACACCATTATATGTACTGAAATTTTAGGTAGGAATCGTATTTGCTAAGCTATCTAGACCAAAAAAACGAGCCCAGACCCTACTTTACTCTCGTAACGCCGTGATTTGCTTCCGAGAAGGTCAACTGTGTCTCATGTTTCGTGTCGGGGACATGAGGAAGTCTCATATAGTTGAAGCACATATAAGAGCGCAAATAATTCGCCGCAAGGTATAATATTACAAGAAAGTGGAGACTGGTTAGTGATTGGGGATTTCAGTCGGCACGCTTCAACCTTCCCTTCTTAAAACCAAATTATCCTAACAAAAAGGAATCTATTTCTTAACATATCCACTGGGGAATATTAACAGTTAAGATTTACATTCCAACGGTTTTGAAATAAATATTCAAAGCACCCCTCTCTCTCCTGTCCATAGGTGGGTCTAATATTCGCAAAGCTGGCGCGGGCCAAAAAGCGGAACACCACGCTCCTGTTCTCAAGGAATGCGGTCATATGTCTAAGGGACGGGGAGTACTGCCTACTGTTTCGGGTCGGAGATATTCGCAAGTCACATATACTGGAAGCGCACGTTCGTGCCCAGCTTATTAGGAAAAAGGTGAAGTACCTCTCACCCCCTCCCATATATCGGTGTTTGCGCGTTTATTATATTCATACTCTATATGTTTAATATTATTTATATTGGACCCATCTAAGGATTGCTTAACTTCACTCATTTGTGTATTTTATTTATGTTACATGTTGCTTGGCACTAATAGCATGTTTATGATGTGCTTGGGATTTGTGCATGTTAGTCATAAACACAGACATAAAATAATAATCAGATTTTTAAGCATCTCAGTAATATTATTTGCAGAACTAGGCTTACAACATTAATTTAAAAGTAAAAGTAAACTATATCATAATAGACTGACTGCATTACGTACATTTACTAAATAATTAACAAGCATGATGTATAATAATAAAAGTATTTGACATTTCCTACATAGACCTATAAACATTAACTAATATAGTATTTGTTTTAAATCAGACCACTAGGGAGGGAGAGTTTCTGCCATTTTATCAGCAAGAGTTGAAGGTGGGAGCGGATGGAGAGGAAGATAGGCTCATGTTCATCTGGCCCATGACTATAGTGCACAAGATCAATGAGAGATCACCGTTATACAACTTGTCAGCTTCCGACATGCTGAGAGAAAAATTCGAGATCGTCGTTATGCTGGGTAAGAAATAAATAATTATTTTTAATATAGTTACAACCCTCTTTACGTTACAATTATAGTAAATATATTAATAAAATTAAAATATAACCTCAGTTCACTCGACCTAATAATTATAAAGTCGTCTAGTGTTCTTAATCTTCTTGGACCAACTCATATCTGATATTTGAAGATGTAGGTGCGTGGACGTAAATCAAAGATCACTGGTCACATGTTGTTGGCACATCCTTTACAAAGACTTGGTCGCTTGCCCTAGTTTTTGTTCCAAAAACCAAAATCTATATAAAATAATTAAATATGACTATTAATAAACTGTGTGAGCTGTGACAGTTGAAGATAACCAAATAACAAATCTGTTTAAAATATAAGCAATATATTATTTATTTTAGTTAAACTATCCGTCTGTGTAAGATACACAGATACACTTTGATGTTTATAATTGTTCAGAGGGAGTCATAGAGTCAACGGGCATGACGACGCAAGCCAGGAGCAGCTTCCTACCATCAGAAATCCTCTGGGGTCACCGGTTTGAGACCATGGTGTCGTTTAGGAAAGAGACCGGGGAATATGAGGTACACTATCTGTTTACTTAATAGTTCTATAAAATATTGAACTTTTGGCGCATTTTCCTTTAAACAATAACGTCCGCTTTTTTTATTTATTTTATTACATAGTTGAAAACAGAAATTTTAGAAACTGCACCGTTAGTCCCTAATGTTCTGATGAAACAAACATTTTCCTCTTAGATTTCTTTATAACTTTATTAAATCGTGAGGTTGATAAGAACTTATTACTAAATGACGTACGAATAATATTAAAATATATAATTTGTTTTGCTCCTTTATATTGTACACTTTGTGGAACTCATTACGATACTTATATAATGATATACACTTAATAACAATAAACCCGTGGTTATACCTATTATTGTATTGCAATTGTATTTAAAATACTTTGAAATCCATTGTATTTTTTAATATATTCTTTTTTAGTACAAACCACATAAAATGATTTACTCAAGATTTCTTATTTATAAATACAATATTTTAGACTTAAATATATTATACCTACTCATAATTATTCTTTAAACATATTTTAAACGAACATTTAAGTACCTACTTGATATTTCTAAGAAGTTTACGATTACTACGTGTTACTCGAAAAACATAAAAAAATACGACCCATCTATTTATGTTTATTTAGAAGATATTTTCTCTGTTCATAAAATATTTTAGTATCGTTGCACGGTTGCGCTAAATAAATATGTTTCTTAAAATCACACTATCAGAGATGACATCAGCTGTGATATCATCTCGGTGATCGGTTTTAAATCGAATTTAAATGCCTTATTTCGTCACAAACATTTAAATTTACCAAAATCTACTTATTATATTCAGTGTCATTGATGTTCTTCGTCTACTGTTTCCGTTAAAAAGCTTAATTACGCAGATTGTGATCTGCGTAATTAAGTTGCTCGAAAACTTTGGTATGCATTGAACAATTATTGTTAATTGCAGGTGGACTACACCCGCTTCAACAACACCTACGAGGTGGACACCCCGCTGTGCTCCTCCAAGCAACTCGACGAGCTGCGAGCCACTGTCTCCACTTCACAGAAATTAGGTTACTATTATTCCAGATCACAAAATTATTCATAAAAATTAAAATAAAAGAAATTTCACTATTACTCAATTATTATTTTTTTCATAATTAACTAACGACGATTAAGATAGAATTATATTTTTTAAAAAAAATCTACCTGCCTCAGAGGAGAATGATCTCCAATATATCTGCGATGAGTTCGCGGAAGTTAGGTATTTAACACATACATTCAATTCGATTTATTACGACAGAGAAGTCCTCTTCGCACCGTTGAGTTTGTTTTCCTCTTACATTTAAATATTCTTGGAAACACTAATTCACTGTTTGTAATTGTTGGCAGCGATAAGAAGGAAGTTGCCATATCTTCCTTAACTGATACTTAAAGCACGTGTTTCTGACCGATGATAATATATAATATATGAATATAACAATAATGAATTCGTGTTAGCCATTTACTAAGATTTATTTAAAAATAAAGTTAAGTATGTGTAGCAAAACCTAACTAACCACTTTTTTCTTTCAGACCGTATGTTAGGCACAATACCCAAAACCTTCTCCAACGACACGTTAGACATGAGTTCGGTGGACTCCATGTCCCTGGACGAACACATCGAAATTAAAATACCCGAATCTAGAGTCAGAGAGAATCGTCTGATGGCTCAAAATAATTTCATACATCACATTAATGAAAAGTCAAGAAATACAAGTCACACGCATCTAGCCGTCGAAGAAATACCCAAGAATCATTGCACGGGCGGGTTTAATAATGTCAGAGACAAGGAGCACATCCACAGGAGTCACAGTCACGCCAGTATGAAGAAGACCCACGTCACACCCAACGGGGTCGCGCCGGTCATGAACGGACATGACCGACTTGAACATGACCGACATGAACACGACATTCAAAAGTAACTTACTTCTCGATACAATCATAATCATTCAAAAACTTTTGACCTGCTCGATAGTATCGGAGTAGTAATATTATTTGTGTATTGGCAGATCCCCCAGCGACCATCACCTGGAGCGGGCTCCGGTGATCCCCATCCTCGTGACGTCCGCGGACAGTGAAGCTTGACGTTCCAGACCTCACGTTAAGTTCATTGACTCATGTTGAAGTAGATTTGTAAACTTTTAATTGCTATGAAGTGCAATACGGTATGTTGTATGATTTAACTAAAATATTTAAACTAATACCTGGAAACAATATTGTAATATTGAATGTTATAATGTACGTGCCCTTAATACTTTAAAAACATACACTTCCTCAGTAACTGGCCGCTGCCAGCGTTTCCAACAAATGTAACTATTTTATATCTATTGCATCCTTATTTATTAATAGCCATATATTTTTATGATATCATAATACTATTTGTAGCTTCGTTTTTAACTATTCTATTATATGCCATGTATCTTGTATCTTACAGCATTCCTAAATAAGAATTTTTATTAGTTTGAAGTTTTAGAGATATGTTTTTTAGATCAATTGAAATTTGTTTATGGTTTGTTAATTGCTTACTAAAATATACTTTGTCTACTTCAATAATTAGATAATACTAGACAGGGTTGTATTTAGGCCAAATATTTATTGAATCATTCTAGTGACATTAGAACGGGAACATGTCTACCATCTACTATGAACTCGGTTTAGTTTATAAAATTAAATATTCAAACGATGATCTATCAACAGTCAAACTAACGATAGATTTTTAATAACAAAAAATATTTATTGTAATAGAATGATATTTTCATAAACCTATATTATTATTATATTATATACTTTATAAATATTAGCAATCGATTGATTTATTTATATGATGCTAATTCTTCAATAGGATACTATTTAATACAAACATCTTCACGGTCCCTGTGCCGTTTGAAATTTAATACCAAACTGTTATTTACAAAATATCTACAAAATTGTATTAGAATGTTGATTTCGTTTAGTTTTGTGTCTTTTGTCAGTAATTTACAGTACAAATTCATGTCTATAAAATAAAAAAATATTTTCCTGTTACATACTTTTGTTTTACTAAAAGCATATTATATACTTGTTTATATAATATTTAAAACTCAGATTCCACTGCTTATATTGTTTTTTAGTAAATTTGAAATATAATTTAGGTGTATGCAATGCTTGATGTAGTGCAAGCATATCATCAAATATTATTACCCAAAATAATACGTTATGTTTATCAATTTTAGACTTATTCATAAAATGTTATTAAATAACAAGTTTATTAGTAATGCTTTTATAATGATTTATGTGTAATTTTGTTTTGAATGAATAATACCTAGTTTCTTTATCGTCCTAGGTGATGTTGTGTGTCTTCCTGGATGATGTTTTTAATAGTTGTCTTCTGTTTATTACAATACATTAAATGTATGGAAATTATTAGTTCTCTTAATTATGTGAAGTGAAACATGGCTGTAATTATTAGTATTACGTAATCTATGAAGTCGGGGGCCATAAATGACGCAGGCGTCGAAATATTTAGTTGAATTAAAAGCTTTTTATCTCGCTGACAATTTATGTGTATTAGAAAATAAAATATGGTATTTAAAAATCTCACAAGACTTTTATTGTAATCCTTATCCTAAAAACTATTAAGTATACAAATACTTAGGTCTACCTACATATAAATAAACTTACTTCATTAACAATATTTAGGTATAAATTTACAGTATGCGTCTTCATTATAAGTATTAATAAATCTAATATATAATTTGGTATGATAACTACTCATATTAATTAAATAATTATGGATAATTATTTAAACAGAAACAAATTAAACAGAACAACTAGCGTCATCTGTTAACAAATAATAAGCCTTCTATTGAACAATAGATGGCGGTAGTGTGCAGCATTTAATATTTCTTTTATTTAAAAAGGTTTATGTTTTACTATTCTTCTTCACTTGAGGCGGTCGATTTTCGTCATCACTACTTGATGAAGAATGTACTTGGGTATTGTTGAAGTAATCTGGAGGATATTTTACAACCGATGGCTTATTACTAAGGCTAGCCCTTCGTATAGCGTCTTCTACTAATCTATCTGGTATCATATTTGGGAAAGGTGCATTGTATAGGATTGCTGAGAGTGGGGATGTTGTCATATAACCTGAAAATGTAAATAGGATATTGTATTAAAATATTGTTTTGCCGTCTAATTTTACTAAAACCAATAAATACTCACAAAGAAAAACCATTAAACAATAAACAATATTGCAAACACTTAGACAATCAGTAGGCGCCCACATATCAAACTATTAAGCAAAAATATTTTGTGTAAAATAAGTTGAAGTTGATAAGTATGCCAGTAACCTCAGTAATAAGTTTAAAAATTTAAAAACAAAAAGTAAGTTTATAGTATTTCATACACCATGATAAGTTATTTGTATATCAACACGTCTGCGAGCTCAAGAAGAGTTAGGTTCGAACCAGACGCTACCTATCTTTTGTTTGTGTCTCACTCAAATACTAGCACTTGGTGTTATCGCAGTAAGTAGTATTCTCAATATTATATATTATTTATTTAAACCTATAGTTAATTCTATGTTTTTACCTCTTTGTTCCATTGTAACCTTCATCTCTTAAACTTTTAGGACAACACAATTATAAGCAAAAAATCTAAAGCATCATCTAGTAAAACGAGCAATAGCGACCTTCTACATATCTTAAAACCTTGTGCATTCATATTGGTGTGTATTTCGTTTATTGTGAAATATATATTAAATGTACCCAACTTAGGAACGTCTTCAGTTATCACAACTCTTTCAAAGGCATTGTAAGTTAAACACGATGCAAGATCACTACATACATTATTCATTAAATATTTACATCGAACTAGATGTATTCATACAATTGTGATTGCTATCTTATATACGATTGCAACAATAAAACAAATATTGTTAATAATTTTCCACCAACAAATAAATATCAATAGTGTTTGTTTTTAAAACTTTATTTTTATAAATAAGAGGTAACTTACAAGTCGCATTAACTACTTAGAGCTAAATATACATTATATTTTCAATATATTCATGACTAATTAAAAAAAAATTTCATATATTATTATAAAAATAGTGGAATGTATTATTTAATGTTCGCACAACCTTCGAGAAGTATCATCAGTATTGGATCGTTTTATTGCTTATTTAATTTTTCAAGAGATTCTTATATTTACGTACGCGTTATGTGACTAGTGAAAAGATAAATCTAAAAGAAAAAAAAATCTACTTTAACAAAAATAATACGTATTTATAACATTTGTAGTATTCATAAAATATTCGATTAAAGGGTGACAGTGAAGTCTCCGTTCTTCTGCTCGGCCTTTGGTTGCGGCTCCGGGTGAGGTCGCTCCGGCAACTTGAGGACCAAGTGCTCTGCGCTCTCTGTACCAACACAACACACACATACATGAATACTTACATTTATAAGTAATTAACCTAACACTTTAACACTTATTAGGTACTCATTCACGTAAATAGCTTCAGTTAAAACTGATCTAAATCATTAGTATTGAAATATCTAAATAATTAGTATTGAAATTCAATTAAGTTCAGATTATAATCCTTACATACAAATGAAGAGATATATGATACCAGTATATATATCAAATTGATATCGAATACACTGACAATGGCGTGTGACTTTTGATTAATCAAGCAGAACTGTGACATGTTATCCAACACAGTAAATTTTAATAAATTCTACTGAACCTATGTTACTGATACATTTATATATCACAAGCTTTGGTTGGATACAATAATTAAATTTAAAGGATTTGTTTTGTTTTTTCTATTCATCTAATAAATATATTACACTATATAGATACAACAACTTCATGCGTTGTCATTATGCTATATTAATATTTAATACATCAACTATTCTACAACATTACTTTTGATCAGTAAAGCTTATTCTTTAATAATTATTATTAATATATTTTAAATACATTAGTTCTATGACATGACAATACTATTTGAAGTACTTATCCTAATAGTGCAGTATAATATACAGCACACTTTATATATACATAAGTACCTACAGCTAGTTGTAGAAATACATTCATCCATACAATTTTCAATAAATTCAAACTATGAAACAATTATATAGAAAATAATATATAAACAAAGATTAACCATGTATAGTCAAAGAGACTACTAAAATACTTATTATAAAACGTTAAACTTTTTCTCTCATAACGTACTTTTTTAGTCTATCATTTATTAAAAAATAAATACTTTTATGTTTATATATGTATATAAATAAATTGGTTTTTTCCGTAGGTACAGATCTATTTCTGTGATCATTTTTTATTTTTTTTAAGTTCATTCTTAAACTATTCTTGCAGTCCGTAAGAACGTTGTTTTCGGGTACTTTAGTAATTCAGATATAAATACACCTCAAAAATTCCAAACTATAAATACATAAGAATGTCAGCTCTGATTAAATAAAGATTATGTAAATTTTACTGCCTAACAAATATTATCTTGTTTAAGTTGTAATTTTTCTTCCTGACAGATGTAGTTTTATTTTTATTTTTCGTTCTAAAATGTAAGACTAGTGTTAACAGAAGTAAGTGTCAAGATACGAATAATGAGAGAAGTAATAACAATTGTCTTAACAACTGTCATTTGGTCTTAAAAGGTAGGCGAAATATTATTTGTATCCTGTATCAGAAGGGGGAGTGTTGAATTATTTGACAGTACATCCTGTTGAGATTTGTTACCAGGAGGAGAATCAGTCAGAGCATGTTCTATTGATGAACATTATACTATACTAAAAAGTTTATTCAATTAAAACCTTCTTTATAAATTTCAACTAAAATAAAAACGGATTCACTAAAAACATATAGAAAAGTGATTTTAACTCTATCACATTGAATGTCACGTGAGTGTACTACAAGCTGTGAATAATACCTAACTCATATTCACTCTCTTGTTTGTTTTTATGAAAAATCATCAGTGATTCATAGAAAATGACTGCTGAACTGTTTGAGCCGCTAAGATAAAGGAATGAGAAGCAACCCACCATACAGGTGCGTGTTTTTACGTACTTAAAATAGTTTATTTAATATGTTGCGAAGTATTTGCATACGAAATCGGTTAAAAGCATACATAAAGACATATAGTGTTTGTTGCACCGATCTGCAATCAGTCTTAGTTAATAAATAGGGTATTATCACAACTTACAACTCAGACAGTTCGTTTGTTGACCTTAGATAAATAATGTTGTAGATAATTCTAAGCATCCCGTTGCGGAAATATATGAATACAATATCGTTATATACTATATATTTATATACAATATTATAAAAATATTACGATATTTTAGGACCTGCAGAAGGTGTTCATGCTCATCTATCTCTTTAGATCAAGATAAGCCACTAAACAATAAGCTGACATAAAGCAAGCAAACTTAACGTATTATAATAACTTAGGCAAATGACAAAACCCTTCAATTAAAACTTACCGATTGATCTACGCTCAGCTTGGCTACCGTAAAACTCATCCAGTTCTTTTGCAGAACAAAGAGGTGTGTCCACTTGCGAAGTCTCATCGAATTTAGAGTAATCTACTTCGTATCCCTGACGTTCACGATTATAAGACACTAACGGAACAAATCTATGTCCCCACATTACTTCACTTGTTGTGTAACTAGAGCGCGCCTGCGTTGTCTGTCCTGTAGATTCGATTGTACCCTCGAGGATAACCACGATCTCAAACTTCTCTTGGAGGACATCTGCCGCCGAAACTCCATAGAAAGGACTGTTAGCATTTATCCGATGAACCATTGTAATCGGCCAAATAAAGAAAAGATTACTATCGCAGCCGTCTGCATTAAGTTCTAACTCGGTCTGATAATGTGATAGCACCTCGCCTTCCTTTGTCGTTCTTGTTCGAATTAATTGAGCCCGTACACTTGCTCCAATTATATGAGATTTTCTCAAATCACCAACTCTGAACATAAGGCTCAATTCTCCGTCTCTTTGACAAACCACAGCATATCTTGAAAAGAGAAGAGTTTGCGTTCTGTGCTTAGGTCTCGTCATTTTTGCAAACACTATTCCCACCATAAAGGCTTGGATCATCACACCCACTATACTTTGCAGACACATTATGAATATAGCTTCAGGACATTCTTCTGTAGTTGTACGTGAACCATATCCAATAGTATGTTGAGTTTCAATACTGAACAGGAAGCATGATGTAAAATCATAAATATTAAATACACAGGGCTTCCAATTTGATGATTCTTGCATGGGTGGTAGATGTTCTGGTTCAAGATCTCCATGTGTAAAGGAAATCAACCACCAAATAAGAGCAAATCCGAGCCAGGAGAGAATGAACGAAAGAGTAAATATGAGTAAAGTCCACCGCCACTGTGCATCGACGAGGGTTGTAAACATATCCTGGAGAAAACGCAGACGGCGTTGGGAGATTTTTGATTTGAGAATGTTGCATTCTCCATTCTTAAGAATAGCTCTCCTCCTCGTCCTCCTCGAAGCGCCATGTCTGTGGGAGCGGCTTCTGTAAATAAATAAAATAATATACAAAAATATGTCTATAATTCTAGTTAAACATATGTAGATGATCAGCTGTAAGTGTGAACGAGTAAATCACGTTCACATTACGACCTTCGTCAATGTTAATATTCTTAATGTGTAAGTAACAGGTACTTTAAACATAAACGTCTTCAACAAAACACTGAACGAAATTAATATTAAAAAGGATATGACAAACAAAAAGCGAAACAGTACGGATGAGCGGACGGAGACGGCACAGGTTGACGAGGGTCGACGAACCTCTTGCTGCCTGTCGGGTAATAGATTCCCGGGGAGAGGTTTCCATTTCCAGAGACCGTTTTTATTTTGTACCAGTCATCAGATAGGAGGTGTGCCTCCTCGCGGCTCACGGGCGACTCCGGGTCAGCGTGCATGGCGTGCGCGTGGCTCACTCGCAGCCGATCGTCTGCGCCTTCATCCCCCGGTGCTCGAGTGAATCCTGAAGCATCGCACGCGATAATGTCGCGGTCACGACTGCCTCGATGATGCTCGCTACGTCGCGTTAAACGCTTTGTAATTGTATCGCGAAATTCTATATCAAAAATTATCAGTTCGTCTCGGAAAACACAATGTTGTTAGATCTGTAGTGACGTTCATATGTATACATGCTGTGATTTCCTGATTAATATAGTTATCTAATATAAATTTAGGTCTAGATAAGTTTTCAATCCATAAGTATTGAGTAATAAAATATAAGATGGCTAATGTTACCTTTTTTTTCTTAATTGATAGTTCGTTTTTAAACTGTTATAAAATAATTTATTATAACTTTTTACTTTTATTGAATTTTTAAAACTTTAAAATAGTACTACTAAATGCTTTTTCATAGTACTATTTATACTATAAATTATTTTTATTGCAATATAGGTATTTGTTCGATATATTGTTATTCACGATAAGGTCTGAATTTAGATTTATTTATCTTACTGATATTTATATATTAAAATTATAAAATATCTATATAAGTATTAAAACACACACATACCTCTGTTTAGAGAGTTATTTTTAATCAAGACAAATAAATAAAAATCTACATACTGTATAAAAGACGTGCCTCCTTCGATTTTGTATTTAATAACTACTTTGTCAGTGCAAATTAGTATATTAATTCGCACCGGCCACTAATTTGCTCATCTCGAACTACTTCAATTTGAAGGTTATTCAGTATAAATACTATCCTAATTTTAAATATCTACTCCTAAATAAAAAAATCCGCAAAATATATAGAAAAGATAGTTTTAAGAGATAACCGCTTTCCCCTTATTGTTAAGACTATTAAGAAACCACTGATATGAGGGTTGTTTGATATGTTACATGGGTATGTGTGTGTGTGGTAATTATTTGTATGTAAGTGTGTGCGTATGAATTATTTGCATTATAATACATGTATTATTGTTTTTTACGCTTACAATAATATAAATAACATAAAGGCGTTAAAGTCAATAACATGCAGAATTTAAAAACATTAAGAACTAATTTAATACTACACGATACAAAGAAACATCGAATGCTACATTTTATAATAATAAAGTAAAAGCCGGACCAACGAGGGATTCTGTACAGTGTACCTCAACATATACTTTTAAAATAAGTATATTAGGCTCTAGTAAGAATAATAGTTTTTATTTTTTAACGTTGCAACAATATTTTTTATGTACAAGTACCACACCTATAATTTTACCCATTTTTAACACAAAGTATAGGGTACCTCATCTATGCCCTAAGTGTCCAAGTAAACATTTAAATTTAATGGAAAAACATTAAAAATCTGTTTCTAGAATTTTTGTATATTTTCTCCATTTCACTGAGGTTTTCCTTTTTTTGTTTTAAATATTTTTAGCTTCCCGAAAACAGAATGAAAAAAAAATTGGTTTCAGAAAATGTTGCATATTTATTATACATCAAATATCAATATAATTTTTACCACTGACAATAATTTTTTATGATAATGGCCGTAAGCATGTAAGTCTTACGTTTGCGTCTAATTGTTTCAAATAAAAGTAACAATTGTTTTTTATTTTTAAATAATATCTTGGTTGGGTTTTAGTTATTATATCAACTAATGTTGATATTATTGAAAATATAAGATATAGTTTCCGTTTAATTTAGTAATTTACAAGGGGCTATAGATATATATACTAATTTATTAAATATCACCACACCTTCGTGTAAATACGTAAATACACGATTTATTTATTATTAATAAAGAGAGGTAAATAATGACAAGTCCTCGTGATAATTAACTTATTGCAAAATCACGTCCGATTAGCGATGATGTTATTTATTTGTTTTCAAAAATAACTTTGAAGTACTTTGCGAAGTTAGACCATAGTGATGAAACTAATGTGTTATTTAAAATACGTCGATAAAATCTTATTTTAGAAAAACCTAAAGAACATATGTTAACGTATAGATGACTTGACTATTGATTTTTTAAACTAGAAATAGTAATCAGGACTACAGTATCCTAATGAACAAGAAATAAATCAAAATGAATGCTAGGGTGACACCCGTAATAGTGTCTTCCATGCACTCATGCAATCATGCACTTAGAAGCGCGTGTCGAGTAACGCAACAGATAGAATATAGAATTGAACGTAGATAATAGATAATAACAGTGGAAGTGTTTGATATTTCATTGACAGGATATTTGAGAGGGTGGGTTTTGTATTAGAGACCACTGAAGTATACGACGCAATAGATTATTACCAGTCACAGATACATCAATAGTATTTAATATGTACATATAATGACACAATTACAAGTGTTTTTAAGACAGTATGTCGTTGTTTCAAGATGGAAATTATATCTTATCTAAAGAATTACTGGCAACCTTTAAAGGTTTCAATTCCACTTACCGAAGTACAGTTCGATTGTTTTATTTATATTTTTATCAAAGGACACACAATTCTTATAAATTAACAAGTACTTTATTTTGTTATAAAATATTGATTGTATCTCACTTTAATTCGGCTATTGAAGAGATTTTTAAAGAATCTAATAATATTTAAGATCGAGTGTGAAAACAATAATAAAAATATTGAATAACATTTCTCCTTATATAAGATATTTTTCTCAAACATACTATAAAGATTAATTGGATAAGATGAGAAATAATCTAACTATATAGTAATAGTCCCATAAACCGTATCTGCATACAAAAATATTACGTTCTTATATTGTTAATATAATAATGTTATTTAATCTTGGGGATTATGTGTAGTTATTTTATAATGACTGTCTCAACATGTACAATTAACTTTTTTTTTATTATTATTCTATTTATAGGAATTTCTCGAAGAATTTGTTACTTTCAGTTGTAAGATATAAGGAGACGATTAATCACATTATCTCGACGTACATAATGTTTACCGATTTTCACGGATTTTGGTAGATTAAGAGTTTATCCTTAGTTTCAACTGAGTCTTGGAGGACCTTGACTCAAAAACACTCTTTCAACGTGAATTTAATCGGGTAAGATTTTTAAGCCGTTGTCTAAGTTATTGCTGGATTTCTGATCGAGTTAAATAATTATTTGTGCACTGAAATAGTTTAATAAAAATATAATATTTTCATATTATATGGTTTTCCTTCAAAGTATGTAACTCAATCAAAGTATTATTTATCACTTCAAGTATTAAGGTATTGTTTGTGTAAGTGTTTCATATTATTATTATTATTACTGATAACATAACCATTCCACTTCTTAATATTAGATCTGTCTGTAAGTACCTTTATTAAGTCTCAACCAAAACCTTTATATCAACTTTTGGTTATATCAACGAAAAGGTAAAGTCATGTTAAGCTTATCTAAATTTTAAGTATATATAAAATGAAAAAAAAAACGATACGGGCAGGGATTTGAACCTGCGACCTCTGAGAAATTGTTAGCGTCTAGTACAGAGTACTAATCAAAAAATATCATATATATTTTTTGATTAGTACTCTGTACTTAAAGAGCAGTAGTATGTATTTACAGGATGTTTTTGGAATAAAACTGTAAGCATATCATTATATCTACATACAAATGAACATCAGAACAGAATTAAATTTTCAAACCAAAAATGTGATAAGAATATTTATTACCCATCAACAGGTACCTTGTCACTCTGAATTAAACGAAAGTGGAACAAAACTTGGTCAACAATGATAATGTCCGCTTATCACGTTATTTACGTCTTCGTCGCATCTCAGAACACTTCACCTGTATCTTAAATACATTTGAAATATAATTTACGAATTACTTTTAATGATATGTCTTTCCAATCGCGCACTTGTGGGTACTTATGCGAATATTTCACAAAACTATTTCGATAAATATAAAGTTATCTTTGTCCTGATTAGATATTGAGTCGCCGAGGATTCAGATTCATGCAGACAATGCGCCAACTTGACAGTTATAATTGCCATTAATAACAATTCAATCGTCTTAAAATATGATAATAAGGTAATCCCTTCAGATGAAATGCCGAAATATTGTGAAAAAATGCAGAATTACGAATTACGAATTTTTAATGGTTAGTTTTTTTTTTAAGTTCTGTTATTATTGAAAGTCTATTTATTAAACAGTTGAGTTACCATCTCTTCTTTTATTTTGTTTTTAAAAACGAAATGTGAAATGGGATTAGAAGATTTAGATAATATATCTGATATCGATGCTATATGTGTTGGACAGTCAACCTCAATTATAAAAAGGTACTCCAACGTTTTGTTGATTTAGGAAACACAATTTTGTCATCATTCACCATTCACGTCTATCAGTTATTTGTTAAAGAATGATAAGTGTGATACTAATCAGGCCCTAATCCGATTGTTTGTCAGTTTGTGATGACGTCAGAGTTTCTTCTTTATGGGAAAATCTGTTTGAAGACCGTATGAGACTATCTCAAACATAAAAATAAAATGATCCTGACTAATATGAGGAACTGACATCCTAATAACTAATACAATTATATGTATATACGCATGCGACTCATATTACCTATATAATAAACATAATATTATATAATATACATATACATATTATATGAGCATGTGAATTTGTTTGTTTGTAACCAAGTGATTTCGAGCCTAGCTAATCAATTAATTATCATGAAAAATAATTATTATCTGAAATTGTTATTTAATACTCCAATTGGTTATTTATTCCCTAAAACATACTGTTTCGAAAGGATTCATTTTTGAGAGTCGACATTTTTTATGAACATAGCGCAAGCAAAGCCGCTCGCAAAGCTGATATGTTAATAATTGTTATAAACTTAATGATATTATGAGATGCAAGTACTAATAAGTTAATTGACGAGATTTAGATAAAATAGTTTTATATCGCGGATATACAGTTAAGAGATTTAGCAGAGATTCAAAGTAGGTGACAATCTTTTATATTTTATTATTTTAATAGCTTTAAAACGAACCTCTTATTTGCACGTCAATAGAATAATATCTAGTACATATTAGCTTTCCGTGTGAGACTCATTATTAGATAAATAAATTGATATTGCATAAACAGTTCAAATGGCGTGGTTTTCTTTGCGACATTTCTTTAGCTTTAAACTGTAAAATAGATTCGATTAAACATGTATAAGTCTGTATAAAAATAGAATGAAAATGATGTTTGTATTTAACTAACAATATTAATACGTAAGAAATGGGCATTGTGATGAATTGGTCACTTTCATTTCAAATACGTGGCGTTTGAAATTACTGATTAAAATTTATATCAAATGCTTTTCAGATATTTCTACTATTTCTTAAGTTAGTGATTTTTTTCTTTTTGAATTATTTGATTTTTTAACATGATTTTGTTCACAAAATACAACGTAAAACTTCGCGTTACCGCGTATTTACGAACACGAGTTGTAGCGAGGCACCAGCGTTATATAAAAGGCTCCAAGAATTATTTTCGGAGGTCCTGAATCCTGATGGAATCATAGTACGTTTTTGGTTCTAACTTTCCGTTCTGGAAATGTTAACTACAGAACAAACCTCTTGGTCGTGTAGTTGTACGATAATAAAGATTAAAAAGTGATTATAAAAGCTAATCCTTCGCACAGCTTCTCACGACACAGGTTTCGTGTAAGTGATAAAACAATTTTAACTAACTTAGAACAAATTAGACAGTGAAAAAGCACGAGAAATGAGCACCAAATGAATTGAATAAGGCACATCAACAATCACGTTACAAAACATGGCGGAATTATAAGCGAAAAGTGACTCAGAAAAAAGTACTGGTGTGTGTAATGTATGACACATTACAGCTTCCTAAGATCTAGTCAGATGTTCACAGCAGAGTTGTACTGTCAGCAATTAGTTACCACAATGCTCACTCTTAAACCACTGAGACTGGTCAGTTGTTCTGTCCCACTGCTACTTCAGATACTTACTCATAAACGCTTTAAAAAACTTAAAATACAGAATACAGAAATTATAAAAGTATTTTTCTTAGCATTTTTCTTTCTTTCTTTCTATTAAGTATCTTTCTAAAATTTCATTGAAAAAACGGCCAAATTGCTTTTAAGAGTTTCTTTCTACATTAGGTAGGGTTTATTTAAAAAAAATAAATAATGTGTAAGGATAAATAGGATGATAACACTTGTAAATTGCTTCAAATCAAATCTGGTAGAGACAGTAATCGTCTTTTGGTATAATTAAGATAAATCGTATCTTACCTGCAAGTCTCATGTCTGTACACCGTGCTGTGTCCGATAGAGCTGCTGTAAGTTGGTACTCTGTGAAGACCGCTCGATTGTCGAATAACTGGTGGCCTCAGAAACCCGCTGCCATATCCCACACCCAGCATTGGGGATTCAACCACCGAACTATCTAAAACACTAGTCTCATCTGTTTCTTCGTCAATAGCTCCAGGCTTGTAGAATATTTTTCCAGCAGATAAAGCCGGTTTAGACTTATTTTCCTTTTGATTCTCATCCTTCCTAATTTGCATTTCATAATCGGGCGCGTCTGTACTCATCCTTAGTATATTATCTTCGTCACGATACAGTAACGCCATTTATGTCATGCATTCTTCTTGTATATTCGCTAATACGCTCATTATATAAAATCATTTTGAATGTGTTTACAGATTTAGTGGCATTCATTGGTGACGACTACCTGCAAGAGATAATAAGCGAGTTAATTGTTTTGCAAAATTAAAGAAAAAGGACATTGTACACTGTTATACTAATTATTATACCTAATACCTATCTCAACACAAACTTTTAAAAATCAACATGATTTCAAATCATTTACGGCTAGCTAATTATAAACTTTAACCTATTTTATTCGTTACTTTGAAGTATTGATCTTTACCCTGACTCTGTATTTCTTAATTAACCCTGAAAACAATGCACCTCCGCATAATTATTAGAATTAGTACTGAAACTAAAAGTTTTTTGTATTCATTCATGAAATATATAGTATTGTACTTGTATAGCAGTTTAAATACAAAAGCTAGATAATTAAGACAATTTACATGTAGCTTGAATTAGTTTTACAAGTATTGTTTAGTTGTTATACTTATACTACTGAGTATATTTAAATCTATGGTCTTCTTACATAGCCGATGCGCGCGACTCTTCGCGGGAACAATAAAAGGTGGTTACGACATTGTTTCAGTAGAGATTAGCAAGTCTCTTCACCATCTCAATCACGGATGAGTCGAAAACCTATATGTTCAATTCAGATAAGAGTCCACTATCATTGCATTAAACTTTTGTTCGATATAAACCGTGAGCTACATCTAAATATCTTGCCTTCAATGAATTACCTATATACCTATCTTTAGTTTTTTTCACATTCGCTATGGTTGTATACCTAGTAAAGATCTTTTAATCACTACTATTCTTACAACTAGTATTCGACAGTATGTACCTACCTACTACAGAACTTAAAAAAAATAAAAGTATTGGATGTGCCTTCTACCAAAATATTATTTCTTATAACGTCTTTCTATATTGCAAATGGACGGAGAAACGAATAACAATATTAATAACAAAATGTATATAATTGACATAAAAAACACGACATCTATTATCGAATGGCGGAACTACCTAGCTATAAGATATGTATAATAATGTTTTAGTTTATACATTATTATTAACAACATATATGTATCTTTAAACCGTGTTCTGTAAGTATTTTTAAATAAAATGTAAATAATAACACAATTCAAAATTAAATGCTTGATATCGCCTGTTATAAAAAATAAGCAAAACACCAAACTACGTTGCAGGTATAGAGTAATAGGCTTGAAATAATTGCCATTTTCTTTTATTCTTTATAAATACATTTTTGAAACTATGAAAAAAGAGAAGCTTTTTCTTTTCAAGGCTTGAATTTGAATATTTATACAATATAAACCAATCTAAGGCATTAAAGCATTTCATATCTTGATTATGTATTACTGCCGAGCCGATAGAATATTTTCTTAAAAATTGTTTCAGGAACGCGGCCTGCCTTTTGACACGGTGTGTCCTTGCAGTCATTAGGATGTGCTCCATCTCCATGACAACGGACGGATGCCTTTATTTCCTCCCACTAAGATTGTTAGATATTGCGGAAAATGAATTATTAACTTTATTCGCGTTATTAGTAGGAAGTGAATAGTCATCATATTATAGGTAGGAACCTGCTGCGATGACTATTAGGTACTCATAATATATTAGGTACGTTTTGTTTCGTAAAAGGAAAGCCATTAATGAAAGTCTCATTCTTGATAAATATAAAGCTATAAATAATTGAATAAAAACAAAAACCTACGTCAGTTATTATATCAGCACCATAAAGTAAAAGAAGTAACGTTGTGACTCGTAGTACAATAATATATATACAGGGTTATTTGCAATTAGTTGGCCACCTCTTGCAGGCAGCCTCTTAACATCAATTCTACAACATTTGTTCTACGAGTTTCGTAATTCTTGATAAACAACACAAAAAAAAACAAAACAAAAATATGGTTGCCTGTAAAGTCGGTTTTACGGGCGAAGATTTACGTGACCACGTCTTTTTCTCGGTAGAATATTTATTGATATGAATATTATTAAATTGCACAATATTTTAATAATTTGAGTGATTTTGTTGAGGATAGGACGATGAAGACGATGTCACGTAAAATCATTTTATATATTATTTATTTTATATTATATTATTGATGTTATTATTTTTTACAAAATTTATTTACAGACTTTTTCGATACATCAATTAGTTGCGGAGATATCGATCATTGAAGTTATTGTTTGCTACCAGTATTTTATATATTTATTTTTTTCAGTTATAAAAAAATACTATTTCCAATTGTGTCTACCAAGTATGGTCACATGTACTGGCCTACATATTAAATAATAATAAGTACAGATAATGTTATGTGACGTCACTTCTGATTTTATATATTTTAATATTTTTAATTTTAAAGAATTAATTTGAAAATCAAAACACTTATTCAGACCGAAGGTTCAAATTTTTGCTAAATAAATTTGAAATTAATTAAAATTTGTAATTGTAAATAATGAAGTTGAAAATTAAAACATTTACTTAAATTAGATGTTAAAATTCTTGCTCAACACATTTTAAATCAAGTTTTCTTATATCTGCCACTTTTTCTTAATATTTATAATTTTAAAGAATCAATTTGAAAATCAAAACATTGCTCGGCGGACCGATCATGTTTGAGTGGGAGAGAGACGCAAGGCATTCTATGTGTGTGTGACTCATCGTTACGTTACCGGGCGTTACACTTTTTCATAAGTGACTCCCAGCTTAACCTAATTTAAGACGTCACGTCAAAAATCTTACTGCAAAAAATATATATTTATTTACTTATTTATTTATTTATTTATTCAACCATAAAATATATGTATGGGCACCAAAAATAAAACTCACTTGAAAATAGTTTATAATGTCATATACACATAAGTTAAGGAGTAAAGGACCTGAGAACCTTGACGTACGCCATGCCTCAATAGAGGTGCTACGAACACTTTCTACAATAACAGTTTGTTTCCTTATTCTAAGGTAAGACTTAAGTCATCGGAATAGGTCAAGTGAAAGTCAAGCTTATTTATTTTTATTTACATTATTTATATTATTAAAAATTTCCATTGATTAATATTTTTTACAAAAATTGTGAAAAAACATACCTACTTATATAGAATTCATAATTTGGTATTCCATGAAACATGTATACCTACACGTTAGTAAGTAATTATTCCAACTATACGTGACGTGACGTATCATAGATCATACCTTTGACAATCGTATACCTGAAGCCGAGGCCAATTTCAATTACTGTGTCTGAGCAGTAATTAATATAAGTTCGTTAGTTGCTGATCTTATGACGTGCCCACACGTGAATGACAAACTCATTAGCTTGGTACCCGAAAATCTTATTGGAAAATCTGTATATTAATGCCAAAATGTCAGTTATTATTTGTATATTATTGCAAAGGATTGAATTCCACTTAATTTAATAAACTTACCTCCACTCATAAATGTGTTTAAAAAATCACCGTTTGAATTTGAAGGCTTTGTAAGCACTCAAGTCACGCTTGGTGTAATATTAATTGTCACTGCTATACTATGTGTAGAACAATACATAGGTATATTTTTTATAATACAATATTAATATTATTCCATATCAGTATCCGGTAATTAAGGTATTACAAAACAGTAGTAAGGGACCACACGTATAATAAAAGACCGCTTTTAAATTCTCTAAGGTCCTTTAGTCAAATTTGGCCTACATTCAAATTAGTATACCATAATGTTATTAGCTTACAAGCTCTTAAAACTTAATCTATAAATGGGTTTTGACCAGTGTAACTTCAAGAAACCTAATGTTTTGACCTCAATAATAATACTGTATAATTTACTAATGGGCACATGCCTCCTTTATAATTTCTAATTTCCTTTTCCTGCCACGTGGTTTCAGTGTGGAATGGTGGGTTATATCTATGATATGTAGACCTCAGATCGTCTTCACGGGGTCGAACCGTTATCCGTAAATTTTCAAGGAAGTAGTAACAGTGCTACGCTCGAGGACCACTCCTCGTAGCGCTACAAAAGCTTTCGTTTGTATTGATGGGTCTTATATTTTTCAAGTATTGATTACATGGAAACATCTGCTAGTTCTAGAACAAAATATCCAGCAGAAGATCATGTCTAGGCTGATACTTTACTTTCTACCTTATTACTGCTAATGTCTTCACTTCTATAATAAATTAAAAGTTATTCTTTTATGTTTTGCGATTTACTTATTATTAAATAATTATTAAACTTTGGATCTCAAAATTGTTTATAATATACTTGTGCATCATCTGTTATCTACAATTTGTTCTTTTCTGTGTTCAAATATCTGCGTTGCTAGTTTGTACTATGACATTCGAAGCAGGAAGTCTCTATTTTGGGACCCAATTGATTGCAAACTCGGATTGACTACTCGTAGTCTTCTCTCTCTGATTTAACTCAACGAGCACTAACCACCTGAGGTCTTAGTGGTAGAAATGATGTTATTAAGATCATGTTAAATATTCTCTGAGAGTAACATCTACTGAATATGTAATATATTTAATCAAAGTATACATTACCTACCTACGTCTGACTCAACACAGAATTGGATGTCAACAAGGAGACTTAACACGCGCTAGTTCAATTAAGATGAATTATTTTAGATCATAAAGCACCTGTTCTTATAGTTTATTATTACATGTATATGTTATAGTTTATACGCATACGATTTTTTATAATCAATCATCATTCATAATTCATTCAATTTCTTCTCTTTCTTTTTGACCTTCTTCTTATTTATTGTATTTCATTAAGAACGAATTAAAAACATATTTGAGATAAAGTTTGTTATACTAAATGTTAAATGTGTCATTTAAGAAAAATATTAAAATTAATATAATACAGCTAGAACTATGAGCAATAAATTAGATTTAAAATTTTAGTAACAATATATATTATGCCAACAATCTACACTTATAACGTGATGTGCACATAATACTGTTTTCCATCATAATTACAGAGTTATATCCTTCTAACAAATGCATAACAACAATTCAAATTAAGATTTGTTTGTTTAACAAAAGACAAATGTATACCGAGTAACAGATATACCGTCAATAGATTTTATTTCATATGCCCGTTTTCATTCATAGACGGTTTAAAAACAAAAGTGCAGGTACATAGGTGATTATTCATCTGACTGAAACATTATAAGAAAACTACAACTCCTCAGCAATGTATGTAATATATGTAACAACATAAAACGAAAATCAAACAAAAGTTTGAATACGTACCCATATCCCATATTTCGTAGGGATGATTGAAGTCTCAGTCAAAACATTCAAAACAAACACTATTATATTAAGATCTTCTATAAAAACATCCTTCATTACTGGCCAAACAGTTTTGGTTATTTACGCTGATATTGATCACGTATTGTCTCTTATAAACCCAGGATTGTATTAATCCTCTGCGTGCGATCTGAACGCCAGGATAGCGGTGACTGACAAGCGTGCAGACTCTTGCGTCGTGGTACCTACACCAATTGTGAATCTACTTTATTTGTTAACTAGCCACGCGCTCGGAAACAATTGACGGTGTTTCGCTATTGGGTTCTGCAGAAAAGAATTGAATTTTAAATGTCAATTTGAAGATGTTTTTTAAATAATGACAGTTAAAGTTTACGTATGGGATTTAGAATTATAACTTCTAAATGTTGACAAAAACTAAAGTTGCTAAATACTATTTAGGATATATTAATTAATTTAAGAACACTTTCGTTTTGTAGATAGATTTTAGCAGATCATTATTTCAGCTCGAATACGGGTTGGGTCGACTTAAGTTCAAAGTACCAAACTCTCTCAGAAGATCATTTCGTAACAAGAGTATAGGATGGTACCCAAACCATTCCTTTTCTGTTCGTCTATCCTAATCTCCTGCATTCGAACATATTCGTCAAGGGTGGAAATGCATTTTTTCACTTTTCATATTTGCAGACTTACATGGACATCGGCACTATTTGCCACCAAGTGAACAGTCAGCTCAATTGCAATCAGTAAGAAGGTACAATATAAAGAGAGCAACATTATATCTTTTAAATATTTCTCGTAATCTACTGTACATTATGACTAATATAATTTCTTCAATGTACAATAGGTAGATTACAAAATAAATACAATTTAAAATAAACCTGCTGGTTATAAACCATAAGGTGAAATTTATGTGATTGTTGGTTAACATTTACAAACATTTAGCCGCGGGCATGTAAACTTTTAAATATTAAGTAATACAAACAATCCGAATTTTTCAGATTGTCTTATCTTAAATATAAGATACATATTGGATTGAAATTTGCCATTTTTTAAATAAATCTTGCTATTAATTTATCATAACTACTACTGATACTATTTGCTTCCCTTTTACTATATTTGCTTTGACTTTACTATACTTACTATATTTTAGGTTTGACTTTAAAATGTATTAAAATTTCAATATTTTTTTTCAAATATAAAATATATATGTCCGTTTTCGACCAAAAAATACATGTCTGTTAAGCATATAGTGGGTTAAACAGTAAACATAAAATAGAGCGAGCATGCCTTACGTACGACAAGAACTCAAAGAAAGAATAAAACGCATTTTTCCGCATCGCTTTGTGAGGATAGCGGAGTTAAAGTGGAGATTATCTGACAATGTAGACGGGATGTTGGCGTCCAAGGCAACACTTGCTAATTCTTTGTTTGACTTAAGACTAAGCATACCTACTGCTATATTTATATATCTTGGTATTAAACAAGATCAAAAATTCTTTCATTTATCGGGTACTGTTCAAATTATAATGTTTTAAGGGCCAAAAAAAAAACGGACTATGAAAAACGTTATTTGATAATAATGCTTAAATAATAATTATCAATGATTTTTTTAAATTGATATTATTAAACCAAATTGTGATGTCTGAAATATTATTACAGGTATAATAACATTCAAACAAACTGTGACCCCTGTGCAATTACGTCCTCCAGCGTGTCAACAAGACGGATTGGTTTATTCAAGAGCGAGCGATTATCAAATCAGTCCTCATTGTCAATGCTCTTTCGACTGTCACGGCCGATGCTCTTTCCGACGACCTCAGGTGCATCCCGAGGGTCCACACTGGAAATGAAAATACAACTGAGACTATTAAATAGTTAGTTCGCACCACCACTGTCACTATATAACACCGGGATTTATTACGTTATTAACAGTCAATGCCATATATCTGTTTTAATATTTTTTATTTCATTTATCCTGAACTTTTTCTTGTATTAAGTTGAATCTGAAAATAGTAGTTGTTGAAAGAAAAAAAACCTTACCTACTACAATTTTACTTCCAATTTGGTTTTAATATAGAAGATAATTGAATTTCAGGTCCTATAACTGTATTTGCATTATATTTGCAATAAACTGGTGGATCAATCAATTTTATTTTTAAGTATTTTTAAATTTCAGTAAACATCTTCAAACTGACTATACTTCTAGATGTCTCATGTGTATGATCTATCTGAGTCATGCAAATTTGCTTCCTTTGCAAAGCTCACGTTAACGCAATTTAACCAAAGCGGCATTCATGACATAAACTAGAAGTAGGATTATAAGTAACATTAATAACACATAAAAATATATATACTATATAAATAAAACAAATACATATTTTTAATCTAATTTTGTTGGTACTCACGTGACTCGAAACTGTTTTTCAGAATATTCTAGTTATTGTTTAGTATGAAATGGATTTGAGATGCGGGTTTAAGATCATTACTATTTTTCTTAATTCCATAACGTCCCTGTAAGTTGTTCTGAGCGCAAACATCTGTATCTCAAGTGTGGCCACCTTCAGTTTTATTTCTGTAAGGTATCTTTTGCATGTTTTGATATCGTTATCCAATTTGACTAACCTTTTGTTATTTTCGTCCATTTTGTTTTTAAAAATTTCATGTATTGTCATATTTTCAATAAAAGAAACACTACCAGCGATAGAGCCGCCTAGATTTATTTTCACTACTAAGAAAAAGTAAAAGATAAACGGAATCTTGAGTCATTGAGGCGTTATCTTTGTCGTGTAGATAAGAACGATGTGTACGATAATATTGTTAGTGCTGTATGTAAAATCAGTATTTTCAATTAAATATATTAACAACAAAGATCTTGTGGCGATAAAGTGTCAGCCAATGACAATAAAAACTTATATATAACCTTTTATAGTATTAAAAATGTTATATAATACAGTGAAATAAAGTTTCATATTGTTAACCGCAACCTCATCTACACTCTGACCCTCGCAATAAATCATCTATCATTTATTGTTTCTAGTTTTATTATAATATTAAACTATTTAGGTAGTTAAATTATCTTTTTAAGTTAGGTTATTAATATTTTTTTATCTCATCTATTCAAAAACATCTGCTTGGTTACCGAAAAACAGGGATTAAAACACTGCTTTAGTCCCTCCGGGATTAAAACATTCTTGAATTTCGAACGCCAATATTGAAAGGATGCGTTTCGTAATTTTCAACTCTGATAAATATTAACATTTATTTTTTTTCTAATAAACTGTTCTTATTCATAGCTTGCATTTTACTTGTTTCCTCATAGATGTGATAAAAAGCAGATTGTGCACCTCGGGACTAAAGCTACTTTAAGCTCGAGTGAGGTACTTTGAATCCCTCGCTCGCTCAGAGTTCTACATTAGAATCCTTCGCTTCGCTCTGGATTAAAAAAACACTCTCCCTTTAAAGTAGTGCTTTAGTCCCACGGTAAAAAATGTACTATTAATGCTATGTTATTTTATATTTATGTAACTACACACAGAATAGATATAAGAAATAATAATTTGAAAATGGGTTCCTACACAGTCACTGATTACTTCAAAATGAAATCTTTAGGAGCCGCAGCAGACTTCTAAAAGGAGAGTAAAAATGAGTGGCAGTACTTAGGTATACGTTCGCACGATATAAAAATCATAAAAAATATTTAACTAAAGCTAATACAAATATTTTTTTAATTTCTTATTTAAGCAATATAAATAAAACTCTGAATAAGTAAACAAACACATACAAACTCTAAATATGAGTCTACATGAAAAGATAATGTTCTATTTCCCGTATTGTGGTAGTGCTGCAGTAGTTCAGAATGGATCCGTCTGGATAATAAACACGGGTAATAATCAAATAGTGCGACAGTTTTAAAGGATAGTTAAATAAAGTAATTACATTTCGTACTGTGAGCAAGATAACCTCGTGTCCTCATCTCCTTCTTTCACCTCCGTGTGTTTTAGACTTCTCATGACTCATTCCTTAAGAATCAAGGACGTGTAAATTAAAATTATATAACGAAATCCCTAGGAAAAGGTAATTATTATAAAATAGGATAATTTTCAAAACTCATCAGAACTCCATTGAGCTATTTTATTAATTAAAATGTTACCTACTAATTTTATTAACAATAACACCAAAATTATGAAAGAACCACCAATTAAAGAATATGTGGAAGCATCTTACGGGTAATTTTGGAACCTTCCATGAACTCTTAAAAACTATCATAGTTTTAAGACGTTGTGTAGCATTATTACAATAATATTGCTTTGACTCGTACCATGAACTTTTTAAAACAATAATGTTTTATTCCTGCTTAGTGACGTAAATTAACGAATTCAAATTCAATAATATACCTTTAATTTAAGATTTAAAACCAAGAAAATCTAAGATTTCTTGCGGATATTTATTATATATGCGTATATATACTAAGCCCATGAAGGATTTCTTAACTTTTTGAAGTCGAAATTTAGGCGTTATGAGCCTATTTTTATTTCTTGTATTGATCGTATGTCTGTCGCTGTTTTTATCATAGTCGTTTAAATTTTGGCGTATATGTATAGTAATACAATAAAAATGTATTGAGTGACCGTAAGAATATCGATTTCTTTAAAAACATCTCTTAGGGGGTCTCTAGCTTTTAAGTTACAAATAGCCCGTATAGCTCGTTTTTGTTTGAGCTAAGTTTGCTTGCGAGTGTCGAGAGATGGGGGTTCCACTGGAGCTTTCTATTTAAAGTTATACCTAAGAAACTTGTCGAGTCAGTCAGTTCTAACATTTCATTGTTAAGTAATAAACTACAATTTTGACTTGTTACATTCGGAAGTGTAAATTCCATGCATTTAATTTTCATAGTGTTTAATACCAAATTATTGATTTCGAACTAAAGAAGAATATGTGACAGAGCACAGTTAACTTTGTCAAAATTAGCTTTATTAAGATCAACTTTAAAAATAAGCGAAATATCATCAGCAAAAAGTACAATGTCACATAGTTCTTTTACGTAAAAGGGCAAATCAATAATATAGAGTAAAAATAAGAAAGGGCCTAGAATAGATCTTTGTGGAACACCCATTTTAGGTGAGATCCAACTGATTTACAGTTATTTACATCAACCGTCTGAACTCTTTGATTCAAGTAAGAGGCAATAAGATCAAGCGCAGCACTACGCATACCAATGCTTTTTCTATTCCTGCAATAGGAGGAAATGAGACATAAGTTTTATTTCGTATAGCGGCATCTCTTTTACACCATGTTGTTAATTTTATTCTTTAACACGCGCTTATTAAAATAAATTATAATATTTTATAATTTTTTTTATTTGAAAAGTATTAAAAATAAAAGAAACACCTTTTATATTCTATGCTGCTTTGAGAGTTCATGAAATCCCCCTAGAATCTAAAAAAAAGCACGATGTCTTAATAACAGTATTAATCAATTCCTTTAACACATTGAGGGTACTATTCTTGTGTTCCTTGAATTTTCATGGTAGGGTAGGGCGGGGCTAGTTGAGCAGTTTTTCACTTAATCGGTTATAGTTCCTCAACGATAATTCGTAATGGCTTATGATGCATACTGATGGACGAGTAATTTATCCCTTAGCTTAGTTTCCATAATAATTTATGTCTAATAATTCGAATTTGGAAGCTACATGTATTTTAATGCGGAAAGTCAAGTATGCTCAACTTACCCCATATGTGAGGTAAGTTGAGCAAGGGTATGGGGCTAATTGAGCACTTAGAAAGTTTACCCAAATCATAGGTCCTATGTTAGGTAGACTTACAATAAAATTCTATTTTGTATTGTATTTACAGCTTATAGTGACAAAATCAAATCTAATCAATCTAAAATCAAATCTAAAATCAAATCTAAAAGTAGATTGCTTGGAAAAATGAGGTAAAAACAGAATCGTTCCTAGCTTAGCTTAACTATTGGAATCAGACTTTAATATTTATGTAATTATTTTCAACATAGCTTATAAAATATTTTTTTTAAGAAATCATTGAGTCACGTAGGCCGTTCTTTTTGGGCCATCTTATTTACAGTCCAAGAGGGTGGAACTTTATCGCCAAATGCCAGCACTCTCAAAGGCGTCGGACGTCGTATGGACGTATCACCTTCATTTAATGTCTTTAAAAACCTTGATAATGTCATTTCCCTCTTCACTCACAGCTTTGGCAGACCCATTTAAGTCTTGACATTTAAGTCCTCATGGTAAAAAAAAACGAAAAATTTTTTTCATCGTGGGGATAGTTGGGCAAATGTAACTCAACTAACCCCAACCCGAAATTTTAAAGCAATAGTGAATTAATAAAAAACTGGTTAGAATTATATCCGGATTCTCTTTAAATATCAAAACTGCAATAAATTTACCTTAGATTAACACTTGCCTGATTGAAAACGGATGAAATTTGAGTATCACAGACTAAATATCCCGGCTTAGGATGATTTTACTTTTTAATAACAAAATAAACAATGCGCTTGGGTACTTTTCTCAGGGGCCCAGTGGCTACTTTTGTTCTAGGGATGAGTTCCTTTCCCGGAACCCCTTCTTTTCGCTATATGTTGCGTTCGCGTGCGGTGGATAGTTTTCGAGATGTTTTGATTGCCCAACTTACCCATACGCTCAACTAGTCCCGCCCTACCCTACCTTAAATTCACTCGCTCTCTTTTCATTCGATCCCCTTAATTTAACACTAGTCTTGGCCAAGCAGTAATATTATGAATTTAGTAAAGAGCTATTAAATGGCTTAAAAGGCATCTGTTTAACAGATCACCAGTTGTTGAATTCACCCACGAAGTTAGTTTTTCCTTCGTCACCTTCCAAGGCAGCCTCAAATACGTTGCAACTAAATTCTGGAACATTATTTGTAATACACAATATTTATTATTTGATTTTCAGACAAAACCAACTGGTTGATCATAATTTAATCAACTTATCGTTACGCTACGTCCAGGTAAGTAAGTAAGTGAGGTGTTAGATCTATAGGTATAGACGTAAAACAGGTATAGAATACCAGAGTTGCTGACCAATTTGGAAGAGATATGTATTTTTAGTATTTGTTTATATATTCCTTCTTGGTTGATTTTTTTTACTTATATTCTCAGTAAATTCATAAATTATTTTATGCAGCATTAGACCTTTTTTTTTATTATGCCTATTATACCTTAAAAGACCAATACTAGTAGGGTTGTCAACTTTTTATGACGAAAAAAAAGTATAAAATGTGATGTTTGAATAGGTAAAAAAAAGTATTTGAAAGAAAAATAAAATATTTATAAACTTTATGCCTATTTGCCTTTATGCATATTTTTATTGCCTTAAAAACGTATTTATAGTGCTTTTAGCACAAGCTTAATTTTTAACTTTTTTAAATGTTTCAAAGTTTGTTTGACTATCAACATTGAAATTTAAATAAATTAACATTTCGTTTCTAATTAAATTTGTTATCATTTCAAAATGTTCAAATTAAATCTCATTCTTCAAAGACATGCTAGGAAGTATGGAAAGTCAGTTACTGTCGCTAAAACCAAACCATTTTTAGCCCGCAACTCAAAAAGAGGGGTGTCATAAGTTTGATCTGTCGATCTGTGTATCTGGATGTCTGTCTGTGGCATTCTAGCAGCCAAACGCGTGGACGAATATTGTGGTTTTTTTAATCGAAAGCCTGGTTCGTCGAAATGGTTCTTAACTATATTTTGTTGTAATAGAAACAGGCGTCCCCAAGATATTGAGGCTTTATTGCTGTGCGTGAAAGGTTCTTATGCAATATTATATAGAAATATAATAGTATATATATAGAAATACTTAAGCAAGTAAATGAGAAAATAAAGTATATAATATTATTATGTACGTATTGAAGTTGTTGCGGGGGTGGGGGGAGGTGGGCGCTGAATAAAGGAAGAAATTAAAATGAAAAAAGTTACCATGGCAAATAAAGAAATTACGATATCGAATCGTGTAGTCTAGGTCTAGACCTAATAATATTAATTATTGAGGCCTAGGCCTCAATAATAAACTTCGTAAATTTGACACCATCGCCAACGTACGTACAACGGTCTCCCGGACGCAACGACTCCAGTAAGTCCGTAATAATATTATTTTTATTCTTTTTGAGGTCCTTTTGTATCGGGGGTTTTTTAATTTTTAAATATTTTTTTTTGTCATATAATTTCAGCTCCTATCAATATAAAGTGAAAGAATACTCAATACTGATAACTTTATTAAATATATCGGGTGATGACATGATCTTCCCATTGACATTTGACTAAATGAATGAAATGTTAGATACATTTCGTTTATTAATTATAAATCGTTTCGATCATCTCTTTCTATTCATATGCTAAGTAGTTAAATACATTTCTATAAATCCCATAATGAGTATTTTGTTCTATACATCGCAGTAGAGCTTAGAAATAAACAATTTTCACATACTTTATTTGCATTCAAAAGGTTAAAGTATAATTACCAGAAATAAAGTATTATACTTTATTATAAAGTATGGTTGGCAACCCTAAATGCTAGCCACTTTTTTATTTTCTTTGAGAACAATATGTGATTTTTATAACTGAAACATTGAATACTTATAACTTTTAAATATGCCGAATCGCCTTGTAAGTAGGTTCAAAATAATATCCTATATCGATTTGGTTACGTACGTAAGGAGAATAAGTAAAAAAAGGGGAATTGAGGCGTCTTAGTTGGATATTGATCCGTCCTAAAATTATTTTTAGACGCCATCTGTAGATTTTTACGTGGAAATTGGAGAATTCTTTGCAGTAAAAAGTATCATATGTCATGTTTTTGCAGACAATAAATTGTCAATTTTTATCTTTTAGCTATTTAGTGTTGCCTGAACAAATAAAAAGTTAAACATAAAAACTATGGTAACTCATGTAGGCTTGCTTATGCAATAACCTCAGAACAATAACTAAAGCATGGAAGTAGCCTAACTTTGAAGACTTAATTGTGCGTAACAGTTTTCCACTTTTTTCATACTGTGAAAACATAATGATGAAAGAAACAAATTTAAAGTTGTCAGAACAGTAAAATGTACAATTATAAATGACATAATGGTCACCCAAATGGTACCATTATGTCATTTATATAACCATTATGATGGTAAATTGGAAAGTATAATTCATATTTGACTTATTAGGTATGGACAATTTTTACACATTTTGGTTGTGTTTGATGTCGGCTGTCAGTAGTGTGTTCTTGATTAGTTTTATTTACGAATTCATATAGTTATTTACATTTTTTTCCGTTTCGTTGAGAGAAAATATAACCTAATAGCAAGAGCTATGTCCTTCATTATGAGGGGATGTAAATCCCATTCTTCCCGGAAAGAAAATTAAGTTCAAAAGTAATTAATCATTTTCTTCGTTGCAATACAACTATTTGTGTTTTTTTAAGTGGTTTACAAACTATAAAGAGAAAATGGTCCTAGGGCACAATTATAAGACTGCTATATGCAATATTTTTTACGATATTTGATCATTTTAAAGTTTTGTGTACATTTTTACAAAAGTGTTGTAAAAAGCACAGTTATAGATAATTTGATCCAGTGTTATTCTAATAAATTCTGCAACATTTATATTATATATCCATGGATTATTATTCTAGATTTCCCAAGGACTATAGAATTATGGATGGACACGATTGCACAGAAAAAAATGGGAATGGAAACATTTTATAAGTAGTAAAGAAAAATATGGCTGTAGTTTTATTGTAATTTATTTGTCATTTCTTTTATAAGAGAGTACATTTTCAATAAATGTTTTTGATTTGGTATTTTTAGTTTATTTGTCGCATTTATTATTTTATTTACCACCCAAGTCATTTTCTAGAACGAAATACAACTAAACGTTATCGCACGTTTAATGATAGCACGTTTAGATGTATCTCGTTCTAGCAAGTGATTGAAAGCACCTAACCACTAACCAGCCTTTTAAAAACGGTAGGTACGACCATAGAAATAAAGATCACTATCGATAACGCAAATAAGTTTACACAATGTCACATCACTAGAAAAAAATATGTTGTCTACGGCAGTGTACGCTTTAAAAATATCCTTCTATGCTTTAGTTATTATTCTGAGGCAATAACACATTTGTTTCCGTAAAAAGGAATGACAGATCGAATAATTATTTGACAATCAGTTTCGCCAACAGTAGAAATAGTAACAAAATTGACAAAAGTGAGCTGTCATTTTTCTATCCATCGAAGAAATCATCATAGTTGGTTTTTTAAACAAAACTTTGCTTGCTGGTAACGTTAATAAATATTAAACATGTTTCGAGCTAGTAATTTTGACAAATTATTGGGTAAGAACCATTAAAATCAATGTTTTTTGGTGTTTTAGGAAATCGAAAGCGTAATAAATATGTCATTATTTTCACCTTTTTATTTAGCCAAAGATTCTATTTGATTTACAAGACTTTCTATTTTAATGAATAAGAATATAAGCTTATTGATTTGTTTTATTGTAAAAAGTTTCTGTAAAATATATTTTTTTGTAATGGTAAGTGAAAATGCAACATCTATTGTTATGTTGAAATATTTTTTGATTTGTTCTAGATAAAGCGACAAGTAATCTACGCTTAGACCCTGATTGGCCCTCTATCTTGCAAATCTGTGATTTAATTAGACAAAATGACTGTTCGTGAGTAACCATATGCTGAGCACTCAGCATAACTTTACATCTATTTTAATAAGAATGATAAATTCAATGTCATATCAATTTTGTTAGCCTGTAAAATTGTATTCTTTTTAGACCAAAATATGCCGTAGCTGCAGTTAAAAAGAAGCTCTACTCACAGAATCCCTACCAGGCTATGTTTGCTCTCCTAACACTTGAGAGTATTGTAAAAAATTGTGGTGAGTTTTTCAAATAATAAATATAACTAATGATTAAACACTCAAAGTTTCTGATCAAGGATGACTTAATCCTGAATTTGATAATTTAAAAGATAAATATGCAAGTAACTTGTAAGCTTATTTATACTGCGGTTGATGGAGTAGTTGTTTTTTTTTTGGAAAAATCTTTTATAGTCTTATAAAAACAAAAAATATTAGAACACCTTTTTTATCAAGTTAGTCTATCTCTATATAAAGTATATTTTTTACTTTCTATAGGATCTGGTGTTCACGACGAGGTTGCATCTAAAGCCTTCTGTGAAACGCTCCGTGATATTGTTAAAACAACTCAGCATGAAAACTTGAAGACAAAGATATTGGAATTAATACAAGCTTGGGCATTTGCGTTCAGGAACTCGCCGAAATATAGAGCTGTGCAGGTATGTATAGCAAGTTTGATTAAAAAACTGTATCATTTTCTACTGCTCATATTAAAATATTAACTATTATTCTAGTGAATGTATTCTATTTATCTATACAACTATCAACCATCACAGTTCAGCATTAGTTCAAAACTTATAAACAAATAATATTAAATTTATATAGCTATTAATAGTTGACATTATTCATGCTTTCAAGTAAACATTTATTAGGGTAATATTGATGTAGCAGTAAGAGATAACCAGAGTAAACAGTAAGCTCACAAATATTAGATTATTTATTTTTAATCTATATAATTTTATATCATAACCTTATGAACTGAGTGTCATAAATAACAAAATTGACATTCAATAAATTGTTTATTGGACTTAAATATTAAATTTCTTCAATATGTATGTACAATAATATTATCAATAATAATAAGTAATATTTTTATCAAGGTTTTTCTTTAGTATGAAAATAAAGGCTTTTAAGGTCAATCATTTGCAAGACGAATGTGAATATTTGACAACAATTGGAGTTAAGGCATTATTGTAATAAATGAAACAGTATTAATAAATATTACACATAGTTTTTATGTCTGTTGCTGTGTTGCTAAGATCTCTGATATTTGTATATATGTGTCTTTTATTAGAGACTGTCTATGAATTATGTCACACCTTAAAGGGGTGGAAATGTCCTACAGATGTGTGTAAGTGTGTAGATGCCAGGGTTAGTGCAGGTGAAGGTGTAATCATCAACTTATATATTTTTTTATTTTATTTTGGGCCCAGAGAATAAAACATTCCATAAGTATGAAATCTACTTCTCTTGCATCTCTGTCTTAACTAATTATTACTTCCAGTTACTCAATTAACACTTGATCTATTTGTTCTTGCTCCTGTTGACGCCCCGACGTTTGATAATGGCCTTGTATTAATATTGTACAATATAAAGTCTTAGTAGCCTTAAAGTTAAACTAAGTTTACTCAAAACGATTTGTTTTTTATCATATAAAGTCGCCCGGCATAAAAGATTGCCGAAGATGTTAATATTTCCATAATTATTTATTACGTAAGTGAGTAAGTAACGATTATCAAATATTTATAATACATTTTTTTAAATAAAAACTATTTTGAACCCATTAAGCTCGTCCATAATTATTAGATTAAAATTTTAAATTTAATGACGTTTTGATTACTTAGCAGTAATCGTGTTCTTGGGAAGACGAGACGACGATGTCTGTCAGTAAGTCAGTTAATTAGTCATCTAGCTCCAACGGTTTTGTAAAATCCCAGGTAAAGAGTTCAGGATGAACATAAAACACACTAACAGTATCGTAAGATGTCACAGTGCGGTCACAGACTTATAGGATTCTACATTGTTCATAAGTGTTATGTTACAATCTCCAACCATCCTCTTTGTTAAAATTAAGATGTTTTTAACGATCAAGGCCTCGTGAATAATTCCTAGCATCACTCCTTAGCAAGGATTTGTGGTTTATCAAATCATAGTGCTTGGGCTTGTCTATGGTATGGGTTGCTGACTTCGATGTACGTCTATATTTGATTTCGGAGATGTGTTCCCTAACTCTTTTATTTTTTCTCCATTTTGTTTAACCTACGTATGACAATGGCAGCCAAGTTTTTATACTCCGGTACATTGCAAAGAAATCTTACTTGCAATTGGTCTCACGAAGTGGCTCACTATACGGAAGTATGTAGTTCTTGAAGAAACCCTTATATTACAAGATATTGCCAATTCTGTCAGTAACAACTGTACACCAAACCATATAGTAGTAGAGACGGTTATCGCTCATCTGTGGGTGACTTGATGTGGCTTCTGCGATGCTGGTGAGGTGCGTTGACGTGCTTGTTAACCAAAGCATACTTTTGAGTTATCCCTTTTGGTGGTCAGTCTTACAGATGTGTGGATTTCTCTGAAACAAAAAATTACCTATATCTGGTTAGAGTTGTGGTGGGATTTACCATTGGCCTACTTAGCTGTACCTATGTGTATCCTATATGTGGGTTTCGTACAAACACTGTTTCCTAATGTGTTGTCAGGATTCTTGGTTATAGAAATATCAAAGAAAGCTAATAATAATAATAATATCAGGACAAATTACACACATTGATCTAACCCCTAAGTAAGCAAATTATTTGCTTGTGTTAAGGGTGTTAGACAACGATACAAATACATAGAAATACACATATAAATACTGAAAATATATTTAATAAACGACCAAACCCAGAAACAGACATTTATGCTCATCACATAAAATGCCTGTCTCCGCCGGGAATCGAACCCGAGCCCCATTGCGCCGTGACACGTTAGGCGTCTGCGCTAACCACTCGACCAACGGGGCGGTAAATGAATATATAATGAATTATTTGACTCTCACTCCATTGTAAATTGTATTTCATTATTAATAGAATTAAGGTGTTTTAAAAAAACAGATGTTTTATAACTAAGTAGTATTGTGAAGGTGTCATCTACGTACCGTTTAAAGATCTTCAGCATAGCGGATGCATAAAGAGCCACTCAACTCAACTTGTATATAGAACTCATCAACTCATATTAAATAGCCAGACGTTAGGCAATGTTTGAAAAATTCGGCATATTCTATAAGCATGTTATTATCCTCCAGCTTTCTTTTGATCATTTAAATGCAGTCAATCGCTGGTAATCCAGTTGGTTGGCAGTACTATACTTATGGTGTGGATTCTATATACCTACTGGTATGATCCTTGACGTGTGTTTAGCCAGTTTATATGTGGTTGTGTCAATGGATGACGATAGGAAGTATGGGGGCCTTTTGTTTAAATATTTTACATGATAACTGAAGTGAAAATGAAACGTAGCGTTAAATTATAATTACCTTTAAACTTTATTTAAAAGTAAATCTCATAAAACGAAACTAACATTTTTATTTTAATGTGTAGTACTCGTGAATATTCAAGAAAGTCCTACATATATTTTGTTGAAAATTAAAAAAAATATCCTGAATTTTGTAACAGTTTCCAAAATTATGATATTTTCAAAAATGAATTATAGTTGTGTTACTGTAATATTCAAATATACTATGTACTTGTATTCAAGTATACTTTAAAGTTAAATTGGTTTTTATTCATTTATTAATAGTTAATTAGCTAGTAGTTGAGATAAGCTCAATACTAGCTTATTAAGCTAAGCTCTAATTAAGGTAAGCTCAGTCTGACAACAGCAATCAATCTATAATTTGGTTGATTGTTGATGACATGGCCTATCACAGATTTTTATATATGTATTATTATATCCTTAAAAACTCACCAGAACCGTAGCACTCGATTAAAATGACAATTACATGTAATTACAGAGGAGTTCGATGACATAGAATGCATGTGACCAACAACACAAAGCTTCGCTCTTCACTCGCTGAAAATACTTGTGCTTCCAATATTTTCAGCGGTGGCCTGCATCTTTTTCCCTATTCGTATCCGGCCGAATTATTCGATTTTGGTGACAAATATATTCGGCTCGAGTATTTCTATTATCGTGGCTACTCGACACAATAAAGAACTAAAAGACTAAACTAAGATTTATGTCATATTATAAGTTAAAGAAATCCTATAAATAATGTGTTGAATAAAGCTCAATAATATAAAATAATTAAGATTCAAATCAACATTTATTACAAAACGTATCAAGTACTTACACATATAATTTATTTTATTATTTCTAACCTACAATTAGTATTTAGTATAGTCAACATTTATTTTTAACCTTAAATCAGCATCTATTTTTAAACCTCAATATAATATTTTTAAACCACAAATTAACATATTTATTCATCTAGCCAGCAGCCATACGTACCGTACCTACATGTTAGGGCCCGTTTATGACTAACAATAAATGGTAAACCGAATAATTCGGCCGAATATTGTTTTCAGTACAGGTTGAACCAAATAGTAGGTATTCGGTTATTCGGTGAAACCGCTATTTGGCGCATGTCTAATTATACATAATATAAATAATTATACATAACTGAATATATTTTTTATCCTTTTTAGACGTTTTTTGTATCGTTTAATTTTTATTTTCTGATTTATTTTACTTTTTCTATTTTGTACTAATAGAGCCCACGAACACTCTAATTTCACTTGTTTAGGTTTTTACTATCAATATTGCATAAGAACCAGCACCAATAAAAGCTTAATATCTTGAAGACGCCTGTTTTATTTAGATCAAACATGGCTAAGAATCATCTCGATAAAGCCAGACTTTCGATTAAAAAAAACCGCATTCAAGTTTGGTCCGTCCACGAGGTTGGCTGCTACGAAGCCACAGACAAACATACAGATACACAGGTCAAACTTATAACACCCCTCTTTTTGGGTCGGGGGTTAAAAACCTTAAAATGGCCGGAGCTGCCTATGACTTTTAACTAATATTTGTGAAAATGGCATTGTAGCCAACTTAGGGGCCCCTAAATTTAGGGAGAAAATAAACGCTCCGGGGTTTTTAAGAGGACAAAATGTTTAGGAGTTTTGTTTAGAGGTTTTTAAATTTCGTTAAATATTTGAAAAGAAAACGTATTATAGGTATAATTTTCATACAAAGTTGTAATTGCTTACCCGCTGCTGTTGCTGCAACAGCTTTTGGTTATTGACATTTGACTGATAACATTGAATTAAAATTTCAAAAACGTCATGTTAATTTCAAGAGGAATGTTATAAATTAAGTTAAAACTTAAATGATGGTAAAGAATCCACATAATTTGTTTGTTATATTTGTAGTTTAGGGATTTATTAGGAGTTTTATTGATTACTTTTAGGGGGAAAAAAAACAGGTTTTCACAACACTGGAAAGTGGTTATTGGTTTCTAAACCAATAACCACTCGACAATCCGACGACCGACCGACGACGACCAAAATCGACATTAGTTGCTTAGTGTGGAAAAAAGATTAGGGGTACAGCTGCGAAAAGAAAACTTGTTATACTACATATTTATTATGTATTTATATACGTACTCGTAGGTATATTATATAACCTCATCTGTCGTTAACATTTTATAAATATTTCTTATTATAGCGCTTGTCACAAACTCGCGAAATCCACGAACAATGAGATATTCTTATAGTATACTATATAAAAAAACACATCCTATAAAAAAATACTTTAAGGTGTAATATTTTTGTATTAATATTTATCCCTGGAACTATAACAAACCGCAATCATAATATCTTTAACTGTATCAATGTTTTTATTGATCTCTGGTTTGTATAATCTAATTATGAGCTCACTGGCTACGCCTCGCCTTAGAAATATACTCCCACTAATAAGTTACAGTAATGCTCTGCAAAGTTAAAATATTTCATTGTTAATTACATAAATATTGGTACAAGTTATACAGTGTTTATTTTATTATATATCCAGTCATAAATCAATTTATTGTGTCTGTGGAGTCAATGACCGCATCAACATTAAGTAGGTGTTGTTATAAGTAATTAAATGCCTCATTATTAATAGTAACTCATAGTATCAGTATTTATTTAAATATTACAGACACATTCAGAAAAACATCACTAAAAACAATCGACGATGTTTCATACCTACAAAACGTAATTGTGGTTAAGCGAAAATGACGTTTTAGATTCATTATCATATTATCAGTCACTACCTTGTCACAAATGAGTCATGTCTCAGTCTCAACAAAACATTTTTATTGTTAAGTTAAAACATTTGTCTTTATGTACTTTTGCTTTCTTTATCAATTTATTTTATAAATCTCTTTAAAACTTGTTACCAGGATACAGTGAATATACTCAAAGCTGAAGGACACAAATTTCCAGCGCAGAAAGAGTCAGATGCAATGTTTTCTGCTGATACTGCTCCTGAATGGGCTGACGGAGAAGTCTGTCATAGGTTAGCTGTTATTACCTGTTTGTTATCTTAAAATGTTTCTTTATTGCTAAAGTCGTTTTTAAAAAAATAAACAACAATGAAAATGTTTGTCTAATGGTTTCAAAATAATTGACTATTTATTTAGATGCCGAGTTGCTTTTTCTCTAATGGTCCGTCGGCACCATTGCCGAGCTTGTGGCCAAGTGTTTTGTCAGCAATGCAGCTCCAAGACTTCAACATTACCAAAGTTTGGCATCGAGAAAGAAGTAAGGAACTTATTAGGTTACTTTATCTAAGCCAACAGTTTTAATAATTGTTTCAGTGAATCAATTTTATTTTTTTTAAGGTTAGAGTCTGTGAGGCCTGTTTTGATAAAGTTAGCCGTCCACCTTCCTCTACAGCAAAATTGGAAATTGTTGACACTGCTAATGACTATGGGCCAGCTCCACCCCAAGTAAGTTGCATATACAATATTATATTAACAACAATTACAACTAGGTACTATTTTTTCTAGATTTGTTAAAAATATGATAATACTTACCTATATTTTTGATTCATTAGTAACTACATTATTAATATGAAATAATACATTTCAATAAAACACTTACTTTTGCTTAAAAATATACTTTATTTATGCTATGAACTACCGAATTACTGACTTTCATACGAGTCCCCAGGCATTTCACCTCCTGGTACTAACATGGCTATATTATTTCCATTAAGAAGAATTTGATCTAATTTTGTAATTTTTCTTCCTTCTGGTGTCGATTCATATTCCGTAACATCGTCTAGTAACATATTTACAAAATCATCAAATCCCTGTAACGTTCCCACCATTTCTTTGTCGTTTTTCATGATAATATGAATTCGCGACCCAATACATTTATCAACCAATTCTAAAGGTAACAAGGTATTTGGGTTTGGTAGTGCTTGTGCCATGTTTTTTTACTTCACTTAATGGATCAATTTTACGCTATTTTTATATAGAAACGAAGAATTTGGATTAGTAAAGAATGACTTGACGCTGCAGTGTGACAATTGACAAATGTCAAATGTCAGTTCGGCTTCGCAATTTCACTGTCTATCACTTAGCGACCAATTGATCTATGAATATCTTTGATATAACAGTTATTTTAATATTATATTTTTGTTTTGAGCGTTTTATGCATATTTTTAATTAAAATTGTATTTTTAATATATATTGTACTTTATTTCGTTATTGAAATAAACAATAAAATCTTAATAGGCTGGAACCCAGTGCTTTCAAGCTAGTAATAAGAAAAAGTTGAAAACAATGACAAATGACAGCAGTTTTTATTTCAAATCGGTTTGAATTAACGGCTCAACAATAGTTCACGGAAATTGATAATAGCTTTCAAACCTTTGAGTGTTTTTGGAATATCAAGATGTCAAGAAACTATATTACGAGATATCGAGGTGAAGTGTATTATACGCCAAGTGGAAAATTACATGTTAAAGATGAACCAGTCACACCAATTGAAGAAGATTTTGGTGATCACTATAATTTGGATTATTGCCTTACAGACAACTATGCTATGAAAAAATCGTTGTCCATGAATGATATAGCTGCACTCAAAGAAGAGTTAAAGGAAGAGGAAACTTCTAATAAAGATGATATGTACTCTAAACATAGGAAGCATTATGAAGTACAAGTACTTTCCAAAACAAAGTTTGTTTCTATGGCTGAAGCTATCTATCACTATCAAAGAGATACACCTGATAGGTTTCATTCAACTAAACGGCGAATATTTCGTCCTCAAAGCAACACAGGACATTCTGGATTAACAGTGCCCCAGTCACCTATGTTAAGATGCAAAGCTCGATCACGCCCTCAACACATCTTGTCTCAAAAACAAAAGGAAGAAATGGAAATAGAAGAAATTAAAAAGTTCAAAATCAAGGCCAACCCTATTCCAAAATGTGTGATTGAAGGTTCTAAGAATTTACCAGAAGTACCTAGAAAACCTGTTACTGTTCCAGAACCTTTTAAATTGACAGAAATTCCCAAAAAAAATACCCAACTCAATTCTCCTGGACAGGTTCATAATTTTAAGGCACGTCCAGTTCCTAAACATATACTTGAGAGACCTCATATTCCTATTAAGCTGCCTCCACCATCAATCAAACCAGTTAGTCCCAAATTTCATTACAAGCGTGCTAATTCTGCAGATAATCTGAAACAAGATCAACTCGCTAATGCTAAAAAGTCAGAGAAACTTGAAAAAAATGTACAACGTCATGGACCTGTCAAACTAGAACCATTCTCATTTGAAAAAAGGGATGAAGAGTTAAAGAAAAGAAGAGAAGAAAGAATTAAACGACAAATGGAAGAAGAACGTCGACTTGCAACTCAGTTCAAAGCACAGCCCTTACCTGCTGCTGTTAAGAAAAGGATGCAGAGTGTTATTCCTAGTCATCCCTCTGATACCTCATCAGAAAATAAGGAAAATCAAAATCTTATTAAATTCGAAGCAAAGCCACCAAATGTTCTTTACAAAGAACCTTTTAAGCCAATTCTTCAGTCAGTTCAAGTTATCAAACCTGCACCATTTGATCTTACCACTTCCAAACGAGCTGTAGAAAGGGAACTTTTTGATAAACAGTTAAAAGAAAAAGAGGATGAGAATGCTAGATTGAGACAACAAAAAGAGAGGGAGCAAAGAGAAGCTGAGCAGAAAGCTGTTGCCCTATTAAGAGCCAAACTGGTTCATCATGCTAAACCAGTGCCCCCATTACATCCTTTTGTTCCTGACAAGTCTGAAGCAGCTCTCACAGTTCCTGAAACTCCTACATTTATTAGGCGAATGAAGCAACTTAACTTGTAAAATATTTCAGATTTTATCAATCATGACTGCTTTTTAGATTAATTTAGGTTGTAATGACTTTCTTTTATATTGTACTGACATTTTAAATTATAATGGACTGCAACTCTTATTTGAATATAAATGTTAATAACTATCTTGTTTTATTTCAAACTTAAAATAGCAATTTATTTGTATATAATATATAATTTTCTATTCAAAATATCATTATTATATGTCTTAATATATGAACTTCTTACATTATTATTACACCAAAATATTTAAAAATTAAATAAGGTGTTAACTTCATTTTATTAACTATTCACAAATTATTCTGACAATAATTTGACTTGTAACAAAATTTATCACGAGAGACTGACCCTATTTATTCTTATCTTATCCATTTTATTTTATTACCAAAGGTTATTTAATATAAAGTTTGTTCTGAATTGTTTAAAAAAAAAATCTAAATTTATTATAATTTCTATGTGCTTATTGTTTAAAAAACACTTTATTTAATGACACTAATAGTAAACTAAACATTAAAGTAGTTTTATTTTCAGGTACTTACTAAAAAAAATTGAAAAACTTATCTAATAATAATAATAATAATATATGTTTGTAATCTATTTTTGTCCCTAACTTTAGAAACGACCCGGAAAGTCCGCCGAAGAACTCCAAGAGGAGGAGGAGTTACAACTAGCCCTGGCTCTCAGCCAGTCTGAAGCTGAACATAAAGAAAAAGAACGCAAATCAAGGCCTTATATTGCTCCGGAACCATCAACGCTACACCCGACAAGTAAAGCCTTCTAGAAAATATTTTTTTTTGAGATCTATCTCATAATATATATTTTTTTTATTTAAAAAAAATATAATAATTCGAAGACACACACACCCGGGGGACACAGGTTGGAGCCCCGCTTGTGTGGAAGAATTTTTCATTCAAATGTTGGATTAAAAAAATATTGTGGGTAACATAACCAAAAAAATATAAATGTTTTTTATCCAGTTTCTCCTACACCATCATCAGTCAGTGCATCCCCCGAGCACAGCACGGCCAACTCTGAGCTGTCTCGCTACTTGGACAGGAACTACTGGGAACAGAGACTCTCCAGGGACCCCGCCGCTCCCACCGCGCCCTCCTCACACGCCACCAACGAGACACCCGATGTATGTACCACCTCACTTTATAAATATGTTACATCATATGATAAAAAAGTGCATTTCTATTGTACATATTAGGAAAAAACTATTCTTACGTGATATCTTATATTACAGCAAGACTTCACAAAACCTTCGACAACTAAGGCACAAGAAGACGAGGCAGAGGATAAGGAAATTGATGACTTTGTCGAAACACTAAAATCACAAGTCGAGATTTTTGTAAATAGAATGAAAAGTAACTCTTCCCGGTAAGTTAATGTACATTATTAATCCTCAATATTGCCAATTATTGAGATTGATGAACAACAAAATAATATATTTAGTTAAATGTGTGTAATTGATTGTTCAGCGGCCGGTCCATCGCCAACGACACCTCCGTACAGACGTTGTTCATGAATATAACGGCGATGCACTCCAAGCTGCTGAGATACATCCAGCAGCAGGACGATAAGAGAGTCTACTTGGAGAGTCTGCAGGTTACTAACTAACTCACTAACTTTACACAGTATAGAGCTAAGTCGCTTCCCGCCGTCTGTCGCTATGTATGCTTACATCTTTTAAACTACCAAACGGATTTGGACGCGTTTTTTTTATATATAAAGTGATGCAAGTGGAAGGTTTATATAATATATAATATAACACATATATTTTAGTTCAGAGAAGAAGACAATTCAAAGATTAGTAATGTGATGTTGCAACAAACATATTTTTGTGCTCTTAAATCACAATAGATGACTTAATATTAAGATATTTGGCAAATTAATGTACTACGGAAATATCTTTTAAACATCACTATGAAAGTCCACAATGGTTTATATATTACAATTTTTTTTTTTTTTTTTTTTTTTTTATGTCAGGACAAATAACACGCGTTGATCTAACCCCTAAGTAAGCAAATTATTTGCTTGTGGTAAGGGTGTTAGACAACGATACAAATACATAGAAATACACATATAAATACTGAAAATATATTTAATAAACGACCAAACCCAGAAACAGACATCTATGCTCATCACATAAATGCCTATCTCCGCCGGGAATCGAACCCGAGCCCCATTTCGCCGTGACACGTTAGGCGTATGCGCTAACCACTCGACCAACGGGGCGGTAAAATGCTATTTACCATGATTTTTATACAATAATTATTTCTTATCTAATTAAATGCATTGCATATGTAGATCGATACTGCCTTTAACAGAATTTCATTAAAATTGATATCTTAGAAGATATCGGAGATTAATAATAAGGCAGGCAGGAGGCACATCGTAAATATTGTTCGGGTTCGATTCCCGGCACAGATAGGCATTTATGTGATGAGCATAGATGTCTGCGTTTCTGGGTTTGGTCGTTTATTAAATATATTCTCAGTATTTATATGTGTATTTCTATGTATTTGTATCGTTGTCTAACACCCTTAACACAAGCAAATAATTTGCTTACTTAGGGGTTAGATCAATGTGTGTAATTTGTCCTGATATTATATTATTATTATTGTATACAAGGACATCCGCTAGTACAAACTCAATATCGATCAGTCTTCAGTGGCCCATATCGGGACATCGCGCCCGTGTGAAGCCGAGGCGGGTCGCTAACATTATTATAAAACTAAAGCTACTTACTCTATAAGATGCGTTTTTGCTATTCATATCATGCCAAGTTGACCTGTGTATCTGTGTGTCTGTCTGTGGCATTCTAGCAGCCAATCGAGTGGATGGATTTGACTGCGGTTCTTAGAAATAGAAGCAGGCGTCTCCAAGATATTGAGGTTTTATTGGTGTGGGTGCATGGTTCTTATACAATATTTATAGAAATACTTAAACAAGTGAAAGTTAGTGTGTTCTTAGGTTATTTTAATACAATAAAGAAACCAGTAACATAACTTTTAAAAGCATTCAAAAAAATAAAAAACCCCCGAAACAAGACAACTAAATAACATTATTATGTACTTATTGAAGTCGTTGCGTCAGGAGACGGCTAAATAAACGAAGAAAATCGAAATGCAAGAAAGTTAGCAAGGCAAATAAATAAATAACAATATCTAATCGTATAGTCTAAATCCTCACTAATTTGCTGCGAAAACTTCGTAAAATAGACACCTTCGTCAATGTACATACAACGTTCCCCCGACGCAACGACCTTAATAAGTATTCCGTATAATATTATTTTTATCCTTTTTTAGATTTTATTATTATTTTGGATCGGGGGCTTCTTATTATTTATATTATTTCACTTTATAAATAAAGAATATCGTTTAAGCATAGATCGGATCGACTGCTATAAATTTAAGATCAACTTAGACGATCTTTATCGTCATCGCGGACGGAGAGAGCGAAGGTCGGGGGAGACATTCCGAAAGCTACCGAACGGAAGCCGACGGTAGCTCTCATCGCAATGTCAAAGTAGTAAAGAGTGAAGAGTGTTCTTATCGTTCGCAGGACAAGATCAGTCAGGTGCGCGACAGCCGCGCGGCGCTGGACACACTGCGCGCCGAGCACGCCGCCAGACTGGCGCAGGCGGCGGAGGCGGCGGAGAGACAGAGACAGATGCAGATGGCCACCAAGCTGCAGGCCATGCGCAAGAAGAAGCACGAGTACCTGCAGTACCAGAGACAGCTCGCCCTGCAGCGGGTTCAGGTATCCGGATCGTTTTGTGACAGGCGCCCCTACTGATGTGCGACCTGTCCTAGGCCGCTGTCGATCCTCTCGTCGGCGAGCTCCGGAACTCTCGCGCGGTTCGCTTAGTATATTTGTGTTATGTGAGGTGAGCCTGTAGATTTATATATTTTGTTATAGGAGCAGGAGAGAGAGATGCAGATGAGACAGGAGCAACAGAAGCACCAGTACATGATGTCGGCGAACAGTGGGTTTTACGTGCCCGGCGTGTCGATGCATCAGTTCCAACCGGGCTATCCCAACCAACCGATGTATGCCAATTCACAGTTCCATCCGCAAATGATGCCTCAGGCCACCTCGGACGGTCCCGTGCCGATGCCAGGTCAACCGCAAATGTCACAGGCCAATATTCCGATGAATGTAAATCAGATGGCAACTATGTCCCAATCTATGCCGCCTATGACAAACACTTTCGCCATGTCCACGTCCGGAATGGGTATTAGCCAGCCCGGCGGCGCTCAAGCCGCAATGAACCAACCTAATGTGAGGCCGGGAATCGGCCAACAGCTGCCTCTACAACAGCAATTGATGATGCAGCAAATGCAACAAATGCGGATGCCCAATCAACCCGGTGTACATCAAATAATAGCGCAAAACATACAAAATGGACAAAACATGTCTCCCCAAAACCCACAGTCCAACCAACAGCTTCAAAAACAGAATGTACCAAATCAAGCACCTCCAAACCCGATGATGCCCCCGATGACGATAGGTCAAGCAAATATGAGCCAGCAACCTAATCCTAGTAATGCAATGTTTGGAATGCAAATGTCAAATATGAGAATGCCTATGATGCATGGCAATCAACCAAATAATAATCAACAAGTCCCAGTCTCGGGATATCCTATGCACGTACAAAGTTCTCAAAACAGTCAACAAACAGGAACTCAAATGTCAAATGCGCCACAAATGTCCCAAATGGCGTTACCGGGACAGTCAATGTCAATGCCAGGTCAGCATATGATACAAGGGCAAGCCTTACCTGGACAAAACCAAAATTTGGCCCAGGTGCCTCAAGGAGGCCAACCCCAAGGACAACACATGCCACATCAGCCACAAATGACTCAAAATCAAACATTACCAATGCAGGGTCACTCTTCCCAATCTCAACCTCAACAGAACATGATGATACAGCAACATCAAGGTCAACAAATCCCTCAGCCAAACCCACAAACAATGAACCAAGGTCAACAAATACCAAACCAGATGCCAGCAAATCAAGGTCAAATGTCACATCATATGATGCAGGGTGCTATGCAACAGCCTTCGCAAATGCAAGGCCAAATCTCCCAGATGACTATTCAGAGTCAACAGCAAGTACCACAGAACATGCAAGGTCAAACCATTAAGCAACATCCAAGTTTTGGTAACGGTCCCCCGAACCAGCAACCACCAAACAACCAACAACAACCTCCAACACCATTAAAGTCTGAACACAACAATAACACTGCAGAGCTAATTAGTTTTGACTGAATTTAAAAATTCTTGTCCAAAAAATTTAATTTATTTATTAGATTGTTTCATGGTAATTTAAATGTTTTTACAATATCATCGCAATAAATCACTTAAGGATATCTAAAATGTCTATGTGTTAAAATTCGTAATATGTAATTTTAAGTGTTTACTCAGCTTCTAATATGTTAATCTATTGAAATTAGTAAAATGTCCAAATACTAGGTAGCAAAGTTCATCACAACCCTTTTCAATAATTGTACACAATGTTAATTTTCAGATTGTAGTCAATTTAGATTTTAGATAAAGGCCTTGTAATCTATGTAAATGTGCTAAAGTGTAAAAATATATGTTGGTATGTAGTTTATTTAGATAAATAATAAAAGATATAGAAATTCAGATTACTATTATTTTTTGCATATAATTGTTTTGTAATATTTACATCTAAGTTATGTATTATTATGTATAGTAATAATAAATACCCCTTAAAACATTATTGTGATTTTCATTTCTCTGTATCAATAGGGAATATTTATGTTTGTTTTTGACTTAAATTAATCATTTATTTCTTTATATCGTAGAAAAAAATATAAATAGGCTTGAAAATATTCTAGATATTTTATAAAATGAAAATATTGAGTAAATTTGAGCCGTTCAAACGCCATCGTTTTGTGCGCGCTTTGCGTGACGTCAAATGACACGTCCAGTGAATGTTTACTCTAATTTCTAAACTTTTTAGTTACTTAATACATATTTTAAGTTTTAATAGCAATACAAACCATGAAAGAAAACATAAAACATCTTACAAGTATTGTTCCGGAGTGCAAAAATAGTATTAGAAAACACAGTATTTTTTTTGTATTCCAAAAGATGGGAAAATACAAAAACAATGGTGTATTGTAATTAATAGGGATAATTAGTCCTTTGTCGTGTTTATATTGTTGTGAAGATCAATTTAACGTAAGTATATTTTATTTATATACAGCTTAGTATAAATTAGTAGGAAGTAAGTTTTACATTAGCTATTGACATTGTAAAATTTGGTTTAAATTTAACCTGACCTAGTTTACAAAAGTTCAGTATAACTTTCTATAAAACCCTATTTTTTTGGGTTTACAGGTTAAGGGAAATACAGCAAATTGTGTTGAATATAATATAACAAAACAGTTAGGAGAAAATGTAATCTAAGTTGGAAGAAACGAGCTGTGCCTCATATATTTTTGTGCCAAAAACACCAGCTGAGAGAATGAGAATGTCCATAGTCAAAAAGCAAAGATTGACACCGGATAATAAAGAACTTTCAGAGTAAGCTATCAAAAGTAGTGATGTTTTAAAAGATGGTGAACCTTCACAATGAAGTGATCACTAAGTAAGTCCTAGTACTGCCCATACAAATGTCTGTGATATTAATCAACTAGTACTCAGTAATTCTCCTATTAAATGTGATGATAATTAGGCACAATATTGGAATTTTACCAGTAAAACTATTTGTTTTAAAATGTGCTGTTATCCACATACACCCAATAATGACTGTTGGGTTTATCTGACACATCATTGATATGATCATGCATCAGTATTGTTTATAGCACGCATCCTAGGGTACTCCAGTCTCCAGCAGTCACGTGCTTGAGTTTCGAGCAAAATTCCTCAAAAACGACCTGTATGCTTTACCGAGTTAGAAAGCTGGTGATTGCATAAGGTCTCGGGAAGCCTATAGGAAGAAAATTTCGAATGAAACGTCTTGTGCCATCCCTGATTAGAGAGTATTAAAACGGATTGCAAAAGCACACTTTTTGAATACTATTAATTATATTAGTATTCTTCCATACTCTTAATTCATTATAAGGAGTATTAAGATCAAACTTGAAATGAATTCTTTTTGATTCTTCTTCATGTCACAAAAAAAATATTATCATTTAAGGATTGAAAACGATAGAAAATTATTCAATATTTGTAATCCTAACTTATCCTTTTTAATTCTAAAATAATGTAGCAATTTCTGTTCTCGCGGAGAATTGAAAAAAAATAATAAAGGATTAAAAAAGTTAAATCCTTTTTAATTCTTTTTCGGAAGAATAAAGGATTCATTGAAAATCTTCTTCTTTTTTTAATACTTTTTCATTTTCCAAAAAGATTTAAAAAGGACGCTTTTAATCTTTAATTCCTTTTAATTATTTTGGTGAGCAGGGAGCAATAGGTTATAGTTAAATGAGTTAGATTTGCTCATTTGATTTGATCATATACAAGGAAGGGATGGCAGAAGTTGCCATACTTGTAAAACGATCCGTTTCTGCATTACCACGTTATGGGACCTGTATAGGCACGCGTAAACTCTCCATGTTTAGGTGTAACCAGAGTAACTGAATTGTCAAAGTGACGGCAGCAGATATTTTCCTTTACGAACACAAATACTGGGGGGGGGAAGTATACAGAGATGTAAAAGTGGGTACTCGGGTTATGATAAGTAGCTGTGTCGCTTAGTTGAGGTTCTAAAATAGTAGTAGACGCATTTAAGTTTAAGTTTAACCCTAATATTGCAGAACTCCACATTTAAACCTCTATGCCCTCCCCAGAATGTGAAAGGCGGCCCGAGCACGGTAGCTCGGGGAGGGATTCTCTAGATTCTACAGAAACATAACCCTTGATCGATAATTTTCGATTATACATTTTTTTCTGAATAAAATCGCAGATCGAAGTTTGAGTAGAAGAAAGAATGACACAGATAACAAACTACGGAGCTACAATGTCAATCATGACAGAACTGAACATGACATACCCAGTGTTCCGAAATACATACCAGTATACTGGCCAGTACTGATACGTCAAAAATCGTCACCATGCTGGTGAAACGTTCCGAAATATGATCGCCAGCGCTGAATACTTTGACAGCATAAATTGACACTATTGACAGAGTACTTTTTTTTTTCTTTTTTTTAACGTCGCTTATCCTCATAGATACACACCTCCATCCTGGGGATGATGGAGTTAGTTATGTCAGACTCCTAATCACTAACCCTGACGGCTGGTCTTAGGGAATCAGGTGGGTAACCCGACACGGCCATCATCGACCTTGTCAGACCACTGTTCAGGTTCCCTATAAAAGCAGACTCTCGATATGACCCAGCGGGTTCAGCGGCTCTGGTCAAACCGCGAACCACGCGCTGGGCCGCACTAAAGCCTGCTTACGAAGGGGGCCCAACGTCAAACAGGCCTTTACCGCCGGCCACGATGATCAGCCGAGACCGAGCCGAGCCGAACGCGATCAAACGATGGAAAGAGGCCCGAGCTGACAACCACCACCCCAAAAGGCCACCCCGAAAGGTTACCTGAATAATATATATACAGGGTTATTTTTAATTAGTTGAGCACCTTTTGCAGGCAGCCTCTCTACATCAATCCCAACAACATTTGTTCTACGACTTTTAAAAAATCTTGATAAATAACTCAGAATAAACGAACAAAAAAAATTTTTGCTCCCTCGATTATTTATTACTCTGTACTTTGTAAGCAGTCTAAAGTATAGGTCGCGGCAGGCTAGCGAAAGTCAGAAACTGTTAAATGCGCGCGCATGCTTTTTTCGTATAGCTTCATCTCTTTTACACCATGTTGCTATGGAAATACTAAATAATCAAAATGACAAGTATGTGGATTACAAAACACAATTTACATTTAGTTTTATAATTAAATAATGAATTGTAATTACATACTGGACAATACGATTTTATGGACTTGCTATTAAAACTAATAAATAAATTCAAGACTATAACATGAAGAAGAAATTATGAAATATAATTTATAATATTTTTAAAATACACTGATTGTCTGAAATAGAAGTAAGAATGAAAAGAAATACGAGTTTTGGCTGAGAAATGGAGCATTGGGGTCCTGATCTTTACAAGGTCTGTTTTGCTATACCTAGAACGAACAACAACTCGAAACAGCAGAAACCATGATGAAGAATAATTTTATTTCTGATATAGTGACGATCCAACATGTTAAGAAGCCTAAAGTTATTATTTTTAAAGTGGATTGTGTACATTTGTCTGTTTTTATGGTACTTATGTGTTTCTTCTATGAGAATATTATACGTCAGAAACATTCGATTCACTTCTTACGTTTTAATTAATTAATATTAATGAAAATTATGACGTTTTTCTGTTACGCGCCATCTTAAAGAAATTCGTAAGTAACTTATTGTTTTATTTAAGTTCTAACGTGCATAGCCGCCGCTGCGTCACCCCGCCACCCCGCGCCCCGATGCACGTGGCCTTGGCACATATTTTGACAAGTTGCGTGGCCTCTCTTTGTTTAATGCACGTTTAGAGGCAATAAATAAATTTTGTATGGGAAAAACTAAATTTTTAAAACTATTAATTTTAAAAAGTCGTAGAACAAATGTTGTTAGGATTGATGTAGAGGGGCTGCCTGCAAAAGGTGCTCAACTAATTACAAATAACCCTGTATATATATATATATATATATATATATATATATATAATGAAAAAAAAACCGATACGGGAAGGGATTCGAATCCGCGACTACTGGGAAACCGCCCGGTCGCTCTACCAACTGAGCTACCGTATTACTGTTACTACTTGTACCATGAAGTTCGAAAGCTGGTGGGAGATATTTAAATACAGATTTCACCAGACAGTGATCGGAGGTTCCCAAGGGGGAGGTGACCTCTACACGATACCTGTCCGGATCAGTTGTCAGCAGAAGGTCCAGGCAATTGGCTGTATGGCCTACCACATCTGGTACTCTTGTCGCTTGCCTCACCAGCTGAAAGAGGTCCAAGGACAATGCCAAGTTTTAAGATTCTCTTCCAGCATATTTGGTTTTCTGGTACGGGAAAAGCCTGTCCTGATGACACGCAATAAAATTCCCCAAAAAGACAAGCTGCGCTGAAGGGTACTGATGCAGAGCCATATCAGCAGCCTCACCTAGATATTTAAATAATCTAGTTGTCTCCTGGTCACGGCCGTGCGAACGGTAGGTACAGAAATACAGGACTTTTTTTGTTTCCTGTGTCTACTAAAACCGATAGAGAAGAAAAATTGGGGTCTTCAAGGTGACAGAGACACCTGAGCGAAAGTTGTGTTCTAACGTGTAACCGGGATAATCCAGGTGCGCAGCGCTCAAAGGACATTCTCTCCTCTCTCGTCTCCGTCAAAAAGGACAGGTACGGTTGATCTATCTCCAGGTTTTGATGGACAGGTAAGATATTGGAGTGCAAGCACCTGATATTAATTTGGTGCACTTTAAATGAGGAGGAGGTGCAACCGCTGTGAAAACTTATTCTATTTTTTTTGTCTTTCTTTATAATAAAAATTTAAAAGTGAATAGGGATGGGAAATGTCAGTTGAACGAGACGGTACGTATCGATCCCGAGTCCCGACGTCGAAGTTGGTTAAGTTATGTCACTAGGAGGCTAGCCTGGAGACAGCGGGGACGACCATCTACTTATTGGGCCCCCAACTATCTGCGTGCGGCCAACCGCCCTCGCCTCCTTCTGTCCTAATGATTATGTTTATAGCATCTCAAACTTGTCAACCCACTTGGTTATAAAGTATTGAGCCGCTATTCATGTGGGTCAAGGTTTACCCTCGTCACATGGACCCTTATACGGCAGGTCTGACCTCCGAAGTCATCCGACAACGGCACTATAAGACTAGTAAGCTCGCAAGGCTATCGGTCATAGACAAGTCCAATCGCGACCACCAAGCTACCTTTTCTCCATGAAAGGTTCCGGAGCTGTAAGGCACGCTCACTTCCCGTGTGATTTCTCGCACTTGCTATTACTTGCTAAGAACGTCAGAGAGGCTAACTACCAGTTTCCAGCTGGTGCCGGAGCTGTAAGGCACGCTCACTTCCCGACAAGCAGTCAGGCCGCAAGACTACCCTACGTGACAGTCGGGTGACCGGATAGATGCTAGCACATCCATCTAACCTCTAAGCAGGGGGCTACCCGAACCTCAGTGATCCCCGAAAGGATCTCTGCTTAAGGACCGTTCCAAGCCCCTAAGTAAAAGACCGCAGCAGCCCTTCGCCTTAGGCTGGTCAATCACCTCTCGCTGCGCACAAGATCCGACGAGCCCCCGACAACTGTGGGGACCCAGACGAACAGCGTCGAATCTCTGCAGCTAACCACATTACCACTACGAATCCAACACCAAAACCGGTAACCCGGCAGTTTACACACGCAAGCGCATGCATCGCTGCCGGAGGGCTTAGGTACCGGGGTCCCGTAGTACCCTGATTTTAGCAGCTGACCCGTAGTTCAGCTGCAAACTATCTACCGCCGGGTGTCTCAGTAGATAGTGTCTGCGTGCGGCCAGCAGAAAGCCCTCGTTTCGGATCCCGCTACCCTCCTCGACTAGTCACCCGACAAAACAAACACCAACTCGCTGTCAAACCGGTCCGCCAAAGCGCCGCAGCTGTACATACCCAATTCCCATAAACGGATTCATCACATTCACAATAATAATATCAGCACGGATTACACTAAATGATGTATCATGTAACCCCTAAGCAAATTATTCGCCTGTGTTAAGAAAGAAAAAAGGTGTTAGAAAATGATGCAAATACGTTGAAATACACCTTATAAATACTGAGAATATATTTAATAAATGACCAAACCCAGAAAAACAAACACCTATGCTTGTCAAATACAAACTTTTAAGCGTGGAACGTTATTACATGTGTTGGCATGATTATTTCTATGCAAAAATTTAATAATTGACCGATCAACTTTCAAGCCACTTATTTTTTGGAAAATTTTTGAATCACCTAAATTTTCGCGCCATTTTTTATGAGGTGTACCTATGAGAAAATCAAAAAAAAAAGGTCGTGATGGGCGGTAGAGCATAATATAAGTTCGTCACAATGTTTGTTTTACTAATAACTAATGCTTTTTTGACAGGTACAACAATTTTACGCTCATGGAACGATCGGCGCATCTTCCAGGTTGGAAACACTGGCCGTGTTCCGAAATACAAACCAGTATACTGGCCAGTGCTGATGACGTCAAAAATCGACGCCAATCGACACCGACACCAGTGCAATATGGCGTGGGTGTTATGACGTCATTAGCCCTGGCCAGTATACTGGTTTGTATTTCGGAACACGGCCACTGACTCGATCTCGTAGATAGCGGCAAATTAATTTTGATTTTGACAGTTGCTACTATACTGATTATTGTCTAAACTTTTTTAAAATTTCATTAACTTTTAATATTAAATGTTTAATGTTCTTATATGTGTTCAACCAATTAAGACGAAAAGGTTGACTCGTAGTGTACTAGTAGTGTTTTATTAAATAATTCTTTCCTATAAGAATTAAGTAAAATAAAATTTTATGAAGCAGCCAAAAATTTGCAAATCCTAAAATTAATCGGTGTCTTTTACAATTAACCTTAACATATCAATAAAAAAGTGTTAAGTGGTCTACTTATATTAAATTTAAAAAGATGGACGAAGAAAGCAATGATGAGACATTTGCTGTATGGGAAAATTTACTTAATGCCCTTACAATGGCTCTCTTCAAAAGCCTTGAGAATGCAGCGGATTTTTGGGACAGATTGTTAACACATATTTCAAATACATCTCGGTATAACTTTTTTGTATTACATTTTATATAATGCTAACTTAAATTACAGCACACTGCATGTGAATGTTATTATCTAATTAAAACAGACTTTTTGCTAATGAATAGATAAAGGAAAACCATCTTTAATTGTTTGTTTATTTTATTAAAGAGATTTGCCAGAAGTATTTGTTCCTCGACCAGGAGTTTCTAAATGTTTGGACTCATATTATTGTGCTTTTAACACATGGCTCATAGGAAGATTATTCTATGTTGGATCAGTCAAGGAACTACAAAGGTAAACAATAAAATGTAATTATTATTTTCTTAAATTCATTAAAATATATAATGAAAAATGTATCTGGTACACTTAAGATGAAAAATCGCATTACTATGGAGATATTTCTGATAGGTTTTTACTAACAAGATTTCTAATTATTTTAGAATACATGTGACAAGCAAAGATGCCCAAATAGAAATTTTAAGTGTTTTGTGCACAAACAGAGCCTCATTTTACAGACCGATTCACTCTGAATATTTTATGGCATTATTAAAACTTTTCCAATATTACCAGGATTATCCAAAAAGTAATAATTTAGAAATTATATTAGAGAATTTTACTACTGAAGAGGTGCATATACCAAATGTGAACATAGACTTGGAACCCATATATGTAAGGGTCAATGATCTGTCTACCTGTAAAACTTTGATTAACTTGAATTTGCAACTGATATCGGAGAGTCTTCCGTCCAGTATCCTTTGTTACAGGACAGGTCTTGAAGAAAATCTTTTTGATAAAATCATACATGCAATAGAAAATTACAGTACAGATATTAAATTGGTTGGTCTGAGATTCTTTCTTAATATAATTACGAACATGAAAAAAGTTTCTGCTTATGATTTCCAGATAGATTTCTCGAGCAATTATAAAAAAATATTATATTGTATTAAATCTTTTTTACAATCATCTAATGTATTATATGACAAAGGAGAAATTGATAATACATCACTTGTTGATTTCAAAGCGGTACACTTAGAACTGCTAAAACTGATTGGAAACAACTTGAAAATGGAGCATGAAAAAGATTTTGCAGAAATTTGTATGGGCATTCTAAACAAGACATCTAATACCATAATTAATAAAGAACTTAAACTACTTTGCCTATCAATGACAAAAAATTTAAAATTAAATGATAATATTTTGAATATTACGGAAATGGATTATTCAGAAATAAATAATTTATCTGATTATTATTGCCAAAAGATTATGGAATCTATTCACAACAGATCAGAAGCAAATAAATCTGATCTATGTAAAAGTTTTCATTACAATGAAGTAATATCAGTAATCATGTCCATAATGAAGACTCGTGTGGGATTGAATATTGATACATCGCTCTTAAATTATCATTTACATAGATGTGTCAGTGCCTTGAGGATTTTAGAAAGAATAAGTCTAGAATTTTTCAATAAAGAAATATACATAAGTTTATTAAGTATAGAAGAAATTGAAAACATCTGGGAGACATTAACAAAGATAATAAAACAAAACAATATGATTATAACCAATAATGATGCCAGCATTAACTTTATATTGGACATCGCCGTGAGCACAGTAAGCTTACAAAATATCTTTGCCATAAACAATTTATTGCAACTTGTTTGTCTGCAGGATTCTTTAACATTTACAGAACACCATTTGACATTCAGCAATGATGTTAAATTGAAAATATTGAAATACTTGTTGATTATTAAATTGGTTTTGAAATCTGCAGTGACTGGTAAATGGAACTCGATGATAACATACCTTTACAGTTCGCTAACGATTCATAAAGATATTGCTCTCCTGAAACAGGTATCATTATATATTTTTAAAGACCAAACTTCTATTATTTAAAAATATTAAAAATTAAATAATTGTTACAGATTGTTGAAATTGGACCACTCTTAGTAATCAATAGAGAGATATCTGCAAGCAAACTAATAGGAGATATATTGATGCCAGTTTTCATGTCAAAGGAAGAAACTGCTCAGACCAATGTATTAGAAATTTTGGGAGTCATCGCTTGCATTTCTTTAGGAACTTGTCATATTATTAAACCTATATCGAAAACTGAGGGACAGGAACTATTAGATAATGTCAATCTCAGATTTGTTTGTAATAAATGCAATGATGAAATTGAAAATAAGAGCAAAGTATTTCATACAGTGACCGAGTCCTTACAGCCAACAAATACATCTCTAAATGGATTAAAAAGTTTATTTGTTAAATTCATAAATATGAAAAATTTGGAATTTGGTAAAAGCTATTGGAATTTGGTCAAAACACTTTGCAATCATTGTTATATTTTTGATTATGGTATATCTACAGATATAATAAATTATCAACATTTAAATGAAGTTTTGCACACTTTTAAACCTTTCATGGACACCCAGGTGAGTGTCATACTTAAGATATTGAACTCATGTGAATTTTTTAATGGAAATGATGTACAAATATTAAATAACAGTGTTAATTTCAGCATAAAGACCAAGATTGGATCTCCAATAGGGACAAGATAGTCAATCTATGTGTCAATGTATTAGTGGAATCTACAAGAACTTGCCTGGAAAATAATGACTCCAACGGTCAGACATATACTTTAAGCTGCGTTAAGAGTCTGGGAATGTGCCGTAATGAGAAGTTAATCTTGCCAGTAACTAAATTACTTATTTATTTCATTATGCACCCGCAGTGCTCTCTGGCTTCAAAAGCTATAGTGTTTCTAAGAGAAGTATGCGAATTTCAAGAATTGACACCAAATCAGGTGTACCATAGATACAAAAAAGACTGTTGCAAACTATTCGTCGAATGTAGTCTTTACAACGGGAAAGACTTTGCTATATTTCTTCTTAAAGTCGTCAGAGCTTTCGGATTCGTCGGATATAGAAACTTCATATCGAAAGACATTCACCACTTCCTGCCCTATCTCATTCCGTACTGCGTCACGGTACCGCAAGTACCTTCTATGATCGAAGAGATCGCCGCGATCGTACAGTGCTCCGTCTCGGATTTCCTCATTGAACGATTTCCGCATATATACGTCCATATCTATCTAACAGAGTCAAAGGACACGGCACAGAAGTGTTACAGCATCATCGAGAGATTGACCGGGACGTCTACACTGAACCTCATAAGTAAGCACTTTACGGTGATACTGACGGAGTTCCTCTTACAGTTTTGTTACAATCCGCGAGACGTTTTAAAAGCCTGTAAATATTTAGCAAGTCACGAATCGAGCGCGTCCACCCCTCAGGGTAGTATGACCATGAGCACGACTCAAGTGGCGGACTTCTTGAACCCTAAATTTCTGGGCGTTCTGGCTTATTTCGATCACAAGCTAGTTAATGCGAAAGTAGCTCTATCTGTCAAGCGTAAGGCATTAAAAAGTTTTCCAGAGATTATGCAATTAATGGGGTCCAAGTACCTAACGCCCTTAAGGTTCAAAATTCTCGCCACATTACGGTCGGCGCTGCCTCTGGCACAGGAATTTCCGGAGATCTTGGCAGAAGCGTGGCAGTCCTTCATCCACAATATCGATAGCATAGCCCTGGGGCCCATGCTGTCCAATCTCGCCGTGCCGCTGTTGCATCAGTTCGAGTACGCCCCGAACGAAATCAATAGTTCATTTCAATATTTAGTATTGAAAAATGAAAATTTACTCAGCTCTCACATATCCGATTTATTTTTCCTCGAGGACTCAAATATTTCCAACAACATAAAAATGGTGATCAAAAAACACGCGCAGAGGTCGCAACCGGACCGCTTCCGGGATAAGATCGAATGGTACCTGCGGCATCTGAGCCACGATATACCTACGATTAAAGAAAACGTGTTTCGTCAGCTGGACGGACTGATAAGGAACAACAGGAACCAAATACACTCGGCCATATTTGAAGGAAAAACCATCGACGGCGTCATCGTGGAGCTCATAGACGCCCTACTGACCGGTGAGTGAGCCTCGACGAGTGACAGGTGAAGTGTGCGTGTATGTGACAGGTGACGTGTGCGTGTGTGTGACAGGTGCAGTGTGCGTGCGTGTGACAGGTGACGTGTGCGTGTGTGTGACAGGTGATGTGTGCGTGTGTGTGACAGGTGACGTGTGCGTGTGTGTGACAGAAGACGTGTGCGTGTGTGTGACAGGTGACGTGTGCGTGTGGGTCACAGGTGACGAATGCGTGTGTGTGACAGAAGACGTGTGCGTGTGTGTGACAGGTGACGTGTACGTGTGTGTGACAGCTGACGTGTGCGTGTGTGTGACAGGTGAAGTGTGCGTGTGTGTGACAGGTGACGTGTGCGTGTGTGTGACGTCCGCAACGTAACGTACGTGGTGCTGTCCGCAGGCTGCCGCTCCCCCGCCGCGGGCGTGTCGTTGGCCAGCGCACGGTGCCTGGGCCAGCTGGGCGCGTTGGAGGCGGGGCTTCTTCCGCGCCAGTACGTGCAGCCCGACGGAGCACCCTTCGCCTTCTCCATCGAAGACGACCGCTTCGCCGCCACCGCTCTCCTGGAACTGGCCAGAGCTTTCCAGTACGAGAAGGATACAAAGGTGAGTCCTTCGACGATCCGGACGTGAATCCGCTCGTGAATTTGCTCATTTCCTATTATATTTTGTCGATAATTTTCCTCCCCGTTTCAGAATATGGACTGCTATTCTCTGACGATACAGGAAATATTAAAAATATATGAAATATCTCCGAGCGGGTCCAAGAAGAGAGTGTGGGACAGTTTTCCAGAAAATATTCATCAGATTATGTTTCCGCTGCTCACCTCGAGGTGTTTTTTAGTGAATGTTATCTGTTAGTATTTTGTAATTGTTATATGATTCATGTAAATAATTAAAGGTACACCTTGGCTTATCCGTCGCAGCCGAAAGAAGCGCATCCTCTGTTTGGATCGATGTATGCTACTAGTTTCTTGGAGTGGGCACACAAGTAAGTCAATAAACACAGAAACTTAGCTAAATTTTAATATAACATTTACAAGTTTGAAAATATCTATAAACCTGTATAGCCATGTTAGGCTTATTTAAATTTATATAAATAAAAAATAAAAAATAAACCGACACGCGACCTCTGGTAAATGGCTAGGACTTTCGAAAGAAGCCTAATAGATGTCACCACAGTCCCGATAAAGATGATCACATATAGAATGTTTAATTCACGGAGACGGACAACGATACGTTAACTCAATTGGTAGAGCGACGGGACGGTATCCCCGCTCGTATTGGTTTATTTTTCATTTTGTATTTATATAAATTTATAACATATACATGTCTAAACATGCTATATAACATGCTATATGGTAAAAAAATAAACAGATTACAAGTATGTTCATTAAACTGGACACTATATTCTATCAACACGAGTTTGTGTGTGTGTCAGCTGGTTAGGTCAGCTGATCCCCTTGGTGCAGCCAGCTCGCACGCGTGCGTTGCTGTGTGCGGTGCAGCCCAGCATGCGGCGGGACCCGCGCACGCTGTTCCTGTTCCTGCCTTACGTGGTGCTGCATGTCGTCATGTCGGGCGACGCGCAGTTCATACAGGAGGAGATATTAGCCGTTATAGGTAGGTCTTAGATCTCACTCTCGGGTCTCGACATCGCCGGTCCGTGAAGCGACCTACAGGTTAACTATCCTAACCGACCGATTTATCCACTGGGAACATATCACGTTCACTGTGTATAGAAAAAAACCTAACAATTTAGAGAATTCCCGGACAGAAAACAAGTTTCGTTGAGTTTCATTACTGTTGAAAGATACTGTTGAAGATTGAAATTTGTTATGAATTATTTTTCAAAAGGTGGAGAAAAAATCTATAGTGATTCCGCCGTTTCGCCGGGCCGGTCGAAGTACAAGATACTGCGACATATCCGGATGACGCCAAATATAAACTCATCTCAAACCGAGGAAGGGAATCAGGTAAGATGTTAATTGATCTGAGGACATGATCAATCGATACGGGCAGAGATCCGTACCCTCGACTTTGGAAAACCGTTCCGTCGCTCTATCAATTGAGCTACCGTGTCATGACTATTGATGCTTAAAGTTTATTACTCTTATAACAAACTTTTACCAATTCTACAATAAGATGTTCCTGATTTTTCATTAATGACTTGTATTACTTTTTACCAAACCCGGATAAATATGACAGGGTAGAGACATCAAGACCCGGGTAAACACTTATTTGGTTCGGATAGAAAACTTATGGCAATAAAAGTAATAAAACATTTTAAAAGCAATTTTAATCAAACACTGTACTGTACGGTGTACCTAACACAGAATCTTTCTTTAGTTGTCACTAATGCCGTTAATCATTAATCAGACAATTTCTAAAATTTAACACAGGAATATCTATGAAGTCATTACACAAAAAATATTAAACTAACATTGCATTGTATCTTCAAGAAGTAATAAAATATTATTTTATAAATACTAAATTTATAGACCAGCGTCTTTTAAATTATACAAATAATCTTGCGATAGCCAAGATCATTTTTATATTACCTGTCGCTGCACTGCAGTGAGATGCACTAAATTAATGGTTTAAAAATAAAATAATATAATAAAATAACAAATTAAAGGCACTTGGCTTGCATTAACCAAAAATAAATGCTTGAGCTTTCTCAAACACATTCACCAACTGTTTGAAAGAGAAAACCTCCGCTGCCCTTTCGAAATAAGGTTGGTTTAACATAGGTAGCGTCTAAAGTATCTAATGTTCTTCGACTTTAAATAATTTTCCAATCTTGTCCCCTATTTTATAGAAAACTCTGTGTATCAACTTCTTCAATACTCACAGACACGTAACGGTAATCTTTTTTCTTAGAGAATAGTTAAACGAGAATTAAATCACCGTTTTTAAACGTTTTCTTAGATGTCGATGATTGTTGTTGATACCTTAGCTTACTATCTTTAAATGATAATGACTTTTTTACACATTCTCACGTCTCGTCACAATTCTCTCTCCTTATCTCTGACCCAGTCCATAAATATTTTATCTTTTAAGAACTTTCCTTTTCTTTTGGTTGTCGATTTTTTTTTATTTTTCAATCATTTTAGGTCTTGTTTGAAAATATTTATAAACATGTATAACCATGTTAAGCTTATTTAAATTTATATTAATATAGAATGAAAAATAAACTGACACCCGCAGGGAATCGAACTATGACCTCTGGGAAACCGTCCCATAGTTTCTATATTTATATTAATTTAATAAGCTTAACATGGTTATACATGTTTATTAATAATTTCAAACATTAATTTCGGTAGTGGCATCTTTTCAATGTTTATCTTTAAAAAAGTTCTGCAAAGTTCTGCAAAGTTAGAAACATTGATTAGGATTTTCAAAAGAAACCTAATAGATGTCACCCCCGTCCCGATAAAGACGATCACATATAGAATGCTTAATTCACCGAGACGGACAGCGATACGGTAGCTCAATAGGTAGAGCTACGGGACGGTTTCTCAAGATCGCGGGTTCGAATCCCTTCTGAAAAATAAACCGTGTCAGTTTATTTGTCATTCTATATTTATATAAGAAAATTCTTAAGACAACAGATTCTGTTAAATATTATTGTTTTTCTGTTATCTATTAAATTGTTTAAAACTTTAACATTGAAAGAAATTAGCTATATCTGAATAAGTTTGTACTAACATCTTATCTCTCTTGGAAGTTATCACACCTGTCGAAATATGGCAAGTAAATGCAAATAAGTGCAGAGATTTTAGGGCTCACGTGTTTTGCATTGACAACTTTGGGAGCTACTTGGAATAAGGCTGTTTTATTCATTAGTAGTAGTTCAAAAATGTGTTTGAAGTTCGTTATTACCATGCTTTAGTAAAGTAACCGATACAAAGAAGGTATGTATTGTTTGCAAATCAAACTGAAACCGACAACGATATAGGCTAGGGTAGACTTTTTTAGACTTTATTTGGACTAATATAATTATACAATTTGTTGCTTTATTAGAAGAACTAGTTGGGTTTATAATCATGTATTTAATTTTACACTATATAATTTTTTTTTTAGAGTAAATGCAGTAAGACTGTGTACACTTTATTCGACTTTTTAAATCGGTGGCTCTTGGAATGGACTCACGTCAAACAGAAACCGTTGGAAAACGAAAACTACAAGTAAGAAATTATTGCTTATAATTTGATGAATAAGTAAAAAAATATCTATCTATAAAAAAAGTATCTTGAAAAAACTATTTTAGATCAATAAAGAAATTTATGGATACATTCGATAAGTTAGCCATAGCTAGAGGAAACTATGCCTGTGGAGAATTAGAACGGGCATTGCAATATTTGGAGATGTACATGGAGGAAGATGCAAGTAGAATCCAGGAACAACTGCCATTTCTGGCTAAAATATACGCACTGCTGGATGAACCGGATTCCATCGCTGGTAAGGCTCTATTTTGGTAATACATTATAAAAATAAAAAAATGTGTCTTTTGTATCTGTGTAAAAAAAATTGTCGCGCTCCATTTCTCTGATTTTACTTACCCGAAGACGAAACGGCGCAAGGTAGTACAAAAGATTTTAAAAGTAGGGTCCGTAGTGTTCGAAGGGCTAGCTATCACAATTATATCGTCAGTACAGACTTCCCTTAACCGTAAAGTAGACATCGGCCAAATCGACAATCGACGCTGACAATCATGACGAAACGTATTAGCTGTTTACTTAAAAACAGATCGCATCGTCCGAACTCCACCCGAGTGAAGTTCGGTCACTCGGTTATACCTATTATACTTAGCATAAAAATATCCCACAACTGTTTGGTATTATTGCAGGTATCCTCTCCATCCAGCGCTCGGAGCCGTCCCCGGAGGAGCTGGTGCTGGCGCAGGTGGTGACGGGCCGCCTGCAGGACGCCGCGTTGTGCTACGAGCGACTGGCGCGACACGGACACCTGGACCGGCACAGCCTGCAGGTCAGACGCGGTACACCCGGAGCAGCCATAGTGACTCATGTGACATCCTACCGACCAGCACAACCTGCTTGTCCGACGCGGCACTCCCGGGGCGGCCATAATGACTCATGTGACATCCTACCGACCAGCACAACCTGCTGGTCAGACGCGGTACACCCGGAGCAGCCATAATTACTCATGTGACATCCTACCGACCAGCATAGCCTGCTGGTCACACGCGGCACTCCCGGGGCGGCCATAATGACTCATGTGACATCCTACCGACCAGCACAACCTGCTGGTCAGACGCGGTACACCCGGAGCAGCCATAATGACTCATGTGACATCCTACCGACCAGCACAACCTGCTGGTCAGACGCGGTACACCCGGAGCAGCCATAATTACTCATGTGACATCCTACCGACCAGCATAGCCTGCTGGTCACACGCGGCACTCCCGGGGCGGCCATAATGACTCATGTGACATCCTACCGACCAGCACAACCTGCTTGTCCGACGTGGTACACCCGGAGCAGCCATAATTACTCATGTGACATCCTACCGACCAGCATAGCCTGCTGGTCACACGCGGCACTCCCGGGGCGGCCATAATGACTCATGTGACATCCTACCGACCAGCACAACCTGCTGGTCAGACGCGGTACACCCAGGGCGGCCATAGTGACTCATGCGACATCTTACCGACCAGCACAGCCTGCTTGTCAGACGCGGCACACCCGGGGCGGCCATAGTCGCGAGATCTAGACGCTTAATAGATTGAATGTAGAAAATAGTTTGTAGACGACCCATGTAGCACTGCGCTACGACTCGGTGACACGGTGTGTTGAAGCGCTTCGTTAAGATGTGCGGCGCTCGCGGCACAGCACGTGTGTGGCGCAGCTCGTGTGTGGCGCAGCGCGTCTGTGGCGCGGCGCATTTAAATATATCAATTTCAATGTTATTATTTAACGTGTAGTCTTAAACTTTCGACGTACATCTATGAACACTTCCGTAAAATAAATTACAATGATTGAAAATGTAAACCGCGCGATTGTGTGGTCGTGCAGGGTATGACGGAGTGTTACCTGTCGCTGGACCAGCCCTTCACGGCACTGCAGCTGCTGAGCGCGTCGGATGGCGGGGCGGGCGGATGGACGGGCGACCAGGCGGCGGGTGGGTCGCTGGGCGCCGAGCCGCTGTGGAGGCTGGGCCGCTTCGAGCAGCTGGAGGAGCTGGCCGCCGCCGACGTGGTACGATATAATAAATATTTTTTGCTTCTTTTGTGTGGTCATAGGATATTACAAGAAATCCGTCGTTTCTCTTTGTTTCCGTCCTCTGTATCGACCGGGTTCCGGACCGGGTAAAAAGTTTTAATTCATAAGGTTAAACTTTTTTTGTTCTTCAGCCCTCGTCTTGCGAAAACTGGGGTCTTCTTATGGGCAGAATTCTTCTCGCGTACCGCAAACGCGATCGGGACTTGTTTAAATTGACTTGCGATAACGCCATGAATAGATTGCTCGTTCAAATGGATGGGGAGAGTCGGGGCGAAAGTGCACTTAAAAATGGATATCAGAGTGTACTAGGATTGCATATAATCAAGGAAGTTCAACACGTCGAGGAGGTTTTATGGAGGTTCGTGTCATTATTACCGTACATCCGAAGCGTCGTAACTTTCGATGGTAATTTATAAATTGATTTTTAGTCTGACGGCTCTACGAGACGGTGACGAACGGAGCACGGAAATCATCAACACGTTGCTCGGCCAGTGGCGCCTGAGACTGGCCCTAGTGCAGTCCGACGTCCGAACCGTGGAGCCCCTGCTCAGAATCAGAAGGATATTACTGCAGCAGACCCAGGCGAGGCTTCCGTGCCGTTTCATAATACGAGTAATATTACCTTTTCAATTCAAATATAACCGAAAATATCTCTCGCCTTACAGAACCTGCTGAGGCCGAGCCACGCCGCGACGGCCGGCGAGCTGACGGCCCACATCGGAGACCTGTGGCTGCAGAGCGCCAAGCACGCCAGGAAGGCTGGCATATTTCAACAGGTAATATTTTTTCACGCTTTTATTGCAGACTTCATCGTACTCTATGTATATAGTAAATTATCACGTTTTAATTCCCAGTCCTACATGTACATCCTCAACGCGGAGGAGTACAAGCCCGAAGGTCTGTTCATAGAGAAGGCCAAGACGTACTGGTCGCGAGGACAACACGAGCCCGCCTTCAGCGCGCTCAGACGAGGACTCGAGGAGGCCTTCCCCGGGACGGAACGACTCACACTGGAACAGAGGTTTGTATACAGTGGCACTGGAGGGATCGAGAGGGGGGGGGGGGGGGGGAAAGGGGTGGGGCACCGTCATAACGTCTAACTAACTACTAACCGTTGTAGGAAAATATGTGCAAAAGCGAAGCTGTTGATTGCGAAGTACAACGACGAGACGACCAACGTCGATGTCGATGTCAACATAGGATATTACAAGAAATCCGTTGAAGCTTTTAATAAATGGGAAAAGAGTCTGGTGAGTGGACTTATACTCTTATTAGCTTTCATAATATCGGTGCATGGTTAAATTTTCTTCTGCTTTTATAAAATACAGCTAGTTTTCTTATACTAAAAATCTCAGTTGACCTTCGTTCCAAGTACAGGTGTGTCTCGGAGCCTATTACGAGAAGGTGAGCGCCAACGACACCGACCCGGCGACGATGTGGTCTCGGCGGCTCTACGCGCTCAACAGCTACGGCAAGGCGTTACAATATGGACACAAGTACTTGTACCAGAGTATGCCCCGGATGTTATCTATATGGTGGGTAGTCAAACGAGAGATACCTCAACTACTCCTCGTCGTATCCGTTTTACGATTTTCTATGCGTATCAGTGAGCATTTGGAGAGACGTAATAAAATTTTAAATAAATATAAAATTTAAATCTATATTTATTTAAAGTTTATTATGCTTCTCTAATCTAATCAATCAATCCATTATCAATCCTGGGAGTTGAGATCTTGCATCATGTACAGTATCGGAAGTCACTCTGAAGGAAGGCAAAACAAGCTTCGAAAAAACTAGGTCTCGAACGGGGCGAGGCGGTATTTGGTGCGGGGTGCTTCCACCTGCTTTATGAAGCACAGATGAGCCCTCACACGGAGTACTGCTCCCACCTGTGAGTGCGGTCCGAATAATTAATAATGCCAGGATCAAGTAGAACCCCTCTATTTAAGGAAAGACAAGGAATCTCTCTGCGTGCTCTACCGACACTTTAATGGTTTATTTCGAAGAACTATTTGAACCGATGCCGACTTCGCCTTTCCACCAACGCACCTCTCGCCGAAGACTGCGGTTTCACCCACACGCGCTGGATTTGTGGCGGTCCTCCACTAGACGGGTCGCGCAATCTTTTTTTTGCCGCGCACTGTGGTGTGCACTGTGATGTACACTGTGGTGTGCACTGTGATGTACACTGTGGTGTACACTGTGGTGTACTCTGTGGGGTACACTGTAGGCTGTCGTGTACACTGTGGACTGTAATGTACACTGTGGACTGTAGTGTACACTGTGGATTGTAGTGTACACTGTGGACTGTGATGTACACTGTGGTGTACTCTGTGGGGTACACTGTAGGCTGTCGTGTACACTGTGGACTGTGGTGTGCACTGTGGACTGTGATGTACACTGTGGACTGTAGTGTACACTGTGGACTGTGATGTACACTGTGGACTGTGGTGTACACTGTGGGCTGTCGTGTACACTGTGGACTGTGGTGTACACAGTGGTTTGCACTGTGGTGTGCACTGTAGTGTACACTGTGGTGTGAGCTGACGTCTGATGTTTCTTGCGACACAGGGTTTGTGACACAGGGTTCTTCAAAAAAGGCGCAAAGAGAGCTCTCCTTCTGCACCGACGACACATTGACGACTTTTCTGATGTTGCAAATGCCCATATGCGACCGTGACCGCTTTCCATCTGGTGGACCGTCTTGCCGTTCGCTAGGCTATGTTATACTATGCTATGCTATACTAGGCAATGCTAGTCAAGGCTAGGTCTTCCTGTAATCCTTGTTTAGTATGTTAAAAAACTTAAAAAACTCGTTAGACTTTGAAAAGAAAACTGATTAGTATAAATACAAAAATTAAGACAAATTTCATGATTCTTTTAAACTACATGCTCGTATTACATTATTTAAACCACCTCGCGTACATAATGGCAATATTATATTTTTATTATAATTATTTCAGGCTGGATGTAGATGTGACAGGGGCGGAAACTAACGCCGACGCCATAGTGACTCAGATGACGGAAGTTATAAAGACATATGCGGAAAGATTACCGATTTATTTATATTTTACTGCTTTTTCACAAATTGTTTCAAGAATATGTCATCCGAATAAAGAGGTAAGTACTCGTGTTATAGTAGATTATGATACTGTTGCGTAATAAGGGTTCCTATAACACGAGTGTGTTTTTAAGGTATCACACGAGTGTTATAAGACCAAGTTATGTACAGTGTCATACACTTTATCTACTCTCGTACTATATATAATACGTAAAACAATATTGCAAATAAAACGCTGAATATAACAACAGATTTTTTGAATGTCAAATCAGTCAAAAAAGTTGGCGCCAAGGTGGAAGACATCGAGTGCGCATGCGTGTTGCGTCGCCGCGGACTCGTTCATTGTAACTTTTTTTTTTAAAGTAGAGATACAACCTCCTTGGTCCAGCTGGAGGTTGTATAGGTGTATCGTTATGATTGATAAGTTTTATTACGATACGGGTCTTGTCCATACAAGAAACTTTTAATTTTTTATTTTTGGTGTGTACATAATGTTTGTCATACGAATTTTGTTTTCAGTTTTATAAGTATCAGAGTAGATAAAAATAATTATTGGTTACGGACTTTTTATTTACTAAAACCATGAAGTAGGCGTTACGAGTTTATTTTTATTTCTTGTATTTATCGTATGTCTGTCGCTGTTTTTAATATAAGTATTTAATTGTTGGCGTATATATAGTATGTTATTAAAAGTGCATTGAGAACCGACCGTAAGAATGCGAATTCTTTAAAAACATCTCTCAGGGGATCTCTAGCTTTTAAGTTACAACTAGCCTGTATAGCTCTCTTCTGTACAACAAATATAGAATTAATTTTATAAATATAGAATAAATAAAGCTTTTACCGACGGGCGGTCGGGTCCCAAGCCGATCTCACACTACTGTCGCAACTATCTAAATGTTCGGCGACCCTTCGCCTCGGACCTTCAAGATTCTTAAAATTAAAAGTGTTGCTTTTAATTTCGTATTTCGTAGACCGTAACCTTGAAATGGCTCTCCGTACGGTCGCAGGTGTACCTCCAGCTGAAGGCCATCATAGCGCGGCTGGTGGCGGCGTACCCGCAGCCGGCGCTGTGGATGATGCTGTGCGTGGTGCAGTCTGGGTCGGAGGCGCGGCGCCAGCGCTGTGCGGACGTGCTGGCCGACCCGCGCCTGCAGCCGCCCGCCCTGCGCCGCCTCGTCAGGGACTACAGGCGCCTGGCCGACGGACTCGTCGACCTCTGCAACAAGCCCATCCCCGGAAAGGCCTCGGTGGGTTGTTGCGACGTTACGTGGATTTTTTTGTTGACAGTTCGCTAGCGCGGGAACGGTTAACCGATTCCACCTTAGTAAAAGGTCCAAGATAGAGAAGATTAGATTGTATTGTGTAATTGTTCCTGTAATTAAAAAGTGACTTAAGTTATGTCGTTTAAAATATTTAGCCATCTGGGAGGTAACAGTTTTTTGTCAATTTTAGACAGAACTAGTAACACCAATTGGTCTTATATCTTTCTTATTTTACACCTGAAAATTTTTAGGTATTTAAAGATATTATTTTGAGTTGTATTGACAAGGTCTATTTTATTTATTTATTTTTAATTTATTAGCATCTTTCCTTGAATGCATGGTCAAGTCTTTGAAAAGCTGCAATGTAATATATTCAGGTCTTTTAATTGAAAAATAATCAGTTTGTGTAAGTCGTAAATCTGATGAAATAATGTCGTGAATATATACAGTTTTAACAATGTGGGTGTTAGAGCTTTAGTGAAGCGGATATACAAGATATACAAGATCAAAACTTTCAGGTTGCTCTTGAAATTAATGATTCTGTATTTATTAATTGTAATAGCGAACTGATTATTGTCTAATACAATAAAACTATAATGAGTTACTTGCTCATTACAGTAACATTACACATAGTTTTATATTATTATACCACTTGTTTTATGGCTACTTGGTCTAAGCGACATTCACAAGCGACATATTGCGAAATGGTTATAGTAGGTAGGTAGTAGTTATATATATAAATATTTGAAAACAGCGAATGTTTCCGATTCCAAAAATGTATATAGTTAATAACTATTTAGCAAAAAAATGTCGCTTAGACCAAGTAGCCCTGGATCCGTCGAATTATTCTTATTATGTAGCAAACAAGGTAAAATAATAGATTGGATAAAAAAAAGTGCCATACCACGTAGTGTGTGTCATATAACAGTGTGTATGATATAATACGGCCGCTGTTGTCTAGACGACAACTGTATCGAGTCTGGTTCCGACGTTGCCTCGCCTCCTCTCGTCGAGTGACTTCAGCCACATCATGATGCCTTTTGAGGAGTTCTGCAAAATTGTTCTGCCGTCGAAAGACTCCGGCGACCCCACCTTCAACATACCCACCGAGCCCGCCGTCTACATCGCGGGCATCCAGGAGCAGGTCACCAGGCTGCCCTCGCTGCAGCAGCCCAGGAAGGTCACCTTGATGGGCAAGTTGGACTTACGACTCTTGTTGCAATTTAGCTTATTTCTAATGTCTATTATTGCTTTCCAAATATATTTTAGTTAATTTCTGTCAACTATGTTTATTTATAAGTAATTTATGATCTATAACACCATGATTGTGACTTAACATAGATTCAATAAACTTTTTTAATCTTTTTTTCCTGCAGCATGTTGACATTTAAGAAACTTGCGTTTTTTAGTTAATTATTAAAGTATACATATTTTATTAACATTTTTATTTATCAATGATCGTAGGCTCGAACGGAAAGTCTTACATTATAATGCTGAAGCCCAAGGACGATCTTCGCAAAGATTTTCGTCTCATGGAGTTTAATGGCGTTGTGAATAAATTTCTTCAAGATGCACCCGACACTAGAAAACGAAGACTGTATATACGAACATACAGCGTCTTTCCGCTGAACGAAGAATGTGGTCTCATAGAATGGGTTCCAAATCTTCTCGGCTTGAGACCTATTTTAATACACATTTACAAACAGAAAGGTAAATTGTTAACAATATTCACGTAATGTCGTAATTCTTAGTTTTTTAGTTATATCATAAACAAACTACCCGTCAGTGTTAGAGTACCTAGGAGATGTAGCGCTCTACCACCTGGCCACCGCGGCCATATTAATGTGTATTTTTGTAACCAATTAAAGATTCATTGCATATTGTAATAATAATCGTACGTTTATAATCATGGAATATTAATATTTACTAACAACTCAACTGCGGCGCCACCTATGACGCTCGCATCGTTTTTCATGTATTAAGTATCACCGCTACCCGCAGGCAAGCACACCAGCAACAGCGAGCTCAAGAACAACATGATGTGCTCCAGCAAGGACCCCGTCAAGAAGAAGCGGGACGTCTACGAGCGACTGCTGCTGCCGAGACACCCGCCGGTGTTCCAGGAGTGGTTCAGGAGGACCTTCACGGACCCCTACGGATGGTGAGACATCACACTGGGGGGAGATTGAGGGGGGTTAGGCAACGTATATATTACACTGGGGGTTAGAGATAGAATAATCATTTTATGACAGGTCAGTGAACCGATAACCATAAGATGTGTTTTATTATTAAAAGAAACAAATTATCAAATTATAAGCGGTACATTAGGCACACAAGTTAACAATTTTAGTTTTAAAATTAACTAAAATAACAAATTAATTAAGAAATAACTAAATAATCGATTTTGTATACGAGGATAATTAGAATTTCCTAAAGGCTACATTTTTACATGACCTATAAATATAAACATAAGTCATATCGCTTGGACTTAAAATGCGATCTCTCGGAGACCTCGTGTACTGCAGCTTAAGACGATATTCACCTCCGGGACTATTAGAGCCGGTGATAATATCACGGCAGAGAAATCATAATTACTATTAAAAACTTATTTTATTCCATTTATTGCATAATTATTTATAATTCATTTTATATTTAGCTGATAAATATTTGATGGGTGAATATACTTTTTATGATTAAATGTATGTGGTCGTCCTCCATCTTGTATAAATTTGTTAGATTTTGTAGTCTTCAGGACTTCATGTAAGGAACATCATCATAATATGGAATATTCATGTTTTTTTTACTTAAATTAATTATTTTCCTCTTTATATCGTTTTCGCCTATATAAATAGGCTTGAAAATATTCTAGTTATTTTTCAAAATGAAAATGAAAACATTGAGTAAATTTAAACCGTTCAAACGCCGTCATTTTGCGCGCGCTTTGAGTGACGTCAAATGACACGTCCGGTCAATGTTTACTATGAACTTTTTAGTTACTTCATACATATTTTAAGTTTTAATTCCAATACAATGTAAATCATGGAAGGAAACAAAAAACATCTTACAAGTATGATATAACTCCGTAGTGCAAAAATAGTATTAGAAATAAAACTTGACAAAGTGATGCGAAAATATCAAAACAATTGCGTATGGTGATTAAAAGGTATTATATATATTTTCCAAAACCATAAAAATGTTTTACAAAATTTTTATGGTTGTCGATTTATTGGAAGTCAAGGAAAATACAGCAAATTGTATTGAATAATATAATATAATAATAATACGGGACAAATTGATCTAACTCTTAAGTAAGCAAATTATTTTGCTTGTGTTAAGGGTGTTAGACAACGATAAAAATACATAAAATTACACATTATAAATACTGAGAATATATTTAAAAAAAGACTAAACTCAGAAATACAGACATCTATATTCATCACATACATGCCTGTGCCTGTCGGGAATCGAACCCCAGCCCCATTGAGTCGCTATACGTTAGGCGTCTGCGCTAACCACTCGACCAACGAGACGGTAAATATATATTATATAATGAAACAGCAAGGAGAAAAATGTAATCTAAGTTTGAAGAAAGGAGTTGTGCCTCATATATTTTTGTGCCAAAAACTCCAGCTGAGAGAATGAAAATAGGTGTCAATGTAAATATACATAATAAATTGTAGCATTGTCACCATTTCCTCATTCAACACACAATATTGGAACTTTACCAGTAAACTTATTTGTTTTAAAATGGAAATTGTTTACTGAAAACACAGCTGATAGTACTTCTATATAGCATCTTATATCTTCTATATCTGCTGACTATTAACCAAGTTATTTATATGATTCAAGTGAAGTGGAAAATAATTCAGAGGAAGAAACATTTTAAAAATGCAAATGTAGTAGCATGCTAACTGCAATTGAAAAAGAGTTTGTAGTTGTTTTGTTAGAGTTATTTGAGTATTGAGGAAACGTTTTTAGGATTATTTAAAAAATCGTATTATTTAATAAAAATTTTAAGTAAGAAAATATAGGTTTAAATAATTTATTTTTCCACAGTATGAACTTCGATAAATTGAATGTCGTGTCAGATGACGTCACATTTCCTTTCGGCTAATGGTAGCGCGTTTTGAAAGTTTGAATTTCGCTCTATTAATTTACACTTTTCACAAATAATTTTAGGGTTTAAATCATGTATGGGCAACCTTTGACAAGTTGCGGGCCAAACTTTAGTGTGCAAATACATTTAAAAGTAGTTCAGGGCCGCGTTTAAAAGTAGTTCATTTTAAAGTAGTGTTGTCAAGTAGTGTTCATAATTTTTTGCACTATTGCAAATATCTATATATCAGACATGAAATAATACGACAATATTATTATGATGATCGCCGCCACTGGGCTTGCTCGCTCACTTGAGTCCGTGAGTATGAGTAAGTAGTGTAGTATTTTTTTTTTAAATTATGTTTTACAAAATGTCTTGCGGGCCGGATCAAATCATACAGCGGGCCGGATCCGGCCCGCGGGCCGGATGTTGCCCACATATGGTTTAAATAATCAGTCAATATATTTTTTTTTTATTATAATAAGATGTTAATAAGTATTCGAGAAAAAAATATTTGAGACCATTTTAAAATTTATCTCTATTGGGATTCATTCATCAAAAGAAACACTTTTTCTATATAATTGTATACATCCTTGATATTTTTTTATTTAAACCCGAATAAGAACGTATATATTATGTAGTTATATACAGTCCATGATGTGTCAATATGTACATCGACGCAGGTACCAGGCCAGGTCGGCGTACATTAGGACTACTGCAGTGATGTCAATAGTGGGCTATATTTTAGGTAAGAAAGTGTTCAATCAGCTATATTTTTTTTAGTACCTCTACGGTGCACTATTATGGTTTATTCAACATCAATTTTCATAAACGTTAATGCACAATTTTAGAATACTACTAAAAATGTTTCGATCGAACTTTTAGATAAGAAATACTTACTTGAAAACGGTTTTTGAATTTATACATTTAAAAATGATATAAACGACGTCGTCAGGCCTCGGGGACAGACACGGGGAGAACGTATCCTTCGACGCCACCAACGGGGACACCGTCCACGTGGACTTCAACTGTCTCTTCAACAAGGGAGAGGGCTTCGAGTGGCCCGAGAGGGTGCCCTTCAGACTCACGCACAACATGGAGGCCGCCATGGGGCCGCTCGGACACGAGGGCATGTACAGGTGAGTCCGCCCCGTGACGCTCCGTGCCGCACCGTGCCGTGCTGACGGTCCCCGTGTCCGTGTCGTGCAGGAAGTGCTGCGAGGCGGTGTCCCGCGCGCTGCGGTCCCGCACGGCGGCGCTGATGTCGGTGGTGGGCCCGTTCGTGTACGACCCACTGGTGGCCTGGTCGCGCCGCCACGAGCCCGGCGAGCGCACCAACCCGCAGGCGCGCCTGCACCTCGCGCACATCCTGCGAAGACTGCAGGGGAAGGTGATGCTTTCTATATTATTTTATTATTTTAAAATAAGTGAATTATATACTTTTTGTAATGGTTTCGATATATTAATAATTATTTTTATGGTGGCGAGCGCTTTTCTTTGAACGCACCGGTGTTATCGACCGGGAGTCGTCGCCGACGGAAGCTTTTTCCATATTTTGTTGGTGCGTGCGAGAAGGTTCTCAACAAAAACGTCACACATCCGGAACGGGGGGAGAAGTACTGGTAACGTTTGGGTGATAGTGAAAGACGGCGGAGGGAAGCAGATCCAAAAGCTCTTCGAAACGCTGTGTGATAATTGCTCTACGAGATGCATAAAAATATATCAATATTTCGCTTTAAAAAGCGCGAGCCTTACTTCACTTACTTCATGGTGAAGTACTGCCTCGCTCCGTGGCTCGCTGCCGGTTCCTCCTTAGCCGCCTCGCCCTGGTCTCCGAGAGACAGTGATACTCATGATCGCTAGAAAACGTGAGGCTTCGTACTCCGATACTTAGCGAGGCATTGAGGGAAGTGTTCTCGAAGAGCAGTGATAGCTTTTCTAAAATCTAAACTTGAACATCGACACTCAGTTATTTTGGAAAGTTCACGTAAATGTAATATGTAGCAAAATAATTAGTTTTCTACGAGCATTATACAAAAATATTCCCATTCGGACTAAAACTCTATCAGTGCATTTACTAATACTTCCTTTCTTCGACTGTGCCGATGTCTTTTGCTCCAACATCAACAAATATCACTTAAACAAATTGAATCGTCTTCACAGCTGCATACGCTTTATTTTTGTGCTTCGCAAATATGACCATATCTCCTTAGCGTTCCAAGCTAAAGTGGCTTCCAATAGTATTCCTAACGAACCACTTCGTCCAAACTAGTTGATGTATAAATTTCGATTACTGGGAATACTCATGAGTTGCATCTTCCCTCCTTACTACTCACACCATACCGAAGTTCTTTGTTTCTCTCAAACTGTGAAAGCACAGTTCACGAAACTAATCTCTGAAACAGTCTCCGTGAAACCAATAGACGTTCAGCCACCAGACTCGCCTTTAGGAGCTGCCTTCTTTTATCTTCATCTTTCTGTACATCTATAAAATATATATTTTTATTGTTAATGTTTTCATATTATTAGAGGGACGCCTTCCTTTTTACCTTTTAGTGTATTTTCGGGTTGCGGTGCCGACCATTCTCTTAAGCATTCTCTTTAGCATCCACCTGTTTTACCAGTTTTTGGGCAAAAGTTTGGTTTGTTTTTATTAATGGTAACCGCGCAAACCTCTGTACCAATAAAAATACCCATTCAGCTACTAAACTGGTTATTGAACCAGATCCAGATTACTCCATTCCGAAACCATTCCTAGGAAAGTCTCAACCGAAGATATAAGTTTCTTTCGGCACTCGTCGACGTTTTCCCAGTCTTAGTGTTGGCACTATGGAGCTGAAATTATGGCATATGAACTAAACAAAAAAGTATTAAATATGTAAAGCGACCAAATAAAATATTTTATCTGAAAGAAAAGTATTGTAGACCGAATAAAATAAATAATTATTTGACAGGTAAAAAATAAAAATACCGAGTCCTCTGTATCGCTGTCGCCGGAAGGTCTCGTGGAGTATTTGATAGCAGAAGCCACTAGTGTCGAAAATCTTTGTCAGATGTATATAGGATGGGGTCCGTTTTTGTAATTGTACCTCTAATACTGTGCCATATTAAATTATGTATAATAAGCAAACATTGTTTTTAATTTATAAATATTGTTATTAGGTTATTAATAACAAGTGTAAATGTGATTTAAAAGTATAATAAATAAGTTGATTTAAATAATTGTTTATTTTTTATATTATTTGTATTTATGGTAATACCTCTTTTAACCATTCTAATTTCACTTAGTTGACATATTTGAAAAAGTCATCATAAATGAGTTACTAGATTATGTAATGAATTCTATTTACAATAGACAACCCGGTATGAGAGGTCGCTGTACTATTAACACCCTTTAACGTACATTTTTATAAAACATTTGAGTCCTGGAATCATCCATGAGCATTCTGTGATTTATCTAAGGCATTAGATCGTGTTCAGAACGAAACATATTTGTGGTTAGGAAATGTAAGAACAATGACATCAATTTCTTAAGCGCTAAAAATACTTTATTCACACTAGTTTCGCAGCCCTTTTTTTAAACCCTCGAAATTATTATCCGTACACTCCCTTATATCCTAAATATTTTTTAAAAACATTCCAACTTTGAGCCGATACTCACGATATGACGAAACACAGGCATGTACGATTAAGATTGTATCCATGGCAGTATTTATTTATCCCGTTATATTTATGTCGATATATATATATATATATATATATATATATATATACAAAATATATATATTTCATTTGTTATATTATATTGTTATATATATATTTGTTATATATATATATATATATATAAAATGTTTATATTACAGTTATTTCATTTGTTTTCGCACGTATACTAATGACCCTCCTTGCACGTCTCGACTGTTGACTGGTAAAGAACGCATTAGTGTTAAGTCAACCCCTTTTGTGTATATATGTGTGTGTATGGTGTCATAAACAATATGAAAACGAGATAAACGGTATAATATTTTTATTTTCTCTTATCTTATTTAATTCAGGGCTTATATCCTGAATTCTATGAGTTTAAACACATCGGCAGGGGCTGCGATGGACAAGGTGGTCCTTTAAGGTACAATCTTAGGCCCATTTCTCTTCCTTGTTTATATAAAGGACCTACCTTATTTTGTACACCAACAATGATATATGTTCTGCTGATGATACTTCTTTCCTATTTCATATAAAACGGCATAAGGTAATGTATTATGTAAATTCACTCTCTCTTATAGTGCTTTGGTTTAGTGTTATCAACCTGTTACTTAAAAATATAAAGACCCTTTCGACATCTAATCTAAAAAAGAGTAAAAGACGTTAGAATCGTTTGTGTGCTAAACTGATATTAAAGTATATACGAATATTTAGAAAATGATGATCAAGTAGCCTTAAAAAAAAATAAAAGATAACCTAAGAAATAAAAGATAAGCCTTCAAAGAAAATAAAAGATAAACCTGCTGAGGCCCAGGACAAATAACTTTTGAGTTGGTGATAAGTTTGACAGTAAAAATATGTTTGTATAAGAACTTCTTTTGACAATGATTTTAATTTTATAATATTTGTAGGGCTTAAAGTAAAACTCCCTGAAACGTGGACCGCATGCCTAATTTATTTATTTTTCAAATATACGTTACATGGAATATACGTTGTATATTTTTGGATTATTAAATTCGGATAATCAAATCGAATATTTAAATCGAAATTGCTTTATTATCTATCTAAAAGAAAAAAGCTGAGAAAAAAACTTAAATTTTGTACTTAAATAAGTCAAACTCTCTTTTTTGTACTTATGTAATGACATAATATGCAATCATTACGATCTAAGTGTAAAGACGTTCAGTGAAAGTATAGTTGTAAACAAAACCTGCTAAATACTCTAGCGTTTCACAAGACCTTAATAAAGTGAAACTTAGTAGGAATTCTGATTTATTCAAGCAAAGCCTAATAATGTTTTGTATCGTCGCAAAGTCTACCAAGTTTACGTTGTATGATAGTAAATATTTGAAGTTTCTAACTGTAATGTTCAAAACTACTCGTCATTCATTTTTATTACAAGAAAACTAACATAATAACAACACAGAAAATGTATTAGGTATATATATATTACCCAATACTGTGGAGTTGTCAGTACCTAAACTATTTTCTTATCATAATGGAATTAGTTTAAAGGAGAATCGAGAATATAGAAATAAAGAAAGAAAAAAAATCGATGCAGGCAGGTACCCCGAACCCGCGACCTTTGCAAAACCGTCCAATTAAGTTACCGCATCGCTGTACGCTTCGATGAATTTTGCATTCTTTATATGATCTGGTTTATCGAAATGAGAAATGTATAAATATGATTTAATAAATTTCTCAAAAAAAATCTTGTAAAATATTTTTTATTTTTATATTTGTTGTGAAATGTCCTCAATTGTTTTGATATATTAAAGAAAATGGATTTTACAAAAAATCGAATTTTATTTTTTTTGTGAGAGGTTGATAAAAGCTTGAGCTTTTTGATAAAAAAAAACTCTTTCATACTGCACACATTAATTGTGTAATGCAGTAATATTAATGTATACATTAGTAACTTATTAATATATAATGAAACCTTAATCTACAAAGTCTACACGTATTGTAATTCTATTTCTCGTAACATTTAAAAGATAACACTAAAAATAGTTACGCTATTTCATCCCCTTGACGTTTTTCCGTGAATAAAAGGTTTCATATAAAAAATTTAACCACTTCAACCTATAGAAGTCAGGAAAATATGTCGAGTCGGATTAGAACATTTTATACGTCAGTGAAATTTAGTGTCTAACAGACAAAAGAGTGGCAAATAAAAGTACCTAATGTGAGAGAGCAATGCACTCTACTTAAATAACATTGCCATCTTCTTTTATTATTTCGCTGAAGAATAAGCATTCCTGAATTTGTATATTTAGTATTAGTATACGGTTAGTGTAATATTATACTGTGACTGTAACATTAGCTACAGTGCTGTTGTGTGCTGTAGCTTTGACAGAGCCCTTTGTACAGTGGATCGAACAAAGCATGACGTGAACAAAGCAATGAAGCCGGAAACAGCTGTACTGAGACATTTGTTGCACTATTTGAACCGATGATTTATATTCGTATTACAATTCAATTACATTTACATTAAAACCTTCACGCTTTTGGGCTGACCTTTGGATTTGCTATTGTTGTCATTTGGTTTATTTTTGACACATAATATTGACATTTAAAATAATATTATTACCAAAGTTTGGTAATTTTGTTATAACTTTTGATTTAATTATATAAGCGAATAGATACATATTTTTACTAAGACACCTTTTTCATAGGCTCTTTTTCATAGAAATAGTTTGTCTCTTAGTAAAATTAATTCTAAGTACAGATTGTTTGTTGTATTTACTTGCTCAAGTTATCAATATTAGCATAAATAACTATGGAGAGAGGCAAAACGCAGAGTAAGTCATTAACATACGGTACGATAGACTTCACTCACATTTGGGTGATTTTATAAATATTTATGGCCTTGTTTTTATGATAGTGTATAACTTAACCGAGCACATAAAAACCTGTTTGTATTATATTGTTTTACAACAAGCAATATACCTAATACATTTATTTTTTACATTAAATAGTTAGCTACTAGGTGATGAAGTTCATAATAACATTTACAAAGTCAATTTGTTATTTGTAAAACAAGCGATATCTCAAAACAAATTCTCTTTTCTGAAAATAATGTTATACAACTATGAGTCTTAACTTTGCTTTAGAAAAAGTTTTGTTTTAACTTATGCTTGTCTTTTCATTAAGTTCACTGCAAATTGAAAGACAAAGTTAGCTCGAGATCAAGCCTGACTTATTGTTTAACATTTAACAAACGGAAGCTATTGTTAATTACGGTTTCACAAAAGTAAGAGACAGTTTATTGAATTAGTATAGAATTTTCTTCAAGAGAATCTTATTTTGTTTCATTGTGGAAAACGTGGAAAACAAAACGTGGAATATATTTCGAAAAATAATAGATTTTCTATATTTTTAGAACGTCGCAGATATTGCACCACCCATAAGTGGTTTAGTATAAAGACAATATGACTAGGCTAGGCTTTGAGATTTATTGGATAAAATATTACGAAAGCAATATATTTTAATATCGAAGGTAGTCTTAAAATACCTGTATACCCCAGTCCGTGACCCAGTATCGGTTAGCCAGCTGACAGGCAATATCCGGATGATCCATTGTTCATCTCATTGCGGATTCAGAACGTAACCGCTCTGTGTCGGCGTTCTAAAACCAAGTGCAATTTAATAGAGAATTCCGTGGAGTAAGTAAATACAGCAGATATTAGAAAAATTACAAGAGGATTCGATAAACTTAATATATAAATAATCTATTAGGTTTGTCTGAAGGATCGAACTTCATTATAAAGTTTAATTCAATTTTTCAGGTAAAAATAATTATTCATTAGAAATTTTACATGTTATAAAGATAAATAAATATATTTTTTACTCCTATCATTATGTTGTATGATAGAAAATATTGGTTCATGATAACTATAATAAGACATATTAGTCTTAGAGCTAGTGAACGGTCTTCCTGTAAGGATAGAAGTTTGTACAGTGATTAGTCATAGTGATAAGTGATAGCACGCCAAGGCCAACTCCCATGACCTTGACATGACCTGGCAGGCATCTGCATTGCACATCAACAGCTTTTTTATTTTTTTTTAATGTCAAATAAATAAGATAAAATAACTTACTTCTGTAAGTTTAAAAATTTAATATCATTTAGTTTATTTCTTGATAATTAGGGACAAAAAAATACAGGCGATTAAAGTAAGCAAAAGTACCTACCAGCTGAATCAAAAGGTGAACAGTTTAGGAGATAAAATAAACTTTCTTCTGTAAAGTTGAAATTGAAGTATGTGTTTGAAGAAGTCATTTATATATAACGGAGAATCAATTTACCAAAAAAATCTTGAAAAATCAACATTAATTAGGGTCATTTCGCCTGTTTGCGTCCATCGCCAGTTTGCGTCCATTCGACGGCTATCCTTTCATAAAATACTCGAAAATAAGTTCATGAACTTTCTAACAAAACCAAATGTAATTTCTGCCAATACCTCAATTTATAGGAGATACACTGTCATAGACAAAATTTCCTTGACCGCAATCCTTCCCTTTAAAAAAAAATAATTTATCTGAGCCACGGGACAAAAGACTGCGAATGTCTTAAATGTTAGTAAAAAAATAGTGAGCAGCAACACCACTCACGGTTAGTTTTACATTGTTTTATGTAAAGTTAAGGATACATAGATGTTTCTAGGCCTTAATAATAAAGAAAGGAAAAACATAATTATGAATTTACTTAAGTTTTTTAATTGTTGACAGTTAAAATAAGGTGGACGCAAACTAGTACATGCAAATTTTAAAAAATCCACTTTGCGTCCGCAGTGGACGCGAATTTTATGACCTATTATTTAAGACAGACCAGATTGCGTCCACCTTTGTTTTCTTGTTATCTATTTATAAAAGTAATTAAAAATGTATAGCTTATTTAAATTTAATAAAATTGTATATACCTACGATCAATAATATCTTAATGTAATTATAATAAAAAAAATAAACGTAATTTATTAACGGCTCCTGATTGAACAAATTAGAAATTATGAAATCACAGTGTATCAAGGTGCAACTCTGAAACTCATGACATGAATAAAAATGATTTTGCCTATACACCTTTTTGGCAGTTACCTGTAGCTTAGTTCAATAGTGTCTTCAGATGAAGTTCTTATTTTACCACTAGAAGATATGGAAACTCATACTACACCAAGTCTTGAGAAAACTAAGCAACAAATATCAGAACCCCCTCCGACTGCTTTTATTCATTTAGCGTCAACTGTATCACCATCTATTTCACCTATAGAAAAGCCTCCCAGTTTACAATCATCTTCATTATTTATTCAAGGTATTTCACATTCACAAACCTTTAATCCATTTAAAAGCCACCTGATGTTGGCTTAAATTTTTAGCATAGCAAGAAAATTAAATCAAAGAACTCCAGCGGCCATATCTTCGTCTGCATCGAGAAAGTATTACAACATAAAGAGCAGATGGAGAAAAAAAAACAAAGCGCTAAGAAAAAGAAATTAATAACGAATAGAGAAAAAAAACTTCAAGGAACTGCTCCAAAACGTAGGAAAAAGACACTTCCTGTTAAAGTCACAGTAGATACTGATACTCTAAAAAGAAAATTTGAAAAAGTGCGCTGAATGTAATGACATACTTATATCAGATGTATATGAAGACGGCGAAGAAAACATTGGCTGTGACAAATATATAAGATGATATATTTCTTATTAAAAATATTTTAAAATTTAATTAGTTAAATATTTAGACATAAAACAATAAATTGTTAAATTCTAATCTTTCTGAATAATAATTAATAAAAATCTCCCCTACATTCTATATATAAGTTGGTGGACGCACACTGGACATGAGTGGACGCAATTTAGATTTTATGGACGCAAACTGGCTAAATCGCCCAAATCTGATATTTATCACTTTTATGTTTAAATCGTTATATCTTTCCACCAAAACTTTAAATGAATATAAAAAAGACTATATTATTAACACTGTACATAAGTTTTTATTCAAAACTAGTGCTAAATCATTTTTATTTTCTCTTTCATAGTCAGCAACTCCACTAAATGGACGCAAACAGGCGAAATGATCCTAGTGCTTCAGTATTTAACTGGATATCGCGCTGGAATAATAATGTTAAAACTAAATGTAAGATAAAAAGGACATAAAAAAGAAAATATAAATAAATAGACAAGTGTTATAATATTGCTTTTTTCAAGGGAAAGTATATTGTTATATAATATAAAAATAAGTAGGTAAATTTGTTTGTAAAAAAGATCATAATATTGTCATATGTAAGTATTTAATTATTTACTTAGTGTTTTTTACGACTGTTATTAATTTACCGAATGTTTAAGTTTGACCTAGGTATGTATATTGTAGGTATATTGTAAATCGTGGCCGTTGCCTAAGTCTTTTCTTGTGTAACTATTTGTAGACCGAATGTAACCGGGTGCAGATAATTTAGTAATTATGTAAATATTATTTTGCAGTTTTTCCAATAGCGTAATGCAAGTTCAAGTAGGAGGAGGTATTAATGGTGTTGCAAGTCCGAGGTAAAGTCAGGGAATTGAGGATAGTCAACCCAAAACAAACAGCGAACTATTATATTGTATATATTGCATTTTTTAAATGTTATTAATATTTATTTATTGACACATAAATGTTGGTAATTATAATAAATACAAATTGATTAAATAATAAAAAAGGAGAACATAAAGGTTTATGTCCTCCAGTATATCTATCAACTTTATTAATTATATCGTTTATTATAGATATCTATTCCAGTTAATATTTGTAAATTCTGTTATACCTACTTATTCATATTTTGATATTTTTAAATTGTGTTTCTATCTCCTAAAGCACTCGGGAACCCAGCGACAGACAAGAGAGTTGTAAATACTAATAAACGTTCCTTGAATCATGATTAGAATCTACTAATGAAAAACTTTTTTTCTCCGTAATATTCTCCGCAATTTAATTCGAGAAGCTTCTCTGATGTTCCGACCCTTGGTTTTATTTCAACCAAACTTAACTTTGGAGTGATGACAGAATTACAAGTAGCTATACTGATTATGAACGGAATAAAAATATGAATCCGCCAAAAAATTTAAAACGTGAGAAAGCTACTAATTAAACTACTTAAAATATAATTATTTTATTATTTGATTATTGACACAATATCGTAAATGTCTTTCTTATCATAATAATAATTAAAGTTGTTTACTTGTGGATTTCATCATTTTAACTACAGAAAAATATGCATAACAATTATAGCTTTAAACAACAAAAATCAGCTTAAAAATTTAGTTTGAGATCAAATTCAATAGAACTTAAATTTATATAAAAAAATACAACAGGGTTTAAATTTATTATATATTTTAAAACCTGATATATCTATAATATAAAATATTCTTGAACATATTTTTTAAAGTTGTTTTATTAACTGCTATTAAATTATTTACGGCTTCTTATTTAAACATCAATATTTCATTATCTACTAATGCCGGATGTTAAAACATAAATTGAAGACAGTAACATGGGGTTTCAGTCTATATTCTATTGTTTCAGTATATATTATTATTATTATTATTCACGTCTATATTCTTTATCATTGTTATATGATTTTAGCAGACTTTAATATACAAGAGGGAGTTAACGAGACGAAGAGGTCGAGACCGCTAACAACATCAATATCGGCGTACAGTGACATGTTACTTTATAGTTTATTATAAGCAACGTTCTAAGGAAATTACATTTCAGCTTCGTCAGAAATACATTTTTGGGAACAAAGTACTTGTTTACTGACTGAATTTCCCGATTTTGTTTCCAGTCTGGTGATAGAAACATATTCAATTATTATTATTCTAGGGAAAATGGTAACAAAATTAACAGCAAGCAGCAGATTTATTTAACAAAGTCATATTCTAAGATTGACATTCAAAAATAGAAAAAGTATTACAATTTAAAAACACAACTTTTTGCAGTTTATATTTGTTATATGTGTATGTTATACATGTGTGTTAAGTATGTATGTATGTATGTACATTAATTAACTGTAGCTTATAGAACCAAGGTCTAACCATGCGTCATAAACCTCAATATAATTAGCACCTTGTTTGGATATCGTTATGTCTATAATAATACTAAACACCACTGTTATATGCCGTTTCTCAAAAAATATTTTTTTTCGAAATATTTAATGTCTTTCCTTTTATATAAGTTTCTTGTACCTGCTTTTAATTTTTTTAGAATCTGGTTGACACAAAAACCTTTTCACATTGTAGGTTTTATATAATTTTGCAAATGAGAAAAAATAATATTACTTTTTATTACATTTGTTTTAAGGTTGTCTCGCAACGTTACTACGAATCTTTATCGATATTAATGTATTACGACAGCTGGTCTGTGGAAATCTGTTACAAGCAATATTACAATTATCTCGAATTATGATGAGTTAATTACATTTCTTATGAATATAATAAATTAATACAATGCACTTAGAAAGAAAGACATGAAAATGAAACAAACACCTCTAAGTTAAAAAAAAGTAAAACAGGTTTACTTAGTAACCTTTACTAGATATTACGGGATTTTAAGAATCGGTTTAATAGTTAAATTTTAACCTTGTGTTTGATCATTCTGCTACATAATGTAATTGTGTAACTTGTCCTGTATTATTATTATTATTATTATTATTATGAATCATTCAAAGTATTATAGGATTTTTTTCTCAAATTCCTTTTAATGAAATAACTAAATTTTTCAATGACACATTTCAAGATCTTAGTGGGAAGTTTATTGAAAAAACATATACAATTATCGTATACGTTTTTGACGTAGCATCCTGGTGGGTGTAGCAAGTCTATGTCTAGATCTGGTGTTAATTTTATGTAGGTATATTTTGATATTTATTGAATTTACTAATAGTTTTATGCATATACATTTTGTTTTTCATGAACAGTATATGTTTAAGCACTGTTATAATTCTGATTTTGTATTATATTTTAGCCCTCTTCTTTAATACAAATAGAGCATTGTGCACATTATCTGTTGCATTTTCTCATTATAAGACGGCATATGACATAACACTCATAACACTAGGAAAATAGTAAACTCAACTAATCGAGTTCAAGCGACGTATGTTAATTGGCGTATTCTTTTGATGACGAATGCGACAGAAGTAAATGGGTACGTCAAATATATATGAGAGCATCTCTGAAATTTTACATCTAAGGTTATTAAAAAAATACGTATTAGAATTAACTAAATACACTACCTCATTATTTAATTTTATACAGTTTTTGACGTTTGGTAAGGTAAACTTAAAATATTTTGTCTTTTGGTTGTTGAGAAACAAATTATTACCGTGAGAGATAACTGGCAACCGTATTATCCCATGTTTATTCCTCACAAAGTAAGGTAAGTCATATATGTAAATAAGAAACACGATAAACTCTAATATAGAGCCCCGTGACACCCCATTTTGACTAATGAACCTGCGAACTCTTTCTTTTTACGTCTACTTACAGAATTCTGTCATTAAGATATATCTATCAAATAATGGACTTTTTTGAAAATCTATAATGTTGTTATTTTATAAATAGAGTTTCAAGCAGTACTCAGTCAAACACCTTTAACAAATCACAGGAAATGTCAAGCTCATCTTGTAATTCTTTCCAGGCCTTATCAATATTTAACAGCAGGAGTGAAGCCAAACTGTTTTTCATAATATTATTCCGAATTATATTCCGAAGCGACGGCTTTCCGCTGGCCGTCCGCAGATAGTTGGAGGCCCAATTAGTGGGTTAGCCACTCATGAAAGGCTGCCCCGTCAGCTGCTAAAAATCCAAGGGTTGCTCCATCGTGCTGGTTGGCGTCCAGACGAGCAGGCCCGATGGCGATCCCTGGGGGGGTTCGGGCGTCCCCGCAGTCTCAAGGCTAGCCTCCGAAAAGTACCGCCTCGTTCAACTGCCAGTTCCCATCCCTATTCACTTTTATTTTTTTTATGAAGAAAGACAAAAAAAAAAAAAAAAGTTTTTATAGCGGTTGCACTCCTCCTCATTTAAAGTGCACCTTAGCAATATCAGGAGCTTGCACTCTAATATCTTACCTGTCTATCTCACCCTGGAGACTGAGCAACCGCACCTGTTCTTTTTGACGGAGACATCTGTGTGTTTCTAGGTATCTGTACAATGTCCTTTGAGCGCTGCCCACCTAGATTATCTCGGTTACACGTTAGAACACAACTTTCGCTCACTTGTCAGATTCTGTGTGTACCCTCGGAACGAACTCTGTATCCAGCGTCTCAGTCACTTTGAAGACACCTCTTTTTCTTCCTTATGGGTTTTAGTAGACACAGGAAACGAAAAAAATCCTGTATTCCTGTGTCTACCGTTCGCAAAGAGGCGATAAGGAAATTGATTGCTTGAATATCTCGGTGAGGCTAGTGATATGGATTTTGCATCAGTACCCTTCAGCGCAGTTTGACTTTCTGGGGGACTTTAATGCCTGTCATCAGGACTGGCTGTTCCCGTAACAGAAGACCCACCATGCTGGAAGAGAAGTTATCCTTGTACATGCCGTGCCGATCCTGCCAATTACAGACCGATTTCAATCATCTCCAGTAAGTAATAGACTTAACTTAATCTGTCATTTTATTATGGTCAGCAGTTACTGGTACCAAAGATTTTTTACTGACTGACAACAGAAGTCAGAATTTAGTGTATTGATTAAAAAGTTAAAATTTGGAATAATATTTGTAAATATATTATAAATACAGGTGACGCTAGCGATGGTGATTTTAGTAGAGTGTATAAACATGTGTAAGAGATAGAGAAAAGTAAACAAATTTTGAAACTTAACACATTTTGTATTATATTCTAAGATATAAATAATAAAACCTCAAAAAATCTATACATATAATAAAATTGTCACTGAGCGATTTCTGTACATGGAAAATATAAAAAAAAAAACATAATGGGGGGCCGTTATAAGAGCAAAACAATGGTTTTTAATTTTGTTTGTTTGTCTGTATGTCTGTATGTTTGTGCACGCTAATGTTGAAAACAGCTTAACCAATTTGAATGCGGTTTTCACGAATATATAGTAATTGTTTTCACTTAATATTTAGTGTTTGTTTTATTTAAATCGGTTAAGAAATGAAAAAGTTATGTCAATTTATGACAATCACGTAATAGGTATCATGCAAATCTTATTCTATACTTGTATTAAATCTCTAGAGGAATAATCTCTGTACATTTAAAATATTAAAAACCTTTATATATCAAGAGAACTCAAAACAATGTTTTTTCATTTTGTCTATTCGTCTGTATTTTTGTACGTCTGAATGTTTGTGCACGCTAATCTCAGAAACAGATTAACCGGTTTGAATGCAGTTTTCGGAAATATATTGTCGTGGGTTGCATTTTAAATATAGTGTATTTTTACATAGATCGTTTAACAAATAAAGAAGTCAGTAATTTCTTGTTTTTGTACCATTGCGGTAAGACATTTTTCCAGGGAATAATAATACCCTTTACAATAAAAAAAATATATCTATGATTAAAAATTACAAAAAGATATAAATATAAATTAGAAATATTCCAACAAGCAAAAACTACTAGCCGGAGTTTGATGAAACTTTGAGCGGGTACGTTTTATCGAAATCGAAATCTACGCGTACGAAGTCGCAGGCACAGCTAGTAGTTAATAATTCTAAGAGTAAGTAATATTGTAATATCATCCATAATCTTCTTAAATTGCTCAAATTGCGACGACGATGGCCTTACAAAGGCTTATAATAAATAATTGCTTTAATTCTTTTGAGGCTATTTCAATTGTCCTTACAACAGAAAGGCTTACTTTCAATTTTATCTGTTTATTAAACAGAATTAAAAAACTAGCACCTGTGAAATTTACTGTGTTGAATGAACTACTACCCCCGCGGTTAATTATATTAACTCTTCCCTTTTAAGTCTGCGTCGTAACACAAAAAGTATCAACATATTACTATCATTTATTATGCTTAAGTAGACTTAATAAAATATTTGTATAATAATTTTCGTGATGAGCTATAATTATTATTATCTTTTTTTTCTGTAGAATTTATTGCTACATTGGTAACCTGCAGTAGAAATATAACTTCTTCTTTTGATCTAGATGTCTTCTGATCGTGGATTTAATTTAGCGTGTCATTCTTTTATAACACAGCAACAATTAATTCTGTATCTTTCAGTGAAGGTAGGCTTTCTCGTTCCCAGAGTACCTACATGTGTACCTAGGGGTATTATACATATAATATAATAAATATTAATGAAGTTTTTAGCTACGTTTTGAACGAAACAGGGGTGGTTCCCTGTTTTGTATCCTAGTCTCATGCTTTCCTTCTCATTCATCTAGGGTAACAACTGACAATGTATTTTCAACTTTAAATTTTTGCAGATGTTCATGCCATTACTTATTTTCAGAATAAGCGCCAGCTTTTTTGTCCCAGTACAATAAAAAATACAACATCGATTTCGTCTGTTCTGTCAATCATCACTTAAAGCATATAGCAAAATCATTTTATTGTTTATTGTTAAAAATTCAAAAAATTCAAAATTCAAAATATCTTTATTCAAGTAGGCATTTACACGCACTTTTGAATCGTCAATTACATTAAATTGGTCAGTATAGTCAGTCTGTGAGTAAGCTACCACCAGCTCGGAATGCTGTTCTGCTGAGAAGAGCTGGCCAGAAACTCAACAGTTGCTCTTTTTAAATAAAATTTAACAATGTTTGACTTATAAATTATAACATCAACCCTGCAAATGAGTCAATTTTATTTATTTTATAAACTTAAATGCAATTTTGGAACAACTAGAACCGTCGCAATCAATCGGAAAAGAAGCCCAACAATTTCAGGCAACGAAAATTAAATAATAATAACAGTAAATATATATAAATCTTCGGCCTGCCACACAACCAGTCACCGCAAGCAGCACCCGTTCACGAGCATAACACAAGAGCCAGCCATCACCCCCTTCGCACATATTTGAGGGAGGGAGGCAACCCGACTCCCGATGCTACCGCAAGTAGTGACTTCTAAGGAATCGGTGTGATGCAGAAGGTCGATAAAGCAAAATTAATTTACAACAAAAAACAAATTGCGGAGATTACTAGCTATTCGCAATACAGATTTATGACCCAAGATTTATGATACAATGACCCAAGTTCCACACATTTCGATCAACCAAAAACTCTTGAATGTTATAGTAAGATTTATTTAATAATATACCTTTAATTTTAGATTTGAAATCAAGAAAAGGAAGATCTAAGATATCTTGTGGAACCTTATTATATATGCGTATACTCAAGCCCATGAAGGATTTCTTAACTTTTTGTAGTCTAAATTTAGTTTTAAGTTACAAATAGCCCGTATAGCTCGTTTTTGTAAAATGAATATAGAATTAATTTCGGCAGCGCTGCCCCATAGTAAGATACCGTAAGACAATATACTGTGAAAATAACTAAAATAAACGAGTCGAGCCGTATTAGCGTCTGTTAATTGTCTTACTTTTTTAATTGCAAAGATGGCTGAGCTAAGTTTGCTTGCGAGTGTCGAGAGATGGGGGTTCCACTGGAGCTTTTTATCTAAAGTTATACCTAAGAAAGTTGTCGAGTCAGTCAGTTCTAACACTTCATTGTTAAGGAATAAACTACAATCCCGACTTTTTACATTAGGAAGTGTAAATTCCATGCATTTTGTTTTCTTAGTATTTAATACCAAATTATTAATTTCAAACCAATGAAGAACACGTGACAGAGCACAGTCAACTTTGTCAAAATTAGGTTTATTACGATCAACTTTAAAAATAAGTGAGGTATCATCAGCAAAAAGTACAATGTCACATAGTCCTTTTACGTAAAAGGGCAAATCATTAATATAGAGTAAAAATAAGAAAGGGCCTAGAATAGATCCTTGTGGAACACCCATTTTTAGGTGAGATCCAACCGATTTACAATTATTTACATCAACCGTCTGAACTCTTTGATTCAAGTAAGAGGCAATAAGATCAAGCGCAGCATTACGCACGCCATAGTGATTAAGTTTGCAAAAAAATGTTTGATGGTCCACGCAGTCAAAGGCTTTAGATAAATCACAAAACACTCCGATTGCATTCTGTGACTTTTCCCATGCGTCGTAAATGTGCTTAAGAAGCGCGGCACCCGCATCAGTTGTTGATTTGCCTTTGGTGAAACCATATTGTTCACTATGCATGATTTCTTTGCTATAAACAAATTCTGACATTTGGTTTAGTATAATTTTTTCGAAAATTTTACTTAAAGTGGGTAAAATAGAGATAGGTCTATAATTTCCGGGTATTAGTCTATCGCCACTTTTGAACAAAGGAACTACTTTACTATTTTTCATTAAGTCTGGGAAAGTACCGGTTTCAATACATTTGTTAAAAATTAAGGATAATTGTGGAGCAATATCATTTATAATACTTATTAGTAATTTTACTGATATACCCCAAAGATCACCGGTTTTTTTCATATTTAGATTTCTAAAAGTTTTAACAATTTCATATGATGTAACAGGTTTAAAAACAAAACATTTATTACTGACTCTTACGTTATTCGTCAATTCGACGATTGCATCACATGGTGAGGAATTTAAATTACGCGTGACTGTTGAAGGAATTTCGTTAAAAAAAGTCTCAAAAATAGCCGCCACAGTTGAATTTGAATTTATTTCAATATTATCAATTTTTAACTTAATAGGTCCATTAGCAGCCCTATTTTTCCCAGAAACACTAGATAAAACATCCCAAGTTGCCTTTATTTTATTTTCTGAGTTTAAGATTTTATTTCTTATGTAAATCGACTTAGCTTGTATGCAAACGGTTTTAAATATTTTAGAAAAAATCCTAACTTTATTCAAGAATACCGGATCTTGATTCCATTGCCTCTCACTATATAAATCATATAACTTATCTCTACTTTTATATATTCCCACGGTAGCCCAATCACTAAATTTAAGTTTTAGGTATTTAGTCATAGTTTTTGGCTTAAAAACATTATTAAATTCTTGTAACAAAAAACCGAAAATGTTATTATGGCTTTAGCCAAATTTGAATATTTAAAGTGTACTTTCCAGAACAAAATGTTGGTTTCACGTTCAAGCATTCTAAACTATACCAAATTTTTTAAAATTCATCGAGTAATTTTTGTATTTTAATTAAAGCTGAAATCAGTTTTATATTGAAAAATATACAATTTTCCGGATTAAATACTATCCAATATAGAAACATATTTAACCAAATTAAATTTTATTCCAACATTTTTATTACATTTTGAATGGGTTTTGTTATTTTTTATAATTATACATTTTATTTATGTACTTATGTATGTGGATACAATCAATTAAGTCAGTCAACATGAACGAAGGATTTTCCTTAAGGAAACCTTAATTCTAATTTTAGCGGGTGAGATCACGTTTTTTAAATCCTACCTGAGCTAATTTCAAATATCTTGTTATTGAAATTATTATATAGTATTATAGAATAATCGTTATGACATAATTATGCTTTAGTATATTTTTCTCCATTTTTCCTTACTAGCCAAGCCTAGATAATAATATTCACAGCCGAGACCTTTTAAAGAGACATGATGGGAAAATAAAAATTAAAAGTTAAAGATGATTGTGATTGTGTCAGTCGGTGAATAGTGCACGACAGTTGGTATTAAACCGTTGTCCAATGCGCAGGCTAAATAATTTTGCGTATGCGCAACGTTGTGCGCGGGAAAACAATTGAGCATGTTTTAGTATTTTTTTACTTTTGTAGTATGATTTAGTGAAATATCTTATATTTATTAAATTATAAAGTATATTTTATTTGTTTATAAAAGTTTAACCATTCAATTACATATTACGCTGATGTTTTAAACTTGAACAGGTAAGTGTTTCTACTTTCAAGTACGGAGTACTTGAAAGAAAACTGGAATATTTTTACATAAGGCACTTTCATACTGGCTTTTTAATATTTTGTGTTTACGATTTAAGAAAAGTAAAATTTATTAAATCAGTAAACCTATTCTACGTCATATATTTTATCATTAAAGTACGTTAGTAACTATAAAAACTTTAGAGGTATTTTAATTAATTGTTTAAAAAGAAAATCAAGCAATAGATTTTCTTTCAAATTATTCAGACCATTCTGTCCGTGATGTATTTCCTTTATTTCTTACGACTAGGGTCATGATAACATTTATCGCTTTCTTTTTATAAAGCAAGGTCGTCTACACAACTGTTGAGATTAGAGCCTTCTTTTTAAGGCTAAGGTTACTTCTGTTACTGAGAAGATTTTCAGTTGTCTTTTTATGGTATCGTAAACTTTAATAATATTCTACTTCAAAACTGTTTATCATAAAATATTACGTGTCCTTGTAACTAAATAAAGTTATTGTAACATTTTTTGAATACACATTTACATTTTCTAGTACTTCTTATCTTTAATGACATCATAAATCTTAATAACTGCTGAGATATATTATGCTTATTGATATTTATTAAAATAAAGAATTTTTTAAATTGACATGTCAAAATAAAACAAAAGCTAATTTATGCGATTTTACAATAATATATGTATCGCAATAAAACAAGTTATAAGAAAATAAAAGAGCTATTGAGTGATAAGTTATTTTTACATTTTGCATGAAATTAATGTTAATATGCTTTAATGAATTGTTAACAGAACACTGGTAGGTGTGTTTATTGAATTATAATAATAATAATAATGATAATAAGCCATACTTAGCACATGCAGAATAGTCAGGAAATTTCTAAAGAACGAAGAAACCTAAACAAATTTAAAATCTAGAACAGTACAAATTACAATTACTTGGCGACCGCCCGTATTATGCTGTGAAAACCATTCTAGAGATGAGTAAAAGTTTTAATACAAATACAAATAATAATAATAATAATAATGGTCAACTAGTTGGCAGGAGCTACATCTCTGTGTTGAGCTCGTGTTTAAGAAAAGCTGTAACTGTGGCAAAGATCCTAACAGTTTAATTTTTTTGTGACTGTAGTCTGTAGCTCATAACAGAGTCTGTAAATCATCGTGTCGATAACAGGAGACTACACCAAATTGTAGATATTAGTTTGTGGGTAATGTAATGTGGCCAAAACTATTGTGTAGAGGTCTTGATCAAAAAAATAAGTTACATATTAATAATTTTATATTAAATTGTTGTAAATAATGTGTCAAAAATAATAATTATTGTAGATATGAAATAAATATAGGTAAAATAAATTTACATTCCGTGGTAACTCATCACTACACAAAACTTAACAATAATGATTATACTACAGTAGCCTCGGCAGATTATAATATAGCTGTATGTTTAACTTTAGTACAAGGCATTCAAGGATTTAATTATAAAAAGTGGAGGTGACTTGTCATAAAAATGATTATCTGAAAGTTACTTAAAACTACGCTTTATGTGTAACTAGGAAATTAATAAAAAGTTGTTATCTTTACTATAATAAAAGAGTAAAAAGCAAAAACCTGTATCTAGGTCATTTTTTTTAGTTTGATACCTTTTAAAGGACATGATGATCATATTTTTTATTATTGTGTCGGCTAATATTAAATATATATTTTTTACCAATTAATACAATTAAATTACTGGATTTATTTTAAAAAAGTTTTCTAGTTAAAATACAATTTGTTTGTTTGGTGGTCTATCATCTAAGTCAAAAAGTGTCTTTTAACCCGAAAAAAAAAATACTTATTGCCATGAAATTCCAGTTAAAGTTAATAATAATAATAATAATATCAGGACAAATTACACACATTGATCTAACCCCTAAGTAAGCAAATTATTTGCTTGTGTTAAGGGTGTTAGACAACGATACAAATACATAGAAATACATATATAAATACTTAAATTATATTTAATAAACGACCAAACCCAGAAACACACATCTATGCTCATCACATAAATGCCTGTCTCCGCCGGGAATCGAACCCGAGCCCCATTGCGCCGTGACACGTTAGGCGTCTGCGCTAACCACTCGACCAACGGGGCGGTAAAGTTGCTGACAAAAGGTGTTTAAAAATAAAATTATGACATAGATTTGGGTATATCTGTGTTAAATTGCCTATTATTTGATCTAAATTTATGTAACAGCATTTCTGTATTGAGATCTATTATATTTTTTTTCCATTAGCTAGTACTAACACTAAATAATATAATTTTTTCCACAGAAATTATTCGTATTGAAACAAAAAACAACACTTCAACATAGTTTTCATAATAATAAGTAATAACATTTTATACGTTTTATTATTATTGCTTCGCTGTACGTTATCGTTTGGATGTAGTTTTCGCAATTTATAATTCTTGGTTTTTATACTAGAATAGCAAAGTTTGTTTTTGTAGTTAGTTTAGACTTTAATGTTGTGATTTTATATTTCATTTCGAGTAGTAATACTAAGCTTTAAAACGTTACAGACAAAATTAAATTAGAAATCAGTGTATTTCACGACATTTTAATATGTAACAATTGTTAGTAGCAGGTATTAATTACATTAACTCCTTTTGTATTTTTTTTTATAATCTTAATATGTTCTTTATTTCATTAATAATGTATATTGCAGAATGCTCCATGTAGATCCCCGACGTATAATTGGGCGGGTTTTCCCAATTGTGCAATGGTCCAGGTTCTACGACCTGAATACAGGGATAGGAGATCTCATAGCAGGGATCACTGTAGCACTGACTCTAATACCGCAATCGATTGCGTATGCTTCACTGGCTGGTTTTGAACCACAGGTAAGAATAGTTAGTAAGTATATGTATAATGACTATATTATATTGTTATGGTGATATTTTTAAGTACTAGATAATCTGCTATGAAAGTTATTGGAGATTTTATTGGTTCGGTGACCCTTAAAAAAATAATAATTAAAATGTAATTAATATAAGTACTTTTCTCTCGTGATACTGTAACATCAAGTATACATATTATGTTTAGTACAAATTAAATTACAACAAGTCAGATAAGTTTCATTTCGTTCATATTACAATAAGCATTACAACAATTGTTTGTGTAAATTTAACTTAGTTTGAATGTTTTTGTGAGTAATACTGATAACTAAGTAAAACCAGTTCCAATGTTAATATAAGTAAATATAATCGGAAATCGCCCGCAGATTTATTTAACACATTAACAATTTGAAATCACACTTTCTGGAGTTTTTAATACAAAAAAAATAAAAATAAGATAATTTACATAACAAAATTATGATTTTTAAAAATTTTCGAAACAAATAATATATTTTTTTACACAGAGTAACGGATTAGTGGATACATTAGGGCTTGGCTTTTTTAATTTACAAAGAATATTTTTTATGTTTCAAAAACTAATTTTATAATTAATTTAGTGCTTTTTAATAACACATTATCAAAACAGTCTTTTAAATTTTATTGTTAGTATCTGTGCAGTTCTCAAAATATAATATAATGTATTAAATATAAAACTGTATTCTTCATTACAAAAACAAAACGCTCAACTATACTATGAAAGTTAAAACTTTTAACTTCTATAAAAGCTGAATCAGTAACTTGTAGTACGTCTAATGGATTTTTATCAAGCGTGTAGAGACTGAATAGTGGAATACAGGAAAGTTACTTTACCCCTTCCACCCGTGTTAGGTTTTCCATGATAGTTTTAAAAGAAAAAATACCGAACTAAATGTTGCCACACGAGAATGTTTCAGTTCTGCGAACGTTAATGTTAAAAAGTTTTTGTGTTATGGTTTTTATAAAATATTTAGCTTAGAACATGAAAAATATAATATGAGAGTCGTGGGTTTCCTGTAAAAAAATAAATAAATAAAAATAAGTAAGCTGTTATTTTAAGTTTTAAATATCAAAGTCCTAATAATCTTTCAAGAGTAAGTAAGTGTAAGGTATGTGTTTAGTTACTACTCTGAAGACGAATGTTAATAAAGGCTGAAACATTAATATATAAAATAATATTATAAGAAAACGTTTGGAAAGACTGATGATTTGACGGTTCAATTGAATTGGTTTAACTAATGTTACATTATTGAAAAAAACTCTTTCAATGTTTTAAAACTAACAATTGTAAATATAAAAATAATTTACTGCAAATATTTTAATTCTATGATTATATATACTTATAATGATAACCAGAATGATATAGTAATAATCATGAGTTTTCTAACAATTGTCAGTATGGCCTCTACGCTTCCTTCGCGGGGGGTTTCGTGTACGCCGTGATGGGCACGTGTCCTCAGATCAACATAGGACCGACCGCGTTGTTGTCTCTCCTCACATTCACTTACACTAATGGCATGAATTCAGACTACGCCGTTCTTCTCTGCTTTATCGGTGGCATCATCCAGTTGTTGGCTGGTATTGTACAGCTCGGTAAGATGAAACTTATATACTTATATAAATACCGAATAAAAAACATACACTCCGTAGATGTAAACTCAAAGTTATTCTCTTATTTTCAAATTTCAGGTTTTTTAGTAGAATTTGTTTCACTCCCAGTAGTATCTGGGTTTACATCCGCTGCGGCGATAACTATAGCATCTTCTCAAATTAAAGGACTCCTTGGGTTGAAATTTAAAGCAGAGAACTTTATTTCTACTTGGCGCGGCGTGTTTGATCATATTGGTGAAACTAAATTAGAAGATACGCTGCTCGGATTGTCTTGCTGCATTGTACTTATGGGAATGAAGGTTAGTCTAATTTTTATTTTAATGGAAAACCCAAGTTTTTTTGTTTAGTTTTTAATTCACGTTTCAACCCAAACCAACCAACACGTGTTGCATGTTTTTTTATTTTTTATGAGTAAATAAAATACGTATTACTGTTTGTTTGAACATATCGATAAAAATGTATGGCCATGTTAAGCTTATTTATTTTTTTATATATATAGAATAAAACATAAACCGATAGGGGCAGGCATTCGAACCCGCGACCGATAAAGACGATTACATATAGAATGCTCAATTCACCAAGATGGAAAGCGATACGGTAGCTCAATTGGTAGAGCGACGGGACGGTTTCCCAGAGATCACGGGTGCGAATCCCTGGCCGTATCGGTTTATTTTTCATTCATGTTTATAAAAAAATTAAGTGTACTGTTCACTTTTTTATACGATGGCTCTCAAATAAGAAGTTAAACAAAAACTCACCGGGGAAATACCGTGTGTTCATAAATAAACATGCGCGATGTGAAAAAAATACTTGTGTGAATTCTATTAATATTACTTAGCAACCAATATCGTCATGTCTGTTTAATAGTTAATGTAGATATATTTTTTTGAAAAGGAAAAATCGCGCAATAATGTTGACGTCTGAATGATACAATAACTTCTAAGTCATTTTTATGTTTGTTGTTTTATAGTAAAATGATTTAAGTACTTCTATGCCCTTGTCAAACATTGTCTAAGCAATCATAATTATGATTGTTAGATCTGAATTTGCGTTAACAACACACTACCGGTACATTGTTAGGTAACAGTTCTGCTAGTTTTGCATTGTTCTTGTGAATGTTACGAGTATGAATGTATGTTTAGTAATAATAATTAATATTTACTATCTACAATTTATGCATATTTAACACTCTTATAAGTCCTATAATTTAAAATGGTTCTAGTAAAATTAAGTGTAGGTGCTCCTATTGAAAAATTTAAAATACTATCGGAAAATGTAAAATTGAAATTTTATTATGCGCCAGCATGTTCGAAATTTTAATGTTCTCTTTAGATCCACGAGTCGTTTACATAGTTTCTTTTCGCGAGATTTATCATTTTAAAATACTATATTTAGTTTTTGAATACGGAAAAAGAATGGTCAATGAAATAAAAGTATGAAAAGTGACAGAATAATTACAAATTTATCAATAATAATTTCTTAAATATTTTAGCAATTAAAAATAAATAATTATTAAATAAAAAGACTTACAAGACTAATTACTTTCACGACATAAAATTAAATGTAACTGTAGAATCATAATAGAAACACTCTAACTAACGACGCAGCAGAGCTAAGCTCGAATCTCAGCTAATTCCGGAACATATTAAACTCCGTCGGGAAATATAATTGCGTCTATTGTTTGTAGACTAGTTTTACAACTTGTTACTCCTCCATCCCCACTCCACTTAATAACCTCTATCTGTGCAGTGAATAAAAAGTAATTGCTGCTCTGGATTATTGTTATAACTTCATAACTGCTCTCACTTTGAGCATTGGTTTTAGCATAGACCATTTTAATCTGCACGTAATGGCAGAGAGCACTGTATGCCTAATCCTTAGATACATCTATCGCGCTATCTATTAATCATCTCCTAATTACTCAATGGGCTCAGGCTGCAGATACACCAGCCACCTGTTAATTTGGTTGAATCACTAACTTACTGCTGTATAATTATGACAATCCGTATAAAGAGTATTGTTCATTTTTATTATTTTTTCGATTGTAATGGTTATTGTTTCAAGTTGTAATAAAAAAAAATCTCTCAAGTAATAAGTACGAAAATTGTAATTTAATCAACATTTATAAAATACAATTCAAAGGAAGTAATAGTTTATTTTTTGTTTACTTAACCTTGACCTTCAAGATTTATCGTGCGCTGGACAAATTATTCTTAACTTTAAAAGGAAAACAAAAATTTTATTCAATTGGATATTTTATTTAAATATTTATTAGTCTTCCTTTGTATTTCCATAAAACTTTGTTTGAAATATGTTTCTCTGCTTGTTAAAATTATTTCTGCCTAATTGTATTTGTAGTGATAAAAAACCTTTTAAATATCCTCCTGGTTATAAGTAAGTACATGTTAGTTAGGACGTGCCAGTGATTGCCAATAGTTGCAAAAAAATATACAAATCGTTGGTTCTAAAAAAATTCAATAACAATCGTGAATTGAACGTTTAAGTTGTAGTACTGTGTCGGTCTGTTATTTGATTTTAACTACCTACCTATCTATGTTTTATAATACCTAGTTGCGAGTTCCGGGTTCGACTCCTGACGTGACCAAAAATAATACTAACAATACTTTTATTTATTTTGATGTAGTCTGAGTAGTAAACTACGTAATTGATTTTCGATGTGTTAACTTTCAAAGTGCACTACTACGGAGCTGTTTAAGTTTTTTTTTCTCTTATTAACTTTGTAACTTTACAACATTTACTTTAAGCATGTTATGGTTAAGCATGTAATTCCATAAATGTGTTACATTAAAAACAGTAACTTCTGCTAATTGCTATGTATATTGAGAATATTTGTGATATCATTTGTAAATATGTTAAGAACATAAGCTCATTAAGAGACCATTCTATTCGCTGTTTGAAATTCATATATCTTTTAGTTTTGACTTTACTTAGTATATTGTTAACTAACTCAATAGTCGGTATGGTAAATATTACAATTTAACTTCAAGGAATATATAGCAAAGCGTAGCAAATTTTTAAATTGAGTGGTTCGATATTTAGTTTAAATAATTTACTTATTATATTATTTGAACTACCTTAAAACTAGATATTCTAGAAAAAAAATCTATAGTATAGGTTATAATATAATAAAAAAGACAAACAATAGACAATAGATTTTCCTGTAAATAAACTATAAGATAAAGAAATGATCGAATAAACATATAAAGATACAAAAATTACAAATACTTTAAAAGTACTTTGATAGTTCTAAACTACAATATATTATATCTATAGAACCGTTAGTATTTTATAATTTTAATATACAGTAACATCATATACCTATTATATTTATTATACGATGTCTTATTCTTCATCTTTATATCATAGAATGGTTTGTATTAGGATATTATTGTCTCATTGGTTATGAATTCATAAACTACAGGAGCACATTGTGCTAAATGTACCAGCTGTCACAGATTGCTATACCATGAACTGAATATTCTAGCGAGGAATAAACGCTTCACTGTTCTAATTACATATCACCTAAATCTAGATATAGTTAAAATGTATTTCGGATTATGTGCAAATTAGTAGTTTAATGTAGAACTGTATTGTCATCGACCCTATCGAAATTAAATGCATCGTCGAAATTTAATCTGCCTATCACGCTGGCTAAATTCCATTAGGCGTTGATTAGAACTTAATATGAATATCAAATCAAGCGCTCATTTATTTATTACATTATTCTTTATTGAATTTAAGACATTTTTTTAATAGCTCACTTGTACTTTGATATACTTGAATCTCTCTTATTAAAATTACATTTTTTATAATATTTATGTCTGTGATTATATTATTTATAAGTAATTAAAAAAAAATAGAAAAATAAAAAAATTATAAAAATAGTTTTTTGACAGTTTTTTTTTAATTTAAAGAGTAATAAAAATTTACAGAAAAGCATGCTAATTCGTCCTTTATCTCCATGAATTCCTTAGTTCATGTTCATAATTAATTAGAAATCCGGTAAACGTGACTTGAGAACTGTATCGTCAGTTTTGAAGACTTGTATCAGTTAGTTACAATATTTTATTAATTACAATATGCTATTTCTAGGCTCTGAAAGATATTCCTATTAAAGACAAAGATGAGAAGAGCCGCCGCTCAGTGATCTTGCAGCGTAGTTTCTGGTTCGCTGGTGTCGCGAGGAACGCTGTAGTCGTTGTCGTTGCGTCTGTGATCGCTTTTTTCGTTCACCAGGATAAAGAGGATCCCTTGATACTCACTGGTAAGTATTATTTAACTAATAATTAGAGAGATGTTATATAATATTATTATTCTTAAAAAAAGTTCCAATGTGGAAGATAATTAGTAGCGGGATATTTTAAGGAAATGTAAATAAGAGTAAAGTATAACTTAAACAACGATCTGTGGATCACACAAATAGTTGTACCCTGGCGAATCAAACCTATTTCCATGTAAAGTTCAGTAGTAGGGGTCACAAACAAGAAGCCCAACAGGAGGTCAATTTAAAATGGTTACAAATATAAAGAATATTATAATTAGAGCATGATTTGAACTTACAAAAGCATCGTATGGTGGCGCTCTGCCAAAGGGATTGCTGTCTCGCGGTAATGAATATACTGTCCTGTACAATTAGTTACCAAACTAAATAGCTCTAGTTGTAAAATCAGAGTTAAGTTTCACAAATTTTTATTTTTGTACGTAGTACAGTGTTATTTCTGTTTTCAGTTAATTATTTGTAATACAACATTTTTTTTTGTTATTTTAATAAGTCTGTAACAATCTATAATTTTATTTTAATAAGTCTGTCTTCGTTTGCTTACAAATAAATAAATAATGACAGATAAACTATAAATGAGCGCATAACTGGTAATTAGACTAATATAAAAATAGCCTATATTAGGAAATTAATAATAATGATACGTTCTAAAAGTCGGGCGTGCGTCTGATAATAGTAAATATATGTTTTATATAAAAAACAATAAAAAAAAATGTAATAATATTTTATAGATGTTATAAAAATAATAACATTACACTCTTTTAAATGTAGCTCTTAAAAGTTTACGCTCCAGTCATTACTAAGTCGAAATAAATCATTCTGATCTACACAATTATTTTTATTATTTTAAACATTTTACTGTCGCCAGCATACAAAAAAAAATATTATGTTAAACGTTAAACAATAATGGGACAATGTAGGATCCTTGAGGTACCCCAGACGGATCTGGAATAAAATATGAAAACTTTTATCTTAACAGTGGCTACGGGTGGCTAAGGTAGTGTACAACTTAATCCAACGCAGAAAAAGACCGTGCACATCAATGTATTTTAATTTCTCAAAATACTTTGGTATGAACGGTGATCTATTTTTCTATAAGTCAAAATACATATTAGGAAAAAAATATATAAAAAGTTTTTTAATAAATGCATGTGTTTGACATCTGTATTTAACAGTCTAGCCAAAATGAAATGAGAAACATTTTGATAAGTTTATTTTATAAGTATATTATAGTAGGACAAAGCAAAAATATTGTAACATCCGAAGTAAAAATAATAGACCGCAATTCTGACTGTCGGAAGAAACATCTTACTAGAATAGATTTATAAAAACGATACAATATTTATGCATTTGTTGGAAATATAAATATTTAGTAGCATTGTGAAAAAAATACAATAATCAAAAACAAAAATCAACATAAATGTTTAAAAAAGTCCTGCTTGGTATAAAATTGCTTAAAATAATTCGTACTGATATATCTGAATCATACTACATAATAGTAAGGGTATTCTCAAATTTTCTTCCAGGTAATATAACACCAGGGCTACCAAAGCCCCAACTACCGTCGTTCCAATCAATAGTAGGTAATACGACAGTCTCTGCGGGGGAGATGTTGGCACACTTGGGGTCGGGACTCCTTGTAGTACCCCTTGTTGGAGTTATATCGAATGTCGCTATTGCGAAGGCCTTTTGTAAGTATGTTTTTTACACTTCAGTTTCAAAGATAGTTTGGTTAAAAATGATGTATACAATGGTTACTAGAGAGAATTTAAATAATTATGCAAAGTTCAGATATTATAATTTAAGTGACTGATATTTTTTATTTATCGGTATATAAATACACACATAGGTAATTAAATGATTTTATAAAGTTATATTGTTGTAAATAGGATCAAGTAGATAATCTTATCAATTAAGTGATAACACTAAGTAAAAATATTATTTCGTATTATATACATCGTAAATATATATATATATATATATATATAGTTAATAATTATTATTAATAATAATTATAATAAATTTAATTTAACTGAAAGAAATTATAATTTTCTTTCATTCTAGTACACAGAATGAAAGTCCTGTGTATCTGTCTGAGTAAATTAAGACACACTGAATGCTATTACTGTCGGAACAATTGGAATTGTCTTTATTATGCTTACTAATTAACATTCGTTATAGAAACAGCTAATAATATATTTAAATTAAATTTTACTTAATTGGAGAAAAGGTCAAATTTCTGAAATGGTTGCAGTCTTCTAGTAAAGGGTTAACGAAAATTCGTTAGGAATTATGAAAACCTAGTTCGTTTTTACATGCATGTATGTATGCATAAAGAATTGATAATGCTTTTAATTCAAAAATGTAACATGTTATAGCTTAAATTTGCTCACTCAGTATTTTATACCATGCTGAACTTCATTAATTAAAATCCTATAAAAAACATAAACTCGAAATGCTCGGTTCAATTTGTAATATATGCCTTGGTTGTTGACTTTAATAAGAGAAGAAGTGAGATCTTAATGGGTACCAAGTTCAAGAGTCAGTCCTCAATTTTATTTATACAACATAAAATATTTGATAATAACTTTAAATATCATTTCTTCCGATAACTTATGATAATATATTGAAGCCTAAGGTTTTAATATACGAAATTAGTTTTACTATTATATTAGATAATAGTTTTAACTAGTTAGATGCGTTATAGTTTTTAAGTTGCGAGGGAGTCAGAAGTACCTCCAAATGGTGCGTGTAATATTACACACGGTTTCACACCATTCTTTTAGATTGAACTTGGTTTCACATGCTACTGCACGTCTAGAATAAATATTATAGAAATAGAATTACCTCAAGTATGTATATACTCTTAGGTAAACAGTTAGACGACAAAAATACAATCTTGTATTATCAAGAATAAATTGCTGTCAGAGTTTATATGATTAAAGATGGTGGAGTAATATAAGTGTAGCGCGGGATGAGTGGACCGGCCACCGGGGCAGAAACCTTAACAAGGCTATACAAAGTAAACATGTTTATAAATCTTTTCTAACAATATAATGATTAAAATACTTCGAGGAAGAGTTCTTTAAATTAAGTCTTATTTGCCTAGCGTTTTCATTTAATATAATTGGATAATAATGTAAATACCTCAGATAAGTCTAACCATCATCGTCGCTAATCGACATCCGACAAGGGCTATACTTCATACTTTTTTATAAATTTCATCTTATTTGTACTTGTATTTGTAAACCTATTTATTTCTGTTATTGCCGAATAAAAAAATAATTTTATACTTAGAAAAAATAGCACCAGCATATTGTGATCTTACCAAGTTTAACAATATTGAAACAAATAATAAACCTAAATATTTAAAATAAAGTTTTATAACATTTTGTAATCATACGAGCAAAAGTTTTACAAACAATTTTTTATGAACAATGAAGTATTTCGTCATCATCATTTAAAAATAAATATTTATTCAATGATTACGTTTATCAATTTAATATTGTAATTAATTAATTATTTCAATGATCTATACTAATATTATAAAGCTGAAGAGTTTGTTTGTTTGAACGCACTAATCTCTGGGACTAATGGCCCGAATTGAAAAAATCTTTTTATGTTGAATAGTCCGTTTATTGAGGAAGGCTATAGGGTATATGTCATCTCGCTGTGACTAATAGAAGTTAAGCAGCAATGAAAAATGCTGCAAATTTAATATAATCTAATAGGTTCTGACTGACTTAGTTATAGCATACAGTCTAAACCGCAGGTCGTAGAGATAGTAAAATTGGAGGATACATTTCTTTTTCTACGTAGTGGTGTACTAAGAAAAAATTTTTAAATTCCACCCTTAAAGGTTTTAATTATCAATTTTGTATGGAACTCGGCGGCAACACTAAAAACCACGCGAACGAGTCGCGAGCGACACCTAGTTATTTTTCTATAGTGATCGTAATATGTGGTTTTTGGGAGATTGCCGTATACGTCTACAGTCTAAGCTACTGTGTCAGTATTTACTTTGGTAAATAAATTTATTTGATAATATTAATAAGTGTTTTCGATCTTTACATTAAAGATCCAATCCATCCATCCATCCATTTCACTAAAGATACTGTGTTATAACTTTTAGCTTACACTTTGAAATTTCACTGTTAAAATGTCATAAGCGAATTTAACAGTTTCCTATTGTATGCCATTTACATATATGAAACTAAACGAAAATATTTAATCATATTTTAATAATAATTAAATACAAATTAAACAAAAATATGTCTTTATAAATAGGCCTTCAAATCATTTGTCAGCTTTTAGGAAGTAAAACAAAGTTAATTATATACGTGCATACAAAAAGGTAAAATTATTGAAATAAATTACAATACAAAACTCTCCATAAAACAGCTTTTTATATATCCATTGATGGAATATTTATGGGTTATCTTAATGAATATGCATGATACTAACATTATTACTTTTTTATTCCGAAAGAAGTGCTAACGAGCCCACTAACCGACCATGATAAAACCCATATCACCGGTCATTGTTAAACTCGATTCTCAAAGTAACCTAGGAACTGGCGGCTTCTAATACGCTCCATATTTTGGAGAGCGCAGAGGTATAATTACCTAGGTGTGTCAGAATATTCACGTCGCCTATTTTTGAAATCGGATATACGAGGGCATTCTTCTATGAGTTCGGGACTACCTTTTTAAAATAGGAATACCGAAAAAAACACCCTGACGCTGTGGAATATTAGATCGCAAATTTCCATGATCGTCAATAGGTGGGTTTGAGGCAAAAGGCAAATAAGATGGATTTCTCTCTTGCCATGTGAACCAAACCAGTCACTTTTCTTATGCATCAACGAGAGAGAAGGTCCCAAAAGTAGAAAAGGCCACTTTTATGTCCGACCAGAATTTTCGTATCCTAATCGGATAGATTAACTGCACGGTAATATTATTTATTGTATTTTAGTCTGGTGATCTGAAGCATATGGATTCACGACTGTATTTTTCTTTAGAGTTTGGATCTTTAACAAGTAGCGCCTCAGCGCAGGAACGATTCGATACGAAGTATCAGCTGTCTTAAAACACACATCCTATGAGGGTCGTGATCTGCTGCCGATTAGTTCTACAGGATTTGATATAAATATATCCGTTACCTGAAGTATCACATCGACAATAGCGGTCGAACAGTTACTAGGATCACCAAAAGAGAAACTTTCTCCTACAGACAGGATGCAAAGAAAGTTTGTATTCTATCTTAATCGGATAATTCGACTTGCATGATCTGGAACAACAGACTCATCGGGTCGTAGATAAGATATCGTAAAAAGATATGGCAAAAATGGCCTGTTGTTATTCCCATCAATATACAAAAAAATATCTCCAAATATTTCAGTTAGAGGCACATGACACATTATTATAATGAGCGTTAAAATCTCCAAAGACTATGGCTTCAGCTGATATCGTCAGCTTTCAGTTCAGTTCAGCTGATAGTAGGTCGTCAATTGTGGTTTAAACAGTGTAAATGTGGAGATTCGTTTCTGTATTACCACTATGGGAGGCTATACCAAATGTAGAGGCACGTGTAAGCTCGCCTACGGTCGTCCACGTCTACGGACAGGTAAGGTCTCGCTTTCCTTAGGAAATTACCGGCCCTGTGCCATCCCCAAAATACTAAGAACCGCCCTCGCATTATTCTGCACCTGTGCTCAACATTCACTTACGTGATACAAAATTACAATAAACCACTGTTTTATCCCAGATTTTATTTAAGAATTATGATATGATGTCGACATCGACAGCGTAATTTTAACAAATTTTAGATTTTAAAAAGCTTCGTAAGACACCCACGCTACCTGGGCTCACATATGTATCCGATTCCACATAAATATAATACTTGTACTTTATGATTTTTTTTTTATTTCATTTTATTACCTGGCCTTAGATAAGGTAAATGGAAAAGATTTTTTGATTAATATAATTGACACACTTAGAATCTAACAATTTGCTAATTGGCCAAAAACTGTTAATTATATCCATAAACTATACCTATCAAATTAATTACTCAATAAAATTTCCGTAAATACCACGTTACTATTTATGGGTCTCAAGATCTCTTAACTGCAAGGCAGTGTACAACGAGTACATCGTATTTTAAATATAAATATAATTGCATTTATAAAATGCGGTTTTTATAAAAATATTAACTTGTTACGTTAATCAATAATAATAATAATATATGTATATTATACTGTACAAAATGAAGTGTTATTAAGCAAAAGGGCGCTAAGTCTCTAAGTCTAAGTCATCAGTTTAAAATGTGTACACAAAAAAAAATGGTATTCGTTAATCGTTATTGGTATTTTATATATTATGGAAAATATGTTTATGTGACTTTAATAAACTAAAATTGGCAATATGAAGAGGGTCTTCATTAGTAAGTTATTTGTTACTAAAATAATTATTATAATTTAAAATAAATGTCAAATTGCAGCAAAAGGTAAGACACTAGATGCCACACAAGAGATAGTAGCTCTCGGTGCTTGCAACATCATAGGCGCTTTCTTCCGATCGTTTCCAGTCAACGGTTCGTTCACGAGGAGCGCTGTGAGCGATGCGTCGGGCGTGAGGACACCGGCTGCCGGCTTTTATACAGGTATTTTAATATTGCTGTCTTTTCACATGTCTAGTAACTTGAGTGAGGTATTCCTTTGTTAGGGAAGATAAAAAAATATACTCTTTTTAGTTTTTACACTATTTCTGGGTTTCAAATTGCTTATTTACTGTTATCGAGTTTTAGATTTCGTTATTTTATTGTCAACTGTTTATTTTTTTTTAGAAAATGGAGCATAATGTTGTCATGTTTAAAATAACGTCGAACTGGTATATTTTCATAGCTATTTATGTGTTATTGATGACACAAAATAGGTAAAGAATAAATGAGCGTAGTAGGTACTAAATTTCGTTTTATGAGTCCATATTATTTTTTGTACAAACAGGGTAGATTCCTTAAAAATCTAATCTATCTCATATTTGCAACTCATTCTCTATTTTTGTAAAGATAACTTTGATATATTTTTTTTAAGCAACAAATGTCAACTATATGTAAAGTTGTTTAGGATATTAAAGATGACAAAGAACAAATTCGCAAATCTATCATGTTGTAGGTATAATAGTGCTGTTGACTCTGGGTGTGCTGACGCCGTACTTCTACTTCATCCCGCGCGCCGCACTAGCAGCAGTCATCGTTTGCGCCGTGCTGCACATGGTAGACGCGCGCCTGCCAGCCGTTCTTTGGAGGAGCACGAGTGAGTATGCCCTGCTATATACCTCGTTGGACTTCATGTAAAAAGAATTATACAAAAAGTATCAGAAATATTGTTAATATCATAATAATAGTAGTTTCTTTGTAGTAATTTTTTTCTTTAAAATATTATTGTAATTTCAAATAAGCATACATTGCACATATTACATGCGATACTCAAGTTGCATGGTTCCAGAGGATAGGTTCATGGAAAAACCTGGTAAAAATACTACATAAACAGAGTATCTAACTCCAGTTTAATACAATAAATCCAGTTTAACTTAATTATAAAATTTAAAAATCATAGTATCGACTATCTCAGTTGAGATCATAACTGATACATTAAAATAAATTAGAAATCAAGTAAAGCGTGTTATCTAAAAAAGACTAAAATAACTAACCATGCCACAAAACTTTATATGGTGCTCATACATTAACAAGGGCTTAAGCAATTCTAACTTTAACTTTAAACATTTAAAATGATAGTATTTAAATAATCTTAGCAACTGAACAGAAACATTTGCATAATTGTCAAAAAGATGGGAATTACTAAACCTTCATATCGACAACATATTCTATATTCTATTATATCTTTCTTTCTTTCTCTTATTTATTTTAGCTATAGGATAGATAGATAGATAGGTCCCGTGAAAATAAAAATCTGTTGATATTGGTGTAAGCCACATCTTCTTATCCCAATTATTGAATCTCATTTAGGCAATACGTCAACTTAAGTGAAGACTTATTTGTTATAACATTATCTTTTTCCCTCATAAATATTTTTTTGGTAACTCTCTTCTCTTTAACCATCCACATTCCTACTGAAGAATGAACTTAGGTAAAAGTTCACACCACTTACACAACTTTCTAAATTATATTTAATTTTACCTCATATATTTCATGCCTTTTTTACTATAAACTACAACAATGTAAATAAAAACGTGATTATTTATTTTAATATCATTTATTTTTAATTTATATTATTTGTAGTAAAAAAACTAAATGGTACTACTATTATCATTTATGCCCTTCTTCGAAATATCTTCGTTTCTTTTATTAGGCCGGACTCAGCTCCATTTTTGTTTCTAGATATCTATTCTGTTATAATATTAGCTTGCTAGTCACAGTTGTTTGTGAATAATTAAAAATATATTTTATATTTTTTTATTTTTTATAATTTTATTATTAAATTAGGAGTTAATATGGATAGATGGATCGGATATGACTAAAAAAAATATCACCCTGCTGTGTTTTTGTTGCTAGTCTTTATTAAGTCTGTGGCAATAAATTTTCCGAGTTTTTGTTTGCTTTGATAAATGAAAAATATTTTCTATAACACTGACTTTTAATTAAGATTTTAATATTGTTTTTAATTTTATTGTATAAAATATTCGTATTATACGTATATTTCCATACGAAAAACATTAGTGTACATCATAAATATTTGTAGTCAAGCCTATTTCTTTTGATCATAAGTGAGCAACATAAAATGAAATTAGTGATTTACAATAGACATAGGCTTCCAAACAATAGTTTCGAACAAGATACTAACCTTTAATTTTATCGACTTATTATTTTATTTAGGTTTTTTTTAAATTTTAATTACATAAAATTGTTAATTCTAAGTATTTTAATTAAAGTTTTAATTAATAATCAAGCAGTTAGTGCTCTTGTCTTTATAATCCATCAGAAATATACAAATATTACACAAAGAAAATCTGTAATTTGATGAGATGAAATAGAGTATTATATCAGATCTAACTACGACCACTTCATTTAGACAAACAGATATATTTAAGTAGTGGTTTGGTTTTATATTTATATATCTAGGTAGTGGACAAGTTTTAAATCACCCTCTTGACATTTTATTACGTACACTTTACCTATTCGTAAATCTAATAATAATAAGCTATAATTATATTATATATTACTATACTATATTACCTACAATATATATATATATATATATATATATATATATATATATATATATATATATATATATATATATATATATATATATATATATATATATATATATATATATATATATATATATATATATATTGTAGGTATATATATGTAGTGTAGGTATTCTATAGAATAACTTCATCTTTTCATTTCTAGATATCTATAATGTTAATTTAACTATATTATGTAAAGTTGAATTATTAGTCAATACACTTCTCTTACTCGTAATTTTAATTAGATGTTCAGTCAAGTCCTTTATTTGCAGGATTGGATTTAATTCCACTAGTGGGCACATTCTTGTGCTGCCTCATCTTAGGTATAGAGCTGGGGTTGGGTTGCGGCGTGCTGCTGGACGTGCTTCTTATACTGTACTACAACTCACGGCCTCATTTAAATATTCAGTTTGTTGAAGTAAGTAATATGATCTAACGGAATGATAACGTGTTCATTAATTTGTATTAGTTACCTTATTTTAAACAACTACTTTTATTGCTCTTCGTGTAAGCTCGTGAATCAAAAGTATTTGTTTTATTTTACAATATTATTTACAGGATGGCAATCTCCCTCCTCATTATTCTGTGCAACCAATCGGTGGTCTCCACTTTGCTAGTGCAGAGAGGGTTCGATCTGCATTGATTGCACTGCGGAACCCAAAAAGTCAACTGACGGATATAAGATTAGATAATTTAGGAGTCATACAAGATGGATTAAGAAATGGTACAGAAGCTAGAACAAGGACCGCTAATATACTAGTAGTGCATTGTAACTCGCTTACTAGATTGGACTATACGTTTATACAGGTATGTTTCATAAAAAAAACAGGTTGTTTTTAAGTTAAAAATATATAAATTAAAAAAACGTAGCTAAAATATTTATAAAATTTATTAATATTTTTGTAAATGCAGTCAAGTAATATTTTACAGAATTTATCTTAAAAATAAGAGTAGGTAGATCCTGAAACCAATAAATTCTATTATATTAGATATTGAAACCAATAAATTCTAAATCGATTTCTATTCCACAGACTTATTTGTTTTGCTTGTTATATATGTGTTTTTATTTATATGAAAAAATATGCAGATGCGAGAACTATTGTGTTTTAACTTAAGAGATATAAACATTTAGTCGATTTCATAAATGAGAAGAGTTGTTTAATATGTAAATGATATTAAGACCCTTTTTATAGACTCTATTTACTAAAGACAAATACTTTTTACAATAATATACTTAGATAGAGATAGATAAGACAGATATTTATGCATCTGGTAAATTGTGGACAATTACAATACAACAAAAATCAATAAAAAATACTATATTTTAACATGTCTTACGAAACTATGTTCAATTTAAGCAGAAAATCTTATAAAATGGTACAGCATTATAAGCAGCGGTTATAAGCAGAAAATCTTATAAATTTGGAAGGTATATTTAATTTGAGATCATCTCAACAAATATAATGTATATAATTTTTGCAAAATAATATTATTATTATTTATTATTACAAAAGAGTAAGTAGGATGGAATAAATTAATGCTAGATATATTTGAAACTAGCTTTCCGCTCGCGGCTTCGCCAGCGTGAAATTCAGTTATATCGCGCGACATGGTTAGTCTTACATGATTTTATGTCATCTTATATGATTTTATGTTTGACAATAAGGAACTTCCATACAAACTTTCATCCTCTATTTTAACCTCTTCTACCATTTTTTTCGCAATGAAAAGTATCCTATGTCCTTTCCTAAATTTAGTTCTATCTTCACACCGAATTTGATCAAAATCGGTTCAGTGATTTAGGCGTGAAAGCGTAACAGATAGACAGACAGACAGAGTTACTTTCGCATTTATGATATTATATATAAATATATATATATATATATATATATATATATATATATATATAGTTATAGTATGGATGTTAAAAACATATTTCTAAAATTAGGATAAGACCTAAGGTTTTTGTTAAGAAATAATATAATAACTAAAAGTAGCCTTTCCATAAGAAAGTTTCATATGCTTTTCTTCAACTTCTTCGTTCTTGGATTGTACTTCGTTCTTACAATCTCTTGCAAATATCTCAAAAAATCATAGAATTAATGGCTAATTTGCGTTTACAGAGCATTAAAATGTTGGTAAATGAGTGGACGTTGCGGGGCCAAGTAGTCTGGTGCGACGTCTCCGCACTCGTCCGCGCGCAGCTCAGCAGCCAGCTGACGGACGCCTTGTTCACAGACAGTGCGGCTCTACCGACGCTGCTGCTACGTGAGTGCTAGCATCTTTGGTGATCGCTATCTGTATTATGAGATAAATAGTTTCTTTTATTTTTTAAAACGAATTATTTTCTAGAACTACTGGTCAGTTGTCTTTTCTCTTATTTTATTTAACAAATAATATAATATAACCAAAGTTTTAAAATATTTACAAACAATCAGGGCATTCGTGAACCATGGCGATTATTAAATATACATTGAATATATTTAATAATCGTCATGGTTCACGAAAGTTTAATTAGAAAAAAGAATGCATGGACATGTTAGTTTATTTTAATTTTGAAATAAATATGTAATAAAAAATAAACCGATACACTTAGGGATCCAAAACCGCGCTCTCCGGGAAAATTAATGAATATTTTTAAACATTAATTTCGGTTGTGGCATCTTTTCATTATTAATATTAATATTATTAATATATTAATGCAAAGTTAGAATAATAGGAAGTCTTTTCAAAAGCAGCCCAATAGACATCACTACTGTGCCGATAACGATAATCATATATATGTAGATTGCCGAATTTATCGATACGGGTAGTGATACGGGAGCTCAATTAGCAGAGCGATTAAAATCCCTGACCATATCGGTTTATTTTTCAGTCTATATTTATTTTAAAATATGACCAGTACTGTTTCATCTTCGGGTACAGTTTAGAACAGTACTTGCGTAAATAATGTGCGCCTCTAATAATATTATTAGAGGCGCAGAGGGTGTCATTGGAAACATTATTTACTATCACAATGTCCAATATCGTTGCATTACATTTGTTTATAATTCGAGAAAATGACCGTTTGCTAATTACGCGTTGTAAATAGGTTCATTACGAATATTGCATTTCTATTTGTAAATGTTAGTTAAACGTTGTTATTATAACTCATAGTTTATTTTTATGGGAGGTATTTAAATCGGTATTCAAACTCAATACGGTGTTAACTACATATGTGTGTTTCATTGTTACAGAATTAGCTGTGACAACCCAGACGACTAATACTAGTGATACAAGGCTTTAATTTATATCATATTTACTATTACTCCTAATAGTTTTAAATATTTTTGCCTAAGGCGTTGGTTGTAATAAGATGTAAATATTAAATTATTTTAGATGTATATTTTTATTTTATTTTTAAAGTACACTTATATAAATTTTTCATGGGTAAATTATTTACCTGACCGATTATTTAGACTATTTCATAAATGAAATGATGGTTTTCAGTCCGTGCATTACCTTTTATTTTATGTTTTGCCAGGCAACTAGTTCATCAAGGAACACGTCTGTTGAAATTAACTGCTAATACTGAGTGTCCAAACAAGTTTGTAAATCCATATTTTTATATATTTTTGTTGAAAGCGAGAGCCATTTACAAATGGTCAGAAAAAACAAAGTACCTAATTATGCCTGAGTACAACGGATGACTTAATTATTATTTGATTATTTGTCATAATATCTACAATTTTATTACCATCTTTAATATGTAGAGCGGCATTCATTTGACACTACCATAAAGTATGCTTAAAAAATATCAAAAATAATGGTTATACCATTATCTTGTCTAAGATTTGGTATACTTTATTTTACATAAATAATGAGTGAATAACCTACGGTATAATGTTTTGTATCACTACAATTAAGAATTCTTGTTATTTTTGTATTTTTTCTTCTACCTTAATATTTTACGTCATGCATAAATGAACGGGTGATATTCCCGTGTATTATCCTGACGCTCCCACTTCATTATGTATGATTACGGCGGCTCCGATGTAATTCCGCCGATCGTGATATTCCGCGTTTGTATTACAATCTTTGCTTGTGCTTTATTTACCCTTCTCCTTGAAGATTTGGCTTTAAGAGATTTCTCCTTCATAATATCTAAACAATTTGGCAAAATGTCAATTTATACAATTAAATTTAATTATTGCCGTATTGATAAGCGTATTGCGGTCTGACCTTTTGCTGAAAATCAATTCAACTTTAAATTTATAAAAACATAAAAACATTCGCTCCATCTTTTTTTTAGGACGGGACATACTCGCCATGTTCCTTTGGAATAAAAAAATTTATAATCTCTTGTTCTCCTTAAAAATTGTTATGTTTCTAACCTGATTTAAATATGATTAACGTTCAAGGTTGACCTGTGAAACTACGATGTGTAGTAACTAGAATCTTATACTAAGGATAGTATAAAGCAAACCTTTATTTAAAACATGAAATTGGTTTATTGACAAGAAATTGACATTCGAATCCCCGTATCTTCGATGTGTTTAATGTGCCAGTGCTATCCTTACTATAATATGATGATTTAAAGTATGTACCTTTGACCAAAATAAAATAAAATGTCTGAACATAACGTTCGAGGTAACAAAGTGTATTAAAATTCCAATGAGTAGCTCACGGACACAAAATTAAGACACATTTTGTGACTCCAGACCCTTTCTTGATCTTTTAATTAATCAATTAAATAACTTGATCTTTTGTTACACTTATTAGCATTGCTCACGATTTGCTATGATGCTATAGCAGGAGTCGTCTCCGTATTTTTAACATGTTTTAAGGCATAATTTTTTTTTTAAATATAACTTTAAAAGCAGAACAAAAAAATATTTTTTTATTTTTTTTTCTGCTTTTAAAGTTATATTACTGGTTTCATTATTGTACTAATTAAATCTACGGATACACAAATTTTGCTTAAGTATTTCTATCAATATTACATAAGAACCTTTCACCCGCACTAGTAAAACCTCAATATCATGGAGAAGGACTGTTTCTATTTCGACCAAACATAGTTAAGAACCATTTCGACGAACTAGGCTTTAAAAAAAAAGCGTCAACCTGCTACATTGCCACAGACAGACACACAGATACACAGATACACAGATCGACAGGTCAAACTTATAACACCCCTCTCGGGTCGGTGAGTCGGGGGTTAAAAATTAACTATCTTTTAATATTATATTGCGTTACTATACGTATACAACTCATGTCAGTTACATGAACTAGGCTGCTTAAAAAATAACTATTATTTTTGAGATATACAGCAAAGGTTTTGTTTAATATTACATTATTGTTAATTTGGACTGGTTAATATCCTGATCTTAAAAATTAAAAGGTTCTATTTTACACATACGGCTATTTAAGTCTCTTAGTTAAAAATGAATCGGCAGTTCAGAATCAGTTAATAAGAATTATGCTTTATAAGTATTTGTAATAAATACTTTTAGTGTAGTAATGAAACTAGCGCAGGCTGTGGATTCAATATCAGCATGCACATGTTTTAAAATAGTGTTTGCGGTGCCCTCTATTAAGTCTATGTAAACAGAGAACAGTTCAATAAGGTAGTTGGTGTAAATAACGTTCCTTAATTAAATAAAAATGTGTTTTTCCGAAATTTTAAGAACACTCTTAATATTGTATTGTTGATATAATCGTATTATTTTGATTTAAAGCTGTGTGGTTGTGATAATTGATTTGGATATATTCGACATTGATAAAGTTAAGTATTTCAAATGACATATTCAACATTGTGCACATAAAATGCACCTTAACAACATTTAGACACAATCATACTATAAAAGCATCCACCATTTGGCATTATGTTCTGAAATTATTAAATTAGATATGTCACACATTTTATTATCTCCACTTAATCCCTCCATAGATAAGCAAACACAGAAGTGAGTACAGTCATTGAAAGTGTAAATGTTAAATACTTTAATAATAAAAATACATTAATATAACTAGACTCTCATTTAAAGTAACGATAACTAAATAACACATTTTGTGTAACACATTGTATTTATATTAAAACATGCGTTCCCATGCGATGCGAGTATCAAAAGCATTTCATACAAAAATTTAAAAGCGTTGTGAATACAATGTTTTCATTATAATTCATTGTATAAAATATTTAGCATTTACAACTTTTCATTAGTTTTAATTGTTTTTCATTTTATGTTTTTACTAAGAGAATAAAAAAGTTTTGATACTTCATACTAACTTTTATTTATATATTAAACTGGTATTGCGAACGACTTTTAGTACACTTAGCAAAGACTTACAAGAAAATTTATATTAAATGACATCTATAGAAATAAATATTTATAACTATGATTTACAGAATCATATTAAACGTTTACAATATAAGTTCTATTTGTTTATATGCGGATATTAAATTATGCTTCGACTCTATCCCACTAAAAATATAAAAATTACTAAATTAAAAGATAAAATATATGACTATTAGAATTCTCTTCCTACAAAGAATCACCAATGACAGTCGTTCTATTCTTTAACACACTTTATGACACTGCCCACAAACACACTGAACTGTTTACTATTTAAACTCTTTACGACTTTTAATATTAAGTTTCTTTTGCATTGAATTACTAGTAATATATATACAAACATATAATAAACGGATTTTATAAATTACTTAGAATTTTAAGTAGATATTCATGTTTCATATTAATTTATAAGACTACGAAGAGCAAAAAATTAATTTTCTTTAAATCTAGCAAAGTTTCAACATGAAAGTCTCGAGTAAGTTAAGGTACACTAAATGCTATCAATGTTGGAACAACTTGTTTACTAATTAACATTTGTAATTAATACAGCCCGAGAAATACTTAAATCAAGGGAATTTCAATTTAACTTTACTAGAGCAAGGTTTAACATGCGGTGCATATTTCTGGTAAACAGAGTGAACCTAAACCTTTTAATGAAGGGTCAACTACTAGACTTATTTAGGAGTTATAAAAATTTGCTCGTTTTTACATGAATAGGCTTTTTATTTTTGATTTTTATTTAATTAGGAAGTTTTTAATCTCCCGTTTTGATATCTTGTGAAAGTGCTTTTTGTTTTTAATACAAAATCAGATTATATTTTAAAATCTTTAAAAATCATTTTGTTGATATAATTAAAATGTAAATTAAAATATAATAATTAAATTAGGCCATTGTAAAATATAATAATTAAATTAGGCCACGGAGTTTTTCATCATCGCTAATAATCTGTGAAAATGTTTCATGGAAAATTATTTTTTTCGGGATTTTTTCATACATTTTCGTACATTACCGCGATATAGCTGAGGTCGTGATTGACTGTGACGAGAATATTTTATTTTATAATAATATATATATCTTACGTGCTGTCTATTACGTAATATGCCATTTACGTAGCATTTCCTACAAGATGCTGTGCAATAATTTTGATCCAACACTTTAATTACATTTTTAGGATAAGATAAGCGAATTCAGTATTTTTAAAAGTTAAGATATTATATAAATAAATATAAATAATACTTAGTTAAGGACAAAAACAAAGGAAAATTCGTGACAAAGGGTAACTGAAAGAGATCTTTAAAGAGATAAGCATTCCTTTGTACTTTGTAATTTTATTTTACTTGTATTTGTAAATTTAATAGTACATGATTAAATAACTGTTCTATTATAATACAAAGGTAAAAAAATAATAATAAAAGCTTATTGTGCACAGATATTCAACAAACAAAAACCGACTATTTATGTTACGTTCAATAACTTACATACTAGCTGTCGTCAATTTTCAAAAATGTCAACCTAAGGAATAAAGACATTTAGAATCAGAATATACAATTTAAGTTACTTTTTTTTTAAATATAATGAAAACACTTGAGTTTTTTACTGTACATACGTGAAAAAGAAATTTTGTAGAACATCTCGTACAGATTGTCATCGCGGTCTTTTTCATTATGTAGTATTATACCGGATCTAATCTCACCAGGCACCACCCAGGCAATCCGGATATGTTCGGAGTGTATCTATATATTATATGCAATACAAAATTATGATTACTTTTACAAGAATCATAGTTCTGTTACAGTAATAATCGTACTATATTGGAGCTTCTAGAAACGTAAAGTCTATAAACTTATTGTCTAAACTACACTGAAGCGTGACTAAAATATACCTAAAAACTTTTAGGCATATTTTTGTCACGCTCCAGTGTCCTGTAATCCACCCACTTACAAGGTTAAATGCGAAGACGTGTTCGAAGTTCCGCAGTCAATCTTTGCGTTGATTTTGGTAGAAACACGTACCGGAAATTTATAGCCTTTGGCCTTTATTTAAAAAGATAAACTTTTTCTTATTATTAATTATATTTTGTAAATATGAATGACGATAAAAAAATATTAAAAGTAAACAATCCTCCGAAAGTACGAGGTGGATACATTTTAATTAAAAATTAATGAAAACATTAAACTTATTCTAAGCTTTGTAGCTACGTTTTTATTTATAAGTATGTTTAACATACTTACAAATAAAACCTCTATTTAAATACAAAATTAATAATGCGGGACAAAGCAGCATTAAAGTTTAGAAGTAGTATTATAGTATGTAGTATTATAGTAAGTAGTAGTAATATTTTGAATAACCCCTTCGGCCAGGAAAGCGAGGAATTGTTGTCACCGGTAGCTTAGAAGTTAAGAGATATCGGAATTAACAAGAATAAAACAAGAATAAAATAAATTAAATTTATGAACAATAAACATCTTTCAACACAGCCGGTCACCGAGGAAGATAAAGAGCAAAACCTATCAAAGACTTACAACACAAAAAACAAAATTATCAATAAAAAATTAAAAAACCCCCCATACAAAAAGACCTCTAAAAAGAATAAAAATAATATATTTTTTTTACTTATTGAAGTCTTTGCTTGCATAAGTGTGGGGGCTTTTTAAATTTTTAATTTAATTTTTTTTTTCTGTTTCTTAAAATTACTTTTCTTAATTGTCCTAAAAGAACCTTCAGACACACAAATTTTCAGTTGTTTAAGTATTTCTATTAATCTATTATACTATTATAAAGAAGAAAGATTTGTTTGATCTAAAAGTCTTCCACCATGTCTATACAAGATCTTCTCGACTCTTATAAATAAAAGAATATGCATCATTTGGAAGTTGTACGACCTTTCGTACAAAGCGGTTTTCGCGATTAAAGCGATCCCTTGATACTACCCGGTTATTAAAAATATGATAGAGTATCATAATTACACAAAATCTCACATATAAAAAATAATTATTCCTTTTGTCGACTTGGCTCAACAATCTGTGTATTATATTAAGAAATATCCAGTGTTGAAGTACCTTCTGGTTCAGTAGTCAGGTATAGTGATCACTAGAACAACAGGCGGCTAATTTATAAAACTTACAAAAATAGATTAAAAATTAATGAATATAAGCATGATTTCAACTTACCAAAACATCGTACAAGTACGCTGGCGCTTTGCCAACGGGATTGTTGTGTCTCTCAGTAAATAAAAGACTATTCTGTGGAACGAGTTAAAAAATGTAATATATACACCATATTGTAAAATAATAGTTAAATCTTTTACATATATTTGAATGTAGAACAATAAAAATACATGTTAAATAAAACTACAAGTGAAATTGCTTTTCAATTACAAAAAAGCAAAGAGAAGAAGCCTGGTTAGCAATATCGAATCGTCGCGCAAATATCAGAGATCAAGAAGTGGAGGAGTAACGGAGCACAAAAAAGAAGTATCGATTTGAATCAGCATTTAAAATTAGTGTAGGTACTGCCTTAGCGGTAAACTGAAGCTGTCCTTATCGACTTGGAACGCGTTTAGTGAAAAGTAAACTGCTGCACAATGTGGTTTGCGCAACGATACTTAAAGGAGAATTCAAAGGCGAGAAAGATCTCATTATGAGGATTCCAATGATTCCAACGGATATGCTGTTTGAGTTTAAACGACTTCAATTTCCTATTTGTCTTCGCCTCGACGATTAAAGTCACGAGGTGAATTATTAAATATTTGTGGTCTTCTAAATTCAGAAAATGAATTTTTCTCATGGTCATTATATGTAGAATGTTCACGGGTCGGTAAATATAATTTTTATTGGTTTTAATGCTTGACGATAAAACAAAACATGTTCATCACTAGTTGCTTTACTTATAGAGTAACCCGTGCAATGTGATAATTATTTAAAATCATAAATCCGCACATTTTTTAATTGTTAGGCAGAACGTAGTTTTATAAAAACAATAATATTATTGAAAATACATGAATGATTCTAAATGTATACAAACTGATAAGAATAGAAATGAAAGTATACAAGAAAATCAGAATCGAATTTTGAATAACTAAATTGTACGCATGCCTTATCATATTAACTTATATCAACAAATATTAGTTAGAATTAAATTAAATTCGCACAATTTTTGTAGATAACTATAGTTACATATAACATAATTTTGACGTGACAACGTCTTAAATTAGGTTAAGCTGGGAGTCACATGAAAATGTGTAACGCCCGGTAACGTAACGATGAGTCACACACACATAGAATGCCTTGCGTCTCTCTCCCACCCAAACATGATCGGTCCGCCGAGCAATGTTTTGATTTTCAAATTGATTCTTTAAAATTACAAATATTAAGAAAAAGTGGCAGATATAAGAAAACTTAATTTAAAATGTGTTGAGCAAGAATTTTAACATCTAATTTAAGTAAATGTTTTAATTTTCAACTTCATTATTTACAATTACAAATTTTAATTAATTTCGAATTTATTTAGCAAAAATTTGAACCTTCGATCTGAATAAGTGTTTTGATTTTCAAATTAATTCTTTAAAATTAAAAATATTAAAATATATAAAATCAGAAGTGACGTCACATAACATTATCTGTACTTGTTATTATTTAATATGTAGGCCAGTACATGTGACCATACTTGGTAGACACAATTGAAAATAGTATTTTTTTATAACTGAAAAAAAAATATATATAAAATACTGGTAGCAAACAATAACTTCAATGATCGATATCTCCGCAACTAATTGATGTATCGAAAAAGTCTGTAAATAAATTTTGTAAAAAATAATAACATCAATAATATAATATAAAATAAATAATATATAAAATGATTTTACGTGACAACGTCTTCATCGTCCTATCCTCAACAAAATCACTCAAATTATTAAAATATTGTGCAATTTAATAATATTCATATCAATAAATATTCTACCGAGAAAAAGACGTGGTCACGTAAATCTTCGCCCGTAAAACCGACTTTACAGGCAACCATATTTTTTACATTACATTACATTAATATTGTACTGTGATATCCAGTTTCAAAAGTAGAAATTAGATATATATATATATATATATATATAAGAGTTTTAATAAATACATCTCTTTGACATTTTTATTTGAGACTCTAGCCAAACTAAGCAAAAATGCTTCGTTTTTTGTTTATTTATATAAGTATATAGTAGGACAAAGCATAAAGATTGTAACATCCGAAGCAAAAATAATAGACCGCATTTCCGGCTTTTGGAAGAAACATCTTACAAATATACATTTATAACAACGATATTGTAATGCGTTTCTTGGAAACGATTTCATTGCATCGTGAGATAAAATTTACTATGGTTGAATAAAAATAATTGAATGAAATATTTTATAAAATGTTCTTGACAATGATATATATAATTTGTAATGAAAACAGAGATGTATGTATCTGAATATTACTTGATAGTTACAATAATTTCAAATTTCAATCAGTCCTTTTGTAAGGCCACATAGAGTTAGAGCTAAGTTTTTTTTTTCTAAATGTACTCTTTCAGTATCATAGTCTTGAATGCCACTCTGAGTAAATTTAGGCATATCAAATGTTATAAATATTGGAACAACTTGAGTAGTCTTTTGTTATGCTTACTAATTAACAATCAAAGCAATCAATCAAATCAATCAATCAAAAGAATTCTAATTTAAGTCAATAAGAGTTAGGTTCAATTTATGATGCATATTTATGAAAAATGGTTGCTTAACGATGGTTGCTAATGAAGGGTCAACGAGACTTCGTTAGGAATTATAAAAAAAGTTTTTACATGTATGAGATTTTTAGATTTCTCAGTTTTCATCTTGTAGTAAAACAATGCCACTTCCCTTTTTTTGTATTGGCTTCTATATGAATTATTTTAAGTGAAACAATCAAAATTACGACATCGGCAGACATCGCTCACTGTCAAAAGTATATTTAAAGTTTTTATTAAGGATACAATATTAGGTACTGTAATTGTTTTTATACCTTTCTTGTTTTTACTTAAACGTTAATTTAAATACTTCTTATACAGAGTACCTAATAACCATTCTAACCATATATCACACTTACAGATTTGCATAGAACATAATCAAAATATTACCATGTAAACTTGAGGAATTCTAAGCTATACAATCGACGTTATTTTCACCGCCAACTTGCAGGTCTAGTTTTATTAAAAAAAAAATCTATTTGAAATGATAAACATTCAATTAGCTATATGCATTAACGAAATTTTCAATACTGAACATTCACAAAGCCATTTTTGAGACGGTTTGCACCGTTCCATACCAGAGTGCGCCGGTACACCGTACCGCCGCAAACGCGAAGACCCTATATTTTAAATCTGTAATACCTTTGAAAATATTCATTAAAATTACCTGCTGTAAGGGGCTATATTGTTCCAATTTAAATGTAAAATGTATTTAAGTTACTTAATTAGATAAGGATTAAAGCTGTATTTCTTAAAATCATTTCGTAAATAATCTATTATTTTTCGTAAAACAGACAGACAGATGGACAGGCGGTTTGATAGACAGACGGATAGACGGACACACGAACGATAGACGGATAGCGAAGTCTTAGTAATGGATGAATGGATGCCACAATACGCTATACGATATCGTAATTGGTAGAGCTACGGGATGATTTTCCTGAGGTCGCGGGTTCGAATCCATACCCGTATCGGTTTATTTTCATTTTGTATCTATTTAATAGTTAAACAAGATTAACACAAACATTATATTTTACTTTCTTATTACTCCGTACTGGCTCCATTTTGATGAAATCGGCACTTCGTACATAAAGTAATAAGTATAGCAATTAAAATAAAAAACCGAGAAAACTATTTCAAGTTACATAATACTCTTTCAATAAGGAAGGCACAAACACGATAAATAAAAAATATCGTAATATTTATATCAAACTCTATATGTGTACCTAAATAAATGTAAATATTACACAATACTCATTAACAATATGATTGAATTATGTATTGATTCAAAATCTTATTTCTTGTACTGAATTCTAAACTTAACAAGATATATTAAACAAAGTTCCTTAAAATAATTGCATGTAGAGACAGTCTCATTTTGAATCGGAGTGCTGTATGCGTGATGGCTGTCATTGTATATAAGCTCCCGAAGACTTTATATGAGATTTAAAAATATCTATAGAAACATACGGAAGAATAGTTGTTATTAAGGATAAAATAATCTTTAACGGTTAAAAAAAATCTTAACTTAAGTAACGTATCTCACGTTACTTAAATAACCGATTTAAATTAAAAGACTGACTGCGTTGACCAATCTGCTTTCTTAGTTGTGGAATGATGTAATATAAGGTTAGAAATGAAGTGTCATTTCTTTTAGAAAAAATTACCTACGTTTCATTGTTTATAAAAGATAACAGAACTGTGGTTATATATAACCACAGTATATATGTATAACCACAGTTCTTATTTTGGTTGTAGTTTTTAACTTTTCAAATACAGAATTTCAAAATAAAATATCGTATCAACACGAGAAAATGAATAAATAATTATAATTATTGGAGTTATTTATTGAACGTGTAGTACATTTTGTTACCTTTAAAAATTTCCTTGTTATTGAGAATAAGTCTTTTACATTGTCTCAAAATTCAAATTAGGTTCGACATCGGGCAAAGAGAACAAAGTCTATTTACTTCCTGATTTGAGAAGATAACTTCATTGAGCGAGTATGGTTTGCATCAAACAGCTTCGTTCGTTCGGAGCCCAATCATAGGCCTTTGTAAGCTTTTCCTGAATTCAATACGATTTCTGGTTTATAAAATCTTTTTGGCTGCGTCAGACTTCATTTTCCATTTCATGGCGTTGGATCAAAAATCCTTTTTAATGGAGTTTTATAAAATATCCTTTTAATATTTTACACTTTTTTATTTGTCATTTCATTATTTTACTTGAACACTCATAAAATTGTGTATGTAGAAAATTTGTTATGGAGATAACGTACCGCCTGATTAATCATCATCTTTTAGATTCCTTCTAATATTTTCTATAACAATGACTAAAATGAACAATAATCATATGAAAACGAAAATGTATCGTTTGTAAATTTTTTTGAATGTTATCATAGTTGACTTATAATAATATATTCCTATATAGAATATAATAGGGCTAAATAATTTATGGTATTGTTCGAACAGGCAAAAACTCTGGAAGTGTCATTAGAGTATCGAAAATTCCTTTCCTAAGTCGCTTTATTGTGATAGCTCCTCCTATTTGCTTTATTGTGATAGCTCTTATTATATAAAATCTTATCTTATTAAATAAAATTAGTCCAACCAATCTGTTTATCAGTGTATAATATATTCTTGACTTCTCGAGGCCCGAGGTTCCCGAGGTTCCTGAGATCGCGGTTTTCCTGGTCAGTGCTATCGTTGTATTGTTGCCAGCTCTACGGGTATTCCCAACGTTTTTGTCAAATGCTTCCGCATTTTATTAACACAAATAATGTCGCGATTAGACCCTTTGACCATTACTCGACCGATGACAACTAATGGGAGTTACGCCGTCTCCAAACATAGTCGAAACAATTTCTTAATACTTTCAGAGATAGAGGCTGGGTCAGGACGTTCTCGGCTCTTTCTCCAACACTAGGAAAACTGGAACTTGTAGAGAGCGTTGAAGGCGAACACGGTCTCAGCATTGCCTCCGCTGGTTAGACATGATTATTAAAGTAAGGATAATTTTTAATTTTAGAAGCCTCGCGAATCATCCTGGGCACTCGTATGTGACGATATTTGTGTCTTATCAAATATGATACACATTTATTAATTATTAGGTTTATAAATAGTTTTTATAGAAACCTTTTTTTATATTGTAAATTTTGTCAGTAACTTCTATTTCACTTTCACATATGCTGATGACGATTGCCGATCAACCCTGGGTTTTAAGTTGACATCCAAACGCTACTATCCATGAATCCAGCATGTGTTAATTATAATATTAAAACATTTTTATACTTAATTTTGTTATGAAAGTAAATATAAGTACATGCACTAGCTGTGGATTCAATATCAACCTGCACAAAATTGTAAAGTGCGGTTGTGGTGCTCTGTATTAAACCGATGTGAACAGTAGATGGACCAAAGTTTTCGATACTTAATACTAAAGTATCCGTAAAATTGCGTGTTCCTTAAATATCAATTATAATTATATGTTCCTAATAAGTTTTGTAATCAACGAATTAGTGATAATAATTATTTATTAATGAAGCAGAATGATGGTGATTTTTCTTATTTGGATGTGACACTGATAAAATTAGGCATTTTATCAAATAATAATTCAAAATACGATATAATTATATTATCAATATGTTGGTAGAGTTGGTAATTTGATTAAAAAAAGGAGATTATCGGAACAAGAGTAAGGATATACCTACCTATACCTACAAATTGGTTGCCAATTATTCTTGAAACATACATTTAAATCATGGTGTGGATTAAAAATGTAAGTATTAAAAATAATAACATAAATTTAGATTAAATACTTTAATAAAGTAAAAGTAATAAAAAACAATAATTAAATAGCAATTTCGGATTTTGCATTTATTTTACAGCTTTAACGCTCTTTGTTCACTAGCGATGCGTTACTACAATGCTTTTGATACTACACTACTTTGTACTATCAAAAGCATTCCATGTAAAAAAATCAAGTGTTATGAACAAAATGCATTGTGTTAATTATTTAGAATTTATGACTTTTCACTGCGTTAAATGGTTTAGTCTATTTTATTATTTATGAAATAAACAGGATAACGAACGACTTTTAATGCACTTTTATATACATTCAAACTTACCCTAATAAACGTCCATAAAACTAGATATTTATAATTATGATTTACAGAATTCATCTTAAAGTTACTAATATGTCATTTAAAATAATATATGTTGTTCACGTTTAGCGAAGTCGTAATACTTCAAGTACGTAGACGATAAATCTTGCTTCGACATTCTAGCTAACTGGAAACATGAAACTAATCAGAAGCAGATTGTTTTCAGTTTAAACTGATATAAAAAAATATAGAATAAAGGAAATTTTATGAAGCTTTCTTGTGATCTTAATTCTTTTATTACACTACTTACTACACTACTTATTACACTAATTAGATCTAACAAAACACAGTTGCTACAATCAATTGTAGGCATTGCCATAGTCTTTTACGAAAATTGCTCTGTTAGGTATAAGGTATTCAAACTGTGATATTTTATTATTGAAATTATTTAATCCGACCAAATGAATGTTAATGCCGAATACTTAAAAAAAAACTTTTAATAAGTATGAATAATTAACTGATTTTATAAAGGTTTCCTTGTAATAAATAAAGTTCAAGTTTATATTCACTATTCTAAATTCTTTTCTAAAAGCAAGCAAAATAAAAATATAGTTTTCTTTCAATCTAGAACAGTTTTAATATGAAAGTCTTGAGTTTCAGACTGAGTCAAGTAAGGCACACTGAATGCTATAAACGTTGGAACAACTTGAGTGGTCTTCGGTTATGCTTACTAATTAACATCCGTAATACAGCTAAAGAAACTTTTGAATCAAAGGAAATTTAATCTTACTACATAAATGTAAGGTTCTGTTTGCATTGCACTTTTCTGAAATAAGGGTTGCTACCTTCTAATGAAGGGTTAACTACGAGACTTTTTCAGGAATTATGAAAACTAGGTTCGTTTTTACATGTACCTACTGTAAATATTTATATTTATATAATATAAATAATAATCATACAAATTATTTTATAACAATGATAAAAATACATAAATAATAATATATAAATATTACCTTAATAAATATATGTATTCTCAGTAAATAGTTTTTATCATTTAATCGATATATTGCCAAATACATTAATAAATATATTATACCTTATCAAGTATATTCATTCAATACATACTATTTGTGTTTAAACTCTGTGTAATTAAGATTAAAAGTATTAATTAATTTGCCTTCACGTACAGACAGCTTTATGATATATTGAATTCGGAAATGTGATCTCATTAACTATTAATACCAAAATTTATTGGACAAAATACTTTTCGTTTGTTAAACTGAATTGTGGATTAAATATTTTGATGTCATACGATTATGTTTGAATATAATATGATAAAATATGAAAACTGCTACATTGAAAATAATAAAGATTCTTTTGAAATTTGTATATTTATTTATTTATTAATATTAAAAGACTTTACCCAATAATTACGTCCGGTTTATAAAACTCTACAAATATGTGTGCTACTTACTCGTAAAATAGAGGCTAAAATGTTTTAATTAGAATTGTTTTGGAATATTTTAAACGCAATATTTTTGAACCTAGAATTTTAAACACATGTCAGTGCTTATGTCATGTCATGTGTCCAATTTTTTTTTCTGTATTTAATTAATTAATTATTTCATCGATGATTTAAGAAGTTAATATTATGTTTTTTTTTTTTATAAAGTTTTAGTTTTTAAATTGAAAGTTTTAGTTGCCTTACCATTATATAAATAATGGTAAAGAGAAACACAAATACGGCAAAAAACTAAAATAAATGAAAAATTACAACAAATGTATGTGTCAAACATACGATTCGACTCTAAAATATCTACAAATAAATTAGGTAAGACAGTTAGGAAAGAGAACAAGGGCTATTAATTCCATGATTTTAGAAAATAAACTTATTGAGCGAATATAGTTTCCATCATAAAGCTACCGAAACGTTAATTCTTAAGGATTAACGTTTAACGTTTACGTTTAATCTTCTAATAGTTTGTTCGGAGACAATACTTTCAGTCCGTCACAGTTATGTAAATACTTATTTATAATTTAACCATTTAAATGAAATCAGTCAAACGAAATGAGGTATATTATTGCTAACGAATGAATACGAAATGTTTACGCGTCCTTTACCTGATTGATGTTATTATAATAAAAATACGAAAAGCTTAAGTAATTGTTTCGACACAAAATTGAATTTTATATCGAAAATATCAAGCATTAAAGATAATGAAAACGGTACTCGACTGTTACTTGTATTATTATAAAATATTACCTTATAAATATACAAGGGCCTTTAATTACGTGCCATGTTATAAAATAAGAGTAATTTTCTTACACAAAGAACTCTACAAATGAAGGTCAATAATGGGTTTTCAATACAATTTACATAATAAGAGCTGATTTATTGTAATTATTTAATTAACTTTGTTATGAAAAGAATACAATAAAGGCAATACCCAATAATAACAAGTAGATAACAGAATGATATCATAATTCATATCATGGTCCAGTACAAAACATTAAAATTATGAGGTTTTATAATGACGTGTAAATTGAAAATATTTTTGTAATTAAAAACTTTTCATAAATTGTAACCGAAGATCAATAACTTAGAAAAAAAAGATTGTTGAATGGAATAATATATAGTAGGTATACGCGTTACATGCCAGACATAAAAACAATGAAGTAAAAAGAGATTGCTGGTATACAATAACACTTAAACAGTATATAATACTTAAATAACACATAATTATACACATAATAATACTTAAACAGTATACAGTAAAGATCACAGATACATAGTAAAATCCTTTACCGCTATAAAAACTACTACAAAGCTGTTGTGACATGCAATGTAGCTGTATGCAATATGAATATTTTGAATTAATTGGCTCCATTTAGAATTCTGATGTGATAGACTTCAAATTAATTATTGAAGCTCGAAGCTATTATTATTAAATTACCCATATTAAACTCTCTTCATAATTGCTGTGGTTGATGTTAAATATTAAAAAAATAAGCAAGTAATCAAGTATATTATCTAGCTGCTGCCAGTGGTAGTGTTCAAATTATATCATATCATTTTGTTTTAACTATTTTATTATGTATATACATATATGTTTACAGATATTCTACCTATTTTAAATAAAAATATTGGAGTTTTGATGTTTAACCAATATGTTAAATATTTTCATTATTTATATCATTATGTTATTGATAAAACAGAGGCTTTTATGTATACAAATTATATTTGAAATTATTTAATATTCGCGACCATAGATATTTAAAAATAATTTAACATTAGATACACTGTTATTATATTTCTAAATATATTTATTATTTTAAAGACTGATTAAGTTTTATATATTATACAATAGTGTCTTAGGTTTGGTGGGAATTTATGAAGAAGAATTTGTTTAAAAGACTCATTTTAGAGCGGTGTAAATTTTTTCATAGGCTGGTTAATTTATTTATTCATAAATTTAGGATTTTTTCAATTATTTAACACCGCAAATACTTTTAAATGTTGGGTTTATTTGTAAAGATAATAGCACATACATATGTACAGCTACTTTGTTTAGGATAACTGACGTAGATTTCTTTTACTAATTAACAGTCATTTCTTATTTACTTTAAATCTAATCAAGAACTGTGATCTAACAAAATAGTAACTAATTATTTTCCCTTTTAAGAGAATTCTCCTATTTTCAGACTCCTCTTCCAATTATGAAAAAGGTTAATCTAACACGTTTGAATTAAGTGGCCCCTGCGTCTTGGAGAGTAACATATAATATGTTATGATAATGCAATTCGATAGATTTTTAGACCATAGTATCATAATGTTCAGGCGGGTTGCATTCTTCACTGAATTGATCAATAATATGTATTAAAATCAAAACAGTTGACTTAATTTATATAGCGATGATTCTTTTAGAATTAGTTTTTTCTCCGATGTGTCTGATATTTCCTTATAGGTGAAACTCGCCACTTTACAATAATCAAATAGTTTGTATTTTGCTAAGGTACTCCGATAAGTAAGTCTATTTAAATATAATAAAAATAATAGTACAGATTGAAATATAGGTACATTTTGAAGAAGTGTATGCCTCATATTCAATTTATTTTTTAATTTGCATTGAGATACATGTATATATATTTATATATTATTATGATTTTTATATTGAGCACTACATCTAACATGATTTGAGTCTTATTATTATCATACTTACTCTTTCTTACTCATTCATACATATTTACTCACAGTTATTTCTCCGTATTATTTATAATTATCGCGTAACATATGAATTAACATCAGAAACTATAAAATAGAGGACTTTTCATCAATAAATGAAATAAATAAAGTTAATTTTGCAAAATAGATGCTTTTATATTTTAAAACAAAAAGAAATAGTTTTATTTAAGTGGTTTTGTTTATAAATGGAACGTGAGTAAATTATTTTAAATATAGTAGCGCACAAAACTTCTATTATACATACATTTAACATTTTATAATATAACTAGTCTTGCCATAAATATTGTAACAAAGAAAAAAAATATATTTTAATTGCAAATAACATTTATTACTTTTACAGTGTGTTAGTTTAATACACAAATATAAAACAATTAAAAACATAAAAAGTTTTTTCGATGTGATGACTATTGGCTGCAACACAGTCCTTTTAACGTTGAGGCTAGTTATCTATGATATCTTCATTTCCCGAGATGAAATCTTTTGCTTTCGGACAGGATATCTTCGAATTCTTTCCCTTACTGCCTTGACCACCTTTTTCGTAAGAATCCGACGTGGACGGCCAGATCTTTCTCCGTCACAAACAGAGGTAGTCTCATTGTACCTATTAATAGCCCGGTACACAAACATTTGACTAATACCAAGTGTATGGAGAGTTTTAAAAATTGCATTTGGCTCCACTTTGTGTAATGCAATCACAGCGATTCTGTTCTCTTTATCACCCCACTCTATTTTAATATCGCAAGACATTGTACAATGTATTGGCGCCAAAATGAAAAAACACAATGTTCAATCGTATAAAAATTTAAATGTAATATTTTTTTTATCTTTAATTGTAACAGTATTTATGGCCAGACTAAGTACATATTTTTAACCGACCAGTTAAAGCAATATTATATAAAGATTATTAAACATTGCTTATAAGAAGTTCTCGTAGAAGTAGAAGTAGGAGCAGTAGCAGTAGCAACAGTAGCAGCAGCAGCAGAAGCAGAAGCAGCAGCGGCAGCAGCAGCGGTATTATTATTATCAAATTTGAAGGTCACAAGAAGGAAACAACTGCTTAGGTAACATGACAGAAGAGAACCTCGACAATCCGTAATAGGATTGTCGAGGTTCACTTCCACCTAGAAGATACTTTAAATATAAATTCGCTGCTTCGCGCCTTAATTAAAAAAAAATGATCAGAAAACGATAAATGTGTGTTAAATCTATTGAGCTGAGCGTAAGTGAAGCTCTTAACCGTTTGGGAATCAATTTTTGGAGGCAACATCGCAGGAAAACCACTTGACCAATTTTAACCAAAACTGGCAGGCATGTCAAGGACGTGACTGGACTTGTTCTCCAAAAAACAAACTAAAAAAATATTGTTTCGTTTTAAAGATATGGTCAAAAAACTGAATCTCCCATTGAATTAAGCTAACGGTTTCTAGATCTCAACAGAGGTCGCTGTGCATGTCCATCGTATTCCTGAATCGCGGTATACAAACAAAAATGTTGTTATCATAGTAAATTGGCTTGTTATAAAAATATCTTTTTAATATTTAGCACAGTCTGCACATGGATAAATAAAGTACAGAAAATCATCTGGCACCATTCTATTCATGTTCATTTGGTCGTTTTAAAATCAATATTTACAGTTTATAATACATAACTGTTTCGAATTAATTGAGGTGAGCGTAAGCTGGGGAACCAATTTTTGATGCAATATCACAGGAAAACCACTTGACCAATCTTAACCAATATTGGCACACATGTCAAGGACGTGACTGGTCTTCTACTCCAAAAACAGAATAAAAATATATTGTTTTGTTTTAAAGATATGGTCAAAAAAATGAATCTCCCATAGACTTAAGCTTAACTTAAACTGCGCGCGCTCGCCAGTCGTTACTCATAACCTTTACGGTGCCAGCAACTTCATTGAAAGTCCTTGGCATGGACCGATTTTAGTAGCATAAAATAAGGAGAGGGCGCTCAGCTCAACCCTCGCAGCGCATTGTGGCGGATCCTAGTACTAGAGGGGATTTTTAGAGACGACGTTACTTAGGGAGAGAAAATGGAATTCAAAAAAGCATAAATGTGAAAGAAAGCTAGTTTCGAACACAAAAACAAATTAATCAGGAACTGACAACCCAGTAACAATCGGAATCTTAATCCTTGCAATTGTCGATATAACTTTAATAAACTTTTTCAATGATATTAAAAGAGATGTTATGTTATGATTGTTATGTTGATAAATGAACATGTAACTTATTACGTTTTTAAATTGAGTGGTTTCATTGTTATAAATGTATACCCGTTTAGAACATATATTTGTCAAAGTGTCAAATACTCCTTCATTTAAATATTTAAACATTGAACGTAACAAACAATGTTTGGATGGTTGATGTAGATTGTAGAGGGTTCATGGTTCATGATAAAAAAGTACAGAATTACATTAATAAAAAAAGTATAAAGTTTCTGTAACCTAAAAGCGATGACATGAAATGTTAAATCAGCACAAATTATTAAAATGTATAGTAAAGATTAGTAATAACCATATATTTATTCTATAGGCTTTATCTAAATTTCCATATTTCATGCCGCACTCATTAGCATTGTGGTAGCACACATAATTGACATTAACCGTCCCGAGCAGTAATTTAATTTCTGTCGTTGATTTAAACACTTAATGATGATGTCTTAACATTTCATTTGGTATTCACAAAATGATTTTCTCTTTTCATCTAGCTTCGAAGAACTTGTTTGCTGCCGAAAAAACTGACAGTACTGTACAAGTTACATAGAACTAAAAAAAGTCAGCGGTATTACTGCAGTGGTTTAAATTACAGTTATACCTTATAAGTAAAGTAAATTACAGTTAATTGTGATAATATTGTGATAACATGTGATGTGTATGTATTGTTACTTGTTGAAAAAATGAAAGGTAATGGTTTTAAATATTTTTATTGTTTTATAATACACAAAAAATTTAACCTTATAATTAACGGTTTCACAAAATAAGGAAAAGGCCAGCTACACTCAGCGGTGGGTTACTTGAGATAACACCTTAATATTAAATTATATAAAAATACTAAAATAGACATCCTAGGCGCCACTGACAAATTATAAGCGAAGACTTATGCATGATCCCCCTGCTTGTCAGTACTGGGGAATCTCAGTCAAACACTTGTTCTTTGTAAAACTTTGAAAAATGAAAGTGTTGATTAATGGTAAAGATTAATTTTGTACATCACCATATTATTGGGAATACAATAAAGACGAGCTTCTAAAAACTCAGCTAGTAAGGAAGCAAAATACAGGTCAAACAGGACGACGCTCCGAAGATTCACGTTTACCCCCGCGAACCAATTATAAATTTACCCGTATCTTTTATGGTACAAACAAAAAACCTCCTGTAATGATTAAATTACGAGTTTAACTACATAATAACAGTAATATCACAATCATCTATTCAAATAACAATAATTTATAATACCTTATGGAGGAAAAAGGCCTCGCAAGCAATAATATTAGCCTATGTCGACTCCGAGGGTCGAATCAGGACAAATACTGGAATATTACCATTTAATAACATTAAATAAAGTCTCAAAACCTATGAAACATCTTCTAATTCAAAGTAAAGATTCAAATTACTTACGAAATATTGTTCCAAAAAACTTTGAAACTGCCCGGGAAGTGCGGCGATATGAAATATAATTATTCCATATTAATATATTAGCCCTGCAATTAAACACTAATTAATTTAAGAAACAAAGCTTTAGCAAACAAAGAAAAAAAAAGGCTAGATATTGGATTCGGAAGTGCTTCTGAAAGAAAAGACTCTAAAGATCACGACGTTGAATTTTATAATCAAAATATGCATAATAAGCAAACAATGTGGCTCTGCACACGCCGCGTTACACGAAATGTGGGTAAAATTGATATTAATCGAAAGAAGAGCAATATTTAAATAATTTAAAAACTTCTAAAATAATATGACAGCTACTTTTAAATAATATTTAGCAATATGTTATCCTTAATAATGATTAATAAATGAAATTTAAAATAGTAGTTATTAATGAAATGTTTATATTTTCAATAACATTTTGGGGACTATAAAGTTAGCTTAAGCTGGCAACATTCAATATCTTAAACAAAAAAAAAATGTCACAGATTAATTAAGATTTAGTAATTAGCTGTCAACAGATAAATAATTTACCTTGTCTACCAATTAGACAGATAATAAGAAATCGATTATATTAAAATTATAAATATTTAATTATCTACAGAAATGAAATTTCTATGTAACAGTATATATATAAGTGTAAGTAAATGGATGGATTACTAGTTATAGCATACAGCATTTGCTTGTTTATTGTAATAATACTTCTTAACAAGAGTTCGATCTGCTTACAAACTACTCAGTACTTTGGCGGAATTCTATTTTGTAACTTATTTGTATTATTTTGATAAAATAAATATAAAAAAGCAAAGGATAGTTTTCTGATAGTTTCTTTAATGTTGAGGAAGCTTAAGCAATGTTGAGGAGTAGGCTTAAACTTACGTTAGAAAATATCCTAAACAAAAATACATTTACTCAGTGTTCGTTTATATCCGAACTACCGCCGGTGGTAAATATTAAAGTAGTCACCGATCAGTAGCTTCAAAAATATATTTCAAAAGATGTCGTTATTAACAAAAAAAAAAAACAATTTATGGCCGTTATAAACGATTAATTTCAGAGCCTCTAACATTGTGAAGTTAATAAGTTTTAAGGTATATTTTTGTCACGCTTCAGTGCCCCAACCACTTATAAAGCTAAATGCTAAGACTTGTTTAAAGCTCCTCAGTCACTCTTGTCGTATATTAAGATCAAAACACGTGCTTGGAATTTATATTCTTATACATTTAACAAAAAAAACAGCTATTTTTAAATTAATATAATTATAGATTATGCCATAATTATATTTTACAAATTAATTTAACTTTCATAGTATTTAACCATTATAGCGTTTGAAAAGCCCTGGGATATGAGACATCCTTCAATCAAAGAATCCTTCCTTCCGGGAATTCTCGACCCTTCGTTGCTTTTCAGAAAGCATTTTATTTTAATTAGCAATATCGTGTACAAAAATCACATTTGTTGTAAAAAAGCCCCCTCTTGAAGATTTTTAGCGTTAAGTATTAGTTGTTTTAGCGGCAACAGAATAACATCGTCTGTGAAAATTTTAAATGAATAGCTATCACGGTTTATGAGACAGCCTGATGACGGACAGCAGTCTTGGTAATAGGGTCTTGTTTTTACCCTTTTAGGCTTGGACTCCGAAAAAGGCATTTTTTTGCTTTTTAACATTTATTCAACAGAATACTAAATCTTAACTTTAACTTTAACTTTAACGTTAACTTCAATCTAAAATCTTAATAATTGCTTAACTTATTTCTCTTCTTATTCACACATAGAGTCACTTTTAACCAGTTCAATTTTACAGTTTTTTTTATTAAAATATATACTGATTCTTTATACATAATTTTACTATTATCTACTGATTTTAGTATATAATAATTGGTCATACTAACAACATTGTTAATACTTATAATCACAGATGATTCGATAAATTTGTGTCGTCTCAAGTGTAGTCTCGACCCGAAGGTGAGACAAATGAAATTACGAAAAATTCCGGAACTGAGAGATCCGAGATGTCCCGGGACCCAAACTCACAACGTAAACCTTAAAAAAAAATTGTCATAAAACTTACATTTAATTCATCCTCGTAATCATCCTATGTGTACGTCTTTGTTAATAATGTATTTCTTATAACTAATTGTGGTACATGAAATAAATAAAATAAGTAAATGTGGTACCATAGAGTCATTATCTATTTATTTTTTCCACTTTGAATTAATACCTATGATCGCTTGTGTACCTAAAATCGTCAGAAGGACCAATAGGGAACATGCAAAAAAAATAAAATGGTTCCAAATATTTTTTTTTCGATTACTTATTATCATCTTATTATAATAAAATCATTTTTTTTAATTTACTAACCATTTAAGGCCATAAAATAATTTATGAAAAGTGTAAATTAAGGGAGTGAAATTCAAAATTCCAAAACGCGCCACCATTGGTCGAAAGGAAATGTGACGTCATTTGACACGCCATTCAAATTATCGGCGTCGAAGTTCATACTGTGGTATCTGTGTTACTGAGAAAAATAAATAATTTAAACCTATATTTTCGTGCTTAAAGTTTTTATTAAATGATACAATTGTTTAGGTAATTCTAAAACATTTTTTAAATACTCTAACAACCCTAACAAAACAAATACCTACAAATTCTTTTTCAATAGCATTCAGCATGCTACTACACATTACATTTTTAAAATGTTTCTTCCTCTGAATCATTTCCCACTTCAATTGACTCAGATAAATAACTTGGTTGATAATCAGCAGATATAGAAGATATAAGATACTATAGAAGTTTTCTTTTTAAAACAGATAGTTTTAATGGTAAAACTGTTGTGTACCAATGTTGTGTGTTGAATGAGGAAATGGTGACAATGCTACATTTTGTTTTTCAGCAGGTATATTTACATTGACACCTTTACTTCCATACTTCGGTTTAATATTAACTTGCACAGCTTAGTCACTTGGTAATTTATCTTCAATATGCGAAAAGCAAGGCTCTGCCTTATGATCGTCACATTCAATAGGAGAAGTACTGTGTCCTGGCTGATTAATATCACAGACATTTGTATGGGCAGTACTAGGACTTACTTAGATTATATCACTTCTTTATGAAGGTCATCATTTTTTAAACACTACTTTTGATAACTAACTCTGAAAAGGCTTCATTAACCGATGTCAATCTTTGCCTTTTGACTATGCACATTCATGAGAATGTTCTCTCACCTGGTGTTTTTGACACAAAAATATATGAGGCACAACTATTTTCTTCAAATTTAGATTACATTTTTCTCCTTGTTGTTTTGTTAAACATATTATATTCAATAGGTACAATTGGCTGTATCTTCCTTAACCTGAAATAAATCGACAAAAATAAAAATTTCGTAAAACCAAAAAAAGAATACGGTTTTTATAGAAATTTATACTGATCTTTTGTAAGCTAGGTTATGTTAATTTTAAACTCAAATTTTCTAATGTTCTATACTTACTATATGTCGCGGTCGGGGGCTGCGGTCTCAAAAGACCGGAGCGGCGTTACGCTGAGGTCGCTAGAATGGACCTCAGCTACCGCACCCTTCCGCTTTTGTAGGCGAAACGAACCCTGTCCGCAGGAGTGACGTCAAGTCGGGTGACTAATGATCACTCCTAACGGGCGCCGGTGATTCGTTTCTCATGGATATAGGGGGTCTCGACTCGAAGGGGTAATTAAAACGAGCATGTACGGACACTCAGTTAACCCAGTCACGAGTAGCTTTTTCAATCGGGCTCTTCTACGATCCTCCCGCACAATATTAGGGCTCTTCTACGATAATCCCTCACGACGTTACTATTCAGGGCTCTTCTACGATATTTCACTGTTCTTCTTTCTTCAATGTTGAGGTCCGAGGCGAATGGAATACCTCATCCCCATACTTAGCCGCTTAATAACCGGCCGGCTTTACCGTAAAGAGAGCCGCTGAATAGCAACGCGTTTTACGCGTATTTTTACTATGCCCCCGTGACTGAGTTACACATAACTTTATTTACTTTATATACACAGACATTTCAATACAATATTCAAAAAGGTTACAAAATTATCTTTATATACACATAAAATGGTTAATGAAAGTTATACAAATACAAAAGTTACGAAGAATAAAATAGTAAAAAATATAAGAAATTCTATACAATAAAAACAGTTTCAAAGTCTAATTTCTTATAAACTATTATTCTTTCACATAAGGTGTAATACCATTTTATGTTCGCCCCGTTATATACTATCTATTTAATTTACTATTAACAAGATTTATCTATTTTCACATTCTTTCGGGGTATATCGAGAGCAAAAGAGATAGCCTTCGAATGCTATCTCTCTCTTTCTTATTGTTGCACAAAAGAATGCTCCGTAGCAAGTGCGACAAAGCCTTACTATTTAATGTTTCTATGTGATTTTAAATTTCTACTGAGTTATATGAAAATAATAAATTATGATTAAAAACAATAAAATATCAATAATAATCAATGTCGAGAATTGTCGCCGACATCCTCCCCCTCGTGCGAAGCACCATTTCTTAGCTAGGCGACTCGATGTTCCCTCTCGACGTTGCGCTCCTACGAAGCCGTCGTCTCGTCCGGTGGCGTCCCGTTGCACGTCGTCTGGTGCGGGACCAACAGCACCACCTTGGAGCTAGGCCTCTTCAAGAGACCTCCGGCCGTGCGCACGTCAACCACGCGCGTGCGGCCGTCGGGTCCCCGGTAGATCTGCATGATCTCTCCGCGCGGCCAGGTATTCCGTGGCAGCGTAGAGTCGACGATGAGGACCACGTCCCCCCGCCGCAGGTCTGGAGCGTCTCTTCTGCCGTCAAGTTTCCTCGGGATGAGCGTGGGCAGGTACTCCTTGACCCACCTCGCCCAAAAGCGGTCGGCCAGATGCTGCACCGCCTTCCAAGTGTGTCGCCTTATTTCAATGTCGTTGAAGGCCCCCACTCTCGGGGCCCCACACGACCTGCCTATTAGGAAATGGTTAGGGGTGAGGGATTCTCCCTCTTCGGTCTCGACTAAGGGTCGAGAGTTCACGATGTGCTCTGCCTCTAATAGCAGTGTATGTAGCGTCTCTTCCTTCGGCTGCTTTTCTCTAAGGGTGACCGCCAGGGCCGTCTTAATGGAGCCCACTAGTCGCTCCCATGCGCCTCCCATATTGGGCGCTCCTGGCGGTATGAATTTCCAACGCATGCCTATAACTTGCGCCTCTGCAGCCAGCTTCTCTTGCTCGCGCATGTCCCAAGCATCTTGTAGCTCCTTATTCGCCTTCACGAAGTTAGTGCCGTTGTCGCTGAACATGATCCGCGGCGTTCCCCTGCGTGCGACCATACGTCGCAACGCGAGGATCATAGAGTCCGCCGTCAATGAGGTGACTAGCTCTAAATGAACTGCTCTGGTGGTTAAGCAAGTGAATAGCGCCCCCCATCTCTTCTCGTTACGGCGGCCTACAGTGACGGTCATTGGTCCGAAGTAGTCCACCGCGGCGCAGGTGAACGGTGGTTCACCAAACTTCAGTCTCTCCTGTGGTAGGTCTCCTGTAGGCGGCGTCTTCGGGGTGCCCTTGCGCACCTTGCACCACTGGCACTCGTGGGCCGTCGCTCGCACGGCCGATCGTAGTCCTAATATCCAGAACCGCTGCCTTAGTTCGTTCATGACTGTCGCGTGGTTCCCGTGGTTGAAGGTATCGTGATAGTGCTTGATGATCAACCTAGTGATCCTGTCCTTTGCATCCAATACTATGGGCTGCTTCAGGTCGCCGTCTATACCTCTCGCCGCGTTAATCCTTCCTCGGACCCTTAGTAGTCCGTCTGCTATGGTGAGATCCAGCCTTCTAAGCTTGCTAGTTCTGTCAAGTTGCCTTTTCTCCGATGTGTTCTTGATCTCGTTCTTGAAGCACTCTTGACTCCTTCGTAGCAGCAATTGTTCCGCCCTCAACAGGAGGTCGGGCCCTAATGGTCGCGCGCACGCCTGTTCGTCGGGCGTTGAAGGCGAGGGCAACTTCACCCTTGCCTTCTTAGCGTATCTTCTCCAGGCTGGATCCTTTTTACGTGTGATTAACGTCTTCTCAGTCCTTCTTCGGCACAAGTCGATGAATTGCAGTACCCGCGCCGTTGCTCTCCATAGCCTCACCCACCTAGAGAACCTCGCAGGTTCTGGCGTGGACGAGCCGCTTGCGGTCGTCGCGGTCACTGTGTGTTTCACTTCTCTGTCTTCGACTGTAGGCTGCGACTTGAAGCTTCGGTGCTCGGGCCATCTCTCCTCGTTCATACTGAGGAACTCAGGCCCCGTGAACCATCTGTGGCCCTCCGCGAACTGTCTCGGTGCTCCCCGGGTCGCGTCGTCCGCCGGGTTCTGACTTGTCGGTACCCAACGCCACTCGTTTGGACGCGTCGTGTCTTCTATCTCCGCCAACCTGTGTGCCACGAACGGTTTGAACGTTCGGGGATCCGAACGTATCCACGATAATACTGTACTTGAGTCCGTCCAGTAAGTCTTCTTCTTCGGGGCGATGTCCAATTCTTCTATGGCCGACTGCGCCAGCCTCGTCCCTAGTAGCGCGGCCTGCAGCTCCAACCTCGGAATGGATATTGGCTTGAGCGGCGCCACGCGCGCCTTCCCAGCCAATAGATTTACCGTCCAACGGTCGCCTTGACGCTGCCTCCAGTACACCGCGCACGCATAGGCAGTCTCACTGGCATCTGTGAAGACGTGTAATTCTCCCTCTTCTCTAGACGGCGCGAAACACCTCGGTATCCTCAGGTCCTTTAACAACTCTACGTTCTGTAGATAAGACCGCCAAGTCTCTTCGCACCCAGGCGTTATAGCTTCATCCCATCCGATGCCGCTACGCCACAAGTCTTGAATCAACCTCTTGCCCTGTACGAGGACTGGAGACGCGAGACCCAGGGGGTCGAATGTAGACATCACTGCGCTCGTCACCTGCCTCTTCGTCGGCGTCATCTCCGCGTAGACTACGTCCTCGTCTACGTTTCGAAAACAAGTTCTGAAACCCAAGTGGTCGTCTCGCGTGAACCAACGGAGACCCAGCGTCTTCTCTTCCTTCGACCCCAGTTCTACCTCCGAGCTCGCCTCTCTCTCGTCGGAGATCGCCTGGAGTACCGCAGGTCGGTTTGAGGCCCATCCCCTCAACTCGAAGCCGGCCTCCTTGTGAACCTGGAACACTTCGCGGGCGACCTTCTTCGCTTCCTCCTCCGTGTAGAAGCTGTGCAGGTAGTCGTCCATGTAGTGGTTAGCCCTAATGGCCTCAGCGGCCGCGGGGAACTCCCCCTCGTGTTCAGCAGCATTTGAGTTCTTCACGTGGATGGCCACGCTAGGAGAAGAACAAACACCAAATGTCACTGAAGTCATGCGGTAGTGCTTTGGAGGCTTCTCTCGATCATCTCCGCGCCACAAGAAGCGCAGACTGTCCCGGTCTTCAGGCCTCACTTTTATCTGCAGGAACATTTCCTTTATGTCGGCCACCACGGCCACTGGCCGCTGACGGAATCGTAATAGGACGCCGAACAACGATTGAAGTAGATCTGGCCCAGGTAGTAGCATATCGTTCAGGCTTTTACCCCCGAACTTAGCTGCGGCGTCGAACACTAGCCTCATCTTCTTCTTAGTCGGATGAGTCACGGCGAAATGAGGCAGATACCATCTCCTTGCAGACGTGGATTCCTGCTGAGCCTCCTCTGCGTAGCCGCTGTCCAACAGGTGCTGCACCTGTTCTCCGTACTCCTTCTTGAGCGCCGGGTCCTTATCTAGCTTCTTCTCGATATTCCGCAGCCTGTTCTCAGCCGACTTTCTGTTATCGAGCGTTTCTTCGTTTTCGTTCTTCCACAGGAGCCCAGTCTCGAACCTGCCATCTTCCATTCTCCTTGTGGTTCTGATGAGTTGCTCCAGAGCCTTACCTTCCGCGTCGGTAGAGGGTCGACGCGGTTGGACCCCGAGCGACTCGATCGCGAAGTGGTCCTTCATCAGCTGCTCCAGTTCATCTTCTGAGGCAGCGGTGTGCGCGCACGTCATCACGTTCATTGGTCTCGACGCTCCACCGTCGGAGCCGTGCAGCACCCACCCCAGCTGAGTCAATGATGCTACGGGTTGATTCCTTTTTCCTTTTCTTATGACCCGCGTTATGATGATGTGCCAGTTGTCTTGACCGATGAGCAAACGAGGCTTCTCCTCGTCGTATACTAAACGTTCTAACATACGTCTAAGGTGCGTGCACTTCTTCAATCTCGTTTTATCTAACCTCTGAGGTGTGAGGTGTAGATCCTTTATCGTTCTCACTCCTTCGAGTGTCTGCCGCCGCGAGTGATGCACACCCTTCAGCTTGAGGTTGACGCGCATGGAATCTTCACTTCCCAAGATCTTGCCTCCGACCGTCTCCAGACGTAGAGGCTCCTTCGGCCCCTTCAAGCCGATCTCATGTGCCACTGAAGCGTCAAGTAAAGTCACTGTGGACCCTTCGTCCAATAATGCCAATATGGTAGCGGCCCCCTTCGGGCCGTACACCTCTACCGGTACCATCTTCAAATACGCCCTCGGCGCGGTCAATGCGTTCACCGGTAGCACTACGTTGTTTGACTTTTCTTTTTCTTCTTGCTTCTGGCCTTCTCTCTTGTAGTAGTGAAGCAGGTTATGATGCGTCCTCTTGCAGTCCTTGCAAGGCGGCTTCTTACAATTTTCTTTTCTATGCTTGCCTTGCAGGCAATTAAAACACCCTCCGTGCTTTATCACTATGTCCCATCTCTCTTTGACGGACGCCTGCAAGAACTTCTTACATCCCGCTAACGGGTGTTCCCCTTGACATGAGGGCTTCTTCTCAACACTAACATCGACCGCGGCGTGCGCGGCTTGTTGTCTGTACGTACCTTGCCTCCTTATCGTAGGTTCCAGAAGTGCGTACGGCCCGCACCGATCCGCCTCTCTGTTGAGGAAGTCGGCCACTGTCACCAGGTCACTTTCTTCGTGATCGGCGGCGTAATCGAACCACCGATACTTCAACACCGCAGGTAGCTTCTCCACTATTGTCTTCATTATCTCTGGAGACTGTAGATACTGCGGTTTTCTTAATCCTTTCACTGTAGCTACGACGTTATTCACTTGACTCGCGAATATACATACGTCGCGCGCATTCTCGCCGATCTTCGACAGCCCCTTCAGCTTGTCCATCTCGGCGAGCACTAACACGTCTGGCCTCCCGAAGCGACGCCTCAAGGCGTCTATAACATCTTCGGGTGGACACTCCGAATACAAGAGGCTCTTCACCGCCTCCCTTGCTGTCCCCTTGATGGCCTTCCTGAGCCTGGCCATGTTCTGAGGGGGTGTAAACAGCCCTCCCGTGTCTTCATACACGGTCCTAAAAGCGATCCATTCGCCTATCGCGCCGTCGAATAGGGGCAGCTCCGTCATGTAACTCGGCGCCGCCGTCCCCGCCTTCGGCACCGCTTGTATGGCCCTAATGATTGCCTCAGCCAAATCTTTGTTCCCCGACACCGATGAGTGCACTTCTGGTTTGACTACCGCGGGCGAAGTAACTTGGATACTCGACGGCTCCTCTATGCTCTTCCTTGTCACGTCGCCGGCCCTGTGCCCCTTCCTGGGCACGACACTGGCAGCATCTTCCAACCATTGATGCACTTCCGCTTCTTTATCTTGAATCTCTTCGTCGTCCGAGTCAGCCAACCGCGACAGCTCTAGGTTGGCTCTGGCCACAGCGGCCCGAGCCTGCGCCTCGCGGAGCTCTAGCTCCGCTAGTTCGGCGCGTGCCTCTAGCTGTTTCTTCTTAGAAGCAGTGCTTCTGACCGACGACGCTCTCTCGCGTACGGTGGCGGCTGTCGGCGCGTTCTTCGTGTTGTCGGGTTTCGCAGTCACTTCTGTACTCGTAGTTTCGTAGCTCGTTGTGGTCGCTTCCGTCGTCAGCTCCGTGGATGGCTCCGTACTACTTTCCCGTCCCGAAGTACGGGGAGGGGTACGTGCGACTCCCGGCGTCGCGGTTGCTTCTTCTACCGACGGTCGTTCTACAGTTTCGGACCCCTTGTGGCTCCTCGTGACCGGCATGGTTGCTTCGAAACCACTTAATATACACCCTTAATGAATCTAAACCCCTTAGATCCGGCTCGAAGGACCAGATGTCGCGGTCGGGGGCTGCGGTCTCAAAAGACCGGAGCGGCGTTACGCTGAGGTCGCTAGAATGGACCTCAGCTACCGCACCCTTCCGCTTTTGTAGGCGAAACGAACCCTGTCCGCAGGAGTGACGTCAAGTCGGGTGACTAATGATCACTCCTAACGGGCGCCGGTGATTCGTTTCTCATGGATATAGGGGGTCTCGACTCGAAGGGGTAATTAAAACGAGCATGTACGGACACTCAGTTAACCCAGTCACGAGTAGCTTTTTCAATCGGGCTCTTCTACGATCCTCCCGCACAATATTAGGGCTCTTCTACGATAATCCCTCACGACGTTACTATTCAGGGCTCTTCTACGATATTTCACTGTTCTTCTTTCTTCAATGTTGAGGTCCGAGGCGAATGGAATACCTCATCCCCATACTTAGCCGCTTAATAACCGGCCGGCTTTACCGTAAAGAGAGCCGCTGAATAGCAACGCGTTTTACGCGTATTTTTACTATGCCCCCGTGACTGAGTTACACATAACTTTATTTACTTTATATACACAGACATTTCAATACAATATTCAAAAAGGTTACAAAATTATCTTTATATACACATAAAATGGTTAATGAAAGTTATACAAATACAAAAGTTACGAAGAATAAAATAGTAAAAAATATAAGAAATTCTATACAATAAAAACAGTTTCAAAGTCTAATTTCTTATAAACTATTATTCTTTCACATAAGGTGTAATACCATTTTATGTTCGCCCCGTTATATACTATCTATTTAATTTACTATTAACAAGATTTATCTATTTTCACATTCTTTCGGGGTATATCGAGAGCAAAAGAGATAGCCTTCGAATGCTATCTCTCTCTTTCTTATTGTTGCACAAAAGAATGCTCCGTAGCAAGTGCGACAAAGCCTTACTATTTAATGTTTCTATGTGATTTTAAATTTCTACTGAGTTATATGAAAATAATAAATTATGATTAAAAACAATAAAATATCAATAATAATCAATGTCGAGAATTGTCGCCGACACTATATATTTAAACTATTAGATTAAACTTGATCTTCACAACAATATAAACACGATTTAGGACATATATTATCCCTTTTAATTACCATACACCATTGTTTTTGTATTTTCGCATCTCTTAGAATACAAAAAAACACCTTGTCGGGTGTTTTTAATACTATTTTTGCACTCCGGTACTAAACATTACTTGTAAGATGATTTTTATCTTCTTCGTATAATATGTATGAAGTAACTAAAAAGTTCATAGTAAACATTCACTGGACGTGTCATCGTGACGTCATGCAAAGCGCGCGCAAAATGACGGCGTTTGAACGGCTCAAATTTACTCAATGTTTTAATTTTTAATTTGAAAAAAAAACTAGAATCTTTTCAAACCTATTTATATTTTTTTCTACGATATAGAGAGGTAAATGATTAATTTACGTCAAAAAAAAAATTACATGAATGTTCCCTATTTCGATACTATGGTATACTTATCAAAATAACAGTAGTACGTTATACAACAAGTAGTAGTTCGAAGTACGTCTCTTTATTATTATGAGTTTTTTATCACTATATTTGTTCTAACAAATGCTATACACGCTGCAAGTTATGAAAATAAGGCTTAACTATTTATTTATATGTTTGAGTTTATAATAATGAAAAGGTTACATGAAAAAAAAATCGTGTATGGTTACGTTTTTAATTTTTTTTTTGACGTGACAACGTCTTAAATTAGGTTAAGCTGGGAGTCACTTATGAAAAAGTGTAACGCCCGGTAACGTAACGATGAGTCACCGAACGAGAGAGAGGCCCGTCGAATGCCTTGCGTCTCTCTCCCACTCAAACATGATCGGTCCGCCGAGCAATGTTTTGATTTTCAAATTGATTCTTTAAAATTACAAATATTAAGAAAAAGTGGCAGATATAAGAAAACTTGATTTAAAATGTGTTGAGCAAGAATTTTAACATCTAATTTAAGTAAATGTTTTAATTTTCAACTTCATTATTTACAATTACAAATTTTAATTAATTTCAAATTTATTTAGCAAAAATTTGAACCTTCGATCTGAATAAGTGTTTTGATTTTCAAATTAATTCTTTAAAATTAAAAATATTAAAATATATAAAATCAGAAGTGACGTCACATAACATTATCTGTACTTATTATTATTTAATATGTAGGCCAGTACATGTGACCATACTTGGTAGACACAATTGGAAATAGTATTTTTTTATAACTGAAAAAAATAAATATATAAAATACTGGTAGCAAACAATAACTTCAATGATCGATATCTCCGCAACTAATTGATGTATCGAAAAAGTCTGTAAATAAATTTTGTAAAAAATAATAACATCAATAATATAATATAAAATAAATAATATATAAAATGATTTTACGTGACAACGTCTTTATCGTCCTATCCTCAACAAAATCACTCAAATTATTAAAATATTGTGCAATTTAATAATATTCATATCAATAAATATTCTACCGAGAAAAAGACGTGGTCACGTAAATCTTCGCCCGTAAAACCGACTTTACAGGCAACCATATTTGATTTTTTTTAATGGGTACCTCCATCCAGGGGATTGATGGAGGTGGCTATGTGGAACTTCTACGTCACTAAATCTGACGGTTGCCGCCGTCGTCATAATAATCACGGGATCACTTTCGCACTTACCGCGATGCCCCGAACCCACTTTGCCAACCTAACGTAACCACTCTAGTCCTGTAAACATTTATATCTTCATTTTATTTCACTAAGTTGTCCAAATATAAATATTTCACAACAACAGAAAACTGTTGTGGTCTGATTTTCACTAAGAGTATAATAGTATTATCTATGTATGTATTATTTATGTAGAAAACATTTGTTTTGTAAAAATATATTCACGTTGACATCACAGCAGACTTATGTGTTAGCGTTCATAGTATAAATGGTTTTAACTAAGTTATCAAACTAAAAGTTTTATTATTAGTTTACATAATAGTGAAAGCCGCCGCTGTGTATTATTCGAGGCCATTGTTATATAAAACAAATTTTAAAACGTGCGGTTGCTGCGGTTTGAATATCAACATGCACATGATTTGACGCCGCGGTTGCTGTGCTCTATATCAAACTGACGAGGATATAACTTCACTTTTATACCACTTTAATGTTTTTGTAAACGGCTGTTACGAAATTATTATTTGTTTATGAAAACTAAGTCATTGTTATTTTGTTTTGATTAACACACAAACATATATTTTACTGACAACAATGGAAAATTAATAAACTTTATCTGTTGCACTAACCTCCAACAAATTCTAGGTGTACGAACAGCTCAATATATTAATAAAATTAAATCCGGCCTATACTGGTAACATTTTTATTTAAGCTGGGCCTGTCAAATACTTTACAGGAATCATGTGTCCACGAAGACGAGTAGCTTAGTCAGATGATTTGTTTTGCACCTCCAATAGTTTCTCGGGAATATAGTATATAGGTATATAATATAGTATAATATAGTATATAGTTTCTAGGGAATATAGCGTTGACTAAAAGGGACGTTACGTTTTCCGAACATCGTTGAACGTAACATTCTCGTACTTCCACATACTAATAATTACTTAAATCTAATTGATTGGTCTTAAAACAAACAAATAACATTTATACATACATACATTTACCCTTTAGTGGATCTTATAAAAAAATCTTTCTTAATCTTTGATGAGGCCAATATATGCTTTTAAATAAACTGAAGGGCCTATAGAACTTCGGTATCCGACTTTCATTTGGCCTCCGCAAATATGAGCATGTTTCTCATTTTCGCGTTAATACCTAAAAATTCCATTCTATTCAATCCTGTTTTACTTTACCCATTCTTACCTCAAAGCATGTTTTATTGTTTGATGATTTATCGTCTTATAATGAATGTGTCTTTGCTTTGGTCGATGAATTCTATCTTAACTCTCTTTCGCCTTCCCGAAATCCTTTTTTCCGTTAATAAGTTTTAATTCTTAAGTCCATAATAACATGAAGTTCTTTGAAATATTCATATTATCTATATATTATGAGCGGACATATGTATCCCATCCAAAATATATATAATATATTTATTCACTTATATTTTTTCTACTTTGAATTCACACGAGAGATCCCTTGTGTACGTTAAAAGGAAGTGTTAGGAGGGCTCATTTTAACACCATACTTATCGAAATATGATTTTCTGTAAAGATACTCCCCCGCCTAAAACTAAAATTACGTGGGTTCTAAGCGCACCCTGGTCGGTGGAGAAGCAGTTACAATAAATTATGCCGGGTATATTTTATTGTAATCACTGTTTGAAATACGTCAATATTTTGTTTATATATAACAACTAATAATAATAATAATAAGTTACTTATTTTATATAACAACTAATAATAATACGGTCATAATTCCAACATCCTTAAATTTATTTTTCAACGATACACGTAGCCTTCTATATAAGATTGTCGGACAGCTCGACACCATAGCAATTTTGCATCCAAAGTAATACCTAAAAATACAGTAGAATTAACTAGAATACAGTAGAATTAACTGTAGAAAACATCATGAAGAAAAACTAACTAGGAAGGAAAAACTAACCATCTTAATTTTCTTCTTGTTAAGCAATAAATTATTAGCGTTAAACTATTGTACAAAAACTGAGAGAGCATTGTTTATATTCTCAGTTACCAAATAAATCGGTACCAGTATATAAAGTATCATCGAAGAAATATCAGTGTTAATTTTAAAAATAAGGAAATACTTCTCTTATTCAACACACAATACACTCCCATGTTTATCTCTCACACAGTAAGATTAGTCGTTTATGCAAAATGAGGAACAAGAAAAGATCTAACGTAGAGTCTCGAGGTACTTCGAAAACATTCAGGAGTGAAACCAAACTGTTTTTTTTTTTTTTTTATAGGACATTATTTTCACTATAGTGTTTGACAAGTTGACTATGGATAGTTTTCTCAAAAATTACTAAATGTGTGATACCTAGTAATGGGTAATACCAACAACAACAACTTAAAATGAAATTTCAGGGTTTCATACTTCGAAAGCAAAAAAGGGAACCTTTATACTATCACGGTGTTGTTCATCCGTCCGTGCGTCTATCAAGACGAATACTATATATATAATATCAATTACTCAAGTCTACTATCCGTTAAAGCTGTGAAAAATCACACTTCTATGACAACGCTATCAAAAGAAACAGCAATTTTAGCCGTATATTTTCAAACCCACCCGCTCTCTCGGTGACGCTGTAATAGCCAACAGGGCTAACAGCATAGACAGACAAAAAAAAAAAAATATTTTCAAACTCACATCTACTCAAAGGACACTCAAATTCTACAGAGTTCTCAAATATTTATAACAAACAATTAAAATTACAATTAAAATTACAATAAACAATTATAAGAAACAAATACGATACAAGTGATTGTTGTCAATTAAGAAATACTTTAAAATTGTATTTCGGCATTAAAATAAATGTTTAAAGCTTTAATAATATCGTTTATTATTAAAATAGGTATCATTGAAAGTCAAAGTATCCACTCACTTATCTTTAATTATTTCCAAAATAACAATGGCACGACAAACCGAATTTCGGTGATACAAGACCTTAGAATATTTTTTATTTATGTGCAATTACTTACTACAAAGGTATTGTGGTAAAAGGTTTTTAAAGTGCTATTAGTCTTATAAGATATGGCTTTATTACAAATTAGATTGATATTGTTTTATTCGACTATGGTTTAGTTTTTGGTTTTTCTCCTTTTATCTCATCTCTAATATAAAATGACACACTATTATGTTTTAACTTATTTTTGTTACTACCTCGTATATAATACAGCATAATTATTTGTTGTCATATATTTTTTCATTTATTTCATTCCACGACTACAGCATCGTAACTACGTCATTGCGTACTTAGTAAGTGTGTATGATTTAAAAGAATTTACAACGGCCTTGATGACATATGCCTACATTCACGATCCATTGAGGTTTCTATTTTTCTATTTTGAGAGTTCTATTTAACAAACTTGATTCACTTCCAACAATTAACCTTTAATGGGCATGGCCAATTTACTTTGGTTTTGAGATAGGTCGTAAAAATTATTACTTTTAGTGCGGAAGCAAAGCGGAGGGTATAACTCTAAAAGTTTTCAGCATAGCTTAGACTTTAGTTCCTCAAAGATTTCACAAATTTACTCTTAAAGTACTGTAACCTCAAGTTTAAAATCAACGGCTTTGCTGTCTCTTGAAAATAAAACGTGTGTTTTCAGCTTAAGACTTATTATTTTTATTTATAAAACTTGCTAAATTTACTTTATTTATAATGAATTATATTTAAATACATTTTACAGAATAGCTTAAAAAATATTAGTTCCTAGTATAGTAAAAGATACCTGTTTCCTAATTAAATTATATTTTTTATTAATGTTTGTCTGATTTACTTCAGCAAGTGAAAGATACATTATTTAACTATGGCATAAAAGTTCTGTCATGTAATTTGTTTAAAAATAACTCATTCATACTCTTGCTGAATAAATCATTCATAGCAGACAACGACTCTTTTATTGAATCCATTGTAATGTGAAGTTTCAGTTACAATTAAATAGTAGTGTTGATGTAGTGAAATTGATAAGGATTAAGCTAGCTGGTATGTTGATCACTCACTTATTAATATTCGTCATTTGATTAAATTTAAAAGCACTTTTTAGATAAATATAAATTAAATTGAATAGTCCGAGAAATAATATTTAAATGTATATATACTTTTTAAATCTTCAATTCACTCTCCCGATTATACCACTGCAACTTTTACTCATAATGCTCAAATTGTCTTAATCCTATAATATATATAATACGAACATAATAAAAAACGACATAAAATTATTATCACAATGCACAAAATTAAAGGCGAAATTAAGTTAAAGTGTTTATTAGATGAATGATATCAGAGCGCATACAACTTATAAAACTGGTCCATTATCAGGTATTCAGAAAACATCATAGGATCATTTTTCATTTATTGTCCATCTTCGTCTGAAAAGAATGAAAATAAAAAATTATCATTATAGTAAAATGACTGGATTACTAATAGTAAGGTAGATTTATTTTTTAAAAGTTTGCTAAATTTAATGTTTTCATATATTTAATGACTATCAGTGAACTTCTACATTAACCAACGCTTAAACTATTTTCTAAAAAAAAAAGGAAATAATGAAATCTATAATAACCATATAAAAATATTAGCTGAGACCACAATCATGTGGTCATTAAAGCACAGCACATATTTTTAATACTTACTAGATATTTAAACTACGTAAACGGTCACGTCGGTCGTCACATCCCAAAAATGTTGTATGATCAGAAACACACACAACCAAGCACCGCTCTCGATAGATTTACCAAGCATTTTACGAAATCACTAAAAGAACTAGAGCGGTAAATTCAAATCTTAAAAAGTTATAGGCACGGCCTGGGATGCCGGTCATCCCACTTGAGTAATTAAGGGTTAAATAGAATAATATTCTCACCTGACAAAAGGAGGCCGTATAAATTTTGTTCTTCCTCGGGTGTATAATCAGCAAATTTGTTAATATCATATGTAGCACTAGAAGACTTCGCGTTTGATTCGTTGATCTCTTCTAGGCTTTTGACAAAGGCCAGGTAATGTACTTCCTTATCTACTTCATCCTTGTAATGTCTGCTGTAGTCTTTTATAAACTTTTCAAACAAGGCCGGAGCATCTTTTAAATCGTAGTGCGGTTTTTCTCCTTGCGACATTACGATCACCGCAAACAAAAGTAGGCAACCTAGCAACTTCATTGTTTTGAGATGTAGTTATCTGTTCAGAATCAACCCTAGTGACTATGCCAAGTAAAGTTTGTACTTATATAGATAAGCGTCAGTCATATTTGTTAATTAAACTTCAAAATTTTCTAAATAATTGCTTAATTAGTATTTATAATTCATTTTATAGCTATTTTTTAATTAGTCCATAATTCTTTACTGATTTAATTTAACAAGTTTTTGATGCATGGTTTGTACAACAATTTCTAATCCAATTAGATATATACCAGACTAGCAGACCCGGCCACGCGTTGCTGTGGTTGCTAAAGTTTTTGACATAACATTACATTGTAGTACTATTTAAATTATTTATAATATATAAACGTATATCCTTCTAAAAAAATACTAACGTTTGTATCAAAATAGTTTGTAGGTTTATCAAAACTTGCCATAGTTTAGCGATCTAATTAAGAAACAAATATAATTTTAAACTACACATAAATTATATATATATATATATATATATATATATATATATCGTAAATTAATGTTCGATTTGTCATTTAAAAATTAAATGTATTTTCTTATCGGTTTATAAATTAGTTACAGATTACTGTAGAAAATGTTCATATTATACGCATGTTACCATACCAGATACCTATTACATAATGTTTATTTATAGACGTATGCCTAGCCTTTTATTAGCCAGCGACTGCTTCTCACCTAAAAGATTAAATAGAATGAGATACATAAAATGTTTGTTAATAGGAACTTAAGCTAAGACCATTAAGCAATTTATAAATATTCATATAATTTAATACTTAGCAAGCCTAATCATTGTATTAAATAGTTTAAATTACTTTGGGCATTGTTTTGTTTGATCGCGCATCATTATGGAACGATTTCTAACGATAATGATTTTATAACCCTATCTGCAGTTTATATTAAATCTACCTAGTCTACTTTATTGTTGTTTTTTTATTACGTTTTTATTTTTGACTTAAGTGTTTTTTTTATTTTTGTTAAGGTTTTGATAGTGTTTTTATTACTATACGTAATCATCATAAACGTTAATAAATCATATCTTAGATACAATATAAATCATAGTCAGGCAATAATTATCAAAAAAATAATAATAATATAAATTTTAAATTAACAAAATACGAGTTTTAGGTAATTATTACTATTTAAAATATATTTGTTATAAAAGTGTTGTCTGCGTGACAGTGCAGATGCGCAGTAGTTTCGCTCAGAGCTTTTTGTCAATGTCGATACCTATACATCTCCTTGAATTAAAAAAAAAAACTTTCCCTTTGAGGGTATTAGAATTTTTTCTTTTATAATATCAGAGACTAATCCCACTGAAGAATAAAGTTGCGACGAAGAATGACAAGCAGTTGTAAAGTCATACATATACGCGGTGGTCTATAATCTATTATTGACATTTTAATGGTGACTCTGTGCAAATTTATTCAATCTGTTCTTTTTTATTTTGAAATGGCTTTTAGTTGCACCTACAGGGCACAAAATAATTTAAAAGCATAATTAAAATATGTCAATTCCGGCAATTATTATTGGTTGGTTATAGTTTATAAAGACTAAACATTTTTATAAACATCTTCAAATATCCATCTCGGTTGGGCCATCTTTTAATGTTAGTCTTTACAGTCAAGTTTATTGGTCAACAAGTCAGAGAGCTAGCTTACCTATTGGTAAGCTAGCTCTCTGACTTGTTTAGTTCCCTCTAGCTCAGACGTAAAGCATATTTGCTTTACGTCTGAATCGGAGCATATCATCTTGGGAAGAAAACAATAAAGCCAGCTAGTCATAAACAGCTGGATTGGTTAAAGGGTTTTAAAGAAGCATAATTTGCTGAGCTTGAGGAAACCAGAAAATACATAGCTTGTTAGAGAACTACTAGCTTTAATAGGCACAATGTTGATAACTTTTTCGACAACCTAGAGAAGTGTTACTTGAAGCATGACTTTCCTCTATATAAAATATAGAATTTAGATGAAACTGGGTGCACGACAGTCACTAATGCACCCAAGATAGTTGCCCCAGCAAGTGTTAAGAGAGTTGGTCGAATCAGCTCAACTGAACTTGGCACGCTTGTAATTATGCGGGGTTTTGCAAATGCTGGTGGTGGAGCTATAACTCCTGCTCCTTTATATTTCCGCGTATTCATTTATTACCAAAGTATATTTTAGACAGTTATTGCATTTTATTTCAATTACGTTTTAATAAACATTTCCTATTCAATTTCAACCTGTTCTAAATATTGTCTCCTTCATAGGATACTAGGATCTTAAATACTAGGATCTTAAATTCAAAAATGTTTCTTTCATGCCACCTCTCCCCTACATCGTATAAAATGCTAAATTCATACACAGCGCTAGTTGGAAGTGATAAGGGACTGTTTCGTAGAGCTCGTAGATTTGAATCATGCCCCTATGGATTATTTTTATATATATAAATTAAAGTGCATTGGACAAACGACACATGACAGTACAAGTCAATAGAAGTTAGTAGGTACTAAGTATAAAGTACTACCCATATACTTCAAGGTCAAAGTCAAAGTCAAAAATTCTTTGTTCCATGAAAATGTTTTACATTTATTTGGACACATCAAGATAAACAAATGTTGCAATGATGAAATAAAATATATTTTACTAAAGACAGGTAATATAAAAATAGGTCTAAAGTTAAAGGGGTCAGTAATGCTGTCAACATATCTGTTAAATACTATTGCTAAATAGGGAGCAATAATAGTGATTAACGATTTAAATAAGCTAACTGAATGTCCCCAGAGGTCAACAGTACTGTTGAATTTTAAAAAATTAAATACTTTAATAACATCAATATGATTGATATATTTGAATTTAAAGTTACTGGGATGTTCTTCTACACTTTTTATCAACAATGCCTCTTCTAACAAGGGTGAGGTGTTTAGAGATTAGTAATAAGGAAAGGAACATCTAAGAAATACTTATCAAAATTTGAAGCAATTTCAGATACACACTCAATAATATTACCATTCTAAACAATATTCAGATGTGTGAAATTTTGATTTTCCTGTCTTAGAGTTTATTTTAGTCCAAGTAGTTTTTATTTTGTTGTTACTTGTTCAATAATTGCTTAAATAAACAGATTTAGCTATTTTACAAACTTTTTTTAAATATTTTGAATATTTCTTTATATAATCGGCAAATCTGTCACTAGCGTTAAATGTTCTTTCTTCATATAATTCATAGAGCCGTATTCTACTTACTTATATACTTGGTGAAGTGAAAGGTTCCTCACAAACAAACATATATTTTATACCAGGTAATGTAATTTTAATACAACCTATTTTTGCATATTTAAAATATAAAAAGTTGGTCAGATTGTAGGAACGGAATAACAAAGTTATATTTTGTGTTTTTATTAATAAACTTTTTATTTTATTATATTATATTTCATATATTCTGTATTTTAGTCATGGGCTTAAAGTAATATTGTTCTTTATTTTAGTCGTTGGTTTAAAGTAGTACACATAACTATTTTTATTGATTTTCTGAATCCATGGCTAAATGTCTCTTTTACTTCGTACAGCGCATGACTGGAACAGCTTGCCTGCGTCTGTATTTCCGGCCGAATATAATGTGCGTTTCTTCAAGAGAAGAGTGGATAGGTTGAAAAGAAAATGCGCCTTACCACCTAAGACTACATTCCACTTAATATCAGGTGGAATGTAGTCAAGTATTGACTTAGATGGTATGTAAAACAATTACAGCAGGGATACCTGTGTCTAAGAAATTAGTTTCACCGCTACCGGTTGCCTTATATTCATCTTTTTATAGTCACTAAAATATTTACTTTGGTGACGATAACAACTAAAATGCAAAATATGAATTATATACATTTAAATAATAATCTGAGGATAAAATCGACTTATTTTACCTTTATGATTAACATTATTACTTAAACCTAAAACATAACACTTCGTCATTCGTCATCTTTCATAAAAATGTCAAGACAGATAAGACGAAGCTTCTTAGCACTCCATGGATTCACCGTGCGGGCAGCCGGGCCCATCGCCTTGCAACGTGAGGAGTGCAAGCAGTGCCTGGGACTTGCGACCCAGGAGTAGGTTAAAGGGGCTCCTTTATTATGCGCAAAAACGCTCACCTTCACCCTCAACACTCCTCTCCCTACCTAACCAAATTTGGAAAGAACCTACTAATGCCGCCTTTGAAATATGTTCTAGAAATGAACCGATGCCTTGTTCTAGAATGGCCAAGATCTTTGAGTAGGTTATAGAGAGATTTTGATGTTATACCTCTTGCTCCCACTTCTACCGCGTACAAACTAACTATAAATTTATTCCTGACCAGTTCGTTGGTCAGTTCGTAATACTTATTGAGCCTGAATGTGTGATCCCTTGGGATGTTTGTTTCCCAAGGAACAGTAAGCTCCACAAGTATCACGCGCCTCAGATGTTTCGAATACAGGAATAAGTCCGGTCTGGATGACGAAACACCAACATCCCCAGGGATTTTGTAATGCTTTTCATACGTGTCCATCATGAGAGTTCAATCAGGAGCCGCGCCTAAAATTGAATAAGGATTTTGATTTTTTGGAGGAGCCTTCCTTTACGAATTCATATTATGCTGTAGAAGACGTATAGAGATGCGATAACCACTGGCAACGCTAAAGTATCATATTTTTCACCGGGCACTGGGTTTTCGACAGTTCAAAGGGCTCGCTGTCGCTTGCGGTCAAATGATAGGAACTGAAAATGGATTAATCTGGAGCTAAGAAAAAAACAATAAAAGGTAAAAAAAGGTAATTTCAAATAAATATTGCACGAAATAGTACTAAGCCTTGGAATACAGCTATTTTTTTTTTAGTAAATTTATCTTTGAATATAAAACTAACATTTAAAATAAAGGAATTAACTTATCGTCAGCATTAGCACAGAATTAAAAGTCAACTAAAATTAAATAGTATTTATTAAATATTGAAATTACTTATATATAGTATTCATATACATATTATGTATATATATATGTAATAAAACAAGTCCGTTATCAAGCATTCATTGTTGTATTGTTACATATTTTTCACCGTTCCGATAAAGACGATCACAATATATAGAATGCTTAATTCACCGAGGCGGACAGCGATACGGTAGCTCAGTTGGTAGAGCTATTGGACGGTTTCCTAGTAGTCGCGGGTTCGAATCCCTGCCCGTATCGGTTTATTTTTTCATTCTATATTTATATAAATTAAAAAAATTAGTCTCTCTCTGTCGTTACTGAAACAAAAAAATATCTCATTAATAATATACTCAGAAATAAATATTTTTAAACATATAACGATAATAATTATATAAGACTAAATTAGTAATAGTATAGTAAGTGTGTTTGAAAAAATTCGCTTTGTTTTATAATGGCAAATAAGTTTTATTAACATGCATAATAATGCATGTTATTAAAACTTAATTTTTATAATTTAGATATTTTTTTAAACATGCTTAAATAACTGTACTCAGTCGCTGTCCACAAAAATATAATATATGTAATTAGCCCTGATATTGCACCGACCCCGTTATACTACTTATTATGAAGCAAATCAAGTGTATTTTTTAAAACGTCAGTAATAACTGTGAGGAAAAATCTTTCTTTTTAGTGTAATTTATTTGATGTAATTTTTTGCTGCTAAAATTTGTTCCTAGATACCAATACTAGTACAAAACTTATGAAATAAATTTTTATAATACAATATAAGTAATTTTAAATGAGTATTATATCGTAATATACCTATACGTAATATTACACATATGTGTTAATTAAACATTCTCACAAATAAAAAAAGCTACTTTAACAAACAATTATGACGAATGACATTTTGTCATAATTAGTAAGTGAATAAAGCTTGGTGAATAAATAATTAAACATCAATTACCGTGCTAAGAGAAAATAATAACAAAGATTTTTCCGAAGTATGTATTGCATAATATAAATAATATCAAACATATCTTTTACCTGGCAGCTTCAGACCGTATAAATATTGTTCTTCCTCGGGTGTATAATCAGCAAATTGGTTAATATCAAATACAGTATAGGGAGACTCTGCGTTATATTGGATGATCTCTTTCAGGTTTTCGACAAAGGCGACGTAATGCACCTCCTTGTCCGCTTCATCCTTGTAATGTCTACTGTAGTCCTTTATAAACTTTTCAAACAAGGCGGGTGCATCTTTTATATGGTAGTGTGGTTTTTTGAGATGGGAAAAATCGATACCGCGACATTGCGACATTGCGATCACCGCAAAAAAAAGTAGGCAACCCAGCAACTTCATTGTTTTACGATGCTATTACCAGTTCAGAAACAAGCCTAGTGAATGTCCCAAGTAAAGTTCTCGCTTATATAGATAAGCGTTAGACATATATTTTTTTATGACCATTATTTTATTACTCTGAAATATTTTCTGCTTAATTGCTTAATTAAATGTTATTATTAATAATAAAAATAATTTACTTATTTAATTTATATTATTATTATATTTAACAAGTTTTAATACATGGTTTGTATCACAATTACTGATCCATTTACAATAGGTAAATAATAAAATTAATTGCATTATTTTAATGCTATTGTCCAGATCCTAAGAATTATAAATTAAGCTAAAATATGCAAAAACCGACAGTACGACGTATAACATTAACGATTTGTCGGAATATACAATGTCAGTGAGAAATAACTGTTTGGTTTTATAAAAGTAGGCGAGGGTTAAAATTTTATACTTTATTATTTCTATGAAATATAGTGCTTCGGAGCTTAAGTGCATTTTATAACTGACACTGAACTTAATTTGGTTGTATTCAAAAAGTACTGTATATTAATGATTTGCAATATGAATGTAGTTTAATATACAAATAACAAATTCAACAAATCAAGGTAGATTAAATAATAGGGTTGTACTAGTTTCTTATTTCGTAAGTAAAAGTATATTTGTACAGATTTGTAATATATTGTATGTACTTTCACTTGATGTAACAAATATACCTAAATATATTTAAAAAGTAAACCAAATATCTTTGTAAAGTAACTACTAATATTTGTATCTTATTTTTTACGGTTTTATTAAAACTTGCTATAGCTTAGTAATCTAATTAAGAAACTACTCTTATCACTACATAGTATAGATCATTATCGCTTACCGCGTCTGTCCCTATGTCTGTATGTAAGTATGCTTAGACCTTTAAAACTACAAAATAGATTTTGATGCGAATTTTTTTAATAGATTGAGTGATTCAAGAGAATTATTTATATGCATAATATATTAGAGAATCATTGATAATTTTAAGATTTCTAATGCGAAGTCGTAAACAAACACATTTTTAGCGCTTACATTGCAAACGTTGGCTGAACTCTACGAGATAGATCAAAATAATGTACTAAGTATTGTATACCTTTAAAAGGTCTACAAGAAAGTCTGCGATGGTATATGTTTATCTCTCAGAGATAACCCACATTAACCCACTTTTATCCTTTACTTTTTACGAGAAATAATGGCTTATTTACGAAGCAATTTTAAGCAATAAGCATTAATCCTCATCTAATTACCTTAAATACATTTTACATTTAATATGGAACAATATAGCCCTTTACAGCACATGCTGTAATATCTTCGAAAGTATTCATTTAAATTACATAATTTGAATGAATATTTTAGAAGATATTTAAAATATGGGAACATCGCGGTTGCGGTGGTACCGGCCGGCCGGCGCACTATGGAACATACCGCATGCATACCGTCTCAAAAATCACTTAAAACGAGTCATAACTCATATAGAATCCAATACAAACAAAATGGGAAACGGGAATTGTTTTACTACGAATTTAATGCTTGCGAAGCAGCGGGCAAAAGCTAGTAAGCATAAGCTTAACATGGCTATAAATGTTTATTGATATTTTCAAACAAGAAACAAATCATTTTTTTTCTACTTATAAAAAAATGTTTTTTTTAAATTATTGTTTAATTTCTCTGGTAATAATAAAGTTTTATTACTGTATTTCTTATCTGAGACTATGGTTTATAAATTAGTTTCAGAATATTGTAGAAAAATTTTATATTACACGCATTTTACGCATGCCACCTTTGCTTACAACAGACGAAAAAACGTGTTAGACTAAACATTGCCAATGCTTTGTTGGCGCAGTTTAGGCGCAATATATCCGAGTTTTGGTGCCGATAGTGTTTATTGTAGATGAAACTTGGATACATTGTTGTTGCCCGAAATAAAAATACAGTCAAAACCACTGTTTGACTCTTGTTGTCTGGCCCATTTCCTCTTTGCAGTCAGTGGAATGAAAAGTGGAAACGGGCTTCAAAAACGCAAAAATTGTTTTTCCGGTTGCGAAAAATTAAGACCGTTTTTTGGTTTAGTCATGGAGTTATTTTAAATGTCTCTCCTCAAAATCGAAAAACTATTACAGGATCATAAAACTCATTATTACTTGCCAACCTGAAAGTAGATCTTGCGAAAAAATTATCATGCACAGTTTCACACCTCTGCTGTTCCCATGGCAAAAATCCACGAATTATGGTTTAAACTGCCTAATCATCTTATCTTACCTTACACAACAGATCCAACCTCAAGCGACTTTTTTTTTTATTCCTCTGCCCTTAGGTAGGAAACTTTTGAGACCACGTTAGTATAGGGTATAGGTGGTTGTACAGACAGAAATAAAACGATATTTATTTATTTATTTTTATTTATTTAGTCTTTATTGCCTAAAATTAGTACAATAGGCGGACTTAATGCTTAAAAGCATTCTGTACCAGTCAACCCGAGAATAAAGTGCAAACATAGAGTAAGGCGCTTAAAATATAAAACGTTAATACAGGAAAAAGCAATTAATAAAATATTTGCTTCTTATCATAAATATAAAAGTATTCTGATTTTTAAATTGTTATTATTTACATACTTTAAATTCAAAAGATATAGCTTGATCAATAAAAATCCTAAAATATAATACGTAATATTTTTTAAACCAGGCCGTAAATGCAATCAGGGCAGAATTCGTCGAAATCCCATAAGGAAGCAGAAAATTCTTTTTCAGAGAAATGAGAATCTCACCGAGGACACTTTCTTGGATCATCAAACAAGAGCTTACCGTAGATACACAGGACATACCTTAAATGAGCTCTAAAGCTAAAAAAACTACATTATATATTAAAGAGTAATAAATATTGAGGATTATCTTATATAGATGATAATATTATTTAAAATTCTAGATTGGAGTTAAACTATAGTCAGGCATTGAAGCTTTGGAATGAGTCATTGGAGTTGTTAAATCGACGACGAGGATCGGTGGATTAATATATCGGACGATGTTGGTATCGATTTTGATGAATATTTTCATTTCTTCGATAGTGTTTGAAAATATGTATAAAAATGTAAAGCCATGTTAAGCTCATTTAAATTTATATAAATAAAGAATAAATAAACCGATCCTGTCGCGGGTTCAAATCCCTGCCCGTATCGGTTTATTTTTCATTCTTATAAATATCCTCATTAGTACAATTATTCCAGTCTTTTTCTATGACCATATATATATATATATATATATATATATATATATATATATATATATATACTTTTATAAGGACTTTCTTGTTCCAGTAGGAAAGTATATGATTCGCTTGCATAAAGTCCTTAATTGATGAATTGTAACAGATTTAACACAGCTGTAAAGAAATGTATGTTTTGACTTAAAGTTTTTATTATTTCCCGAGGGATTAGCATATATTCTTGGAAAGAAAAATATCCTTTGTCAATTAGTTAAAACGTAACAAACAAACGAACTCGCATTCTCTATTAAAATATGAGATATTATGGTTAATATTATGAAATGACATTTATTATTAAATTTCATTCCATAATTTTATGACAACGCTAGTGGATGGCAAACTGTACGCCAACTCTTTATTTTTGAGAATACTTTCAGAGACAAATGTTTAAATAGAAATATCATAATGCATAAAAAAATTAAGTGATCTCCTAATTTTTCTTCAGTTTTTTAAATATTGATTAAATTTATCTTGGAATATAAGACTAACTTTCTAATAAATATATTACAATATCCATAAATATAATTAAAAGCCAACTGTGTATAAAACATATTCTTTAGAAGCATTCCTTGTTACATAACATTGTTGATAATTTTTAACCTATTTATGCATTATCTTTTGATAAAAGAATATTAAAAATAAGCTCTACCATATAAATATTTTTAAAAATATCACTTTTACGTTTAAGAGACTAAAAATGCGAAAGTAAAGTAAACTCGTTAAAAAAAATGCTAAATCTACTAATGATATTTATTTATTTATATCTTTTGCACTTTGAATTAATATCAGTGATCACTTGAGTGCGTCAAATGGAAGTCTCAGGTTTATATTGAAACAAGCCCTAATATTAAGGCACTTTCCAACTTAATGTTAAAGCTAGAAGGGTTCCAAACGTCTCCTAGTCTAAGAAAAAACACACAACAACTCAGCCGTTTATATTTTTTATTGTGATCACTATTTCACAAACGTCCATACTAAAAGCAATTTTTGAACAACTAGAACCTTAGCAATCAATAAAAATAAAAACTGATGATTTCAGGAAACGAATATAAAAAAAATATATTATAAAACAACTATAATATTAAAAGCTCGGTTTGCAACACAATTGATCACCGCAAACACCACTCGTTCACGAGCATAACGCAAGAGCTGACCATCACCCCCTTCGCTATATTTGAGGGAGGAGAGCAAGCCGACTCCCGACGCAACTCGTTACCCGATTAATGATTTCTAAGGAATCGGTGTGATACAGCCGATTGATAAAACTAAATTAATCTACAATCTGTACTTTTTCTCGAATTATTTTTTATATATAATTGAAATTTATTTAATAATAAACTTAAGGCGTCATTTGGGATCTTATTATTAAAAACGTATACAATTAAGCTTAAGGGATTTACGTATTTTGTAGAGCCTAGTGTTAAGTATAGCGAGTTTATTTTTATTTCTTGTATTAATTTTATGTAAAACACAATATTTCTTAGACCCTGTCATATTATTAAAAACGTAATTTTATTTGTCATAAATATTTAACCGACTTGTTCAAAAAGGAGGAGGTTCTCAATTTGGCCTGTATGTTTTTTTTTATATATGTACAACGATTTCTCCGAGATTTCGGAACCGATTTACGTAATTCTTTTTTTGTTTGATGCGGAATGGTTTCGAATTGGTCCTATAAAAATTTGATTCAGGTAGGCCCATTAGTTTCAAAAGAATTCTAATACTAAATGGCTTGGTACCGACTTCAAACTTATTAGTAAGTAGGACATATAATAGGTAGTATATAATAAATATTAAATCTTCATTATTTATTACTTTTTAGTTTAAAGTCGGTTTTTTTAATTTGATATAAATAGTCATTATTTAAAATTCATTCTTAATGATTCTCTTGGTTTCATATTATAGACTGCTCGAACAGCCCTCCTCTGCAGTGTGAATATCGTACCAATGTCGGTTACATTACCCCATAAGAGTATACCATATGACATTATACTATGAAAGTAATTAAAGTAAACTAATCGAGCTGTTTCGATATTTGTTAATGGATGTATTTTTTTGACCGCGTATGCAGCAGAAAGTAATAGATTTAACCAGGACTAATTCCTTCTTGTTTCATTATACATTGGTTATAAAAAAATTAACATTTTGTAAAATATATTTGAAACATTTTGTCTCATCAACATCTGAGAGCTATAGTTCAGAGCTACAGCTATAGCCCAACACCAGCATCTTTTGTAGACCGACTGGGAGTGAAACCAAACTGGTTTTTGTATAAGAGATTGTTTTTACTGAAATGTGCAACCAGTTGATTAAGCATTTTTTTTTAAAGATTCAAATGTGGGTAAGGCTGAAATTGATTTATAATCCCTAGAATCTAATGAACTGCCAGACTTAAACAACGAAGTTATTTTACTTCGTTTCATTAAATCTGGAAATATATCACATCCTAAACCATTATTCAATATTAATGCTAAGTCTGGTGCAACAATGTCAATTATGGGCTTCAGTATGTCAACAGATATTTCCCAAGGATCTTTTTAACGATACTTAACGCATTGTCCTACATTCTCTCTAAATAAACTCAATGCTGGAGCATTAGAAGAGTTTAAAGATATCGTTGTAGTCACTGGCTTGTTAGTAAAAAAGGTTTCAAAAGAAGTAGCAACCTCGAGATCATATTTATTATCTATATTGAATTTAAAGTCAATCCTCTGAGATTTAGCTCCTCCAGCTTCCTCATTAATTATTTTCCAAGTTGTTTTTATTTTATTGTTACTATTTCCTATTTAATTTTTTATTGGATGAGATTTGGCCATTTTAGGTTGTTTTTAAAAATCTTGGAAAATAATTTTACCTCATCCCTAAACAAATATTATGCTTTTAATATTATTTACATACATACAATGGAACACAGTTGTTATCTTTAAAAAAATGTAATTTCTTAATAATCATCTCTAACATTTAACTTTCATCTTTTGCAACTTACAAGTGTATTTTTAAAAATCTCATTAAGTAATATAAGCTAAAATTATTACTCAAGGTTAATTTATTTAAAGCTATTTTGTATGTTTTTGATGAAATTAATTCCTAAATACTCATAATGCTACAAATATAAAATTAATTACTATAACACAATTAAAGAATTAATTTTAAACACCAATTATATCATAATATTACACTTGCAAGGTTTGATAATTTTATTTTAAATACCTTAACAAAGGAGAAAAGCTAGTTTAACAATTTTTTTACGAATATCATCTTGGATAGTAGTGGCAAATCATTAACCATCAAATGAAATATATTACATAAAATAAATGAAATTAAACATCTTTTTTACCTGAAACCTCTAGATCATAAAATCTTTTTAGTTCTTCTGGTGTATAATCAGCAAAGAAAGTAATATCATATATAGCACTAGACGACTCCGCGTTAGCTTTGTTGATCAATTCCAGGTTTTTGACAAAAGCCTGGTAATGTACCTCCTTATCTACATCATCCTTGTATTTTACGCTGTAGTTCTTCATAAACTTTTCGAACAAGGTGGGTGCATCTTTAACATCGTAGTAAGGTTTTCCTCCTTGCGATATTGCAATCACCGCAAAGAAAAGTAGGCAACTCAGCAACTTCATAGTTTTGTGATGTTATTACTAGTTGTGAACCAAGTCTAGAGACTAGGCAAATTAAAATCCACGCTTAAATAGATGTTAATCGATGTTAGTTATCGTTTTTTAATTACCACTTAGTTTTATTACTGGAAAAAAAATATCTAATTACAATAAGTATTATTTAGTAATTTAATTAAGATTATTCTGATTATTGAACAAATTTTGATAGATGGTTTGCATCACAATTACTTATCGAAACAGATACTAATTTAATTAATTAATAGTATTTTTTTTAAGAACACAATAAAATAAAGAATATGTATAAAAAACTTGCTATTAAGTACTTTCATTACATTTACTAATTTTGCTTACAGAAGTAAACCGCACAATGACCTCACTAACGCACCGGCATTGTAGTGCAATCATCCAGGTGTTAAGAATTATAAGTAAAGCCAGTGCAGTACACTCACAATTTGTTGGATTATACCATGTCAGTAAAAAAATATCTGTTCGATCTTATAAAAGTAAGCAAAAGTTAAAATTTCTTCTTTATTCTATTTCTAATATTCTATCTCTTCTGTCAGTAATTCTATGGATCAATAATTCTACAAACATAAGTATTGAACATACTATATGTATTTTCATACATAATATAAAATTAAAAAAACCCTCGATAGAAAAAGACTTCTAAAAAGAATAAAAATAATATTATTATGTACTAATTGAAGTCGTTGCGTCGCGGAACCGCTGTACGTACGTTGACGATGGAGTCTATTTTACGAAGTTAATCATTGAGGTCTTAGACTGTACAATTCGATATCGTTATTTCTTTATTTGCCTTGTTATCTTACTTGCATTTTAATTTCTTCCTTTATTAAACGGTCTCCCGTCGTAACGAATTCAATAAGTACATAATAATATTATTTTTATTATTTTTAGAGGTTATTTTGTATCGAGGGTTTTTAAAATTTTGAATTATTTTTTTTTCTGCTTTTTAAAGTTATGTTACTGGTTTCTGAATTGTACTAAATGAACCAACAGACACACAACATTCTCAATTGTTTAAGTGTTTCTATTAATCTATCCTAATATTATAATGAAGAAAGATTTTTTTGTTTGTTTGGTCACTGGACCGATTTAATAAAATATTTTACCTTTAGAATCCTACATTTTCCCTCTGATGTAAAAAGGTTATATTTAATACAAGAAATATAAATATATATTGTAATGTAGGTTTCATATATACGAATATTAATAAATATAAACATTTAGAGTTAAAATTATTTACAACCACTAATAACACTATGATGAAGGGATTTATATTATCACTAGCTGTTCCCCGTGATTCTTTATGACTACGATCATAAGCCATATAAATATATTTTTTACGGTTTACGTGGACGCAGTCAGGGGCAACAGCTATCCCTAATAAAGTACTTTACCTGAGTGAATAAGTGTAAAAACCTTTTAGCCTTCATAACAAGGCTTTTTTTCCTACATAACGAGGGCGAAGCCGCTGGGAACAGCTAATTATGATATAAGAACCTCTCCCCGGCACGAATAAAATGTCAATATCTTGGAGACGACTATTTCTATTTTAATTAAACATAGATAAAGACCATCTCGACAAACATAATTTTCGTTTAAAAAAAACCGCATCCAAATCCGTCCACGCGTTAGGCCACACATTTGCCACAGACAGACACACAGATATACAAATCGACAGGTCAAACTTATAACACCCCTCTTTTTAGTCGGGTTTAAAAGATACGATGTTTTAAATTTCATTTTGAATTTCAAGGCTTATTTTGTTGAATAAAGGATTTTATTATGTCTATATTCTTTCCTACTTGATTCTAGTCATAATTTATTCTATTGAGCATCTATAATTCTTTTATAGAATTGAAGTCGTGACTCGCACTCTGAGGCAACTTTATCTTTTGGTAGAGTTGTTACTGTATTATCTTTAGATTTTCCGACAATATGTCGTTTGGTAACTTTTTAATGTGTATAGAGCTCCGATGATTGCTTTATTTTATCCAAGATTGTATCGGTCTCTTATTAAGGTTGAAGAGTCGATTAAGCACGCTGGCCAGAGCCATGAATTCAATGTCATTATGACGGGACTATTTGTTGTTCATTCTAAATTTATTTAAAAATAAAAGAATATTGAGCAAAGGGCACATGACAGTACAAGTCAATACAGTAAGTGGGTACTAAGTATAAAGGACTACCCATGGGCGTACCCAGATTCTGTGCAGATCAGATTTCATTGATATATTTTTCTAATTTTGGAGCTGTAATTTTAACTTTCTGAGCATGGTTTAACGATGAAACATAAAACGCTGGTGATTTGTCTATGCCGATTTTCGCTTCTAATGAAGATTTTAAACTTTCAAATGTTTGCTAAAAGTTTTACTAGAGAATTGTATGTGTTTGTAATACATAACCCTATAACAACGGAAAAGCTACTTTTCTCGTCCCCGACTAACTTTCCTGAGAAATCATTGCTAAACCTTTAATTAAATATAATAAATAAATAAAAAAACCTCCATTTTTAATACTTAAGTGGTTTTATTTTTTTAAGTAAAATACCAATTTTAATTTAAAATAAAAGGTAGTAGAGCGGTATACGATTTCTAGGGGGGGTCAGCTGCCATATACTTAGTTAAGTGATAGGTTCTTTACAAACAAACGAGGTATAATGTAATTTTTTTACAATTTATGTTAGCATATTTAATAAAATTAAAAAAATAATAATAATATTATTATAGTCACATAAGGCATCGATTCAGCTCATAATCTGTCTTAACTTTCTGATATAAGAATTAAAGATCCTATCAGGGTACGATTTGTCTTGAAAACGACTGTAAGTACCTTACCTACTTCTTACTGGGCAATCTATAGTCCAAGTCAAATAAAGACGCGATTTGTCAAATACAAACACTATGAATTGTGATATATTATGAGCAAATACAGTTAATTTTGTTTTAACAGCATTTAACTGTTGCTGCTGAGATATATTAAAAAGGCCGGGCAGATTGTAGTAACGGATTAACAAATTTATATTTTTTATGCATTTATTTCATAAACCTTTAATTTGATTATATTATAATTTTTATTTTAGTCATGGGCTTAAAGTAATATTATTCTTTTTTTATTACTATTCTTTTATTTTAGTTACAGGTTTAAAGTAGTACACAAAACTAATGATCTTGATTTTCTAACTCCAAGACTAGATGACACCAGGGATGCTTGTGTTTAAGAATGCCAAAGTATCAGATCTTTCAGAGAGCGCTGGGTCTTCGACAGTTCAAATGGTTCTATTGCTACCAGTCCAACAGTAGGAACTGATACTGAAGTAATTCGTATCTAATAAAAAAATATAGGGCAATGAAAGGAATTCTCGTAAAAAGTGAGATACGAGGAATGGGGTTAGAGTTAAAACCTAAACTTGTGTATATAATTGATAAAGAAAAAGAACATGGCCTGAACTAGCACTAACACAACAGGCCTTTTAAAAGCTCCGTTCAGGAGCTTGAAAGTTTTCATGACATATACAAATATATTAAAATAAAATAGGAAGATCCTAACAGAACAAAAATATAAATGTTCTCCTAACATTCTAACATTTAAAATAAAGAAATTAACTTATCATCATTAGCATATAATTAAAAGCCAATTTGAGTTAGATAATGTTTATTACATTTTGAAATTACTCAAATAAATATAATATAATAAAAGAAGTCCATTATCAAGCATTCAATGTTGCAAAACTTTGTTACATAATTTTCAATGTATTTTTGGGGCGTCTTCTGAAACAAAAAAAAAGTTGTAAAAATATGTTATATATGTGTGTAAAAATCCAACCGTGATAACTATTACACTAAGTTCTTAGTATAGTAAACTTATTTAAAAAAAAATGTTCTATGTTTTGTTATGACATATTATGCATATATTATTAGCAAATTATTAAAAAAATATTTTTATATGAATATTTATATATAATATTTTATATATAAATTTATTGAATATTAAATATTATACATAAACATGCCACAACAAGGGAACTTACTCGCTAGTCACAAAAAAATATACTCGTATGTATATTTTACCCTCACATTACAACTTCCCCTTTATACATACATACATAGAAATGTAGTGTATTTTTAAAAACGCCATGCAGAGTATTTTTAAAACGCCAACGCCATTTTTCCTCACAAATAAAAACATCTACTTTAACAAACATTTATAACGAACGTCACACAAGATGACATTTGCCATTATAGTTTGTTGGCAAAACCACTAAACGAATTATCGAAATATAATTAATAATTAACGAAAACATAAACAAAGATTTTCAGATGGCTATATTTCATAACATATATTATATCAAATATATTTTTTACCTGTTGGTACACCATATAAATTTTGTTCTTCCTCTGGTGTATAATCAGTAAATTTATTAATATCATATGTAGCACTAGAAGACTTCGCGTTTAATTGGTTGATAACTTCCAGGTTTTTGACAAAGGCCTGGAAATGAACCTCCTTATCTGCTTCATCCTTGTAATTTCTATTGTAGTCCTTAATAAACTTTTCAAACAAAGCAGGTGCATTTTTTATATCGTAGTGCGGTTTTTCTCCTTGCGACATTGCGATCACCGCAAACAAAAGTAGGCAACCCAGCAACTTCATTGTTTTGAGATGTAGTTACCTGTTCAGAGTCAAAATCAGTGACTGTCCCAAGTAAAATTTACGCTTATATAGATAAGCTTCAGTCATATTAGTTTTTATGCCAATTATTTTTATTACTTTAGAATTTTTTCTACTTAATTGCTTAATTAATATTATTTTAAATAAAATATATATACATTAATTTTAATTATTTTCGTATTTAACATGTTATTACTAATCCATATAGACAATTACGAGATATAAACAAAATAATAATATACGTACAGTAGAGTACAGTACAATACAGCCAATTATAGTAATTTTATGTATCTCATATAATAACGGCTTGTATAACTTGTAAAGCCAAATGCACCAACCGACAGTCTGACGTGTTACATTAACAATTTGTCGAAATATACGATATCACTAAGAAAGTAACCGTTTTAGTAGGGAAGCCCAAGAGGGCATTTCGGCTCGGTTTATTTGAGCGCGGCAGATTATAGTATAGGAGTGTCCTTTTACCCAGTTACGTACTTATGAGCTCCATATATTATATATATGACCGCGCGCCAGGTATAAAGGATCAGATTAGTAAAAAAAATGATCATCAGAAATTCTTAAGCACGTCAGAGTAAGAAAAGAGGGGTTATTTACGTGCCAAAAAACCTATATTCTAAATATCTTACAATTTAAGAGTGACGTAAAGAAGGGGGAGGACTACAAACTTGTAAAACAACGTCATCTTGACATTTTAATCGTATTTGTAGCGCCAACTTACACAAACTTATCTAGTAGTTTTTGCGTGTAGGAGTATTTCTAGTTTATTTTGTGAATTTCTTTATTTTTAACTAAAGATATTTTTTTACAGAAAATATAATCCATTTTAGTATTTTTTATTTAGTGGAAAGGGTATATGAGTTAATTAATTTCTTCATTTGTTAACTAATTTAAATAAAAAAACACTAAATGTCTAATGTAACCCATTACAATATTTACCCGCAAACTGCATCCAAACCGGTTAATGCATTTCTGAGATTACCGTGCAGAAACATATAGACAGATGTAAAGACATAAAAACATACAGACGAACCGACAAAATTAAAAACCATTGTTTTGGGTTCTCCTGCTTGTATAAAACACCCCCATTATAATTTTTATAATATTTTCCAAGCGCAGCTACAGTTTATAGTTTTAATATGTATGTAGATAAAATTCATGAACACCATAAATATTATATTTTGATATAGTGAAAAGGGGGCAATGAAAGTGAAACCTAAATATTATATAGTGACACTAAATTTTTATGTACAAAAGTGATTTACATTGGCGATATAATTTATTCGTGTTGCATGCACAACTAAAAGAGAAACTGACAGAAAAAAAAGTTAAAAAGGTCAGATTTGGATTCCTTAAATTAATGGTTCACATCCTGGCTATATATTTTTTAATATTTTCTATGTAAAGAGACTACACCTCTACAGATGTATAATATGTATAAAAGAAAATTTGCAACGTACATATTAAGCGATTGACATAAATTGTCATAACTTTTTTATTTATTAACCGAATTGACTGAATGAAACAATAAAAATAAAGTGAAGACAAACATAATATTTTCCTGAAAACTGTATCCAAATTAGTAAAGCCGTTTCTGAGATTAGCGTTCACAAACATATAGACATACAGACCTACAGACATGCAGATATAAATACAAATAGACTAACTGACATAAAGACAAACATGCAAAAATTAAAAACCATTTTTAAGGGTTCTCTTGCTCGTATAAAGGCCCCCCATTAGGTATTTTTTTAATATATTCCATGACAGACATCAATCAGTGATAGTTTTATTATATATATATATATATACATACATTTTATTATATATACATTTCTTGAACACTTCTTTTGATCTTTTGATAGAATGACGAGTGTGCAATGGAAGTGTAAAAGAAACGGTATTCATAGTTACGCACAATTAATATACATAAAAGTTATTTACATTCTCCATATTTTTTTTGAGCTGGTTTCCGTTTTTTAAAAGCCTTTAACACTTTTAATTATATATACTCATCGCTCTCTAGGCTCATCGGTTTTTTTTCTTCTAAGGAGCTGGATTTGTTCTGACATTATTAGAGTGGTGCGACTTGTGAACTGGCTTCCAGCATACAAGGTGGTATTCTTTCAAGTATTATTTTATCTTTAATAATTAATCTTATAACTTTTGGCTTCTTTTCCTCTTACCATCTATATGCTTACGATCTTCAGATCTATGCTCAAGTCAAACCAAATTGTTGAATCACATTGTTGAATGGTGTTACGAATTCGGTGTTAGTATCAATTCCAAAAACTGTTAAGCAATGATTATTGGAAGCAAGCATAGTTCGAGTGAATTTAACAGAAGTAAATCGCCACCAGTTAAATTTAATAACGTCGCCATGCCAACTACGCAATCAGTAAAAAATCCCTTAGTGCAGTCTCTAATCTTACCATTCATTGACTATGCTGATTTTTGTTACTCTAGTATTTCTGAAACCTATCTAGTAAAATGGGAATGTTCTTTACACAGTTGTTTTCGATTTATTTTTAATATTCATAAATTTTAACTCATCTCTCAAAACCGTTCTATGCTTAAATGGCTAGATATCCACAAACGAAGACAACTGAAACCTTTATAAATGTTTTAAATGAAAAATATATGCTTGTACTAAGTTCCACTATTTAATGATTTTATATTTATGCTATGCGACCGGTTTCGAACATCATCGTCAGGCATACATGAGTATCAGGAGTATGCCTGACGATGATGTTCGAAACCGGTCGCATAGCATAAATATAAAATCATTAAATAGTGGAACTTAGTACAAGCATATATTTTTCATTTAAAACATTTAGCTATGAAGTTCCATCAAGAAATATCAACACAAAGTGTAAATTACTGAAACCTTTATGTCAGTAATTTTTAATATTTAAAGATCCATATTCTCCTCAGTACTTGAAATCTAAATTTCCAACCACGATTTGAAATGTTCTCGTTATGTTCCAACGTTCTTTATCTTTCTTTCTATATCTTTATCTTTTCTTTTACAATACACGACATTAAACTCTAGAATGGTCACACAGCTCTACATTATGTCCGTAGTTTGTAGCAGTTATTTACAGATACACAATATATTTTATTCCTGTTAATTACTATTATATGTATTCGTTTGTAATAAGTTGTTTTATGGATAATCATTCCATATTATTTTAAAGGTTATTTTTATTTAACACTTGACCGCCTCTTTTTTGATTCTGTATACTTAGTCAGTTGACTGGTAGAGGATGATTAAGCATTAATTAGTCCATTTTTGTACAATATTTATTAAATTAAGAAGTAATTTTAAATGAATAAATAAAATAACAGGGATGTAAAAAAAGCCCTAGTTCATCGGACGTAAGGTTTTCTTTTATCTATATATTCTATATATGGATATCAATATGGTCAAATGTCATAACACAATATACGTTTTTTTAATTTTAAATGCAAATTACATGTTAATATAATTATAAGTGCAAGATTTTATTAATTTATCTTAAAAAATTCACAAATAAAAACAGCTACTTCAACAAACCATTTTGACGGATAGTTCATCTGGGATAGTAGTGGCAAAACAGTTAAACATCAAAGAAATATATTTCATGTTATAAAATAAACCAAATCTAGTTTTTACCTGGCATATTAACATCATATAGATTTTTTAGTTCTTCAAGTGTATAATCAGCAAAGTTGTTAATATCAAATGTAACTCGAGAAAACTTCGAGTTAGCTTTATTGATCTGTTCCAGGTTTCTGACAAAGACCTGGTAATGTACCTTCTTATCTGCTTCATCCTTGTATTTTTTGTTGTAGTCTTTTATAAATTTATCAAACAAGGCGGGTGCGTCTTTTATATCATAGTGAGGTTTTTCTCCTTGCGACATTGCGATCGCCGCGAACAAAAGTAGGCAACCCAGCAATTTCATTGTTTTGAGATGTAGTTACCTGTTGTGAATCAAGCCTAGTGATTGTGCCTATAAAAAATTTACGCTTATATATAGATAAGTGTCATTCGACGTTAGTTATTGACACCATTACTCTTATTACTTACAAAATTTCATATTTAATTGCTCCACTAAAATACAGCTGCTAACTTCATTTTAATTACTAATTAAATAAATATTATTTACTAATTGAATTTTAATTATTCTAATATTTAACAAGTTTGATGCGTGGCTTGTATTATAACGACTAAACCATTTAGATATAATTACGAGGTATACAAATTTGGAATAGGTAATTTTTAAACCCCTGAAGCAAAAACGATGTGTATCGTTGACATTCGTAACAGCCAAACGTATGAACGGATTTGATTGCATTTTTTTAATCTAGAGCACTTTCCGTCCAGCTTTGGGGAAACTAAAAGTAGTGGTCTCCAAGATATTGAGCTTTTGTTGGTAATGGTGAAAGGTTATTTTTCAATATTGACAGTATGTAACCTAAACAAGAGAGAATCCGTATGTTTAGTACAGAGTAGAAACCAGTAATAAACTTAACAAACAAACGAGAAAATATGTGAAACGTAGTTTTATTTTCCGATTTGGCTTACATTGTGAAACTATACTACAAACTCATTGAAGCACTGACTTCATATTGGTAAATCTTAGCAAGATCAAAACGGTAAAAAAAGCTTAGCAATTACAAGTAAAACAAATGCAGCGTCCAACTATGTGAAAATAATTGTTTGATTTAGTTGGCTTTGATTTAACCGACTCTTTAGTTTAAGATAAATTAAAGTAAGAGTTAAAATTGTATATTTATTACCATATTGGAGTTGAACAAGCCCCTGTCAGGTGAGGAGGTTATCACTGCAATCATACAGCAGCAAAATAATTAGGAGTTCGACATTGACTTCTTCTTAAGATGGTTCTACTGCTTCTTAAGATGGTGGTAAGGAGTAGCACACTTCTGTTTGGGAGATTTTTGTTTAAATGTGGGAGGAAAGGGGGTTTTCGATGACTTTAAAGTGTCTAGCATAACTGCACTTGTAGATGGACATTAACTGAGTTGACCGATCCGACTGCAACTCATACCGCGGTATTTCACTGCTTTCGCAGTATTTCGCAGTATTTCCTACGGAAAGGCAACTGCAAGAGCTCTTTTGAATCATCTGAAGAGTTTTCAGAAAAATCTTGCCTAAAATACAGTTTGGCTTCTGTCCTGATCGAAGTACCTATGAAACTATATTCTCGGTATGTCTAATGCAAGAAAAAGTACGCAATAAAGATTATTGACTTGAAGATCATTAAAATACCAATTATATCTTTATATAATTACAGGTGCCATATTTATAAAATTTATTTTTAAAATCCTCGCTATTAAAGAAATATACTCTAACAAACGATTTTGACAAATATCACTTGAAGTAGTAGTGGCAAAACAATTAAACGTCAAATAAAATATATTGCATGATATAAAATATAAAATAACTTAAATATTTTTTCATCTGACATTATAATATGCTCATATTAATTTTTTAATTCTTCAAGTGTATAATCAGCAAAGTTGTTAATATCAAATATATTTATCTGCTTCATCCTTGTAATGTCTGCTGTAGTGTTTTATAAACTTTTCAAACAATGCCGGTGCATCTTTTATATCGTAGAGCGGTTTTCTCCTTGCGACATTGCGATCACCGCAATAAAAGTAGGCAACCCAGCAACTTCATAGTTTTGAGATGTTATACTAGTTGTGAATCAAGCCTAGTGACTATGCAAAGTAAAATTCACGCTTATATAGAAGTGTCATTAGATTATATTTTTTGTAATTATTACTCTTATAATTGGGAAAAATTTATTTAATTACTCAATTAATAATTAAAATTTAACTACTTCCTCAATTTTATTTACTAATCAAATATATTTTATTTACTACTATTATGAGATTTCACTATTTTGAGGTTTAATTTATACATGTTTTTGTGGGATCAAGAAAATATGTAAAATGTACGATTTACATATTTAGATTACAGATGGATTATGATTAAACAGCATTAACTAGTGATATTTCTAAATAAATATTAAATTTATATAAAGTTCAAGATTGAGATAAACTATTGTCGGAAGTGAGGTTTTGAATTTAAAATTGATTACAAGTTTTTGATAAAGGTTAATTCAATGAAATGAAACATTAAAACATTATCTTCATATATATATAAACTAAAAATATAATTTCACTAGTGTAGTGTAATTTGTAAATATAGAGCACATTCTGGTACTAAATCTATATGTTTATATAAATATAGAATGTAAAAAACCGATACGGGTAGGGATTCGAACCCGCGACTACTGGGAAACCGTCCCGTCGCTCTACCAACTGAGCTACCGTATCGCCGTCCGTTTCGGTGAATTAAGCATTCTATATGTGATCGTCTTTATCGGGACGGTGGTGACATCTATTAGGTTTCTTTCGAAAATCCTAACCAATGCTTCTAACTTTGCAGTATAGATAAACATTGAAAAGATGCCACTACCGAAATCAATGTTTGAAAATATCTTAAAACATGTAAAGCCATGTTAAGCTTATTTAAATTTATTTAAATATATGTTAAGCTTATTTAAATTTATATAATAATTGATTTCGGTAGTGGCATCTTTTCAATGTTTATCTATACTGCAAAGTTAGAAGCATTGGTTAGGATTTTCGAAAGAAACCTAATAGATGTCACCACCGTCCCGATAAAGACGATCACATATAGAATGCTTAATTCACCGAAACGGACGGCGATACGGTAGGTCAGTTGGTAGAGCGACGGGACGGTTTCCCAGTAGTCGCGGGTTCGAATCCTTGCCCGTATCGGTTTTTTACATTCTATATTTATATAAATTTAAATAAGCTTAACATGGCTTTACATGTTTTAAGATATTTTCAAACAATCTATATGTTAATTTACAATACGTGTTAAAGCTCCATAGTGTTATGGCTAATAGAAATTATAAAGTAATAAATCTCAAATCACATTGTCGGATGCTGAATTGACTTGACTTTTAACTCTTAGAACATGGAAATTGAATTATAGTGCTCGTTTTCATTGTCTAGATCTTTATAAGATTTAAAATAGAATGCCGGTGCGTCAGTAAGTTTGTAGTGTGGTTGGTCTTTGTTTGTAAACCAAATCGGCTAATAAAAGTAGAATAGAACATTTTATGTAATAATAATAATAATTTCAGGACAAATTACACACATTGATCTAACCCCTAAGTAAGCAAATTATTTGCTTGTGTTAAGGGTGTTAGACAACGATACAAATACATAGAAATACACATATAAATACTGAGAATATATTTAATAAACGACCAAACCCAGAAACACAGACATCTATGCTCATCACATAAATGCCTGACTCCGCCGGGAATCGAACCCGAGCCCCATTGCGCCGTGACACGTTAGGCGTCTGCGCTAACCACTCGACCAACGGGGCGGTCACGTTATGTATTTATTATATTCCTACAAAGTCCTCTATTAATAATTTCTTATTGTAACTATATGTATTCTTGTCATATAGCAAAGGCATGCATATCATCATCATATCAAAAATTGTAAATGATAGAATAATTAAAATTTAATTAGTCTACAATATCTACAGTTATTAAAAATTAACCACTAACTTAATCTTAATTACTAATCACGCAATTCGTGCTCTTATCTATGTCATAAAAAAATATTTAAGATTAGCTGATCAGTTGACAAACATGTTTTTGTGTACAAATTTGGCCACCATTTCTGAAATTCAAAAACATCTTCAGTTTTTAGCTCAATGACTGTAAATGTTGAGCTAAAGTTCGAAACCAAATCAATGTATTTTCCTGGAACGTAAATACGGTTATGCTTTCGCACATTTTTTTATGACTCCAAAATCCCAGTCATTTGGTAAAAACAAGTGACCACATTTGTATGTTCATTACATAAGTTCTTTTATATTTAAAACATAGACAACGTGTGCATGCCAATTATAGGCGTGAACAACATTTTTGTATATAAGTTACAGTAACAGTTACAATAATTATTCTACGAAATCTAATACAAAATAAAAGAAAAATCAAAAATAAAATTACTATATAAACAAAACAGGTTCCTTATTAAAATTACTTTCTAAAATGTTGCATTATTATATTTTTCAAAAAAGTAGACGAATCTGTTACTTTGGAGCACAGAAAATTATACAAAGCGCATGTTCGGGGAATTGGAGAATGTCTTAAAGTATTCGTTCTACACGTAGGGATATAAAATACTTCTGTTATAGTATTACGTAGATATCTGGATGGGATTTTAAAACTTACTTTACTAAGCAAATCGCTGCAGTCTAAAGAACCCATTAGAAGCTTTTTAAGAAACATAACATCAGCAAAGACTCGACGGTTATGAAGTAAATCCAATCCGAAGAATTTTAGTCGTTGGACATATGGAGCTTTGTGCGATATTCCAGAGGAATAAAATGCTAGGTGCCTAGTGGAAGAGCGTTGTATACTTTCGATACGTTGCGAGTGAGTAGCATATTGAGGATTCCATACCACAGACGCGAATTCTAGTTGACTACGAACTAGGGCGTTGTAGAGTGCGGTCTTTGTACGAGGAGAGAGAAATCCTTTGCTATTTCTCTTAATAAATCCTAACATTCTCGCAGATTTTTTTACTATAGCATCAATGTGAGCATTAAATTTCAGTTTAGCGTCCAAGATAACACCTAGATCACGAATCTCATTTACCTCCTCAAGACGATCTCCGTTCAAATAATACGAAGATTTATAAATATTACGTTTCCGCGTATATTTAATATGAAAACATTTCTTTGGGTTCATATTCATTCCATTTTCTTTACACCTTAAGTTAATTTGTTCAAGATCGTTTTGTATTTGTTGGTAATCACTCGCGGCTTTTATTTCCTTGTATATTTTTAGATCATCAGCAAAAAGTGAGTATTTAGTGCTTTTCAGGATAGAAGTTATATTATTGATGAAGGCGGAGAACAAAACTGGTCCCAAGTGAGAACATTGACTACCACTACAAGAAGTCTTTTTGACAAATATGAGTTAAACCAATCTAGTAGGGAGTTTTCTATTCCACATTTTATTTTCTTTAACTCCTTTAACAACAGAGAATGGTTTACCGTATCAAAAGCGCTACAAAAGTCTGTATATATGGCGTCAACTTGTTGTTGGCGTCCTTTGTCAATTTCACTTGAAAGATAGGATACGAATGATACCAAATTTATTTGCACAGACCTCCCACTCTTAAATCCATGCTGATATTCGGACAACAAGTAGTCCATATGACGTGTAATTACCGGACTTACAAGGATTTCAAAGAGCTTAGATAAGTATGACAGTATGGAAATTAGGAGATAATTTTTTGTATCATGAATATCCCCGTTTTTAAATATTGGAAAATTTTTTGCTTTCTTCCACTCATCAGGAAAGACACTATCGGTAAGAGAGCTATTAAAAATTAAATATGCGTAAAGTGGTAGAGTGAGACATGAACCACAACGCTTACTAAATACAGAAAGGATTTCGTCGGGACCAGCACCTTTATCTAGTTTTTTAATACTTTGTACGATCCCCTGTTCAGATTTCGTAATATGGCACAGATAATTAGATAAAGCCTTATTATTGATTTTATCTGGAAGTGAAGTTTTTTTAAAGCCTGAGGAAAAATTATTTGCAAAGAGGCCAGCGATTTCCGGTCCAGATCTTGCAACGTGGTTGTCTAGATACATTTCAGATGGAATACTTGTATCGCCATTGCGCCTGTCTTTAAAGAAGCGCCAAAAACCTTTCGGGTTCTTGGATATGCGACTCTCAATTCTAGACTTGTACATTTTTAAGCTATATGCGTACAATTTGTGACCTCGGTCCCGCAGAATTTGAAATTAAATTTTGTCACGCGGAATTTTATATTTTTGGTATTTGGATCTTACTTTCTCTTTTTCAACAAGTAATTTAATAAGAGGTTTATTGAACCATGGGTATTTAGTATTTAGTATTTTTAGGCATCATTTTTGGTGTATACCGTTCTATTGTCTTTTTCAAAAGTCTATAAAAAGTATCAGTCATTTCATTTACATTTTTACACTCAAATAATTCAGAATACGAGTTAACGCTGTTTAAATGTTGTTTTATGTTTGTGTAGTCTGCTCTAAAATAATTTAATCTAGGTTCCAAAGGAGGTTTAAGGCAATTAGGTTAATAATCAGACAAGGTGATAACCAATAGAGGATGTCTAGGGTCAATTTTGCTCAATGCAGAAGGGGATTCCATTACTTCTATACTATTACAATCGGTTAGGACAAGATCTAATAGTTTGGAATCTATATTCAATACTCCATTTGTTTGTTTTAGATTATTATTAGATATGAAATCAATTAATGACAAGCCCAATTTAGAGTTATAGTTAGTTGGTACATAAAAGTCGTCTAAACTTTGCGATCAATGAATAAAACTTAGATTGAAGTCCCCAATTATAACAACTTGGTATGACGGCTCCAAAACATTGTTAACGTAGAAAAGAAATCTGTTTAAGGACTCCAAAGTAACAGGTGGAGGGAGATATAATACACATATACATATTTTTTTAACAGAACCATTTGCATTTGCAATGCCTTCTTGTAAGACTTGGCAGCTTGGTTAAAAACTCTCTTCTTTGAACTTATATACGGAGTCTTGCGGTTTCGAGTATCGGCGCAAATGAGGTATACCGAATGTTTTCGGTCTTTAGCATGACCACATTTGGCAAAACCTGGGCGAGCTTTGCTACCGATGGGTACGTCAGCAAAAGGAATTAAATATTCCATTGCCTGATGCACCACATCGGTAATAGCATCCGCGCATTTAATTAATTCTTTTACATAAATATCTTAAATATAAGGAACGGTAAGACATTGTAAGCCACTCAGTTAAACGAATTATTGAAATCGCTTGTGTGGAATTGGAACCTATATATAATTGGAATTGTGGAAAACTTATAACTCTCTCTGTAAATACTAGAAATAAAGAGAAACTTGTTACAATTTACTATAAGCTAGTAAAGATTCATAAGTCATTTTATGTACAGCGTGCCTATTTTTATAATAAAGTCACTGCAGAAATTCAAAACCTTTCACTTTTAGACAAAATTGCAGAGAGAGATTTTATAAATGACAATAAGGCCTGGGACTAAACTATTATAAACCTACCTCATAAGCAATTCTGTAATTGGCATTTCAATAGAGTGGCATGAGTTTCTTTGCCTGGATCTTCTCATGAGCTCAACTTATTGAACGAGCTTTTTATTCTAACTTTTAAACTATCGCGTTTCATTATATATTATCATTATTATATATATTATTATTATTATTATTATTAAAAAAATATATGGCTTTTTATTTACAATTCAAAATTGTTAAATTAATATTTGTTTATTATATATATTTTTTGGAATATTGTGTTTCATCTTGACGCGTCCAAATAAATGTAAAACATTTTCAAGAAATAAAGAATTTTAGACTTTGGAATTGACTTTAACCTTATTAAATCCAAACTGTCTTCAATTCAGTTTTAGTAAAAAAAGTTTAAAAGTTTTCAAATGACAGCAATAATCTCTATGCAGTTAAACATATTACCTTTAGACCGATCTTAATGCCATTTCTTAATAACCATTTTGTCAATAACTTCACATTTTGTGATTTGTATATCTAATATAAATTTAGTAATGTTAAATTTAATGTAATTAAACGAAATATATACCAGGAACATCACATATACATTACTTAACATTTCAAATAATACTTAGTAGTGGTAGTGGTGGTGGTACCAAAATGGAAGACTCTTATTAGGTTGGGAAAAATATTAAAAAAGAAAGACTATTGCTGTCCTAAATAAACGATTATTTTAATGTAACATGTTGAAAATAACCGCTTTAGCATCGTTATTCCCCTGTGCTGTTATTTCTCACGCTCCCCCGGGACGTTTTTACTGGGGTATGTTAATTAACAAAGGCCATAATTTGCTAAACGTTTCAATTGTTTATGTTATTTGTGTGTCGTGTTTGTATATTATTAAGAATTTATAAATTTAAAAGCAAAACTGTATTTTGTTATATAATTTTTAAATAACATATATATCGACATAAACTGGGCTCGAAGCATGGTGGACATGCTGGTTATCGAGCCTCCGACAGACGCAAAACCCTCCATGCTTCGAACTCACGACTAAGAAACCCGAATGGGTTTAGGTTAGATGGACAAAATCATCTTTACAAATTTACTTTTGTTGATACCGTATTTATCGAAATATGCCGTTCTGTAAATACCCATTTAAAATTAAATCTACGAAGATATAAGAGCTTCATGTCTGAGAAAAAACACAAGAAAAACATCTTATACGGGTATTTTTTTATTGTGATCACTGTTTCACAAACGTATATATTTAGTGAGCAATTTACGAACAATTATGCTCATCGTAACTAGTTATGCCTAAATGATTAGTGAATAATATAATTATAAAAAATTTAGAAAATCCAAATAATTAAAAGAACTTATAAAAAACCGTTGGCCAGTAAGACGAACAAAAATAATGTCTCTCAAACCTCAAAAATTGCTTTACAAATTATAATTGCGGATTAGCCAGCAGTATGCAAAACAATCTAATTAATTAAATCTATAACCGATTCGTTTATTATATTTTGCTAAATGGGTTCAACACTAAAAAGTAATAGTGCAGTATAGTGATTATAAACCTGAATATGGATTTTTAGAGTGGCGCAAGGACGAGTCGCTATATTTAAGTACTCATTAATACAACATTTCGAAGTAATAAAATTAATGAACATTATAATTAACATCGACTGACGGTTAGTTATATAAGCGTGAGCATCATTTGACATACTAACTAGGTTTTAAACGGAACTGGTACACACTGGACACATCGCGAAACAATGAAGTTGCTTGTTTGTCTACTAATTTTCACTGTGGCGGCAATGTCACAGGGAGCCAAACCTTACTACGATATAAATGATGCCCCCGCCTTGTTTGAAAAGTTTAAGAAGGACTACAACAGGAACTACAAGGATGAAGCGGATAAAGATGTACATTACCAGGAATTTGTGAAGACTCTGATAATTATTAACAAAGCTAACGCGGAGTCTTCTAGTGCTACATTTGATATTAATAACTTTGCTGATTATACACCCGAAGAACGGAAACATCTGTTTGGTCTGAAGGTGCCAGGTAAGCCATGTCAATATAATCTCGCTAGGAAATTAGTATCTCATACCTTTAAATTGCCTAATGTTTCGACCATGTTCCCCTGACCGCATAGGCTATGTTAATAATATTGTCTTTTCGTCATATACGTTGTATAACACTTACAGAATCCCTATTCTGTATCTCAACTAACGTATTCCTACCAAAACAGTGAGGTGGTATGCTGTTTATTACTAGATTCCAAACTGCTGATAACTTAAATCTGTAGAACCTTAGTGCAGAGTTTTCTCTATGTTCACCCAAAAGTAAAGTATATTCATAAATTATCGATAGAAAGTGGTTTATTACTGTTCTATCTTCTTAGCTACATAATATTATTATCATCTACTAAATAAAAAAACCAACATAAATTAAGCAATAAGGTTCTACTACTTTTTTAGATTCAGTGAAATTTTGATTTTTTTTTTGCAGACTCTGCCAATCATGCCAAAGGTTCTAAGGCGTTCTAATCAAGAAACTTATGTAACTGAAATATAAATTGTATATATTAGAATTTTTTTATTTTGTGTCTTAATCGCATAATTAAGTTTTTAAATTACATATTTCCTCACCAGAATTAGATAAATTCGTTTTGGATAATCACAAAAATTTACTATCCTGTACATATTACAATCATTTCTTAAAGACATAGTCTTGTATTAGCCAGCGATTTTTTCTGGTTTTAAAGAGATGAATACTTTGATTGTATAAGAGGCAAGGAGCTATTCCTTTTAACTTAGGTTACATAAACAAAAGTAAAAATCTGAAAAATTAAGCAATTACGAATTTAAACTAATTCATAATTTCATGTAAATTTCGGTCTACGGATCTAATAAGTGGGTGTTGAAGTATAGTAAGCAATACAACATAAATAACGAGATCATTAATTATTTTTTCCGAAAAGCGTTCAAGATTGTTTCATGGACATTACGTAATATGTGATTTTGGATCAAAAATTTGATTTAAGTGAAAGAATGCGAGTGCACGTTCATATTCGTATTTACTAAAAAAGAGCGTAAATTTTTTATTCATTATTATGACGTCAAGGCGGTAAATCAGCAAAACGCCGATATGGCTTCACCACTTAATTTGACTATTATAAAACAATTATCAATTATTAATGTAATGACCAATTATAAATGACCAATTAGTAATGACCAAAGAAATTTACATTTATTTGTAGTATTCGGCTTGGAATCTACTATTGAAAAATTGTTACTTAACTTTGAGCACTGACGCATCACTAGGTAATAAATATCTTAGAATATTGAAAGTTATGAGAAAAAATAGGGTCAACCTGCATTTCTACATAATAATTTATCTCAGGATATTTTTACATTTAAACCTTATACTATGTATTGTTTGCGATTGAGATAAATATATTTCGATAATAAAGTCTCTACAAGCATTTTTTCCGATTTATAGATATCTATACATATAATAAAATCGTCAATGAGCCATTCCTGTACATGAAATAAAAAAAAATAAAAACATCATAGGGGGATTTTATAAAAGCAAGAGAACCCAAAACAATGGTTTTTCAGTTTGTCTGTTTGTCTGTATGTCTGTATGTCTGTATGTCTGTATGTTTGTGCACGCTAATCTCAGAAACGGCTTAACCAATTTGAATGCGGTTTTCGGGAATATATTATAACAGTTTTCACTTAACATTTAGTGTTTATTTTATCTAAATCGGTTTATAAATAAAAAAGTTATGACTATTTATGTCAATGACGTAATAGGTACCATGAAAATCTTATTCTATACATGTAATAGATCTGTAGAGGAGTAGTCTTTGTACATTAAAAATATTTAAAAAAATATACCAGGATGTGAAGTAATAACTAACAGAATCCATTATCAGCATTTTTAAACCTTTGTCTGTTTATCTGTTGGTCTTTTAGTTGTGCACACAACACCAAAAAAAAATATTTTCAAAAATTCATGCAGGGGGACCTTTACATAAGCAAGAGAACCCGAAACAATGTTTTTTTTTCATTTTGTTCGTCTAAATGTCTATATGTTAGTGCACACTAATCTTAGAAACGGATTAGTCGATTTGGATGCAGATTTCGGGAATATATAGTCATGGGATTCACTTTATATTTTGTTTTTTTTTAACAATCGGTTAACAAATAAAGAAGTTAGTTAGTTTTTACATACATTAGTAGGTACAAAGGGTTTTATCAAAATCGAAAACTACGAGTACGAAGTCGCACGCACAGCAATTTACATATTATAAAGCAAAGTCGCTTTTCGCGTCTGTCCCTAAGTCTGTATGTATGTATCTTTAAAACTACGCAAAGGTTTTTGATGCTTTTTTTTAATAGATAGAGTGATGCAAGAGGAAGGTTTATATGTATTGTAAACATGCTTAGTATATCAGAGAACCACTGATAATTTCAATATTTCTAATGCGAAGTCGTAAACAAACACTTTTGTTTGCGCTTACAATGCAAACGCTGGTTGAACTCTACGAGATAGATCAAAATAATGTTCTAAGAATTGTATACCTTAAAAAGTTCTACAAGAAAATCAGCGATGGTATATGTTTATCTCTTAGGAATATAGTCCAAAATAGCAAATTTTTATCCTTTACTTTTAACGAAAAATAATAGGTTATTTACGAAGCGATTTTATGAAATACAGCTTTTAATTCTTATCTAATTAAGTAACTTAAATACATTTCACATTTAATATGGAACAACATAGCCCTTTACGACATGTAATGTAAATAAATATTTTCGAAGATATTACAGATTTAAAATATAGGGTCCTCGCGTTTGCGGCGGTACGGTCTACCGGCGCACTCTGGTATGGAACCGTGAACGGCTTGAACTCGAAAATGGCTTTTAAGAATGTTCAGTATTGAAAAATTTGTTTAATGCATATAGCTAACTCAATGTCTAATACATATTATTTAGCATTGAAAAAATATATATTTTTGTTTAATAAAACGAGATCTGCAAGTTGATGGTCAAAATAACGTCGATTGTTTAGCTCAGAATTCCTCAAGCTTACATGGTCATTTTTTGATTATTTTCAATGAAAATCTATAAATGTGATATATGGTTAGAATGGTTATTAGGTACTCTGTTTAAAAAGTATTTAAATGGACGTTTAATTAAAAACAAGGGAGGTATAAAAATATTACAGTAATTAATATTATTATCTCATATAAAAAACTTTTAATAAATTTTTAGCAGTAAACGATGTTTGATTGTATCACTAAAATAATATAGAAGCCAATACAAAAAAAAAGGGGAACTGTTTTACTACGAATTTAAGGCGTGTGAAGCCGCGGGCAAAAGCTAGTTGAAAATATGTGGCACGTAAAGATTCAAGTAGGTTAATTTTGTTCTATTTTATTTATATTTTTATAAATATCTGGTATGCCGGTACAGTCACGAAATAAATGTACTTTGATCTGAAATTAGGTTAAAAAATAAAGAGTGTGTAGATGGTGCAATTATTTCGTAATTATAATCTACAAACGCTTATGACATTATAAAAAACGAAAATCCAATGCGATGTAACAACTATTGATAAATCAAATTGTAAATTATATGTAATAATATAAAAAAATATATAAAATATATGACTATATCTACACCATTAAAATAATATATAACATTTTTCATATGACACGTTAGCGAACATATAAAAAAACGCTGATAAGAAAATAGTATTTTAAACTAAATCAGTAGAAAATTGTTAGAGATATAATTCCAAAGAAAAAAAGAACGACAAATATACAAAATTAAAAAAATATGTATTAAAATTAACAATATCTTTATTTAAGTTGCAATACTCAGAAAAGATATAGGAAGACTAAGTTTTCAGTTTCTCAGGGAAAATTTATCGTACAGAAACCAAAGGAATATGAGCAGAATTTACAATAGCAAGCCATAGATAGCTTAGACAATAAAACACAAAGATTATAGGCCTTATCAAAAAGGCTAAAGATATATAAAAAATCTAATCAAAGGCATAAAGACAACATAACTTTTAATAATAATCAGAAAATATTTTATAGGAATTTCAATGAAGAACCAGCAATAAACGAACCACCTAGTATTACCAAACTACAAGAATTTTGGGAAAATATATGGTCGAAACTAACAAAACATAACAGTAACCCACAATGGATTAAAGAAGAAATCTATGCAATGCATTATGTCTAACTCATGCCAGAAGTTATAATTGACAAGAAAGATATAGAAGTAACAGTAAAGAGAACATTAAATTGGAAAACACCCGATAAAATTCATAACTACTGGTTAAAATATTTCACTTCGACACACAAATACATAGCTGACTCATTTAAAAAACTCATTCAAGATCCAGAAAATACACCTGAATTTTTACTTTAGGGAAAACCTACTTAAAACTAAAAGATCAAAGATCAAAGTGGATACATCAAACCCAAATAAATATCGCCCAATCACATATCTCCCAACGATATACAAACTTCTCACATCCATCATCTCACAGAAAATCACTTCACATCTCATACGATATAATAATATAGCTGAAGAGCAAAAAGGTTGTAAAAAGGGTTCAAGAGGTTATAGGTTAGAGGGAACAATTAGTAATAGACACAGAAATACACAATCAAGTGAAACAAAATCACAGAAACCTATATTTTGCGCTATAGACTACCAAAAGGCATTTGACAGCGTACCTCATTCATGGCTAGTGGAGGCTTTAAAAATATATAAAATAGTTATCAAAATAGTTCAATTTCTTTACCAGATCATGAAAAAGTAGAAAACTGTATTGAATATAAACTTAGATTCCAGAAATGTTACGTCTAGCCCCATAAAAATAGCACGCGGTATATTCCAAGGGGATTCTTTAAGTCCGCTATGGTTCTGTATCTCCTTAAATCCATTATCAAGAATATTAAATAGAACAGAAAAGGGAAAAATTAAATATACTTTACACAAAGAAACTAACACTAAAATAACACATTAACTTTACATGGATGATATTAAATTATATGCACCTACTAAACAGCAAATAAATACATTATTAGAGGCCACCGAAAAATTTTGCATCGATATCAAAATGGACTTTGGAATAAATAAATGCAAAATAAACAGTATAATTAAAGGAAAACATAGTGTAACTTATCCATACATTTTACAAACACAACACAATTTAAAAATAGATAAAATGAAAACAAATAATACGTGCAAATATTTAGGATATTCACAAAGTATAGGGCTCGATTACACTAAAATAAAAGAAGAACTAACGAAAAAGTACACGAACAGAATAAACAAAATTCTTAGGACCGAATTATCAGGAAGAAATACAATTAAAGCAATAAATTCATTTGCAGTACCAGTTTTAACATATTCCTTCGGGATTATAAAATGGACAGTTACAGATCTAGATTAACTTAATAGACTACACGAACAACCTGCAATAAACACAAGATACATCACATTCACTCAGCAACAGAAATATTTAACCTTAAAAGAAAGCTTGGAGGTAGGGCATTAATCGATATAAAAAATCAACACAATAGTCAAATATACAACATGCATGTATACATAATAATAATAATAATAATATATCAGGACAAATTACACACATTGATCTAACCCCTAAGTAAGCAAATTATTTGCTTGTGTTAAGGGTGTTAGACAACGATACAAATACATAGAAATACACATATAAATACTGAGAATATATTTAATAAACAACCAAACCCAGAAACACAGACATCTATGCTCATCACATAAATGCCTGTCCCCGCCGGGAATCGAACCTCTCGGGTTCGATTCCCGGCGTTAGGCGTCTGCGCTAACCACTCGACCAACGGGGCGGTTAATACATGAAAAGCAAAGCTAACGACCACCCTATAGATAATGCCCTTACATTATTGACTACATCAGGCACACCTTTAAAATTAAACGACAATAGCACGCGCACAGAAGAAATAGTTACAGATGACCAGAAAATCAGCAATTGGAAAAAAAAAACACTAAATGGAAAACACCCTAATCAACTGCAACAAGAACACATTGACAAAGAAGCATCAAATGCATGGTTAACCTGAGGAAATCTATATAAAGAAACAGAAGGCTTTATGGTAGCCATCCAAAACCAAATTTTAAAAACAAAAAATTACAAAAAGTATATAAATAAGGATCCCACAATAATATCAGATAAACCAAGAGACCATTGAACACATCACATGAACCTAAAAATAACGAACTAGCAAAGCTTTACTGGGACCGCGATATAACAACCGATAAAAAAACTAGATATAATAGACCGGACATCACGTTGACATTAAAATCCGAAAAAATTACGTATTTGATAGATATTGCTATACCAAATAGTGAAAATATACGAAAACAATTAAAAACATCCCACTTGCCGACGAAATACGACAAATATTGCATCAACAAACAGTAAAAATTGTACCCATAATACTTTCATCAACAGGCGTCATCCCTAAATCACTTCACATATCACTACAAGAAATAGGTTTACACAAAAGCACTGACATCCCTACTACACCTACACTACAAGAATCAGTCATCATCGATACTTGTTCCACAGTCAGGCGTTTCCTAACATCCACGACACAAACACCTTCATCAGTACACGATGAACCGACTTACTTGGCATAGCCCGTGGCCGGTTCTCAGTACCAGCATTAAGTTGAGTTTGTAATCAGTTTACCCCATAATAATAATAATAATATCAGGACACATTACACACATTGATCTAACCCCTAAGTAAGCAAATTATTTGCTTGTGTTAAACAACGATACAAATACATAGAAATACACATATAAATACTGAGAATATATTTAATAAACGACCAAACCCAGAAACACAGACATCTACGCTCATCACATAAATGCTTGTCTCTGTCGGGAATCGAACCCGAGCTCCACAGCGCCGTGACACGTTAGGCGTCTGCGCTAACCACTCGACCAATGGGGGGTTAATCTGTTTAGCAATAATATTTTGAAATAAACATACGAAGATATTCAACTTACGAAACTTATTTTAAGTTTATCATGGAGTATTGACAATTCTTGATATTACATTGCAACGAAATAATGTTACTCTGTGTAAAAAACGGCTGTAATTTCATCAAGGAAGTTAATGAATGAATTCGCTAAGTATTTACAGTTTAATTAAATGAGTACCTATAGTATTATATTTTATTAATTTAGTAAAATTTATTGAACGTATAACGCGAAATTGGGTTTAAAATATGACCAATGTTTGTCAACTATTAGTCAATATTGTTAATATTTTATATTATATTGTTAGTTAGGGTATTTCTAAATAATTAATAAATAGGCCTCAACTCCTATAAATTAGTAAACAAGTCTTAGATTTATAAATTATCGAACCCTTGCGTCGCTATACGGCGCCTTTTTTTTAACCTCTGGAATCCTCATGGATACACACCTCCATCCAGGGGAAGATGGAAGTGGTTATGTGAGACTCTTTTCCTCCTCTTTCCCTCAAATTAAACCCCTAAGCTGGCAACAATAGGCCTGAAACCGGAGTGGGGACGGAGTGGGAAAGTAAAAGATAGAGAGGTATACAAACAAGAAGAGGAGAATATAGGTGTAGCGCATTAGGCCGGCCGGCAGCGCGAATTTAGCATCGCTCGAGGATGTCAAGATGACGTTTGTTTTATAAATTCTTGACGTCACTCTTGAAATGTCAGATTAGTAAAATGTTCTTCTTAGCATGTAATTAACCTCCTGTTTTTTTAATCTGACGTACTCGAGAATTTCTGATTATATATTTTTTTACTTATCTGATCCCTAATATCTGAGGCGCACCATGTACATGAAGCTCATATTGCTGGTAGTATTGCACTGGGTGGGTACAAGGAATCTCCTGTATCTTAATCTGCCACGCTCAGTAAATCTCTAAATCCCCTCCTGGGCTACCCTGGTATTAGCCGAATGACAGTTCAGGCATTATTTATTAAATTAATTCTAACCTCAATAATTGTTAGAGCTACACTTTTAAAGAGTGGATTTTGAAAATATCCAAAAGTTTCTTGGATATTTTCTGATGTCGAGTTTCTGATGTATTATTAGTTTAGCACTACAATCCCCGAAGTGTAATTACAAATATTTAATAAGTATTTAAACATTACGTGAACCATGGTGATTGTTAAATATATATTTACCCGGCTATAATCATGTAATTTATGATCGGAATTTGCCCGAAATATACATGGTTATAGCCGGGTAAATATGCATTTATTTAATAAGTGTTTTATTGACAACACAGAAACGCAGAGTTTATTAAGACTTTTGGACTGAAAGACTGGAAACCAATCTACATCAATTAATAAATAATAAATTATGTCAAAAAAAGTTCAATAATTATTAGACGTAACGACGCGACGGCTAGACTGAGAATTAGTTCGCGTCATTTAATACATGTGTAAATTATAGTACAAAGTATAATACTTGTTTTCATTGAATATTTCGTTCACATTTAGAAAAGAAATTGTGTAACAAAATGGACTAGGAACGGCTTTAAAATGTCTAAAAATTCAAATAAGGGTCAACATTGAGGAAAGAGAACAAAGTCTATTTATTCCCTGATTTAGTAAGGAAACTTCTTTGAGCGAGTTTAGTTTGCATCAAACAGCTTCGTTCGTACGGAGCTGAGACCAATCATAGGCCTTTGTAAACTTTTCATGGTTTCAATACGATTTCTGGTTTATAAAATCTTTTTAGTTGCGTCAGACTTCATTTTTCACATTAAGGTTGTGGATTTTTTATTGCAACATTTTTAAATTTATAATTGTAACATTTGTGACTGAAATATTATATAAAAATTTGAAGTTGATTTTTTTTAAGAGATACACGATAAAAGTAAAGAACTAATTATTACATGTCTAATAAATGATGAAGCTCTGAGATTACAGTTTCTGCAATATTTGTCTGTTTGTAGTTATCTTTCTAATTATTTTTATATCACTGCCAATCTACTGAGGCAATAAATATATTTGGTATTCTAAAAACTTATTGTCCAACGTTTTATGGACGATATAACATTTACCCATACTTTTGATAATATAATTGTTTGGTGAAGTTTCGTATGGAGATAACTTATCACACGATTTAATATATGTAACTTTTCATGGAAAATAATAAAAACAGAATTTACAATAAGGACTTTAGGACTGAAAATTAAAATGGAAGACAAATATGATATGATACATTTATTTTTTTTTATTAAAATATAACATTTTTAAAAATATTACATTTCAACCTTCATCTATTTGAAATTTAATGTAAACAAGTTATGCAGCGAAATAAGGGGCATACGTTATTTTATTTAAATATTGTATACGGTTCGGTTCCACCTCGGTCGACAATTACATGTGATCTGAGACATTTTTTATTATTCCTCCCTAGGTGTGTATATAATAATAAACTATAGATTTTTATTTTTAGATTTGGTATTTTTTTTTACTACAAACCTCTTTTGTCATGTCATATAATGACATGACAAAAGAGGTTTGTAGTAAAAAAATGACATGACATTTTGATGATAACCGTTACAAAAACCAACCAACCAACCAGAAAACAAAAATCTGGGAATGTTATATTTATTACATACCTAAACAAGTTCCAAGTTCTATAAATACTAAAACACAGCGGATAAGTTATTTTAAGTATATATTTCTGTATTTTTTGTCCAATAAATTTAACATTTAAACCTCAAAAATACTCAAATAATTAATCTGGCGTAAATAGAAAGTTAAAATGAAAACATAAGATATTAAAAATAATAAAATAATGAAAACAGTGCTCAAACATTACTTCTATTATAAAATATTTCGCCGCTTTACCTTATAAATACACAAAAGTCTTTAATTAAACTCCATGTTATGAAATATGAGATATTTTCCTCACACAAAGAACTCAGACTAATAATGGTTGATAGCTTTTCAATATAATTTACATAATGAAATTAGATTCTTTATAATTATTTACTGTTAGGTATATATAAGTCACGTTTAATTAAAACAATATTTAATACTGATTAAAAATAATGGTCATACTATACAAATAATAGACATAGTTATAATTCTAATAACATATTCCTTAGATCGAAATAAGCACTGAACTTTTTGAAAGAAAAAATACACAAATGATTTAGTAAAAAAACAGAAACTGGAAAAATATGCTACTTACATGGAAAGAAAGAGTGACATGAAACATGAGACTTCAGTCCGGAACGGAGTTCCCTACCGTTTCACTTCAACCTTATTAAGATTTTATTAAATTAAACAAATCTAACAAAGGATAATATAAACCTTAATAAGGGTAGAAGAATCATTTTCTAATAAAAATTAAATAAAATTTGTTACAATGCCCAGAGTTACTTAAAGCAGCAATCCCTGTCAATATTATGAACCCTTAAAAACTTTTTTTTTCTGAAGATAGCTTGGCTTCTTTTTTTTGTATATAACGGATCGTCTTTTAGTTTAAAAAAAAAAGAATTTGTTTGATCCTTAGGTGTCACTTCTTCAAATAATATTCAGATTACAGAGACTGAAACTGGATGAAGTGTTTTCAAGAATGTATTTTATACTAAAGGCACTACTGAAACAAGACAAATATTGAAACAGCCAGTACTATCAAGGGTTGTAAATTATCTACCATTATCTGTTGGTATCCATGACATTATAGAAAATAGCCATTTCTCGCCAATAGTAATCCGTCCATTCTCAAAAGCATTGCTAAGAAATGGAAAATATAAGATACGTTAAGATTGTAAGAACTGGGCTCATTCTAGATGAAGTAAAAATCGTGGCTTCTTGGCATTCATATGTCCAAACTGCGATTCTGATGAGTCTTGCGATGATTAAATACGTGCCGAACTTATAACTTTTGTCAAACAACATTAGTTGTTAAAGATGTTAATTACTAAAACTGATTAGTTGTTAAAGATGTTAATTACTGTATATAGCCCAGTGAAATAAGGTAAAAAAGGGGTCAACCTCGGAATGAAAGATAATAAGCTGGAAATTGATAAATCCCTTTGTTTTGTCGCCCTAAATATTGTCTCAAAAGTTACAAATGCTATGGTATCCGCGTCTTAAGATATTGAAGGTTAAAGGTCACAAAAAACGATTTTTCGCAAATATCTCGGTTCCTATTGCTTAAATGATATTTTTACTTTATAAAAGTTGTAGATTATAAAATTCTCTTTTTCAACTTTTGTCGGAACTTTTTTTTTATACGATCAACCGTTTTTGAGGTAGAGCACGAAGAGTGCGCAGCGTATAGTCATATATGAGCTAATGCAGGGTCAAGCGTGAGTTACCGTTATCAGTACGTTGTATAATCAATTATTTACAAAAAAAAATATATATTATTAAGCAATGCCCATTATTTCTGTACTTATTATTAATTATTTATATCTAATTATTCTACTATAGTATATTATTAATTCTGGATTATCTATATTAATTATATTTTAAAATAAAAAGACAATAAGGAAATATAATTTAGATATACCTTTATTTATCAATAAATATGGCTTGTTATACATTGATTAAAATGTGAGTTTAAATATTAAAATAATTTGTGAATCGAATGAAATTGCGAATGGAAGTTAGTTATCTTCTTCTTCGTTGTCTTCTTCTTGTTGTCGCTCTAAAATGTTCAATTCATTGTCATCATCCTCATTATCATATTCATTTCCAAACCTTCTAGAATTTCAGGATCGTATGTGCTTTCTTCATCGGGATTACTAGGATATACTGGAGCGTTGAGGCAAGCTTGTCCATTGCACTGGCCACAAGCTAAAGAACATAGTAACCCTGATTTTCTGCATCCACAGCGGGAACCAGAACCATTTTTGCAATTGCAAAATATTGTGTTTAGTAGTTGGGCTGGTGCTGGACGTAATAAAATTGTTATGGGTTCCAGGTTTTCATATTCAAGCTTCCAGCTTTCATTCTTGAAGTTCTAAGTTCTTCTCTAGCCACGTTTGAATCTGGTAATAGACACGATTGATATGTTGACGGGCTGCTACACTTGTTGGTGGAAGTGTTGACAATTGTACAGGTTTATTTAGTTTCGTTAATTTGATGAACTGCGTGTAGCGGAAATAATCAAGGTTGTCCTCAGATTTTGGAGCATTATATAATGCCAAAAAGATGTGCACTCCATTTTCAAATAAAGTTTGTACGAGGCAGTTTTCTTGTTGAAATAGTTCCACCAGCTTATCCAAAATGGTAATTTTCTCCAATGCTCTAGTAACAGTTTTTTTCTTTTTTTAAATAGCGCAGAAGTCTTGTCACACCCACTAAATGCGTGTAAAAATAAAATGTATTTTTTAATTTTAAAACTTTTAGAAGAAGATGTCATATCTCCGAAACTGTTCACAGCTGCGTTGGAAAATGTGTTTAAGCTTCTGGACGGTTTTTCCTCAATATAAATGGGAAGTACATCACCTTTCTTCGGTTTGCTGACTACATCGTGCTCATGGCAAAATCACTGGAGAAACTTAGCAAAATGCTTGATACCCTCAGAAGAGCTTCCCAAATATTGGGCCTTTATTTGAACCTGGATAAGACGAAAATTAGGTCAAAGTCACACGCTGTGAAAGAAGTTAGTTGAGCCCTTTGTCCAGTAGTGAACGTCAATAGGCTGAGATGATGATGATGATGATAATGATGAACTCTGTATGGGGAAAATGCACTGCGTCGTGCTTATTTGAAGGTATTTTGGTAGTAAACACATATTAAAACGTGCTCTGGCTGCGGTTTGAATATCAAAATGCACATGATTTGAGGCTGCGTTTGCGGTGCTCTGTATGAAACTGACGAGGATATAACTACAAAATGTATACTTTACTACTTTAATGCTCACGTAAACGGCTGCTACTAATTTATTAAATATTTTTACAATTGCTTGCCTAATTGGTTTTTATTTTGATAAGCACACAAACATATATTTTATTGACACTGATTGTAAAATTAATGATATATATTCGTTGTAATATCAACTGATTGTAGGCACAATAATATAGTGGTTTAATAAAAATTTGTTTATGTTAATTGTCATGGTTAATTTAACAAATAAATAAAATGATTCGCGCAATGATTAAAAACTTTTTCACTAACTTTACTGGAATATGTTGTTTACATTTTTATGTAAGCTCGGCCTACGGTAGACAATGATTCTGGACCCTCTCCGGAATACAGAAGACTTCTATGGAATCAGTGCACTCCTAGAATAGATTCTATTTTAGGACCGACATCATATATCATATTCGTGGGACGGGTTTGGGGTTTGGAGTTTGTTGGTTGTTGGCTAGACACCGGTGTTCGACACATACAATGCAAAATACAGTATCAATATATGTACAAAAAATTTATGTATTGTACTTATTATACCTTTATTTTTTTTTCTATTTACAATTTTATACAAATTATAAGCAAATGGCTATTTGCTTATGTACTAGTAATATTGTACTCCGAAAATTATTACAAATAATTAACAAATTCAATAAAGTATTCAAGCCTATCAATTACGAAAAACGTTGAAATTGTATTACGGTATTTAAATTATAATTTCAGGCTCAAATAATAACGTTTATTAAAATGGCTGCCATTAACACTGAATCCCAATATAATATAAAAATAAAAATAGCACCACTAACTGAATTTCAGCGATACAAGACCTTACAATATATTTTATTTATTTACAATTACTTCAAACAGAGGTATTGTGTAAAAAGTGCTTTTATTATATAAGCAGTTACATGTATTATTTATACGACTATGATTTTTGTTAGTAAAAAATATTTTTGAAGCAAGCATAATGAAAATAAAAATAAATGTGATTTCATTTTAAAAAAATATGTGTTATTAAATAATTGACTAGGTTACTTATAAGACTTGCTTTTCCTTTTAGCCTACTTATACTATTTGTCAGTTCTGTTCTGAATATTATTGTTTATGTAAAAATGGTGTTTAAAACTGGCAAGGGTGTATAAAACATTTTTACTGGACTATTAGTCACATTAACAGTTAACATGTTAATGTGACTTTTTTCCAAATAAATATGCCAAATCTAACAAATTTGTAAAAGCTTAAGGCAGAGCAGTTGAAAGAGAAGCGCCGTGAACGATGCCTTAAGTTGGTACTACAATGTTCCCGTTAGACATGGCGGGCAAGTTTTCTTTACCTAATGTCAGTCAAGCCTAAATTTAATTCTCGAATTTAATATCTTTAACCTAACTTTAATTCTTGAAGACAATGTCCTTTAATGAAAAATGTATTAGGCATTCAAAATTACAATGAAATTACAAAATTACAATTGTTTTAAAAAAATTAGACAGGTACCCACAGCTAGGTTGGTTTACTTTGCATACTTCCAAAGTATTGTGTAATGGTTTTCCTTTCCGGGGCGTATAGATGTACAAACTACTAAAATTTTATAAAAGGAAGCAGTTCGAGCTATATTCAACATGGGTAGCACCCATAAAGAAGTCCGTTAATACTGTTTTCAAAGACGCTACAATATTTACTGCTTCTATCACTCAGATTACAATACATATAATATGCAAACAGTTAATGTTGAAAGCGCAATATGAATATTAAATATAATCATAAAATACTAGTTACAAAATATCTAAACTCACTAAAACAAAAAAAAAAAAAATATATGATTGACGACAGGAAGGTTTATCAATTACCAACATATTCATAACACTGCACATCTTGACAGTGTCAACACTGTAATTACTTCTAAGGTATTATCTTTTGACGTTCTTCGTTACAAGATAAGATATTATATTGTTTTAAAGTCAAAATTTTTAAGTCCTTGAAAAAGTGCATCACGTAGGTAGTAGTGGCATGGTTAGTTATAATAACCTTCTTTTCCTTACCACTTACTATTTACCATTCTTTCACTTACCACCGTCTGAAGATAATACTTTTTTTTCTCTTACATACATTAAATTTTGACTGTGCAGTAAAATGCCTTGAATAACATTTATCTTGCCTTGATACCTATGTCTTTATGTTGTTTAATTTATGAGGTTTCTGTTAAATATTACTTTCATATTTATAGTAAGGAACATATTTTGTAGGATGCTGACAAGTGTATCATGTTTTTTTAGTCGTCTTTTTTACCCTTGTAAGGCATACTAAGACTGCATTTTATAAATTGTTTGAAAGCTGGTGCGTCCGTGAGTTTGTAGTGCAATTTGGTGTTGTGAGCTAAATTGGCGAAAGAAATTATTACATCTTATGCATGTTGTTATACCTTTGCTAAAAAACATTATTCAAAAAACCTATCTTATCTTATGTGTCAAATATCTATCAAAATAGATTTTAATTATTGTAATAGCAACCAATTATAAAAAAACTTATAAATATTGGAATAAATTAAATTACATTAGTTATTCAATCTTAGTTACTCCATTATTAATTACTATCAAGTTGTATTACTTATCAAGCTAGTTTAGAAAGATTAATGCATTTTTATTAGAAGTGAGAAGTATTCGTTTAAGTACATAGAAACTTATAGTTTGGGTAGTTTTAATTGATGTTATTTAAATTATATAATAATTAGATACACTATACGACCAAGCTTTCCATGCTGTAATCTGTTAAAAATATAATTGTATTAATTCTATAACAGAGAACAAAATTTTTCGGTGCCAAATACTTTGAAAATAAAACGGAAAAATAGAGGAAAACTATCTCTATGGGGCAATTATTTCGTACCGTGTTCTATCTAATATATATAGTAACGAGCGCCTGAAGTATTCACGTTCCTTTTAATAGCAGCCAAGGGAACTGAAAATCTCAGGATTTATCTTATCTTTCTAAATATGTCTTCTTCTCTTTCTTTCTCTTATCAAATGCAAATTTAAATCCTGACTTAACCCGGCGTGAATGAGGTGGGGTATCTCATACCCGTGAAGTTTTAAAACGCAAATTGTTTAATGTTATTGTTGCTATGCAAGTCCCGCCATTGCAGTAGCTGGAGGTAAGGGTGTGTTGGGTGAGGTTCGGCATCGAGTTTAATTATTTACCAATTGCGAATGGAGATATACGATTGCAAAGTTCGCCAGGGTATGACATACCCGACCTCGTAGTTGGTGTCACATATTTGGAGTGACAGTAAGTTTATAATTTATTCTTATTTTTAGTATTTTGTTACTTATTTTAAGATTTATCAAGATGTATTATGAAAAAAATAAACACCGGAATAAATACCCGAGACGAGAGAAAGAAGGTTGACAATCTAGCTGCAATAATTATAGATAATTTAGTTGACAATATTAGTGACCCTTATGTGCCTTCCGAGAACTTTACTATTGATGAAATGTAACTATCATTTCATGTATAAATTCCTAACGAAACCGACTAAAGGTGGACTCAAATTTCAAGCTCAATATGCGAAAAAGTTTTACATTCTCAAACTGCAGCTATACGCAGGGAAATAACCACCTGAGTTATATGGTATACTCAATATGGCTACTATAAACTATCATAATCTACAGGGAATATCACTCAAGGGGCCAAAAACACATTATGCACCGTGATTATATTCGTAATTTAGGTCTGAAGTCTGAACCTAATAAAAGATAGTTTTTGCAACATTCAAACTAAGTTTGTCTGCCAGGGGAAATAGGAGAATTACAGATCACCTGTGGAGACCTTTACCAGCAGTTCCCAAAAAAATGGTTAGCAAATATGTTAGATATGGTATGGCTGTCCTCAAAAAAGAATTAAAAAGTTAAATCATTGCTGTTCTAAATGTATAAAGCCAATATGTATGGAACACGCGAATTTTGTGTACGGACATTGTGCTGATTTTTAGGTGTAACTTTAGCGATGTGTTACATGATCTCATAAGATTGTTCAGTTATTCTTTGAGTTAGAATTATTAGAAAATAGTCTTATTATGTTGATTTACCAAAAAAAATAGAATTTTGCTAGATTTTTATGCAAAAAGTTAATTAACTACCGAAACTTGTATTTTTTTCATAGAATATTTATTAACATAGTTATTTCAATAATCATTAAAACTGGTTGTACTTAAACCTCTTTTCTTTTTGTAATCTTGTTTGTTTAAAATTGCGTTTTGATTGTTATATTATATGTAATGTAAATTAAACGTCTGTATAAAAAAAATCAAGATTAAAGTTTTGGGTATCTCATACCCACCTCATAGTTGGTGTAACAATTACTCACCTCATTCACGCCGGGTTAAGTATAGGTCGGTATTATATAATATTAATATTTATGGGAAACGGGCCTAATTGATAAATTGCCAAATCATAATACCATACCGACCACTATTGAAAGCTACTTATTTCTCTTTATTATAAGAATTCCTAGTATCCCTATTATTAAAAAGTTGCAAAATAATACAAACAATTATAACAATGTATAAAGTAATTGGGTTTTATTAATAATGAATTAAGATTAATATCAAAGGACAAATTACACATAAAGATCTAAGTCAGTAAATTATTTGCTTGTGTTAAGGGATTAATACAACGATACAGACGCATAGAAATACCCATTATAAAAACTCAATTTTTTTTCTGGCATTTGAAATTAGTGTGGTAAAATATTAATGGTCTTAAAAGTTAACTATAGGAGGTGCTAATTATGTGTGATAGAACTTATACTGTGGAAAATGGTAGGAAGTAGAATGTTTATCAATTTATTCATTAAATTCTCTGTTGCACAAGAACAAAATAATGTACAAAAGGCGGGCTAAATGCCACTTAGACATTCTCTACCAACCAACCTTAAGATGTACAGGAGAGGGTCTAGGTAGGCGTGCAAAAACAAAAAAAAAATTAAAAACAACAAAATTGTCAATAAAAGAAAAATTAAAAATACATAAATATTAATAATAAAATACATAATTAATATAAAACAACGGATATAAATAAATATAGGTGTTATATTAACACCTAAGGATTATCAATTCAATACAATTTATATAACTATAATGGGACATATAATAAATACAGCATATAAACATATGATTTATAATACTTATGACAAATAAATATAATTTATTTCAGATAAAGTTCTTTCACTTTTTGTTTGTTTGAACAAGTTTGAACGACTCACGAGTTGAGGCTTTTCTTATATGTTCTGGTAATTCCTTCTACAGTCTGACAGCGGCTACAGTGAATGACTTAGACAAGAAACCAGTACGATGAAGACGTGTATGAAGCAATAAATTTTTGGAAGAACGAAGCAATCTGTAATGTACATCCGCTAAAAATGATAAATTGCATTTTATCAATCCATCGTAGTAATGTAGCCGCTGCATTTATTTTTTATTTGCAATTTTAACAGAAAGGCCTAATGACTTTATTCAATGACAATTGTAAAAAAATATATGAAAAATCAAGAAGTCCAGTCACCGCGAGCAACAGTTCGTTCATTAGGATAACGACATTATCAACCATCTCCCCTTCGCCATTTCTGGAAGTAGTTGTCCTGACTCCCAATGTTACCGCAACTACCGAACGGTTTGAGGCGAAAAATACCGGAATATAAGGCTCGACTTAGTTACTTCAACATGGACGAACTGGAAAAAAGGAGGTGGATCAGTGACATGTCCACCCTGTATAAAATTGTGAATGGCTCCTTTAATAGTACTCTCCTAAGTCAGCTGTACATTAATGTACCTTCTCGATCTGTGCGCACCCCGCAGCTGTTTTGGATACCAAAGTACAACAATAATGTATCTCAAAATAATCCTCTCTTTCGAATGTGTAGAGAATATAACATTATTCACGCCAATGTTGATATATTTTCTAATACTCACACCAGATTCATAGAATCTGTACACAAATTGTATAGACCATAAACCCCATGTACTGCTTTAGTTTATTATTATTCTTATTTTGAAGCTGTATAATCTTTGAATGCTGTGTACAGTTGTCAGTGGAGGGCAGATTTAGAATTACGTTAATTTAAAATTATATTTAATACTTGTATTTGATCTGTACTCTGTAACTGTGCCTTTTTGATAAATAAATAAATAAATAAACTTATGATTTCTAAGGAAGCGTGGTGAAGCAGCAACTTGTTTAAACAAAAGCAACAAATTACACCAATCAGTAGATTAATATTCACCGATAATATGGGGCTACTGGCATATTGTCTTTAATGTAATCCTTTGCACTAGAGCAGGAGTATTTTTATCAAATTCCTTTTTAATGTAGTCTTTTCTGAAATTTTCACGACAAGTCATTTAAATAAAACTTTTTTTATCGGATCTAAATCGCGTATAATTGTTTATTTATATTTTACATTATAAATTTTAAACTAAACCAGACGTTTTCTTTAATGTTTCATTTAAAATTATGTTATGACAAAAGAAAAGTTTTTATACACAAAGAAGTTTGTAAATAACGTAATAATGCATTTGAAATTCAATTTACTTCATCAAAGCTGCTTTATTATCATTATTAAATTAATACTATAGTATGGTATGATTTTTTTTAAATTAGTATTTTATAAATACAATTAAAGCACATAATTCTTAATACAATAAGTCGACAAGTGCATATGGAAATGGTAAAATATAAAACATTTATTAATCAATGTTTAGTTAAATTTACCCCATTTTTTTTGTTTTGTTTTTGAATTACGAATTTTTGAGAAGTTCTTCAGAAATTCGTAATTCAAAAACTTTTGGAGTTTTATAATCAACGGTCCAATCCGGTTAATAGAAAAGTTTTGAAACAAGGGAGAATACGGAATATGTAATATAACAGGTATGTCATAATATTAACAAAAAGCCTTAATTATTTTAAAAGGTAAAATAAAGCTGCAGTGACATGCCGTATATGTTATGAATATTTATAATTAATTAGCTCTATTTGGAATTCTGACGAAACCTACATTAAATTAATTATTAGGCCGTTCAAAGCTATTATTATTAAATTACCACGATTGAACTTTATTGTTTATTGTAGTACCGTTAAACTATATATCATTACTTAAAATGTATGCAACTCTATAACTTTTTAGTTTGGTTGTAATTATAGCTCAAGTTTGTTTGTGGTGACAGACATGAAATTTTATATTTATAAAGAGTCTCCAACCCTCTTCCCTGTTAAAATAAGAGTGTTTTTTTAATTTCAATAGCTAATAATGATTCGAGGAATGTAACGTTAAGGCCGAACGAGGATCTTACCTTACCTACCTATGTACCATACACACTTTGTCCAACGCTTCCGCAAAGAGCGTTTTGATATATATTCAGTGTTGGTTTTTATTAAGTGCGGTAATTGGAACTAAGAGTTGGTGATTGGTTTTCTGCAATTGCTAGTCCATATACGAGTATTGAAAATAAAATTATATATATATATATATATATATATATATATATATATATATATATATATATATATATATATATATATTATATATATATATATATATATATTATTTTTTTATTTTTATTTTCAATACGTATAGGTACTATTACAAAACGTCCTATAAACTAACAGAGCCTTTCAAAATATATTTAAAATGTTAACTGACTTTAATCAGTAGCTTCGAATTTATATTTCTAAAATAATTCAATTTTTTGTGTACCACAGAGGTTTTTTTGTATGATGTTGATAAACATTGTTAACAAAACTTAAATTAAAAATTTAAAATTAAAAAAACCCCCGATACAAACAGACCTTTAAAAACAACAAAAAATAATACTATTATGTACTTATTGAAGTCGTTGCGTCGGGTTTTGTACGTTGACGATGGTGACTATTTAACGAAATTAGTCATTGAGGACTTAGAGGAGAAATTAGATATCGTAATTTCTTTATTTGCGCTGGTAACTTACTTGCGTTTTAATGTCTTCCTTTACTAAGCGATCACCCGACGCAACGACTTCAATAATTACATAATAATATAATATTTTACTCTTTTTAGAGGTCTGTTTGTATCAGGGGTTTTTTTAATTTTAATTTTTTTTCTGTTATTTAAAGTTGTCACTGGTTTCTTAATTGTACTAAAGGAACCTACAGACACACAAATTTTCAGTTGTTTAAGTATTTCTATAAATTTATCCTAATATTATAAAGAGGAAAGATTTGTTTGTTTGTTTGAATTGAATAGGCTCTGAAACTACTGGACCGATTGAAAAAATATTTTTGCATTAGAATCCTACATTATCCCTCTGATGAACATAGGTTACATTTAATACGAGAAAAAATTGTGAAAATTTCGACAGTGTAATAAATTATAAATGTATTAAGTAACATGATTCAAGACTTTTACATGTAGGTATATATCAACAGATTCTATTTTTATCAATGATACCTAAGAACCATCTCGACAAACACAGTTTTCAATTAAAAAAATCGCATTCAAATCCGTCCACGCCATTGGCCGCTAGATTGCCACAGACACATAGATATATATGACAGAGACATAGATACAGATTACACAGATACATAGGTACACAGATCGACAGGTCAAACTTATAACACCCCTCTTTTTAGTCGGGAGTTAAAAACAAACGATTTACTTCTTTAAGATTAGAATCTAGCTCCGACGATCGTGACATGTTCGGGAGTTATTACATTCTTGTGTTATTCGCCTTGACGTTTAATATAATGGTTACTTTTATAAGCAACACACACAAAAAGTAAGTGTTACATAAAATACAATATTATTCACTACTGGTATAGAAATATATATGTATATATATATATGTACACACACACACACACACACACACACACACACACACACACGCACACACACACACACACATACACACACACACACACACACACACACACACACACACACACACACACATAATACATAAATAAACAATATATAAATCAAAAGTCGCTTATCTTTAAAATAATCATAATATGTTGTTAAAGTAATAGACGTTTATTTTCAAAGCTTCTACAAATGTTAAGTTTATAAATTATTACGTATATTTTGGTCACGCTTCACTGTATTGTATCTCACCCACTTACAAGGTTAAATGTGAAGACGTGTTCAAAGTTTTTTAGGCAATATTTGCCTTCATTTAGATAGAAACATGTATCGTAAATTTATATATAGCCTTTGTTATTTTTTCATTAATAGAGCTTTTTAATCATTTTACTTTTTTTTCTAAAGGGCATCAATATGGTTTACAAAAAACAATCTGTTCTAGTCTCCATTTCTGATAATGTAGAAAAACATGATTAATGCTCTGCACTGATTTTTTTCTATCATGATCTTGTTTATTTATCTTATAATTTTAAAATGAACCTTATCACAAAAAAACAATAGCAGGACCTCCACAGCCTTGAACATAGAACATAGAATTGCTAGTCTCTCAGTATTCTCATTTTGATGAGTGTGCGCAGGAATTACACGATTTAATTGCACCGTCCCCGTTCCATCAAAGAACTAAGTTATATAGATATTGTTTTATTCGAATATAAAAGAATAATTTATAAAAAAATATATATCTACACGTACAACAAAAGTGTATAAACGTAGTAAATATGTATAAAAACTTAAAATAAATATAGACAAAAAAGATAATAACAATCCTTGGGACCAGTGAACTGTTTGCCCTCAACAAACCTAGTGGCCCTCCATCACCAAGTCTTACACACGAATTTATTTCTAGGATGTAACGTCATGTCCGAAATTGATTATTTCACACGACGTGGCTAAATTTAATTGTCAACAACCAGGGTTTCCAACAATTTCTTTCTTTGCATAATGTAAAAATGGATACTCACATGTAAAATTACACATATGTTTATTACACATGAATGTTCTTTGTTTTATAGTTGGTTTACGATCCTCTGTGGTTCTTTGTTTTATTTTATAAACATGATTCACTTCCGACTGTCAAGTGTTAATGGACATCGCTAAGTTAAATTGGTTTCGAGATAGTTATGTAAGTACTAAGAATCATTTCTCATAGTGCGGAAACGAAGCGAAGTGTATTCGTTCATAAATCTAAAAGTTTCCAGCATAGTTTACAGCCGCAGTGACTTTTGAATTTTTGATTTACTTCCTACTCTAGCGTCAAGTTTAAAATCTACAGCTTTGTTATAATCTTGGAAACGAAATTTAAAACGTGTATTTTATGTTGCTTGACTCTTTTCAATTACAAGACTTGTTAAGTTAACTCTCCCTATATAATGTCCCTATATATATATATATATATATATATATCTTTTAGCCCTGTCAGATTAAATTGACTATGCACCCCGAGTGGCTTAATAAATATTTATTACTATCTTGAAGTCCTTTTTACCTTATTGTAAGATTCTAAGTATTATATTACTGACGCAAGTTTGTCTGATCAACTTATTAAAGTAAAATTTAGAGCATCATATATTGAGAAATTTATAGCGATCAAATAATTTTCTAGTTTAAAAGCTCTTTTAAAAATTTAAAATTTGCTATTTATTATGTTCTAATTTATAACAATTGGTTAACATTAATAAGATTGAGTTATTAATTGGCTTATATTCGACGATTCGAAATGCGATTGTCATTAACTAATTAGGAGTGCTTTATGATATAATTATTCAATTATTACCATTCAACTTCATTATTAAATATAAAATGAAAATTTGATAAACAACAGCAGGATTGAAAACTGCGACGTCTGGGAAATAATCCCGACACTCTGCCTATTTAACTACCAAATGGCTACCCGCTTCGAGGAACGTAGAATCCTACATTTAATCGTTTTTATCGTAGGTATACAATTAACGTACAGTTTAGTGTCATACATTTTAAATTCAAATTGTTTTTTTTTTACAATTCCCGCATTATAAAATAAGTTATTCCTAACTCTGGAGATTTCGTTGTCATACAAAGTGTTCGTTTGTGTTTTTCTGTTAATTTTATCGGGTGGTTGAGAGAGTGTTTTTACATTAAATATAAATTTCTTTGTACATTAAAGATTTAGTAAATAAAATATAAAATATTGAATAATTTTTATAATAATATAATATCCTTCGATAATAAAAATAATTAAAGACTTGAAGCCAGCTTGAAGCCAGCTTGAATCTGTAGATTATACAAAAAGTTTTTCCGTGTGAAGATTTAACCTACATCAGCCGTACAGCAGGGTTCCATAGTTAAAGTTTTTTTTTATTTTGCACTAGGTTTGTAAATGACATAATTTGCATCTGGGAATCTTTTAATTATGAATAGTTTCATGGCAATTAAACCACAATAGTTTCATTTAATATCTTAGTTGATGCCTTCAACAATTGTCAAATGCTGAATATGCATTTTTAAGCGTTCTCACGCGTTAATTACTTGATGGAAAATAAAAGTCTGCCATCAAACAACTCAGTAGTTTTTATTTTGCAACATGTTTGTATTACATTGATTAAATATATAGTAAAAAAAACCTGAAATTACATGGTTTTCGAAAAAGTTAAAAATATATTTCTTTGGCAAGTGAATAATAAGAGAATATATTAATTATGTATAAATAGTATTATTATTACTTTATAATCAATAGGAAGTCGCAATTAATAACTCAATTGTATTTTGTTCATTAAGCTATTTTTTTCTTGCGGTTTCCTCCAACAACTTTTTTTTTGTTTTTTCGTTAGAAAAATGCGTTTCCGCATCGTCACACCGGCCAGGAAGGCGATGGCCGGGCGGTATTTGCGGCATCCGGCAGCATAGAAAACGCTGCTATTTTTAAGGCACCCCACTAAAAACCAACGGTTGCCCTCATCGCTGTAATGGGACGCCACGGGATCGCTTTCGCAATCACCGTGGCGTTCCTTTTTTTTTTTTTTTACGTCCGGAATTTTCATGGATACACACCTCTACCCAGGGGAAGATGGAAGCGGTTATGTGAGACTCTTACTCACTAAACCAGACGGTCAACACCTCTCCGTCATAATGAAGCTCCACGGGAACTTGCGCACACATCCGCGTTGCTCCGACGGAAGGCCGCGTGAGCGGCCACCACCCCCCCGGAGGGACGCGCCCGGTTGACATGAGCGCGTCCCACTCTGGTGGCCGGCTTGTTAGAACGTGAAGAGCTCCCCTGCCCTCCACCCAAGCCGACCGAGCCAGACCAAGACTACCTCCCCACCGAGACGCCAGCAAGCTGACGCCCCGGCAAAGAAGGTGTCTCGATCCGACTCACCCTCACGGGCCCGGATCTGGCTCAAAAACGGACCCGGTCCGAACCCGAAGCCGCCACCAGCGGCTGGTGCACGCCAAAGGCGACCCCCCGAAGGCCCGGAAGAGGTATACAAATCCGCGCCGTAATTTAAACTGCCGCCTGCAGACGACGCAGGAGATGTGACCTCGACCGTCCCACCACCCCGCTAAAGGAGCCTTCCCTAGGAAGAGCTCCGTTGCACCCGGCTATGACTATTCCGGGCCACTTCCCCCTCCTCCCCGAAGGTAGGTGACCTCCGCCCTTCCCCCCCGCCAGTCATGGACCGGGCACTGACACCCCCATGACCGACAAAAAAAGCTCCGTCCGTCCAGCTCTCGTTCCCGCTCAGTGCGGGCTTGCGAGATCTTGTGGCCGTGCAATGCTCGCTCCGAAAGGCAGGCAGCCACACATGCTAGTAGCTGTCCGCGCCGGCCGAAGCCGGTGCTCCCCACATCTAGGGGGACCTCCCCTATCCGCAACCCGGGGGACGCGCCACTAGCAGCCGCACACTGGACCGTGGCGTTACGTGCGATCGATTGTGGCGTGCAACAATTACCACAACTACACTTTTAGTTTTAGGAATTTTAGTAGGAAAGCAACACAATTCAAACATATTTTTGATAGTTCTTCTTTAGTTGGTTAAATAAATATTAGATTAGAAAGAAATGAAGATATTTCGGATAACAGTAATAAATCCAACACAAACGCAAATGCATTTGAATTGACTTATATAAGACTAGCTGTTGCCCGCGGCTCCGCCCGCGTGTAGGTCGCTTTTCGTGTAATCTTTGGAACATTTAAAGAGGAACAATTTCATAGACCATCATTTTTGCGTAACTTTCACCGTTTTCGCAGCGCACGCAGTTTTTTGTTTATTTTTTTACACCTTGCGTTAGAATATTCAAGTTTTAGTAATCATCCCTAATTTTTTTGAAAATGAAACATAGTCTATGTCACTCGGGAATAGTGTAGCTTGCCAACGGTGAAAGAATTTTTGAAATCGGTCCAGTAGTTTCGGAGCCTATTCATTTCAAACAAACAAAAAAATAATCAAACCTTTCCTCTTTATAATATTAGTATAGATATACTTCTAATCTACTGTTCACTATATTCTAAGTTTAAATCCTATTGAAGTTATTGTCAGCATCATTCTGAAAAAAAGTTCCTATTTCTTCCCCTGTTCCGATAAAACAATTAACATTTTAAAATCTTTTATTACACAAAGAATAATTCTTTAGGATATATTTCATTTCACTAAACAACGTTGTAAATTTTACTAAGATTGAAGAGTTTGTATATAATTCATTAGTACGTTTTCATTTCAATCAATTCATTAAAACTAACAAATATTATATTTCTACCAATAATATTCTATACATGTGAGTTACACTTAAGAACAAAGCTGCTAGAAACTTGGTAACAAAGTGCTATAACTCACCGGTGATTTATTGCCTCGCCAGAATCGATTACATTACATGCATTACGTGCATTCTCAGACTGAAAGAAAGAATTGTTTCCTTTTTTATATTGATTATATTTGTTGTATAAAGTAAAAAGGGAAATTTATGTTTACGTTTGACGTACGAAACCGTTTAGATACAAGTTAAAAGTTAATTATGAGATAGGTCAAACTTACAATTATCAGCTATAGCATAGAAACACGTATAGAAAGCACTCCTTAAACAATATAGATCCTAAATATTTAAAGTAAACCACTATTTGTATTGCCCGGTCCATGGCTGGCAGGCAGACTTGTTGCCTTTCGGGGTGGCCTGCCTGCGGGCCTCTTTTCATCGACCTCCGTCGGTGGAAAGTTGGCATGGGCGTCGAATGTGGAAGGACGTAGGTTCTATTTGCCGGGGTTAGCTGCGGGGTCGCTCCTGGTACTTCGCAAAGTGGACTGTGGAGTGGTCCCGTGGCTGTATCTAAGATGTAAGAGAAGATATAAGATATCTTGTATGTTTCACAAGATATCTATACTAAGAAGAAGAAGAATTCTTATTCTTGTTGTGAAGATAAGAAGAATATATCTTAGCTAAGAAAAGGAAGACCTTTTCTAAGTTTTAAATGTAAAATTAAAGATACATTATTAAAAAAATCTTACTATAATATTCAAACGTTTGTGGTTGATTGAAATGTGTGGAACTTGGGTCATTGAGTCTCATTTTAAAAAGGACTATATAGTCCTATTTAAAATGAGAAATTATCAGATTAATAATATTAACAGCTAAAAATGTTTTCAACCTTAAGTCTTACAATTAAAGTTCAATTACGATTGTTACATTCTTGTACTCATGATCATTGGTAACACATAACAGAAAGTCATTAAAGTGAAAAGGCTTGTTGAAAAATATATATTTGTACTAGTAAAACATTTATTTTAAACTAAAGCTTGATAGGTAAGCAATTAAGTTCATAATACATATTATCAACTTGGCGCTAACGCTGTTTTTAAATTATAGGTTCACAATACTGGTGTGTCAGGTTATTTTCGTTACGGAATTTCTGGATTCGGTCTCCACGCTCAAGGCTCGCGATAGAAGCTATGCGACAGCTTAAAAATAAAAAAGAAGGTATATAATAGCAGGAAGTTAAGAAAGTAGGAATTATAAACCGCGACCAATAATTGTTACGTTTTCTACCTTTGGTTCAAAGATTAACATCCTCAAGCAAAAAATATCATTGAAAGACATTCAATACCACTTGAGCGAGGATCATCCTAAATACATATTAGAAAAAAGAATAGATCTACAGATAGAAGCAAATAAAGAACGGAAAAAAAGAAATAAGGTCATAATAAAATACGATAAACTTGTGATATTAAAATCAAACAACAAAATAACACTGAAAGCTTCTCAAGAGCCAGATCCGTATTCTCAAGCACTATTTGGAAATATTACAACAAGAGTCATAAAAAATAAAAACAAAAAAAAAACAATTAAACCCATCTATACCCAGTGTCTCAGAAGGAGTCATAAAACCAAGTATCCTAAGTTATCTAGTAAAAAATAACACCAACAGCAAGTTATCGATTGTAATGTCGTTGATTTGGTTGTGTCGTAACCAAATCAACGACATTACAATCGATAACTTACACTCATAGCAACTAACACCCCCGTCCCTATACGATGCAACATTTAATCAATTTCTAATAAGAAACAGAAACCATCTTACAACCCGGCTGGTTTCCGTGGAAGATCAAGACCAAAACCCTCTAAAGAAGATATCTCAAATCTCTTCAACGATAAGAAAAAAGGAACAAACCCAAGAAACATTTAACTACAAACTAAAACAGAAAGATCAGCTTTATATTGTAACTTACAACGTCAGAACTTCATCTACTCACGAACGCTTAATCGAACTTAGAGAAGCACTCTTTGGAATTAAAAATGACATAGTTGGTTTATGTGAAATAAGAAGAACGGGCAACCGGATAGAGAAATATAAAAAATTTATACTAGGTATGTCATACGGGAAACACCCTGGAAAACATGGAATAGGTTTTATAATAAATAAAATCCGCAATAATTGGATTGAAAGTTTTGTGGGCATAAATGAGAGATATTTTCCATGTCATTTATACAAATATATACACTGACAGAAACCGCATGTGAAGAAGAGATCAACACCTTCTACTCGAATATCAATAGAGCCTTAGACCAAGCTTACAAGAACTATGTAATAATGGGCAACTTTAACGCAAAAGTAGGCCAACCAAGAGAAGATAAACATCTAATAATGAAACTAAACGGGTATGGTGAACCAGAGAGGCAAAAGGTTAATTAATGTCGCCCTCGAACACAAACTTGCCATCTTAAATACTTTCTTTCATAAAAGCCAAATCAAAGATAGACCTATCGTTTACCGAACGGTAAATATAAAAATAAAATATATTACATACTGTCAAATCAGCCAAATATCTTCCAAGACTTAGAAGTTTCAAATTTCAACTGCCCATCGGATCACAGAGCAATCAGAGCAACCATGTCAAGAACAAATAAAGATTGGATAGACGGCTTAAACTGCCAAGACAAAACCGTAAATAACCGTAAATAACCGATAATAAAAGATATCATACATGTAGCAACCCATTTCTATAAAACCTTAGACAAATCAAAAGTAAACGAGAGTACTAGCCAAAGAAATGTAAACGATATAAACTCTACAGCCATGAGCGGATATATAATAATAATAATAATAATAATATCAGGACAAATTACACACATTGATCTAGCCCCTAAGTAAGCAAATTATTTGCTTGTGTTAAGGGTGTTAGACAACGATACAAATACATAGAGATACACATATAAATACTGAAAATATATTTAATAAACGACCAAACCCAGAAACACAGACATCTATGCTCATCACATAAATGCCTGTCTCCGCCGGGAATCGAACCCGAGCCCCATTGCGCCGTGACACGTTAGGCGTCTGCGCTAACCACTCGACCAACGGGGCGGTTATATAATAACTGAAAAACAAGTCACACAAGAAATAAAAAGGTTAAAGCTAGATAAAAGCCCAGGACCCAACGGCATTACAAATGAAGTTATAAAGGCTGCCTGGCCGCTACTGACTGCTCCAATAACACATTTATTTAACCTTATATTAAAAACAGCTGAAATACCATCGCAGTAGGTACAGTTAATTATAAAAAGCATTTGATACTGTGTCACATTCAAGTGTATGAACCAACCTGGAAGCTCAAAAAGTTAAAAATGAGTATATAAATATAATCAGAAATATTTACAAAGACAGTACAGCAAAAATAAAAGTATAACACACTGGTCCTCCGTTCTCTATCCCGAGCCCGAAGAACGGACGGGCGACGCGGGTTCGCTACTAGCGGGTTTTGAGGCCCGTTTTCGCGGTACGATCGAGGAGAGCGCTTTCGTCGCCTTCCTCTTGGCCGATTTGGTCTGCACGGTCGTGAAACCGTCGTCCTCGTCCGCGTCCGAGGAAGGGGACGAACTCCCCGACTCGGAGTCTGAGACCGCCTCCTTCGTAGAAGTGGCGGCCTCGATATCCATGTCGGAGGTGCTCTCGGTCGCGATCGCGGCGCGCGAGGTTGAGGGCGGAGACTCGGTGACTAACAAAACTCTAGAGTAGGGCAGGTATAAATGTGGCGCGATTTCTTGGACCCAACCAAGAAAATGCGACTTAGACAAATCTTCGGGTACCTCGCGGACTTGGGGTCCATGGTGGAGCCCGAAGATATGAGCCGTCATTCCTGCGTGAGCAGAGAGGCGAGTGCCTAACGTAAAAACCCTATCGAATCTCTGTCAGTAGGTGACATAGGTGTGCCTAATACCCTAACGACTGTGTACTTACACGACGCGGGCTATTACGACGAAGTCTTTCAATCTCTTTTCGTACCCTAACTAGGGCGATGCTGGACTTGTTGGACCCATATGCAGGTTCGCCGGCCCGCAGGTGTGCTTGCGGCGATGGAAAACACAAACACAATCACAACATTGGCTTGCACACAATGGAGGTCGTTATCTGGAACTGACGCAGTTGAACGAACGGTCGGTGCAGGTGGTCGGCGCAGGTGGCTGGGCGGTCAGCGTGAAGGTCCAGGTAGGTGGCGCGGGTAGGCGAAGCAGGTAAAAGGGACACAACACAACGATTAAAACAATCAACCAAAAGACGTAAGCATCTAGAGGTGAACAGACAACCAGCCTATATACCTTATGTCAAAGGAGTAACGGACAAGATCAGCTCCATCTTAAAGAAATACTCCATCCCGACCGTTTATAAGCCAGGCATAAAGGTTCACAACATCGTAGGCACACCAAAGAATGTATGTTATATGTTGTTGAATGTATGTTACATGTATAATGTTTATAAAATAAACTGCAGCTGCGGTAGTTCTTACATAGGCCAAACAAAGCACTCTATTTCGGAAAGGGTCGAAGAACATATTGCTGCTGTAAAGAACTGACAGACGAACAAATCAGAAATCGCAGAACATGCATTAGAAGCGAGAACCAATCACTGGATGGAATTTCATCGTAACCAGGTCCTCTCCACAGAACTACACTTTTATACTCGAGCTATACGTGAAGCGATTGAAATCAAGAAAAACAGGACTTTCAATCGGGAAGATGGATTTAAGTTACCAGCATCGTGGACCCCAGTGATAAACACCATAACACCTCGCTTTTTTGCGGATTCGGTTCGGATTCGGTACGTGGCGGACAGACAATGTTAATAATAAAGCAAGAGGTGCGGGTGGATGAATAAATTTCTTCCCCACGGATTCGACGACGGAGAGCCTGCACTGCGAAGACAGTCAGCCTGTGACCACGGCCGGTGCAACCTGTTCGAAACGTCAGGCAAATGAAAGGTATGCGATACCTATTTCGGACGCGTTAATTCCCGATTTCTTAAATAATAATATGTAATGAAACGCGATAGTTTAAAAGTTAGTACAGTAACAAATTGCTTCGTTTCGTTTCACGTAAACTAGTCAACACACACAAGTCATGAAAAACAAAGTTATGTCAGAAGATATGTCTAAACTCTTTCAAATGATGAAAATTGAACTTGAAAATCAGACCGCAACGATTGGATGGAAAGTACAAACATGGAACAAAAAAATAAAATACTTGGAGTATGGAAACAAAATAACCTGATACTACATGACGTTAAAGAAAAAGAGAATAATTACGAAAAACTATTTAAAATATGAAGCAATATATTGCAAATGAAAAATGTCACTATCTAAAAGTATGAAATTAACAAATATCATAGATTAGGCTGTAAACAAGAAGGAAAGACTAGAACTATAATAATCACCTTCACTTCGTATCAGAAAAAAATAGAAATATAAAAAAACAAAACACGGCTACCCGACAAGATGTACATAACCGAAAACTTTCCAAAAGAAACATTAGAATTACGGAAAAATCTGCAAGAACAAATGAAACAAGAAAAAATCAAAGGAAACGAAGCCTACACCAAGAATAATAAACTTAGAATAAACGAAAGAATAACAGAAGCAGAAAAAAGAAAAAGGGACTCAACCTCCTTGTCTCCTGCAAATGTTCAAACTCCAACACGCCCTAATAAAGGAGGTCAAGGCATGTTAGCACCACCCAAGTTACATAAAACAGATGCGTTTGCCTATATGAGATCCAGATCTCAGTTATTGGCAAAGAAACACCCACCAAAAACAAAAACATAACGGTAACGTAAGTTCAGTAAACATTACAAAAACAACACTAACAAAAAATAATTTGATCCCCAATACGGCTGGTCAACGCGGGGTGATAGACCAAAATCCCTAAGAGCTTGCAACAGAGAAGTCTACCATAATATTAAACTCAAATTCAAACTCAAACTTCACTCAAAATACCCAAAATCTTTGCTCAGAATGTAAACATAGATCTAAGCATAAATGCAATATAGCTACATTAAACACGATATCAATAAAGTCACAAGAAAAAATATTAGAACTTGAAGAGGCATTGGAGTCAATCAATTGGGATATTTTGGGATTGACTGATGTGAGACGAGTGGAATCAAAAACGGTGGACCATGACAAATACATATTTTACCACTTTAATGAAACAGGAGGGATATATGGGGTCGAGTTTATGGTCAAGAAATATTTGAAAAACAACATCATAGAACTCCGTGGAATATCAGACAGAATAGCTATCCCGAAACTAAAACTTCCTGGCCATAAAGAAATAACTTCAATTGTATAAATATATGGCCCAACAGAAGTTAGTAATAAAGACGACGAATTTTACTACAAGTTTAATCTAATACTGTCAAACTTAAATGGTATAGTTATAATAATGGGTGATTTTAATAGCCAAATTGGCAAGAGGCACAGAAATGAGGATATTATTCTCGGACCCTACTCAACTGGGAAAAGAAAGGATAATGGTCAAAGGCTGGTTAATTTTGCTCTAGAACATAAACTTTACATAATGAACAGCTCCTAAAATAGAATACCAAATAGAAAATGGACTTGGGTATCTCCTGACGGGAAGACAAAAATATGAAATAGACTATATTCTTACAAACAAATTAAACATATTTCTGAATGTTGATATCGTTCATCAGCTAAACTACAATACAGATCATAGAATGTTTCGAGGACAAATAAACTTATTAGAACCAAAACTACAGAGAAGTATTATTTGTAATGCTAAAAAACCAATATCCTTACCCATTACAAAGAGTATCCTATACACATTAGAAAACAGTATACTCACAACAAAGAATATCAAAAATGTTCAAGAAAAATACAATTATATTAAAAAAGAACTGAAAAGAATTGAAAACCAAGTAAAAATTAGCAATTATACCCAGGACAAAATTGGTCTAAAAGCTAGAAATTTCATTAAAGAAAGAAAAAAATTATATACAGACAGAAAGACCAACTAAAGGAGGATAGCAAGCCTAAGCAAAGAGATGAACTTACAAATCAGAAAACATAGACAGAAAAGAAGAAATAATTTAATTAACTTTTACATTGAAAATTCTGGAGGAGTCAAGAAAGCATGGATTGAATTATGTGAAAGTACCAACTGGATATACACAATGACACATTATAAAAACAAGAAAATCAGGACAAACAGGATTGAAATTCTGAAAATAGCCACGGATTACTATCGCAATCTATATAGCAACAACGAATCACGAGATGTAGATGATCAACTCATAACAAGTAATACAAATATTTACGAAGAAATTCCTAATATTCTTAAAAACGAAGTAGACAAAGCAACCAAAACACAAAAGCAAGGTAAAGCTCCAGGAGAAGATGGTATATCCAACGAATTTCTTAAGGGAACATCAGATATAATACTAGACACTATCACAGAACTATTTAATGATATACTAAAGACTGAATATATACCACATCAGTGGACAATGTCAACTATAATACTTCTCCACAAAAAAGGTAGTAAAGATAACTTAGCCAATTACAGGCCCATTAGTCTAATGTCGAATATTTACAAAGTATTCTTTAAACTAATGCTAAGCCGTATAATAAAAACGCTAGATGAAAATCAACCCCTTTTTTCTTTACTTACAAAACTTACTTTACTTTTCAACAATTGACCACACACACACAATAAAACAAGTTATTCAGAAGTGTAATGAGTATGGCATAACCTATTATTTGGCATTTATTGATTACAATAAAGCTTTTGATTCCTTAAAACACTTACAAATATGGAAAGCACTTGCATTACAAGGAGTAGAAGGTAAATACATAAGAATAAGAATATAATAAGAATAAGCAAAAATAAGAACTGAAAGAGTAGGTATGCACTTCCCTATAAAAAGATGAGCTGAACAAGGAGACCCGATTTCTCCCAAACTTTTCTCGTCAGTGCTTGAGTACATATTTAGACGTCTCGATTGGAGCAAATATGGACTGAATATCAACGGTAAACCACTTCACTATCTTAGATTTGCAGACGATCTAATGTTAGTCTCTAATGATCCACGCAGCCTGCAAGAGATGCTTGAACAGCTTGTTTACGAGAATGAGAGAGTAGGTCAATGGATGCCTCAAAAACGAAAATAATGACAAACCACGATAAAATTTCTGTCATAATCCATGACATCCATATTGAATATGTCGAAGAATATACGCACCTTGGCCAAATTATATCACCACAAGACCTTTACAATGGGAAAAATTTTAAATGGGATAGAATACTGTATTAAAAAATTAAGATGGATGAGATGGCCAGGACATATGTTTAGGTGAAAAAAAGATAAATGGTCGAAAGAGGTAACGGAATGATGTCTGAGATATAATAAAAGGAAGAAAGGGAGACAACGTCTAAGATGGCAAGACGATATCCGACTAAACTAACAGCCGGGGTAACTTGGCGTAGAACCGCTCAGGACAGGAGAACATGGCAAGCTCTAGGGAAGGCCTTTGCGGGAACGCAAGACAATCTATAACCGGTGTCAAATAATAAGATAATAAACAATAAAATTAAGTATAAAATAGATATTAGGTTAAGTATTTAAAGTAATTTTAAGTGAAAAGATTGTGAGATTGTTAATAAAGGCTATCATAATAACAACATAATTATTTTCTTTCCTTTGTTAAACATATATGTAATATTTGAATTTTTAACTTTTGCATGAAATAAAAGGTTTTTTATTTATTTTATTTATTATATGATAGCAAAATTTATTTCACTGACTTTAATTGTAGCCCTCTGACTCATCAACATATTACCTCTACTCTATGTAAAGTAAAATTGTTGCAAAGGTAAATAAATAAAGAACTTTAAAGTAAATAAGAAAAAAATCATATGTTTTAATTTAGTTACGTACTAATAATATCTTACATTTTATTATTTGGTAGGTATTAGTAGCTGTGAAAATGGTCTGTATCTATTTTTCCTAGTTGAAAAATAACCTTCTTTTTTGTAAATATAATAGTTATGTCATTTTTCTTTCGTTACACATTTTAATGCCAGAAGTATTGAGCCTCATAATCTTTTCTTATGATTGACATGTCTTTTAATCTGAAATCTATTAAGATTTTGTAACTCGAGCTAAGAAGTGTAATATTTGTAATATTTTTTTTTATTTATGTTTTAATATAAAAATTACTTCGAAACAAAAATTGTATATACAATTTTTATCTTCACGTTGTCCCAGCGGATAAAAAAAAAATAATGTCCCAGCGGATAAAATAAATAATTGACCAAAAAACATTTTATATTTTTTATCACTACATTAATATAGTAATGTAGATCATAAACTAAAGTGATAATTTAAACATTGAAATGAGTTCTAGAGTGTGAGCTTTAAACATATAAGTATTGTATACCTCAAAAAGTTCTATAAGAAAGTCCGCGATAGTATATGTTTATCTCTTAGAGATAACCCACAATAGCCAATTTTTATCCCTTACTTTTTACTAGAAAGAGTGGCTTATTTATGAAGCGATTTTAAGCAATACAGTATTAATCCTTATCTAATTAAATACCTTAAATACATTTTACATCTAATATGGAACAATATAGCCCTTTACAGCATGTAATTTAAAGGAATATTTTCAAAGATATTAAAGATTTAAAATATCGCGTTACGGGGTTACGGTCGCACTCTGGTATGGAACCGTGCAAACCATTTCAAAAATGGCTTTTATGAACGATCATTATTAAAAAAAATTGTTAATGTATATACCTAACTGAATGTCTAATACATTTTATTTAACATTGAAATTAGATTTATTTATTTTTTAATAAAACCAGAGCTGCAAGTTGATGGTCACAATAACATCGTTTGTGTGGCTCTGAATTCCTCAAATTTACATGGTCATATTTTGATTATGTTCAATGAAAATCTATAAGTGTGATATATAGTTAGAATGGTTATTAAGTACTCTATTTAAAAAGTATTTAAATGTGCGTTTAAGTAAAAACTAGAGTGGTATAAATAAAATACAGTATCTAATATTGTATCCTTATTAATAACTTTAAATAGATTTTTGACGTCGTAGTTTTAATTGAATCACTTGAAATAAGTCATATAAAAAGGGAAAGGGGAATTGTTTTACAACAAATTTAAGTTGTGCGAAGCCGAGGGCAAAAGCTAGTATTTATTTAAATTCTACTAATCTATCTTATACGTATTAGACTGAACTCGTCGAACAAGTTGAACTGTTATTTTCTCTATATATACTAATCAATATTACAATTTATTATTAATTTTTAGGTCAAACCATAAATAAGATCTTTTAAAACTTATAATGTAACAATTAACTTTTAATAAACAATAACAAGCAAAAATTAAATTATGCACGCTGTTATATCATACAAAACCAAACACAATGGAGTGTAGCGTTACGCTAATTATTAAAAACATATAAAATGGTTGGAGTTGAAGAGTTTTAATCATTGTAGCAGAGATTTTGATTCAAAAAAATAATTTATCTCAAAATGCAGTTTGTTAGTGTGGTACTTCTATTAGTACTAGCTGTTTTTACAATGGCCCGTAAACCTCACTACGACCTCAATCGCGCAGATGCATTGTTTGAAAAGTTTGTTGAAGATTATAACAGACATTATAAGGACAATTTAGATAGAGAATCGCATTATAATGCATTTGTTGTTGCTTTGGTAAGAATCAACCAAGCTAACAAAATGTCATCTTCGGCTACGTACGATATAAACGAATTCGCCGACTATACTCCCGAAGAGATTGAAAACATGCATGGATTCCGTAAGTAGCATGAATTAAGTTCTACGTTATTATATAAGGTAACTCTATAATTCAAGATCGTTTCAATATTCACTATATATATTTATTTAAGCTGACCTATTATGTTTCAACTAAAAATAGTATTTATAATGAAAATATTTTATAAAAACCTTTTTTCTTTGTAACAATAATCATAACACGATATAATTTTTTTCAGGGCCTTGAATATGACCGATTAAACGTGAAGTGATAAAATTATATTTAAATGAATTATAATTATAAGTGCAAACTTTTTTTTTCATTATTAATTTAGTTTCACAGATTATAAATATTTTCGGTCTTTTTAAAAGGAAAAAAAATACTCGAGGAAACAAGTTAATATAATATATAATACTTGATTCTACATGTCCTCGTTTATATAAAACATATGACACAGTCCATCTACAACACATTTATAAAGCATGGTAGTGTTTTGTTAACTAAATTTATACAAATTAGCAAAAAGGACTCGTAGTATATACAATAGTTTAAGTTTCTTTAACTTGTTAACAAGAACTATTATAATTATAAACTTATTCAAAAATTACTAATATACTACTAGATTACTATACAGTGGACCCCCGATAATCCGGCCCCTGTCTGATCCGGCGCCCCTTGTAATCCGACATGACTTTGAATATGTATTACATCTGCATTTGACAATCTTCGCTAAGGTAGATCACGATCATTGATTATTTTGGTACATATGTATGTGCATTTATGTTTGATTTTATAATAAAACGTAAGCTCTCTATTGTTTTATTATTTACTAAATTCGACACACATAAATTAAGTATGATTTGTACTTTAAAGTACATAATTACATAAAACATATATAATCTTATCATTGGATATGTAATTTGTCGGATTACAAGGTACACTTTTGTAAAAAAATCCGGACTATAGGGGGTCTTAGGCAGTGCTCTGTAATCCGACAAATTCGATAGTCCGACACTGCCTTGCATAATGTTTGTAGGATTACCGGTGGTTCACTGTATTACCAGATAAAAAAATATATTGTTTTTTCTTACTCAACAACATACATGCCAATTTTCAAAGTAACATACAAGTTTTTCAAAAGTCGAAACTATTGTGTAAGGGTCTATGAATCGCAAAAAAAAAGTTTTTTGTTTTTTTTTAATAAAATTAAGTAAAGTTATTTTATTTTTTAATTTGTTAGGATTCATATCTTAACTACTAACCTGATCATAGGTAAACTTCGTACATACATTGCCATTGCTACAGAAAAGGGTATGGAAAATATTTCATCTTGAAAAAAAGTTTAAAATTTCAGAGAAATAATAAAAACTTTTAGACAGTCGTCCCATTTCAAAAGGGTTTTTTCCCTATACGGCATTGACGAAGTCCGTAAAAAATAAAATTACAATAATGCGAAAGTATCTCTTTTTATAGGTTTTACCTTCTATCACACTTAAACAGTTGGATGAGTTCGAACGATACTTACCCAAGCCACAAAGACGTTTATAAACTTTAACAAACTTATTTCAAATCCTTTGAGTTTGGTAGTAGCATAATTAATTCAACCTTTGATTACAAGATCAAAAAAATATTTGAATTGCTAGAGACACTATCAGTACTAAAGTAATGAAGTTGATGGCAGATAATTTGGTAACACTTGCAAATTTATTTTTTTTATTTATTATTTAATTTCTTTACATCAATTACAGGAGACGTTACAATTAACTACATAAAATTTTGTGAGAAGTCAGGAGGGATGGTTTGAACGCAGTTACTTACCCTGGATATCTCACTAGGATACCCTGTGCAGAGATATCCAGTGAACTCTTCGACCGTACTACTACACCTACGATGCAACTTTTATTTATAAAATTGCCTAATCTCATATTATTACATATGGTGACAACATACTTGTAAATAACCTTAAATAATAATAATACGTAATATTAATAATAATAAATAATTATAATAGTATAATAAAATAATAATATAATATAAAAAAAGTATATATAATATTAATAATCATAATTATAATACTAATATAATAGATTAATATATTTATATAAACTCAATATAATTTCGGATATACAGGGTTATTTGTAATTAGTTGAGCACCTTTTGCAGGCAGCCCCTCTACATCAATCCTAACAACATTTGTTCTACGACTTTTTAAAATTAATAGTTTTAAAAAATTAGTTTTTCCCATACAAAATTTATTTACTGCCTCTAAACGTGCATTAAACTTGAGCAAAGAGAGGCCACGCAACTTGTCAAAATATGTGCCAAGGCCACGTGCATCGGGGCGCGGGGTGGCTGGGTGACGCAGCGGCGGCTATGCACGTTAGAACTTGATCATTTTCTAAGGTGTTATAAAATATAGCCTCGTTTTCCACTTTTATTTATTAAAATATTTTCTACAATAGTCGAAACACATATTGTCTTACTGTTTAAGAAACTAATGAAAAAACAAAATCTCCAATAGAAGTTGTCCACAAGTTGAATGTCTCAATATTTTTATTTGGTTTATGAAATAAGGGCACTGTAACGAAACCAAATAAATATTATTTTTACAAAACAATAACTTCTCTTTAAGTTACTTTATACATATCATATCATCTCGTTTGTTAATATTTATATCATGACAATAAAACAATAAGTTACTTACGAATTTCTTTAAGATGGCGCGTAACAGAAAAACGTCATAATTTTCATTAATATTATTTAATTAAAACGTAAGAAGTGAATCGACTGTTCTGACGTATAATATTCTCATAGAAGAAACACATAAGTACCATAACAAAAGACAAATGTACATAATCCACTTTAAAAATAATAACTTTAGGCTTCTTAACATGTTGGATCGTCACTATATCACAAATAAAATTATTCTTCATCATGGTTTCTGCTGTTTCGAGTTGTTGTTCGTTCTAGGTATAGCAAAATAGACCTTGTAAAGATCAGGACCCCAATGCTCCATTTCTCAGCCAAAACTCGTATTTCTTTTCATTCTTACTTCTTCTATTTCAGACAATCAATGTATTTTAAAAATATTATAAATTACATTTCATAATTTCTTCTTCATGTTATAATCTTGAATTTATTTATTAGTTTTAATAGCAAGTCCATAAAATCGTATTGTCCAGTATGTAATTACAATTCATTATTTAATTATAAAACTCTAATCCGATAATTTTATTTTTGGTTAATGTAAATTGTGTTTTGTAATCCACATACTTGTCATTTTGATTATTTAGTATTTCCATAGCAACATGGTGTAAAAGAGATGAAGCTATACGAAAAAAGCTGGCGCGCGCATTTAACAGTTTCTGACTTTCGCTAGCCTGCCGCGACCTATACTTTAGACTGCTTACAAAATACAGAGTAATAAATAATCGAGGGAGCAAAAATTTTTTTTGTTCGTTTATTCTGAGTTATTTATCAAGATTATTTAAAAGTCGTAGAACAAATGTTGTTGGGATTGATGTAGAGAGGCTGCCTGCAATTGGTGCTCAACTAATTAAAAATAACCCTGTATACGGGGATATAAATCAAATATTACCTATAAAAATGACAAAATATTTTCTGTGCTATCATAATCTAAAGTTTTTAACCATTTCATTAAGACTTTCTTAATATTTTTTGGATGCATATCTTGAAAGTTTAATATTTTATTCACTTTATTTGCTAAAAATGGTCCAAGAAAAGGAAAGAACTTTTGAGCATATCTTGTTTTAGTTTTTGGAACAGTATAGATTATCCTGTTACGTTTGGAATAACTACTATTTATTTTTGTTTTAAATTGCCTTAGAAGAAGCTTTAACATAAATATTTGTCTAACAGATACATACTACATAATACATTACTACAATTATAGAGATCACGAGTTGAGTATCTAAGTGGCTTGAATTTTATTATTCTAAGTAACATACGCTGGGCCCTTTCAGCAATGAGTAAAACCTTTTTAGTAGCACCATCCCAAGCCAAAATACAATATCGTATTAGAGATTCACACAAAGCGCAGTATATATTATTTATAAACCTTTGGCTACCTAAATGTCTCAAAGTTTTAAAAATTCGCGCCATTGACCGTATACGATAGGCCAGGTTAGTGACGTGAGATTCCCATTTTAAGTATCTATCTACCGTTACTCTTTCTAATGAAATACAATTACTAAAAGTTCTAGATGTTTCGCAGTAATCTCTAAAACAAGAGTGATCTTTAATTGAAAATGAAGATTTGGGTTGCGATGTGATATTAGTACTGAACGTTAAAAATTTTGTTTTTTTTAATTTATAGAAAGCAAATTTCTATCTAGCCATTGTCGAACCTTGGTAGTACCACTTTCAGAAATACTTTTAGTTTCCTCCCAATCACGCCCTGCGAAGAGTAAAACCGTGTCATCTGCATATGTTATAATTTTACAACCAGGCAGTTGTAATGAACAGAGATCGTTTATATAAATGATAAAAAGGGAAGGACCCAAAATACTTTCTTGTGGCACGCCATAATAAATGTCTATTTCTGAACTTAATGTATTTCCTATCTTAACGCATTGTCGCCTATCAGATAAATAACTTTTAAACAAATCATAAGAAACTCCCCTAAAACCTAGTTTATATAATTTGGTTAAAAGAATACGAGGAGAAACTGTATCAAAAGCTTTTGAAAGATCAAGAAATACACCCAAACACTTATTATTTACATGAACAGAATTTACGACAATTCTAATCAGGTCATTTAAAACATCTTCAGTGGATGTATCTGATCTAAAACTGAATTGTTGGTTAGATAATATTTTTGGAGATGACAAATAATTTTTAAGACAAACATTTATAATTTTTTCGTCAATCTTTAGAAAAGATTCTGCGGCTCAATACTTCTGGCATTAAAATGTGTAACGAAAGAAAAATTACATAACTGTTATATTTACTAGGTTTCGTTACTAAAAAGAAGGCTATTTTTCAACTAGAAAATATAAATACATACCAATTTTACAGCTACTTATACCTACCAAATAATAAAATGTAAGATATTATTAACACGTAACTAAATTAAAACATTTAATTTCTTCTTATTTACTTTAAAGTTGTTTATTTATTCACCCTTGCAACAATTTTAGTTTACATAGAGTAGAGGTTATATGTTGATGAGTCAGAAGGCTACAGTTAAAGTCATGGAAATAAATTCTACTTTTATATACTTTTTTTTTTATCTTAACGTCAGGAATCCTCATGGATGATGGAGGGGATGATGGAGGTGAGACTCCTACTCACTAAATCTGACGGTTGCCGCCGCCGACATAATAGGACACTGAGGGATCGCTTTCACATTCACCGCGATGCCCCGACGTGATTTACGGAGAGGGCACCCTGCAACGAGAAGCACCCATGCTTTTTTCGCAGGCTTGATAGATTGTGGGATCCCTTTCCCTGCACACAAGCCTGCTACGTCTAAAGGGGCCGAGACCCCCTTCTGGCCGGACTCGGTCTCAGGAAATCAATTATTAAATAAGTCATATAAAATGTGAAAGGGGAATTGTTTTACAACAAATTTAAGGTGTGTGAAACCGGGGGCAAAAGCTAGTATTTTTTTTTATTCTACATATCTATCTTATACGTATCAGACCGGACTCGTCAAACAAGTTGAACTGATTTACATAAATATTACGATTTATTATTAAATTTTAGTTCACACCATAAATAAGATCTTTTAAAACTTATAATGTAACCATTAACTTTTAATAAACAATAACAAGCAATAATGAAATTATGCACGCTGTTATATTATACAAAACCAAACACAATGGAGTGTAACGTTACGCTAATTATTAAAAACATATAAAATGCTTAGAGTTGAAGAATTTTAATCATTGTAGCAGAGATTTTGATTCAAAAATATCATTTATTTCAAAATGCAGATTCTTAGTGTGGTACTTCTATTAGTACTAGCTGTTTTTACAATGGCCCGTAAACCTCACTACGACCTCAATCGCGCAGATGCATTGTTTGAAAAGTTTGTTGAAGATTATAACAGACATTATAAGGACAATTTAGATAGAGAATCGCATTATAATGCATTTGTTGTTGCTTTGGTAAGAATCAACCAAGCTAACAAAATGTCATCTTCGGCTACGTACGATATAAACGAATTCGCCGACTATACTCCCGAAGAGATTGAAAAAATGCATGGATTACGTAAGTAGCATATATTAAGTTCTACGTTATTATATAAGGTAACTTTATAATTCAAGATCGTTTCAATATTCACTATATATATTTATTTAAGCTGACCTATTATGTTTCAACTAAAAATAGTATTTATAATGAAAATATTTTATAAAAACCCTTTTTTCTTTGTAACAATAATCATAACACGATATATTTTTTTTCAGGGCCTTGAATATGACCGATTAAAAGTGAAGTGATAAAATTATATTTAAATGAATTATAATTATAAGTACAAACTTTTTTTTTCATTATTAATTTAGTTTCACAGATTATAAATATTTTCGGTCTTTTTAAAAGGAAAAAAAATACTCGAGGAAAAAAGTTAATATAATATTTTTAGGATCAAAAGAGAAAAATAATAAAAAAAAATAACAAATTATATCTACCCTACGTAATCACAATTATCCCATTCCGAAAGCCATACACGCGCATCACCCTTAAGGCAGGAAGCTACTCTCGATAAGCACTCACAATCAGACCAACTGTTAGCAATACGAGCGCGGTCTACTTCATCGCACCAAGTTTCTATATTGTTGACGGTTGGATCAAAGTTAGATACGAAATAATTGTTTGACCTAACTGGTTGTAAATTTTTTATAGCCTCTATTAATTCCGACGAACCGACCTCTCGACTACGAACGGTGTCACCGTGACTTGATAAGCCCTCCAATAAACGTGTTTCATTATTATTAACGTTAATCGCGTTAGAACTACTTGAATCAGAATAATTAACTAAATTACTGCGCGTATTATTAGATAAATCTCGGGATAACACTTCTTTATTGTCGGTTTCACCTAGCTTGTGTAAAATTGCATCGAGCGTTAATTGCAATCGATCGTTATTAACGGAATGAGAATATGAGGATGAACGTGAATTTCGATTTCGGCGTTCGCGAGAACGTGAACGAGTTTGACGGCGGCGTCGCGAGCGTCGGCTGCACCGATCCGAGCTATCACTTCTATTACGGTAACGTGGCCTATTACTATTATCGAGCCGTAAATTACCGCGAGAAAGACGCGCTGATTCATTGCTGCCGCGAGGCATTATCTACTCTAATCGAATAATCACAATCACTAATAATCACTGCACACAAATAATTAGTCAGAATTGAAATGAAGATGGCGTGAATTAAGTCCCTTATCCCACTTCTAATTTTAGGATCAAAAGAGAAATAATAATTAAAAAAATAACAAATTTTATCTACCCTACGTAATCACAATTATTTAGTTTTAGTTTTAACCAAGAATAATACTTCAATTAACAATATCACTTTTATATTTACTACAAATCACATATAAATTAATAATAAGAACAAAGTACTGAATGTTTAATGAATCACTGCACTTTCTACTGGCCGCAACGAATGCCGAAATAATAATGAGCCAATGACAGCAGCGCCGCTCTTTTTATACACTTATTTTATTGAATGTCTTATTATATATAATACTTGATTCTACAGGTCCCTCGTTTATAGAAAACACATGACACAGTCCATCTACAACACATTTATAAAGCATGGTAGTGTTTTGTTAACTAAATTTATACAAATTAGCATAAAAGGACTCGTAGTATATGCAATAGTTTAAGTTTCTTTAACTTGTTAACAAGAAATATTATAATTATAAACTTATTCAAAAATTACTAATATACTACTAGATTACTATATTACTAGATAAAAAAATATATTGTTTTTTCTTTCTCAACAACATACATGCCAATTCTCGAACTAACATAAAAGTATTTTAAAAGTCGAAACTATTGTGTAAGGGTCTGTAAATCGCAAAAAAAAAGTTTTTTTTGTTTTTGTTAAATAAAATTAAGTAAAGTTATTTTATTGAGTGATTTACGGAGAGGGCACCCTGCAACGAGAAGCACCCATGCCTTTTTCGCAGGCTTGATAGATTGTGGAGGGATCCCTTTCCCTGCTCACAAGCCTGCTACATCTAAAGGGGCCGAGACCCCCTTCTGGTCGGACTCGGTCTCAGGAAACCAGGTGGGTTACCCGACTCGACCATCATGGACCTCGTCCAGCCCCGCTGCGGTAGTCTCCCCGAGAGGAGATCACCTGTCAGGCTCCCTAGAAGATCAGACTCTTGATACGGTCTAGCGGGTTCAGCGGCTCTGGTCAAACTGCGAACCATGCGCTGGGGAGCACTAAAGCCCGCTCAAAGCAGAGGACCCAATATCGAACCCGACAAGTCAAAAACCCACCACGCCCAGACCAACCGTCGCCAAGCCCAACTGTTTCATCGTTTTCGGCAACGATCAGCCCAGGCAACATCCCGGACTGTCTCCCCACCAAGCAATGTACTATCAATGTTCGGTAGAAAGAAGTCCACCCCTAAACAATGCAGACCGCCTCTCCCTCAGCAAGAAAGAGACACACACCCCCCATACAGCCACAGGACCACACTACAATCCACTCTGCTATCAGAGAAGTACCAGGAGCGATCCCGCAGCCGATCCCGGCGAAGGGGTCCTCCACCCTCTCACTCTCGACGCCCAACCCAACTTTCCACCGACGAAGGCCGATGGAAAGAGCCTCGGGCCGTTACCGGACGCTTCACTCTGCAAGCGACCTCAGAGTTAGGGCCTCGCTTGCGACGCGCACATATCTCCTGATCTGAATTATCCGTCAGATCACAGCCGTAAGTTAATTGTTAACCAATAGGCCTGCCAATATCATACATGGAGGCACCGACCGTCGGGGTCGGCTCATCCGCGTCCAAGTCGATAATTTCCAATTAATTAGGTAAGTCGAAGTCAATTACGGATGCCGGGTTGTCGTCGTGTCACGATGCCGTTTCACGCTTCACATTCCTTTTAAATGCACAGGTCTATGTGGGTGCGACCTGCGCAGGTACTCCTACTCCTAAACAGTTTTAAATATATTCTCAGTATTTATAATGTTTATTTAACACGAGCAAATAATTTGCTTATTTAGGGGTTAGATCAATGTGTAACTTGTCCTGTATTATTATTATTATCATGTCTTTTAAATCTATCTTATTATTTACATTTATATATATATAACATAAAAAAACAACATTATAAATATAAATATAAAAAATGAAATTCCGCCGACGTGGGCCTTACGACCAGTCCGTCGGTGTTTAGGGCGACAGCGAGAAAAACTTCCTCACAATGCGCTTCCTCATAATGCGTGCCGTACTCAAAACTGCTGCCTTATGTATAATTACAGTATAGTATCCCTTGATCCAGTGGTTTAGTCAGAGCCTCTTGAGATGATGATCGAGACTCTTCGCTATAAGACCAGTTACGGAAACTACCATCAGGACTTTAGGTCCGGGGCATCTATTTCAGTCTGAATTCACCTTAATATGCCGAAAGTATACACCAGCAGGAGCATTACCCAACTGTTGAATGCAGGCACTTTGTTACCTCCTGACAAAATACTTTTAAGGACTTTTGTCAAGTGGTTAAAGAAGTGGTCCTTCACTAGCTGTTTAATTTCCCCACTTAGTATGCCTAAGCATTCGACATACCAAGGTATTTGTAGGACTTGATTTCGGAGAGGGATCTGAGAGACATTGTCTCCGAGAGTTGTAAATATTCGCTATTTACAACTCGGCCACTCTGGACATGTGCAACCGCGCATTTATCTATACCATATTCAATCCTAAAGTCATTACTAAACGTTTGCGTAACGTTTAGTAACTCAACGAACCTTTTTATTGATGGCCATGACAATAAGGACGAACTCCTTAGTACCACGAGACCAAATCTTACATCCATTTTGAGCGGGATCTAAAATGCAATTTGCATACAAATGTGTGTTTAATTTTAAAGTCAAAATAGATGTAAGAAGTTTATAAATTGTTGGTAAGCAAGTGATAGGTCCAAAGTTTTTTGGATCTGTGATACTGCCAGACTTGTGGAGCAGAAAGGTGATTCTTGTTGTCATAAAAGATGGTAGCGATCTGGACACAATGGTTTCCTGGAATTGCCTAGCCAAACGTTCGTGTGAAGACCGTAGCCATGTGAGTATGTAATCCGTCCGGCCCAGGACTTTTCCAGTTATGGGTCGAACGAATCGCATCCCTGACCTTATCTGGGCTTATAAATATAGTCTCCATTGGGTGCAGGTGACACGCGCGCTGAACAACACGCATCCTGCCACCATCGATTAATGGGCACCGACCAAATATTTTTCCAAAATGTTAACATTTCTTCCATATTTGGTAACTGCCCATCAATTACACCAGTAGCAGATTCCTCCCAGCTTCTATAAACCTTTCTTTGGTCACTTTGGAATATGCGATTGTGTTTATACCTATTTACATGTTTTTTATAACGGCGGATACGATCTGTCCACCCACAAACTTTCTGCTACAGGTAGTCTATACGTTCTGTTACATAGGCCATGTAAACCGGGGATAGTTAACTATAGGGGAAGGTAGACAAATTACCAAAAACTCATCAAAAGTACGAGTGTAACCTGCCATAGCTATCACAATAATATCTTACACTCCTCATCCTGCTTAGTTGTCCGATGTACCGCATCGTCTTCACACTTCTATTGAAGCGCTAGATTTCTTTAAATCTAAAGGGTTGACAGTTTTATCGTTTCCCACACACTGAAGCCACAAGCTTTAACCTCTTCACATATATTTTACTCCCCTTTTAAAAAGTGTTTCAACAAAGCATGGCACAACTAGCTGGCCAATCACGGTAAAACCATTACAATATACGATATATCTTAGTCTCTTACCACATTGTTACCATTGGCTGATGCAATTATCTGCCCCACAACAGGAGATTAACGAAGAGTTTGTGTGTGTGTGTGTGTGTGTGTGTGTGTGTGTGTGTATGTATGTGTGTAAAAAATGCATTAAAGTATTTTTTGGTAAGGTAAGGTAAGGTATGTAAGCTTTATACCGTTGAAATTTTTTTGTTTGTTTAAAGTAAAATTCTGGTATTGAAGTCATTGTCTGCTGTCAAAGCAATAATACAGACTTTAACGGCAAGAGCCTTTTAATTTACTTCTAAATGAAGATGCGTTCGCTTAAGTTCGAAATTGGGAGTAGCAATTATAATCAGCTACGTGATTGAGAACGTTCGGACGTTGGAACGTTTAAAATAACATTATAAATATTTAGGTAAAAAATTAGAACGCGTCATTTTATGCGTTCCAATTTTTTTATCCAATATCTGTTTTATTCTATTTACAATACAATATTATTTGGCATTTCGAGAAAATACTTTTAAGCAATAACTATGTATTAAAGAAAAATAAATTATATTATTTTGTTTTACTTTAACACGCAGTTTAGTATAATTCCATGTAGAACACAGTATAATATTTTTTTTTAACAGTATATTAGAATAAAATAAAATAATTATTTATTTCTAAGGTTTCTTCTTCAATTAAAAATGTTGTTGAACACAAACTTCTTCTAGTGTTAAAAATGATAATCTTCATGGACATTTAATATTTTTTTAAAGAAAGTGATTTCTTTATGTTATGTACTAATTATCTGCCAACTACTTACGTTTTAATGTTTTACGACGCATTTAGCAACGCACCTTAACGTTTTACTTTTTATAAACTGAATCATTTTTAGGTGGTCCATATAAGAAATATATAATATCATAAAGGTCGTATAATATCACAAAACCTACCTACAATAGTTCTGTCTGCGATGATAGATCGGTCCCAATAGGCTTAGCATGACCATTTTCCAAAACTGGCTCCGGGTTATAATCTTGGCTACTTGGTTGTGCCTGTGCAAATACTCTCCATTGGCAAGACGACAACAACCGGAAATAACATGTCTGATGGATTCTCCTGGTTGGTGGCACGCACGACATATGTCAACAGTGCCATCCTTTATTATGTATTTCCGATAGTTGTTCGTCTTGACAACTTCGTCAGCAATTGCACAAGCAAAACCTTCGGTTTCACCAAAGAGATCACCAAATCGTAGCCAAGCCACGGACGCCAGAAGGTCTACATCAGGCCCATAGAGTGCCTGGTGGAAACGTCCATGAAGCTCCTTACTCTTCCATATATTTATACGGTCGTCAGTGCTAAGTACTACCGGTTTATGCCAGTTATCTTTGGCTAAGGAGAGCGGTGTGAGGCCATTATCTACTGCAACAATGTCCCGATGCATTCCACACTCAGCATGAAGGAAATATTCTCTAAGATTGCATACCTCACGGTTGTGTAAGTTTTTGGCATTAAGGCCCGTACTTCCACGACCCCCATACTTCCGTGGAATATACAATATCATCACTGATGAGCGCGGATAATGCATGCGATACATTGTCAATAGTTTTCGGGTCCTTTCGGTCCAGGGCATATAATTCAGTCTCAATCCACCTTAATATTCCGAAAGTATACATCGGCAGGGGCATTACCCAACTGTTGAATGCACGCACTTTGTTACCTCCTGACAAAAGACTTTTTAGGACTTTTGTCAAGCGGTTAAAGAAGTGGTCCTTCACTAGCTTTTTAATGTTCCCTGTTTAATGTCCCAGCTTTTAGTATGCCTAAGCATTCCGACATACCAAGGTATTTGTAGGACTCGGTTTCGGAGAGGGATCTGAGGGACATTGTTGCTGAGATTTGTAAGTATTCGCTATTTACAACTCGGCCTCTCTGCACATGTGCAACCCTCATTTATCTACACCAAACTCCATCCTAATTACTAAATGCTAGCGTATTATTATTATTATTCTTATGTCCTTTGCTGTAGCCGTCGCAATATATGTACAAAATTTCCCTATGATCAGGTGAGTAGCTAAGATATGAATCCTAACAAATTCAAAAACAAAATAACCTTACTTAATTTTATTTAACCAAAGATAAAAGTACATATTCATAGACCTTTCCATAGAAGTTTTAAGGATTATTAGTCACCGAAATATTTTTTATTCTGTGCAGATTTAAATATTTGTTATAACAATAATGTAATTTATAAATGGGTTTATAATAAAAGTAGTTCTTGTGAACAAGTTTAAGAAATTTAAACCGTGACATAATATACTATGGAGTCCTTGTATGCTAAAAGAAAATGTTTGCACTTGTAATTATATATTTTTTTTAATATAATTTCATCACTTCACATTTAATCGGTCATCAATATTCAAGGCCCTGAAAAAATATATCATTACAAAAAGAGGTCTTTTAAAATATATTCATAATAAATACTATTTTTATTTAAAACTGAACAAGTCAGCTTAAGTAAATATATATAGTGAATAGTAAAACGATTTCGGGTTAAAGCATTTTCATCTTACATAATAACGTAGTACCTAATTCGTACTTAATTTATACTTACGGAATCCATCCATTTTTTCAATCTCTTCGGGAGTATAGTCGGCGAATTCGTTTATATCGTACGTAGCCGAAGATGACTCTCTGTTAGCTTGGTTGATTCTTACCAAAGCTACAACAAATGCATTATAATGCGAATCTCTATCTAAATGGTTCTTATAATGTCTGTTATAATCTCCAACAAACTTTTTAAACAATGCTTCTGCTTTGTAAACGTCGTAGTGAGGTTTACGGGCCATTGTAAAAACAGCTAGTACTAATAGAAGTACCACACTAACAAACTGCATTTTGAGATAAATTATATTTTTGAATCAAAATCTCTGCTATAATGATTAAAACTCTTCAACTCCAACCATTTTATATGTTTTTAATAATTAGCGTAACGCTACCCTCCATTGTGTTTGGTTTTGTATGATATAACAGCGTGCATAATTTAATTATTGCTTGTTATTGTTTATTAAAAGTTAATGGTTACATTATAAGTTTTAAAAGATCTTATTTATGGTTTGACCTAAAAATTAATAATAAATTGTAATATTTATGATTAGTATATATAGAGAAAATAACAGTTCAACTTGTTTGACGAGTCTGGTCTAATACATATAAGATAGGTAAGTAAATAGGATTGTTTTCACTAAATTTATATAAATTAGCAAGCAAGGTTTCATAGTACATGTATAAGAAAAACCAAAATCAGCAAAAACAAATATCTATAGCGTATTTACAAAAACTACAACACATTAATAGATCTTGTTAATGTATTTATAATTATTGTTATACTATGGCAATAAGTAGTGAATATGTGCAAAAATATTTCTGTAACTAATAATTTATAGCTTGGTGTGTAACCCCGCGATTTTAGGTTTTTTTAAATCTACGTTCATCATCAAAGCAAGATTAAAAGTATTGGGTAAGAATATGTTCAGCAGTAGCAGGAAAACGATTATAATAATGATGATGACGAAATTGTTATTAGCTATTTTTTTAAACCTTATTTCAATGTGTCATATCATCACTTTCTTTTATGATCTACATCGATCAATGTACTGACTAAAGATATAAAATGTATTTTGGTCAATTAAGCTTCAGTCGTCTTATTATGAGCTGCAACAATGTGAATATAAATATTGTATACACAATTTTTATTCTGCAAGATATGGAGGATACTCTGCAAGATAATGGAGTGTGTATTGAACTCGCGGCTTCTAGCATACGTAGAAAGTAACGATCTCTTCGTGACCAACAGTACGGGTTTCACCGAAATAGGTCCGCTGGGGATCTTCTAGCGTACAGTACACATATTTTAGGGGAGGCCATCGAGAGGAACGGAAAAGCGGTCGCCGTCTTTCTGGACGTCTCGAAAAATTTGAGAGGGTCTGGCATGCAAGCGTTTTAAGTAAGCTTTCAGCGTTCGGTATATCTCCTTGTCTGATTGGCAGGGTAACGGACTTTCTGTGCCCGAGATCCCTCCGAAGTATCGACGGGGATTTCTCGGAAACCTTGGTAATAAATTCCCGAGTGCCTCAGGAATCCATTCTTTCTGCAACTGTCTTTCTGCTGCACATTAACGATCTGCTGGAGCCCAGTATCTATACCCATAGTCGTCTGCATACCCATTCAGACGACAGTACAGTTGTTGAAAAATATCTGCCGATTACTCGGGCTAGTAAAGATCAAGTGTAGTTTGAATGAGAAGCCATGGTGGAACGTTCGAATGACAAACTTCAGACAGTCTCCACATGCTTCGAATAAACATCGTATAAATAAAAACCAGAACGAAAATCAAAATATTTGACAAAGACATATCATAGATATAAAGATTTATTTATTTATTTATCATAGATTTAAAGAGAAAATATTTACACAAATTACATTACTGGTACTTTTTAACTTTTTAAACGAATTTCTCAGTTGAATTTGATATTAATTTTGTCATAAGCATCACCCTTCATGTATCGTAAGCAGCTGTCGTTTAGTTTAAATGTAATAGAAATGACTGTGAGCTATGTATCCGGATCTTTTTAAACGTATTTGTGTTAGTGATCGCGAGTATTTCTAATATTTGATTATTATAATGTAATTTTAATAGTAATATATTAGAAATAATGGAATTACAGTCAAATTATATTTGAGCGTTCCTTGATATTCTCATCATTAAGAATCCTGACAACATATTAGTGCACACTGTTTATAGGAAATCCAAACATATACACAGGTACCTCAATGGTAAATCACACCACCACCCTAGCCAGTTAGTTACCCACCCACCCACAGTTAGCACAACACACATGAGACGCTGAAGAACGACCGGCAAGTCAAGCGGCTGCTTGTCTTATCTTGTCTTGCATGTGGCTACATCAAGCCACCCATAGTTAAGCGTTGACTGGTCCTACTTCCATAATATGTAAAAGGTTCTACTGACAGAATTAGAAACATTTTAAAAGGGGTTTCTATAAGAACTATCTACCAACCTCAGAGGAAGGTGATTCAATTCTTGAAACCAATTAAAAGTAATTTTCCTTTACAGTGTGCTGGAGTATAAATAGGACTGCAATTGTGGTTTGTCATACATAAGAAAAACAAAGAAGAGCATTAATAAAAGAGATAGGGAACACATCTCAGATATCCAGCATAGGCGTTTATTGAAATCAGCACATATGTGATCATATTGTTTCTGCCACCTTGGACTTACTCAAGCACAATGTATCTATAAAATTCAAAGTTTATGACCTCGGTAATGCTACGCTCGGAAACTTAGGAGCCGTTCAAGGTAGATGACTAATTAACTGACTTACTGAGATATACCTCCATCTCTTCTTACCGTGAAGACGATTGCTCCAAAGCATTTGAAACGTCAACGTCACGTAACGGTTAAATTTAAAAAGTAAATTTAAAATTCAATTATGCACGAGCTAAATCAGTAAAAATAGTTTTATTTCAAACAAAATTTTCTATAAAACATTGTCACATACAGGCGTACCTATGTTAATGAACCAAAAATAATGTGCAATAATAAATCAAGATCAAAAACAATTTAGTCTCATTACATGATGTGATAATTTAAGTTTGGCGATGGTTGGCTCTTCTGAAGAGTCTGCTCTTCTAGGGGGCCTGACCGTCGCGTTGGTCTCCTCTAGGGGAGACTCCTTCGGTGGGGCTGGACAAGGTTGATGATGGTCGAATCGGGTTACCCACTTGTGCTCGGGTTACCCTTATTTGTTGGGTACCGCCAGGGCATCACGGTAAATGTGCAAACGATCCCGTGGCGTCCTCTTAAGGGGATGAGGGCAATCGTTGGTTTTCTAGTGAGTAGCCTTAAAAATGGCAGCGTCCTCTATGCTGCCAGACAGTCCCACATAACCCCCCGGTCGGGTTACCCACCTGAGTCTTTATGACCGACTCAGGCCCAAAGGGGGTCTCAGCCCCCTTTAGACGTAGCAGGCTTGGGTGGGGGGAAGGGTATCCCTCCACAATCTATCAAGCCTGCAAAAAAAGATATGGGTGCTTTTCGTTGCGGGGTGCCCTCTCCGTGGATCACGTCGGGGCATCGTGGTGAGTGCGAAAGCGATCCCTTGGTTTCCCATTATGAGGACGGCGGCAACCGTCTGGTTTAGTGAGTAGGACTCTTACATAACCACCTCCATAAATTGCCTGGTTGGAGGTGTGTATCCATGAGGATTCCTCACGTTAAAAATATATATAAGGTCTTGGGTAGTACAATGTAACTTGGTCGTCTCGAAGAGCGTTTAGACACATGTATGATTTGAGTGAGTGAAATTGGTATGGGGATGGTTTTATTTAAAACCTTTCTGATAAGAATGCATGTGTTGTAAGTGTATAGTTTGTTGATGTTCATTAGTTTTTTATTCTTGTATATGTAAGCAGTGGGTGTTAGGTATGGGTAATGTAAAAGCATTTTAATTATTTTGTTGGGATTTCAACATACTTAAATATTAACTTAAATTACAAATACAAGTACTCCTTATTTTAAATAAACCTAGTGAATGATAATAAAATAAAAAAAAAATATCTGTGGTATGCAGTATTCACAATAGAGCATATCCACAATAGGATATTACCATATATAAGTATATGATAGAGCAAGTGCTCCCAAACTATCTGCCATCAGCTTTATCACTTCAGTAAAGGTAGAGTTTCAAGCTATTCCTATATCTTTTTTGATGTTGTAATGAAAGGTAAGATTAATTTTGCCTGAAATAAGTTTGTTCAAGTTCATAAAAGCCTTGTGACTTGGGGAAATTTCGTTTAAATCTATCCAACCCTGTAAGTGTGATAGAAGTAAAAAAAAATTTCGCATTTACATAAGTTATATTTTTTGCGGGACATCTTCCACGCTATATAGAGTAAAAAGTCTTCAAAAAGAGAGAAAAAGTTTCAAAAAAAACTTTTGTTCTCATTTTTTCTCTTAGGGCTTAAACTTTTTTTTAGGCTGAAATATTTCTTGTATCCTTTTTCGTAGCCTCTACCTTCTAATGTACGTACGAAGTTTCTCTATGATCGGTTAAGTAATTGAGATATGAATCCTTAAAAAAATAACAAACAAAATAACTTCACTAATTTTCTATAACAAAGCCAATAAGTACAAAACTTTTACAGAATAGTTTCGTATATTTAAATGTGGTATGGCGTGTATATTGGTTTATTGTTAGTTTGTATCAGACCAAAACTAGAATACGATATTTTATAAAATTTTCTTGAGCTTATTTATTGAGTTTTATGTGAAACTTTATTCTTTATGTTATTTTATTTCAAGTAAAAATTCTAAAATATAAATAAATCAGTCTTCTATGCTATAAGAAATAATATAACAAATAAAATCGCACGTTTATGTTTAGAATTATGTATTTGAATAATCTCCTTTATTTTATATTGCGAAAGAAAAAACAATAATTTTTTGTTGGAATCGTAAGGACATTTTGAACATTGTGTGCAGATTTCCATATTTGTTATAACAGTAATGTAATTAAATAAATGTGTGATGTATGTATGTATGTGTATAATTATAGTAGTTCTTGTGAACAAGATTTTTAAGGTTTTTTTCAACAATTATCTGGTTTTTTCTTTTACATGTATTAGGAATCCTTGTATGAATTTAGTTAAGAAAACACTAACATGCTTACAAAAATATGCTTCAGGTCGGTTGTGACATTCTTTTTTATATTTCGGAGTATCTTTTTTCCTTTGAAAAAAATCCAAAATATTTTTAATCTGTGAAACTAAATTAGTAATAAAGAAAAAATGTTTACATTTGTTATCACAATTTATTTAAAAATGATTTCATCACTTCACATTTCAGTCAAAATAAGGCCCTGAAAAAAAAATATCGTGTAATCATTATCGTTATAAAAAAGAGGTTTTTGTGAAATAACTTCATATTAGATACTATATTTATTTATAAGTGAAAAGTCAGTCCAAATAAATATATATAATGAATAGTTAAACGATTTCTGGTTATAGCGTTTTTATCTTATATTATTAGAATTTAATACAGACTACTTACCGATTCCTCTCGTTTTTTCAAGCTCTTCGGGAGTATAGTCGGCAAAATTGTTAATATCGTAAGTAGCCGAAGATGACTGTTTGTTAGCTTGGTTGATTTTTACCAAAGCAACAACAAATGCATTAAAATGCGATTCTCTATCTAAATGGTTCTTATAATGTCTGTTATAATCTTTAACATATTTTTCAAACAATTCATCTGCTTTGTAAACGTCGTAGTGAGGTTTACGGGCCATTGTAAAAACAGCTAGTACTAATAGAAGTACCACACTAAGAATCTGCATTTTGAAATAAATGATATTTTTGAATCAAAATCTCTGCTATAATGATTAAAATTCTTTAAGTCCAACCATTTTATATCTTTTTAATAATTTTGCGTAACGTTACACTCCATTGTGTTTGGTTTTATATGGTATAACAGCGTGTATAATTTAATTATCGTTAGTTACTGTTTATTAATTGTTACATTATAAGCTTTAAAAGGTTTTATTTACTATATACAGATTAGTATATATAGTGAAAAGAACAGTATTTAATATATAATAATATTTTTAATATTTTAATAATAATATTTTTAATGCAGTTTCAACTAAAGTTGCAAATGTCCTTATATTATCAATATACAACGCTCACCCAAGTCCTTCATACATTCCAGAACTTACTCTGATCCTCTCTTCTCTCACCCCTCCCTTCATTATTGAAGGCGATGTTAATTCAAACTACACAGGCTCAAATAGAATTGATTCCTTGGTCACCGTGTTCCTTGATTTATTTTGTACATTTAATATATGTGTGTTAAATGATGGATTCTCAACAAAGAGAGTTCCGCCGCAACAAAACATAAGAACTGCTGTTGATCTTTCACTATCATATCTTTTTTTTAGCCTCCATAGTGAAATTCAAGGCATGAATTATTTTCCAATTTTAATTTCCTTACCTGATATTGTCTGTCCTGTGGAAATTATTCCTCCCCTTCAAAAATTACAAGTTAACAAATCTAATTTGAATCAATTTGTTAATATTATTTGTGTAAAAATTACAACTTTACCAAATATTATTAGAAGAAAAAAAATATATTGGAAGAAATATTAGTTACTCTGCCCTTATCTCTCTTGTTAAATACGCCGCCCATAACACTATTCATATGAAGAATATTGTCCGAAGTCGTATCGCTTTCCCTCCATGTTGTGATTCAGAATGTACACAGGCAGTTTTAAATGAAATGTATCTGAAATTCCTTATCTTGAAGACTAGGACTTTTAGGAAAATATAAAAATATAAAAATACAGAAGCACTAAACGACTACTATCATATTTTAAAAACAATATGGATGTATTAAATTTTGTGAAAGTTTATTCCCTGGCTCTGACTCTTCTCTTTTTTGGAAAAATATAAAAAAGTTAAATATAATATTGATATTAAAATTTAAAAAAAAAAACGTGGTTCACTGTAAAGTCGCTTTACCGACGATAGTTGAACGTGACGACGTCATAAGAAAATATTGATGGAATGGTTGCATTTTTTAAAATAAATTTTCAATTTTATTTGTTTGACAGATGTTTTGTATGGATATAGAGAAGGAGGTAAATGGAAATCACAATGGAATTGATAAAGTTACATTTATTTGTACGCATAAATACATTTAGAACAGAAGTTTTGATGACGTCATCCTAAATCATTGGTTCTTTTACCATATTAACCAAAACATTATTAACTGGTACCATGAACTATTTTTTGACAATAGAAACATGAAAGTAATATTACTTTTATGTCCAATTTTGACATTTGGAAATCGTTAGTTTTTCAAGACGGATTTAAAATGTAATATTGTTTTTATGCCCAATTTTATTATTTTGAGTTAGCTTTTCGCGACAGATTTACTTATTATTACTTTATAATTTACAAAACTAAATTACAACTACTTACTTATACTTACTAATTTACAAAACTACAATAGGCATAAATACTACACTACACTACTACATGTGATACTCTTACAAGGGCTTTAAAGGGTATTTCTATTTACAAGAACGATTTGTAAAATCATTTCTGTCTTTTAGTTAGTCTAAATTGATTAACTGTTATTTTATGATTATTTTTATTGTTTACGTTCAACACACTTAATTCATTTATTATATTATAAATATAAAGGTATAGTGTTCAACTCAGCACGACATCTTTAATTCAAAGACGGTTTATCATCAATATATTTTTATTAATATTAATTAAAAGGCTAAAACGTAAGAAGTGAATCAACTGTTGGTGATGTATAATATTCTCATAGAAGAAACACATAAGTACCGCAAAAAAACAGACAAATGTTGATGCTTCAACAGATGTTCACAATCCACTTTAAAAATAATAACTTTAGTCTTCTTAACCTATTTGGATCGTCACTATATTAAAAATAAAATTATTCTTCATAATTGTTTCTACTGTTTCGAGTTGATGTTCGTCCTATAGCAAAACAGACCGTGCGTGCGTGCGTGCGTGCGTGTGTTAAGGAATACAATTTGCAACATAGTGTGAAAGAGATGAAGCTATACGAAATAAAAGTGATGTCTTATTCCCTTCTATTTGCAGGAAAGGTTATAAAGGTGTTACCGTAACGCCGCATATAAGTCATGTTTTTTGGTGCGTGCAGCCGGCTTCATCGAATTATAAGACGTTGTCACGTCAAACATAAATGTTATAATTTATGCTTCTTATTTTGTTTAGTCACAAAAATACTAGATATTTCTGTAATCAAATTTAAAAACGAATGCGAAATCAAGTTGTTTTAAAGTAAAATTCAGTATTAAAGTCGTCTGCCGTCGAAGGAATAATTCAGACTTTGACGACAAGAGCCGCTTAATTAACTTCTAAATGAAGATGCGGTCGCTTAAGTTTAAATTTGTGAGTAGAAATTATAATCAGCCCCGTGATTGGGGACACTAGGAGAGATTATTAACTAAGATTTCATTGAAGCAAGTGTTGAAAAGTATTCTTAATTGGAGAAGAAAGCATAGAAAAAAATATTCTAATATTGTATTATTTTATTTTTTTAATGCTTAGTAATTACGTAAATATATATTCTAGAAATGCTAAATACTGTTGTAAATCGAATAAAACAGATCCTTAAAGACTATTTCAAAATAACATTCCAAATACTTAGGTCAAAAATTCGAATCCGGAAAATAATAATCTGCACGGACATTTAATATTTTTGAAAGAAAATAACTTCTTTATCTCAAGTATTGGTTTTATGCCCATTACTTACTATTAAACGCAATTTAACGTTTTATTTTTACTTATTAACTCCATATTATTGTGGTGTTTCATATGAGAAATATATACCATAACTAAAATAAATTAATATGACGGGTAACTATCAGAAATATGTATCATATGTATCATCTTACGATTGAATATACAGAAAGAAATATATAAAAAAAATATACAACATTTTGATGGGTATTCAAAGTTCAAGGAATTTTAAGAGCATTTCTATTATTTACCGGTTTTTCGAGGCACTGAGCATTAGACAGCAGCATAAGGGCGTTGCCCACAATGAAGCCATAATTGCCCTAATTCTAATTTCACAAATACCGACGTACTTTCTACGCAAATTGTAAACGATTTCTTCTACTAACATTATTTTCCCTTGTTTGATATATTCTTTTATTCTTTGATATATTGATATATTCTTCTTTGATTCTTTCAGCTCGGTCGATTGTATAGAAACGGATGTACTAGTGGTTGCTGTATTACAGATTACAGTTTGTATTACAAATTGTCTAATGCAACTTTTAGAGTGAAAGTAATAGTAGCGGTATACGTTTAGGTAAGGTAGTAAATTTATGTTTTGTTATTCAATTATATCCTTACTATTAATAACTGTCTTGGCAGCTAAGGTATTGTTCAAAACTTTACTATTCCCAAAATCTCTAATTTTACTCTCTTTTCACACGGTCCAATTTCCATACATTCCTTTTATATAAAACTCTTGAGTATATTGCAAAATCCCAACTCTCGCTTTTCGTCTCTTAAAATAATATTCTTATTTTTATTCTTATTTTCCAGAATCGTTGCCAAAGAACGCTGACACACTGCTACGACATTGACGAAGGTGTTTGATGAGATCAAGTTGAGAATTAATAATATACATTATACATGTGAAAACACTGGCACTTCTTGACTTTATAAACGCATTTCACATTTAACTTAGTCTTTTTTTAGTCATAATTAGTTACCTACTTCTAAGAAGTTATTAATTGGTTCCAACATAACTAACACTACTGCCGCAATATATCCGAGTCAAGAGAGAAATGTAAAATAAGCTCACTTTACCATGTATACACCTAGATATTTTTAAACAATGATTTAAATGTTTGATTTACTAACGGTAGGTAATTTTAGATTATATTATATTACTCATAGGTATCTCCCAAAAAATCTCCAAGCTCAACTCTTGTTCTCTTTGATGATTCTACGCTGTATCTAATCTGTAGAAAGTACTACTGTAGAAAATCTTGTAATTAATAACGTATCGTGGTATCAACATACAGCAAATAACCAAAGTATGTAAGAAAGTATCTAAGGCATTTGGGTGCTTTAAAACATCGTGCCTTTTAGAACTAAAGCTCTGCCTTAACTTATTTTATATACTCCGTTGTCTGCTAACTGACCTTAGTAAAGATCTTCTTAATCTTCTATGACGATATCAAAACCTGTGTATAAAGGATATATATATATATATATATATATATATATATATATATATATATATATATATATATATATTATGTAGTGTTCTAGCTGTCGCTTTTAAAACGAGTATCATTATAATTATTTATATGTTGATTAGGGCTAAATAAATAATATAGAAAAATTACAATTCATATTCTCAATTCGAGGGCAGTGTCTAAGTATCTATGTACAAAGATTCTTGTGAAGATCACATTATTCAATAAATTTTAATAAAATCCTATTGAAAAAACTGAACATATTTTTTGTTATTCTTAATTAAGACTTCTTTTTCTAAGTTGTTTATTTATGAGGTCGACCAAACTTCTCCATAACCCTCAGAAGAGCCGCGTAGTTTTATGTCTATACCCCTTGCTAGCTCAGTTGCCGTTTCACTGTACTAGTAAATATTTTTTTCAATTAAGATTTTAATTGTTATTAGCCACGGCGATAAGGTGAACATGACAAATAGTATGAACAATAATTGGTTAATATTGTATAACTTATATTACAATATAGTGACCGTGACAAAATAAAAAAAAATCCTGAATATTCGACAGTCGTCGTCGTCTAATCTTATATGTAGGAAAGATAGATAAGTCTTAATATTTGAGGCGTTATAATGTGCGTGTTATAAATATGTGTTTTCTTTTTTTATATATAATTAAACATAACATATATTTATATATTAGTTTTCGTTATAAAACCTGAAGTTATTTTTCAACCACGATAATCAAGTAATACTATTGACAAAAATATAACTTAAACTTTTTTTGTATCTGCCTCAAAGGTTGAGGTATAGTTTTTAGGCTGGAACAAATTTAAGGTTCCACATACTAAAAGTTTAGGCTTTAGTTCTTAAATAAGAGGCTAAAGATTTTTTTTGTATAGGTGTCTATATAAATTAGCACCTCTGTATATCGGATGTATATGGGTCATTCCATCTGTTATTATTTAAAATGTATTCCTTATAAGATTAATTTAATATCTCACTATAAATTTATAGTTTCTTAATTCCACTATAATAATGAAACAAACTATCATGTCTTATTTCCGAATCCTGTTTCTCGAAATTTATAATTATACAACTGATAATTTTCAAGGCAGGTTTTACAATCCAATTATCATGTTTCTTTATCTTTAATAATGATGTCGTACTGGTTTTGTAATAAAATATTCTTTTGATGAATTACGATTTTATAACGGTTATTAGAATATTATTTAATTAAACAAACGTCCTTCTGCCTGAAATTGTATTTGGTAACTAACAGTATGTGAGACATGTACCTATAGTTCACATTTACGGCTTGGTTTGTTTAACAAGCATACAGTTTAAATACATCATACCTATACTTATTAATCTGACATAACCGTTCACCAAATATTTATTTGAGTTCTTTCAAAACGTAGTCATTCAGATTTTTTTTTATTTAATCTTGAATTCCATAAAAAGGATGTGACTTTAACAGAGTACATGTCATTAATAAACATAAATGAAATCACACATCACCTTCAAAATATTTTTATTCAAGTAGGCATTTCCACACACTTTTGAGTCAATTACATTAAATTGGTCAGTATAGTCAGTCCGTGAGTAAGCTACCACCAGCTCGGAATGCTGTTCTGCTGAGAACTCAACAGTTGCTCTTTTTACATGAAATTAAACAATTTTTGACTTATACATTATAACATCAACCCTACAAATGAGTCAATGAACCAAGTTCCATACATATCGATCATCCAAAAATTCTTGAATTTTATAATAAGATTTATTTACTTTTATATACTTTTAACTTTAGATTTAACTTAAATTAAAACATTAAAAGTGTATTATTAAATATTTTTCTTTATAACGTTCAAGAATTTTTGGTGGATCGAAATGTTGGGTCATTGATTAATTTGCAGGGTTGATGTTATAATGTATATAAGTCAAACATTGTAAAATATCATTTTAAAAGAGCAGATGTTGAGTTTCTGGTCAGTTCTTCTCAACAGAGCAGCATTCCGACCCAGGGCTATTGCGTATTTTTTTTGACAGCTAAAATGATAATCACTATCAGTAAGTGCGGACATAATGGTAGTCAAACAACTAATTTCGTATTATGTAACTATAGTGACAAATTTCCATGACGTCACAGCCATCGAATAGCTTTGATGGCCACCGTTAATCATTTGACAGATAAACTTGTATCGATACTCTTCAAATTGGTACTCTGTAACGCTAGTGGCTATCAAACACATAAGCACCTAATATTTCAAACAAAAATTGAAATACACTAAGAAAGAGCAGTGTATTATAAATTGATAGTGAATAGCACTATAGCCTGAAAATGTGTTTAAGACTTATGTAAGGTACTACTTAGTTATAAAATAGTTCTCAATATATATTTATAAATATTGAGAACTAATTTATTATAATATTAAAAAAATAACAATATTGCATATCTTAGTCATACAAAATTTAGAAAAAAATATTTCTCAGCGGCAATTTTATCAGATTTTGTTTATTATACTATTATTATTACTGTTTTATCAGCATATTGGAGTCTTATATTATTAATAAATGGCATCATAGATACCTCCTAGTAATTGTGATATTTTATTATTTTTGTATTTTAGTGTTATTTTAAGTTAAGGAATGAATAAATGTAAAATTTATTATATTTAGTAAGGAAATTCAAATATGCTGATTCTTATTTATTTTTCAGTATCACTATAGACTCAAAGAAAGCAACTACTAGTGACAAAATAGTGAACAGTCAATAATCTTTTGCATTATCATCTAACTGCAGTTTCCAGTCAATGCAGACATCTTTTGTTGCTGCACCAATCCACATAAATAGCACAACTTGTATTTTTATGATAACCATAACCTTTTATAAATACCATATAATTGAAATATAAATAACTATTTATAATACCATTATTTCTTTTCTTCAAGATCACATTCTTATAACATTCAAAAACTAAAAGCAATCATTACTATTTTTTGTAAGAGATAAATTACAGGTTAAGAATTCTAGTTTTCTTAAATAAAATATATATTATATATGAAGCTGAAGCTCACAACTCTGAAATACCAGATACATATAGAGTGTTGTTTATGTAGTCAACACATGTTGTTATCTAGACAAATCTTTTACATCATTTAAAAGCTAGTAAAAGCATTTGATTATCTAATAAACTGAGTAACTTTTATGCTTTCAATTTATTCATTTATAACTGCAATGAATCTGTTTAGCTACAACTTACATAATTTAAATAGGTTGATTAAAGAAATTAATTAAAAACATTCCTAAGCAGCTTTGAAAAAATTTTATTTAACAAAATTACAATTTGAGTTATTTTTATATTATTTTATATTAACAATAAAATCTATTAGATACAAGTGAAATCTTTGCAAACATTTTATAAAATTATAAATTTCTCAAATGCCTTTTATTTGATTAATAACAATTTAAAATATAATTGTATTTTTATTTTTAAAGTTAAATTTTAACAAATTGACAAGATTGTTTTAAGCTTACATTACTAACTAACAAGTTAACAATACTGGATTATTTTACTATTGTTCTAAGCATACGCTTGTATAGCCTTTCAAATTTGATATTGAAATCATTTATAGCAAGAAGGTAACTAATACAATTTTTCATTTTCTTATTCATCAAGTCCCTTTCAAAAAATTATTAGAGTTATAGTAGTAACATATACACCTTTTCACATATCCTATAATATGAATACTTGAATTTAGACTCGGGGAAAGTATGTTATGTAAATATGATAAGAAAATCTTTAGCATAATGTAATAGTACTAAAGTTTTGAGACCACCAAGTGTTTATTATTATACAATAAAATTAAGAATTATATTATAAACTTGATATAGAAATGAATTATTAAAAAATGAAGTTACTCTGTACCATTGGTTTGATATATTATGTATTGTACCCTGAGAAACATATTTTAAATCAATGTTACAATAACCTGCTGTACAAATTCAACTGGCTAGGGAAGAGATTTCCTCGTAGTTGCATCTGTAGGGAATAAACATTTTTTAACAATTTAACTAAAAATAATTGAAATTTCTTATAATAAAAATAAATATTTTATAACAGCCATGAGAGAATATTTTTTAATTAACTGACATACATTTATAACATATTATTGTTAATTATAATAATAAAATCTCATTCGTATTGACAAAACTATAATTTTGTTCAATTTGTTGTACTTTATATTAATTTCTAAAACTATGCACAAATATTTTAAATCTGTTACGATGCGGAAAAATATTTAGAAAGTTTGTGGACGTTTTAAAAAATATTAGATAATGCTTAATTGCTGTTTAAGCTATTGGTTTGTCTTTATTTATGTAAATAATACAAACCTATCTTTTATTTCGATTTCACAAAACTTTGTAAACTTTACACACGAGAAAATAATTCTCAAGAAATTGAGCCTAAATAATACTTTATTTTACTGCTAATTATGATACACATGTCAAAAATTTAACATTCGAGACACACAAAAACTCCTAAATAAAAAAGTTCTCTTAAGCATTCACAGTTAATACTATTCTAAAGTCATTTTTGATTTACAAGCATTAAGTCGATAGAAACTAGCCATGTCAAGTAGTACTATAAAAGAACCCGTAAACTGATAACCACTCACTGTAATACGTAATACCAATTTGATGACAACCTCAGTGGTCTTCACTGATTATACTGATCAATTCAAAAGCGCGTGTAAATGCCTACTTGAATAAAGATATTTTGAACTTGATTTTGTCTTCGCAATACAAAAGTTTTCTATTCATTATTTTGTTCAAGGTGCCTAGCTTCATAACTCTTTCTGAAATTTCGCTTGACCTTTGATAAAGGTTTTTTCTTTTTTTTGTTGTTATTTGGTTGTTGGTTTTGATTCTTAAACAACCGTTCTTGTATTGCATCATTATAGCTTGCAATTGTTTACTGATCTAACTATACGATAATTATTCTTATTGGACGCATAAATCATAACAAAAATGTTCAAAGCAATTTCCTGTGTTACATAAAAAAACATATAAAAGGGCACCGAATTATGAGCATTTTATTATATTATTTAGTTATTAGAACAAAGTCTGACAGATTCCCACCATAAACAAATGCCTAACTTTTGTTGGTCATAATATCAGATTCAATCTACGTTTGTTACCTTGATCACATTTGACAAGGGGATCCAAACAGCTATCTCAAATTTTTGGTCAATCTCGTCCGTTTCATAGCCGTCATGTTCACTGTCAAGTATTGTTTACTCAGTTATTATAAATGTTTGTCTTATAAATTTTCACCAATTTGTCATATAATTAACCCCATTCATTGTAACCCCTATAAATCCAGAATAGAAAACGAAGCATAAAGTAAATAGATCGTTATGTAGGTATATGTTTTATTTTTACATAAAATTTTAAATAAGAAAACTAATTTTCGTTTGGTAACTTCTTTATTTCACAGAATGTTAATTAAAATGATAAATGATATTTTAGAAAAAACTCAATTCATTTTAATTGAAAAAGAAATAGGAAAATAACCTGCAATGGTTACAATTTTAAATTTCACATCAATAACGAATTCTAATAATAGATTTATTTAGAAAACAACAAACAATTACAATACGTATCCAACGAATAATAAAGAAATGATTTACAAAAACAACACTAAAGTCTAATCATATCAAAAATTATCACCCGAGATAGAAAATAACAAAAATCTAACGAGTGGAGCGTTACGCAAAAGTGAATCCGAGCATCTACCCGCGCTGGATTATATACAAATCTTCAACGGTCGATCTGAATTATCTTCTAGAATATAGATATGTCTTTGTTATTTTATTTAATATATTTGTAAAACAGACTTATGGTTCAAAGCCGATATATGAAAAAAATGGTTTTTTGTATTGATTTTTTTTTTCTGCTTTTCAAATTATGTCACTGGTTTCTATATTGTACTAAATGAATCTACAAACACACTGATTATCCCTTATTTAGGTATTTACTATCAATATTGTATAAAATAATCTTTCACTATCGCCTATAATACACAATATCTTGAAAATGATTGCTTCTATTTCAATTTAACAAAACTTAGAACCATCCCGACAAACCAGGCTTTTGATTAAAAAAAACCGTAATCAAATCCGTCCACGCGTTTGGGTGGAATGATGTCACAGACAGACACACAGATACATTATGCTGACTGCACAAGAAATGTTGATTGATGTTGATATAATAAATTTCACGAAAAATATCAACCATTCAAAGCTAACGAATCGTCGTAAATATTTACTGGTACAAGTACATACCGGTAAAAAAATAACACGTAGAGGCTAATTATAGGTATTTCTTGATATGAAATTTAAAAATGTTATCCCTACATAACAATTCCTATACCAATAATATTTTTTCATTGGCATTCAAATTTTATAATAAAAACATTTAAAATAATTAAAAACTAATTAGGAACTTTTACAAAATCGTCTCCTTTTATATATATATATATATAACGTTATTATTAGTTTAATTGTTATTATACTAAAATATAAAAATATCTTTAATTTCATTATTTTATAATAATTGTGAGTTCAAAATCTCATATTTCTCACCTCACTATAAACTATAACAACGATAAATGTTGTTTTTTATTAGTTTAAAATATTTTATTATGAAAATAAATGGTATAAAGTTTAAAGAAGGCATACATTTTAACTCTTGATTATATTAGGGATATTGAAATACTGACATTATATAAGTGAAATTATAGTAAATCTTTCTTATTTCCAACACCAAGTAAGCATTTACTGGAATCCGCAGAGATAATGACAGCTTTGTAGCCTAAGAAGATGTCAAGGATCATGTCAATAAGAACGAATAATCCTCGTCGAACAAATATATAGGTAAATTTATTTAAAATTTAAACCCCGGGGATGACTCCCGACAGTCAAAAACAAACGAAGGTACCTAAATTACAAAGTAAACATTATATCGCCTTCACAGTACCCTATAGATCATAATTACAAAAATTATCTAACTATAAAGCGTACAAGTTGTACTTTTGTATATATAAAGTGCTATTTACCAAATTCTTATTAGTACAAAATTTCATTCTGATTCTGATTATTATATCATAATCAATAGTTGAGTTTATGATTAATAAAGTATATTTGATATTGATATTAATTTGAATTATAAATAATTATTTATATAATACCATACTTATACTATCACAACTTAGTTCTTTAGTAGAGATTACAATTTAGCAGCATAAAATACGCAGAGAAAATAAAAAAAAGAGGGAGAACAGAAAAAAAATGGTCAATTAGTTCTATTTAATATATATGTATAACAACGAGCGTCGGAAGCACTCACGTTCCTTTTAATAGTTGAAAATAGAAAAGAAAGTCTTAATATTATCTTTTTAAATATATCTTGAATTTTAATTCTTACGAGCGAAATGTGGTATCTTGATCTAATTAAATTGCGTATTTTGCTGATTCGAAACAAATATAGGCGTATTTCTTTGTAAATAGTATAAGCGAAACAATAATAAATTATTCAAAATTAATTACTATACTAGCTGCGCCTGTGATTTCGTACGCGTAGATTTCGTTTTCGATATAATATATCCTTTGTACATACCATTGTATAAATTATAAAGCTCCAAAGTTCTATTAAACTCCGTCAAGCAGTTATTGCTTATAGGTGATAAGTAGGTGTATTTCTAGTTTATTTGTATATATTTTTTTATGTTTAATCATACATATTTTAGTAGAGAGTAGGTAGTCCGATTTCGTTGTATTTTATTTGATTTTTTATTTGATTTAAATAAAATAAACACTAAACGTTAAGTGAAGACTATTACAATGTAGTTCTGAAATCTGCAATCAAATAGGTTAAGCCGATTCTGAGATTATCATGCACCAACAAACAGATACAGATATACAGAAAAACAGACAAAATGAAAAACCATTGTTTTAGGTTCTCTTGTTTTTATAAAAGATCCTCATATTTTTTTTTTATATTTTCCATGAACAGAAATCGATCCTTGACAACCTTATTACATGCTTAGTAAATAAAATACATGCCAAATTTATTTATATTCTAATACCTTTATATATTAATAATATCGGTACTGAAAAGGGGTTTATAATATTTTCTTGTTAGTGTATAATTGAATAAGTCTTTTGGTTCCGTTTGTATTATAAATTACACTATATCATACTGTATTAAAGCATCGGAGTATAATAGACTATACCGAAAGGCTTCATGTTCCGAGGCTTGGAAAATAATAATTATATTTATGAAAAAATATATATTCTTAAAACAAAATCTAAATAAACTTTATTTCATAAGAATCAACACAATTATACTTTAACTGCACCTGTAATTGTAACTTATTAATTATAAAAACACCAAAATTGTATGGGTTACCAAAAATACATAAACAGAAAGTCCCACTACGTCCCATTGTCTGCCTGATTGATAAACCAACATATAAACTGGCTAAACACGTTGCTAGGATACTGACACCTCTCCGGAGACATACACAAGCTTATGTCAAGGATTCTTACCAGTTTGTCAATGATGTTCAACAAGTAAAATTAAATAACAACGACATTGTTGTTAGTTTCGATGTACAGTCACTATTTACCAGCCTTCCAGTGATTGACTGCATTGAAATTGTCAAGAGAAAGCTTGACGATAACAACATGCGTGTATAATATGCAGAATTACTAAAGCATTGCCTAACATCTGGCTATTGGATGTGGAAGGATGAATTCTATGTACAAGTTGATGGAGTGGCAATGGGTTCCCCAGTCTCCCCCATTGTTGCCGATATCTACATGGAGCACTTCGAGGCGAGGACCTTGTCCTCTGCACCGGCTATACCGAACATCTTTAAACGGAACATAGATGACACCTTCACAATACAACCTATGAATCAAACATTTGCTTTTCTAGAACACCTTAATTTCATTAACAACAAATACAATTTACAATGGAATTGCAGTCAAATAATACTTTAGCTTTTCGTGATGTTTCAGTGAGCACAACACATCTGTGACGTTGAACACCAAGAAGGCGAGCTGCAGCATGTCAAGCATGCTTTGTTCAACCTTGTTTTGGAATCACCTGTCCGTACCTCGCCAGCGTCGCAGAAACCACATCAAGCCACCCACAGTTGAGCGTCAACCGGCCCTACTACCATATGTGAAAGGAGTTACTGACAGAATCGGCAACATCTTAAAAAAGATTTCTATAAGAACTATCTACAAGTGGCTTGTCCCATGTAATGTACCAACCCCATGTAAAATCACAAATATAAAAACCACAAGTAATATAAATCACAAATATAAAAAGAAATATATTTTTTAAGTGTAGTTTATTTATATAGTTTACTTGTAATGTAGTTAAATTACAAATTTAATTTATTTATAATTTAAAGAAGAGAGAGTTTATAGTCAAGCATTAGTCCAGTTTGTAAAAAACAAAACAACAAAAAAAGTGAAGGAACCTGAAGAGGACTGAAGAGATTATTATGATTTAGGAAACTTGATAATTGTTTAAATACAGCTTTTTCAAAGACTTCAGATAGGAAAGGTAAGATAGATATTGAACGAAAATGTGAGTAAGAACTAGGATTTTTTATTTTAGGTAGTGGCATGATATATGCATATTTCCAAGTTAGTGGAAAGGATGATGCATCCTAAGGACGGCGTACTGACAGAAGTGGCCGTGTTAGGTGTTTTCTAATAGTAAATTAAATTTGAATATAAATATATTTATATTTATTTAAAAACAATGATGGTACAAACAAATAAAATTTTAAGAGATGAGACATACATTTGCAGTCACATAACAATAGAAGTTTATAATGGTGTATTTTTCCAAATACGTCAAACAATTGTAAAGATAAAAGAGTAAAATAATTTTAAATAATGTTTTGTGGTAAAAATATGTAAAAACTCTTATATAGTAAATTTAGATAACAACGTTAATGTTATGTACAAAAAAAATCTTATTCATTTTAGTTAATTTTAGTAAATTGCGATAGTAAAAGATTTAGCGAGCGATTAGTGAATTAAATTAGTGAATTGATTAGTGAAATGTACACAAATATTATACAATATATTACATCTACATATATATATATATATATATATATATATATATATATATATATATATATATATATATATATATTTACAAATACAAACTCATAACTTATAATTCGGGATTCGGGTCGGGACTTAAATGTCAATTGATAATGACAAACACAAAGAGTTTACATGTTAACATCATAATGACTTTAGGAAATGTTCTCTAACTTGCTTTTTGAAGTGTACTGTAGGTATCCGGAATATTTTTAGAGAAAGGCTAGCAGGGCGGTCGTGATTTTACTTGTCCATTGCCGATAACTTAGCGAGCTTACTAGTTTTGTAGTGCCGTTTTCGGATGACTTTGGAGGTGACTTGCCGTATAAGAATCCTTGTACCGTTTTTTTTTTACCAGAAGCGTTGTGGGGTTGAGATAACGAGGGAAGTACCGACCATTATGGTGCAAATTTATGCTAAAAAACGACTAGACAGAAACAAAAAATAAGATTATAATTGATTAAAATATACGTTTAAATCAAATATTAATAGAATAAGTACTAATTCTCATATAAAACAGTATAGCCCACATTATTAATTTTCTCGTTTAAATAAAAACGGCAAACCTGTATTTATCTATCTAAACGTCACGGACACGAAAGTTCAGTGTTATTTCCACATCTCAAAATTGGCCAACAAAAAATATTTAATTTAGAGAAAGAATAGAATTAATTTAGTGAAATAATAGATACAAATAACATAAATATGTCATTTCCACTTCTTATTTTCTAAAGGTCTTATATAGGATAAAATGAGGGACCAAAACTTAAAAACACCGGCACAATGAAGTTGTTTAATGTAAAATTCTGGAAGGGAAATTGTTGTCTACCGTGAAAGCAATAATGAAGACGTCAATGATGAGATTCACTTAATTAACTTCTAAATGAAGTTGAGGTCGCTAAAGTTGAAGTTTGTGAGCAGAAATAATAATGAGTCTCGTGATTGAGGACAGGAGAGATTATTAACATTGATTTCAATGAAATGTTTGTTTAACTATTTTATCGATTTTTAATTGATAAATAGGTAGACCATAAAAAAATATATAAAACATTATTAAAAATATTGCTTATTTTATGGATCATAACTAAAAATATAGTTATATTTTTCATGGCCACTTAGAAAGTTTTAACATTTTTTTTTATTTTTAAACGTTGGTGGAATACAATTGATTTTGTAATGTAAACTAAATAAAAGTATGAAAAAAAATATATATATTTTTCTACTTATTACCAGCACCGTATTTTTGAATAGGTATAGATTCCATTCTGCAATTTGTACGGTAAAATAAATAAAAAAAAATAATAATATGTAGTTAAAAATAAATGAATTAAAATAGTCGAAGTTACTAAAGGTTAAAATAAAATATTTATTTCCCGTTTAACCATGCCAAACAAATGCAAATTATAAATTTTTAAATCAAGCTATGATTTAAAAATTAAAAAAAAAAGTTAACATTATCCGAAAAGCATTTTTTTTCTTACTATTTATATCAACATAAAGAATCCAAAAAAACACGTCCGAAAACCAGATTAAAATTTTAAAATCTTATAACGTATCAACTAAACCTTATAAAAAAATGGTACAAATGTGTCCAATATAAACGAATTTCAGAGGGTTACTTTTGTCGTTGTCCAATTAGCATGAAATTACCCATATGTAATAGAAAATCTGAATCTATAAAGGATTTGCGCGGGAACACGTTCGTGGAATGATGACTATTGTGTAATAAGAGACTGATCAATTGTTTTATCGCGCAAATTTGTTTTTATGACTGTCACTGAAATAAAAGTAAATAAATGTATGCAGGCTCTTCCTACCGTGTCTGCGATATCATAAAAGGTATCATAATTAATTTTGATTTTTACAATATGATTCAGAAATTACTTTTTTAATCCTAGGTTTTTTTTCTTCACGTTATATTAAGTACCTATCAATTTCCTTAAGGAACCAAAATAGCAAAAAAGAGAGATTGGTATACTGATAATAAACTTATAATAATAGACTTAATCTTTTCATAATTTTTTTATTCCAATTCTTAAATAGGATTATATACCGTTTAACAAAAGAAAGAAATAAATTAAAACAGAAGAATAGATACACATAATTATACATTTTACAAATGCTAAACATGTGTTTAATCGTATTTTATTTAACATCATACTTGTACTATATCTACATTGTCTGGTGTTAGTAATAGATGATGTAATAAATAATTGGAACCATTAATATGACTTTTACATATTTTATGTCTGTATACAGATAATAGTTTTGGATTGTTTTATGATTGGAAGTAAAGAATAAAACAAATAAATCAAGTAGAACAAAATATTGAAATGTAATGTTAAACAAAATGTTAAATGTTAAATAATGTTAAACAAAAAAAACAAAATGGAAATATCAAAAACATATCAGATTATCATTATTTAACTAAATGGTTTAAATATTTAGAAGTAGCTAGTGTTTTTAAAACTAAATATAGAATTTTACGAGAAAATAAATACAATACCCACTTGTCAAAGTAATAAAATTAATAGATATAATGATTGTTATCAACTGTCGCTTATCTACATTGTATAAGTGTGTAATTCACTTAGCATACTCACTAGCCTTGATACACAACTGTAAAATGTATAGTAACTTATTGACATAACAATGAAAATGCTCAATTACCTACTGCTGCTAGCAGTGGTCATAATATAACAAAGAAGCAAACCGTATTACGAGTAAAAAGGCTCCTTGCTTAGTTAAAAGTTTATGAAGCGGCATAACAGATTTCATAAAGATGAATCTGATAAAGATACATATTCGTCAAAAACTTCAAAACCATCAATGAAGCCAACGCGAAGTCTTCTAGTGCTACATTTAATATATAAAAAAAAATGCAACTATACACCCTAAGAAAAAAATCTGTTTAGTCAGAGATTGCAAGTAAGACATATATCTTATTATTAACAATATATAATACACAGTATATACCTACATCTGAACCAGACGTATATGCGCCGTTACGGTAACGTATAGTGCCCGGCAATAAATATTGCACATCGACCTTTGGAAAGAGACAATCGGTTAATTTCGGCTTCGTAGAGCATTATCTCTGTCGCACGAAATTTAAACAGTATGGTAACTATAATGAGCTGTTAAAACAACTATAATTTGCTTCTATTGATAATTATTTTTATTCTTTGTATAAAAGCCACAATTTTTTCTATAAGTGGTGGCTTTAAGCTGGGGTAAAATAAAAAAAAGACGTGTGGCACTTGGAGACTGCCGCGGTAAAGCTATTGCATAGCATTTTTTATCAACTTATGCAATTATAGTTATTTATTTATGTAGTTGTTTTTTTTCTTTGATGTTAATTCAAGTTGTGTAACTTGCGTGTACGTGGTGATGTATAAAAAAACATTTTTTTTTCTTTTAGTGAATAAATTACTCATTTATAGGGTTTTCCTATGCTATATAGGATAAAATTTAAAAAAAGAATGGTATAATTTCTCAATTTAAATTCCTATTTTAGTCCTATTTAAATGAGAAATTATCAGTGCTATGTGATATCATAAAAAGGTTAATAATATTAACAGCTAAAACGTTTTTAACCTTAAATCTCAAGAATAAAGTTCAATTACGATTGTTAAATTCTTGTACTCAGGGACTTTTGTAACACCATAACAGAAAGTCATTGAAATGAAAATCCTTGTTGAAAAAAATACATTTGTACAAGTAAAACTTTTATTTTAAACTAAACCTTAAGCTGTAGACAATAAAGTTCATAACACATATTATCAACTTGGCGCTTACGCTATTGTTAAATGATAGGTACACAATACTGGTGTGTTTGGTTATTTTCGTTACGGAATTTCTGGATTCGGTCTCCACGCTCAAGGCCCGCGATAGAAGCCATGCAATAGCTTAACATGCTTACATTATGTTCACGTAATTTATTATTTAGGAAAATTATAACTGTAAATAATAAAGACCATTATAGCTATTCTTGAAATGAGACATTGTAATAATAATAATTCTAATTCTCAGCTACTTCTATTACACCATCTGTGCTCTCAAAGAGGTCAATATCACTGTCACTATCAGCTGTATTTATCACTAGTCCATCAGTGTAACTGTCTAAACTGTGTTGAATGCTTCTATATTCATTTTCACATTTGATTGTATGATCGCAAACCTTTTTCCACTCTTCAGCGCCGATGTTTGATGTCGGCTGTCAGTGGTTTATTCTTGTTTAGTTTCATTTACGAATTCATATAGTTATTTACATATTTTCTCCGTTTTCTTGAAAGAAAATATGACCTAATAGCTAGAGCAATGTCCTACATTATAAGGGGCTGTAAATCCCATTCTTTCCAGAATGAAAATTAAGTTCAAAACGTAACCTTCTATCGGTAAGTGATCCAATATGGTATTTTTTTTACGTTGTTCTTCATTACAATAAACTATTTTTAATTTTTAAATGGTTTACAAATTATAAAGAGAAAATCATCCTATGACCAAATTATAGGACTGCTATATGCAATATTTATTATGATATTTGAGTATTTTAAAGTATTCTATATTTTTTTGCTACAGTGTTGTAAAAAGCACAGTTATCGATAATTTAATCCAGTATTATTCTAATGAATTCTGCAACATCTATGTGCTATATCTAGGGATTATTATTCTAGATTTCCCGTGGACGTTAACTGACGACAAATATAGATGGACACGATTGCACAGAAAAATTGGGAATGGTTCTACCATTTTAGTCCGCAATATTTTAATAACTGATATTTAATAGTTTAGAAAAATAAGGCTGTAGTTTTATTGTAATTTATTTGTCGTTTCTTTTATAAGACTTTCTCAAAGTGGCAAATAAAAAATTAAAAATATGTGTTAACCTGCCCATTTTTTTTTAAATTTCCTTTAATAAATGTTTTTGATTTTGTTTTTCTAGTTTATTTATCGTATTGATTATTTTTAAATGCTACCTTAGTTATTTTCTAGAACGGAATATAGCTGAACGTTATCGCACACGGCAAAATTCTCTAGGTGATGGTACTTTTTGATGTATCTCGTTCTAGCAAGTAATGGAAAGCACTTAAAAAGCCTTTTAAAAACAGTAGGTACTGCCATAGAGATAAGGATCACTATCGATATCGCGGATAAGTTTACACAATGTTACAGTGTACGCCTTAAAAATATGAAGCTCCTTCTATGATTTAATTATTATTTTGAGAAATAGGTAGTGTGGTAGATAATGCTCTACGAAGTCGAAATCAGCTGATTGTCTCTTTCAAAAGGACGATGTGTAATATTTATTGCCGGCTACTGTATTACAACGTCTCATTTTAAGAATGGGTATAATTTTCCTAAATAATAAAAATTTTTAATAATAAAAACCATGTTTATTAAATTATTACTTCCCAATTAATATAACCACTTAAAGAAAAAAAATGTTTTTATACATAAAATAAATATAATTAAAAAAGAAGAAAATTATACTTGTTTTAACAGCTCCTAATAGATACAGAAATGATTGTATTTCTTGCAACAGTGATAACGCTCTATGAAGCCGAAATTAGCCGATTGTCTCTTTCCAAAGATCGATGTGCAATATTTATTGCCGGGTACTATAGTTACCTTTCCTGCAATAGGAGGGAATGAGACATCACTTTTATTTCGTATAGCTTTATCTCTTTTACACTATGTTGCAAATTGAATCCCTAACACGCACTGTTTTTTTTTAATTATAATATTTGATAAAAAAAATATTCATCTTTTTTATTCCTGGTATATTAATAGCCTTGTATAAGCGAAGCTTACTTGGTTAGTTTTAAAATTGATATTTTTTGATACCATCTATAAATTAAAAATATTAACGCACCATTTATCTATTATTATTATTCATAATGTTATTATCACCTAAATAGAAACGTTTAAAGTGGATTGGCAGTTGGTTGCTATGGAAATACTAAATAATTAAAATAACAGGAATACAATTTACATAAACCATAAAAAAGAGCGCGGAAAAACTTTGAATTTTCCAAGTGGGAAATTTATTTTTTTTAGTAATTATTCGTGGAATACTCTTGTTTTACAGTAAAAAATATTATTTAAAAACAGTAAATAATATATTATGTAAATAATATATAACATGTGAAAGTAATAAAACGGTCCAGCCCAGTGAAGACGAATCTACTGATGAATCAAGTCCAGAGGACGAAGCTGATAAGTATAGACCTTATTTTGTTACAGATTATACTAGAAGATACCCTGAGGACTTTACAGCTACAGAGTTTGTTGTTTTTATAGAATCTGCTATTTTTGATACCCCCATCCTTCTTTCTATATACACCTTCTTTCCATATCAAGCTGCATAAAAAGATTCAATAAAGGAGTCAAATACTTAAGAAGGATGAATAAATTCAACATACTGACATTTTTTGAAAAATCCAGCCTGGCCAATGGCTTTCTTAATAACAAAACTTTTTTAAAGATTACCATCTCCAATCGAGCATCCCATCAGCAACCACTTAAATTACTGGTGTCATAAGAAATGTTCCAATACAATTAACGAATAAAAAGATTTTAACACTGCTTTTAAGAAGGTTTATTAAAAGAACTAAAGTTAATAATTCTTTTATTCAACAGCCAACACAAACAGTTGCAATAACTTTTACATCTTCTGTCCTGCCAGACTATGTAGATCTAGAGGGATGGCACCATGGCATCTCCATGTATGTACCACCAGTCAAACAATGCTTTGGCTGCCTAAGGTATGGACATCTTGCCAAATTCTGTAAATACGCCGAAACATGCAGCATCTGTAAGGAAAACCATAGCTATAAAGTCTGTTCTGTGCCTTCTGACCGAGCAAAATGTTTTCACTGTGATGGTCATGTTAGCATTTCAGCACAGTGTCCAATTAAACAAAAGAAAATAAGTGAAAACAAAAATAAATTTAAGCCACCTTCTTTTGCTGATATCTTCAGCAAAATTTCCCATCACTAAGCAACAGAAATAAAACTCCTAAAGCACCATTTGATCATTAAGCTTTATTGAAAGCTAATGATATATCTTTAAATTTATTGATACAATCTATTGTAAAATTAATCACTCTGCATAAAACTCAGGACACCCCAATTTGCTCGAAAAATGTACTGAATATTCTGACAGAAAATTTTTAACTCAGTAACAGTAATACTAATACCCAAAATTCCATTCAAACTTAAAGATTACACAATGGAATGCTCAAAGTTTGATAAGCGATCGAAATATATTTACTAAATTTCTTTATAGTAATAATATAGATATAGCTTTAGTCTGCGAGACTTGGCTGAGGCTGAGGCCTCAGCCATGTATGGTGAGCCATAATCTTAAAATTAAAGGATATCAAATAGACTTCACACTTATTTTGATAATTCTTTGCAAAATATAGCCATCTCAATTAAATTCAACAATAAAATTATGTCATTAGCAAGTCTTTATATACCAAATAACAGTAATCCTATTTTTCTAAGTCTGAATTATTTCTTCTTGAACAACTTACCTAAACTAACTTTTGTTGCTGGAGATTTTAATGCCCATCACACAATTTGGGGTTGCCATTCTATCAGTTCTCGTGAAAGAGAGATATCTTAGATTCTCTGGATGAATGCGGCATGATCTTATTAAACGACAGTCAACCTACTACTGTAGGTATTAATAAATGGAAACCAAATGGCCTAGACCTTTCTTTGGTCACCCCTTCTCTAGCCCTCAATTGCAGTTGGAGAGTGCATAAAAGTTGCAAGCACAAAAAAAAATCTATCAAAATGGAAAGAATTAATATTGCTCAGATATAAATAGAAATACTCCTATAACAAAAATATATCGTACCATACGCAAATTTAATGATATGTCTAATGCAGAATGGATCAATAATCTCTTAAGAAAATATACTCCAGATAGTGTTTCTAGACCCTTACAATTCAGTTCGAATCATTCTTCTAACTATAGCAATAGTTTTATAGTTGATCCATTCAACCTCAAAGAATTATTAGCAGTTATTACCTGGCCTCGATAATTTTTCTTACATTACGTTTAAGGATCTCAATTACGACAGCTCCTTAAAATACTTAAGTATCATAAATCTTCTATGGGACCACTCTATAATACCCAAGGAATGGAAACAGGACTGCTTAGTACCTATATTGAAACGAAAAGATATAAATAGTGCTGACGCTTATAGCCCCATTGCATTGCAATCACATCTTGTTGTGGCAAAATCTTTGAACAGCTAATTAAACAACGCCTTGAGTTTGACATTGAATCTAGGTATCAATTTGGATTTCGTCGTGATGTCTGCTAAAGAGAGTCTGGGAGATCTCTTTCACGATATTAACTTGGCATTTAAGAATAATAACCATCTTGTGTGATTTTCTTTGACATAGTTGGAGCCTGTAATAACATAGATCATAATATTCTTGCTACAGTACTGTCTTCATTAGGTATACCTGAAAAATTAAAAAAATGTATCAATGTTTCTTTTTAATTGTAGAGATGTGTATATTAAGTTAAATTCCTCTAATATTTATGGTCCTAGACTATCAACTAAAGGAGTTGGTCAGGAAGGAATCCTAAGTCCTTTATTATAGATATTGTATGTGTATATATTAAATGAAATTTTGGGGTCTGAAGTGACAGATATTCAATTTGCAGATGATTTGGCTATATATTTGAAACACTACTGGAAATTATTTTCAATCTACAAATGAAATATTAAATTTAAGTTTATGAAAATTAGAAAAATATTATATAAGCGAGAAGAAGTTTTTTATTGTTTCCGATAGCATGAGTATCTTGACAGCATTATCGGATCCCTCGTTTAATGTTCATACTAATTATATTATCCACAAGATAAGGCAAGTATATTATAGGATGCGGTGGGATCAGAACAGAAAAATAAATATCATGTTTACTCTATCACATATTAACGTCCATGGCTGATAGTCTTGCCCATATAATAGTTAATAGTCCCCAAAACTTTCCAATAAAAAATATTCAATTGCTTCTCTGATTGTTTACCAGAAATCAAAAATAAAATTAAAAGCATGTGGATGTCTCATTGGGAGGAGTCATCTCTTATAAAAGGAAAATGTTATAGATATATTAACACAAATATTTGTCAACTCTGACAGAAAAGTACATCCATCGAAAATTTTACATTACATTAAATCGCCTTAGAATGGGAAATAGACGTTTCAACGAACATCTACACAGAAAGAAAATAATCTCTTCTCCTTCATATGATTACTGTAACTTAGACAACCAGACTTTAAACTACATTTTCTTTGATTGCCCGCATTTTAATATACACAGAGTAATTTTGATTGATGAACTATTAAGTGTTTACAAAGAAGTCCTGAAAATGCCGCATTTTATTCAGGATCTTCTTGAGAACCAAGAAACCTATCTCATTATCTACAAATTTATAATTAACACTATTGAAAAACTTTAACCGGATCCGAAATTAATATAACAATGACATGGTACGACTAAACGGAAAAAATATATGAAAAACTGTTGATACAATATTTCATAATTAACGATAGACAAGGCTAATGCCTCGCTATTATATCATCTTCATTCAGATGACCCTTATGTATTGACATGTTAAGAAGACTAAAGTTATTATTTTTAAAGTGGATTGTGTATATTTGTTGAAGCTTCAACATTTGTCTGTTTTTTTGCGGTATTTATGTGTTTATTCTATGAGAATATTATACGTTCCAAACAGTCTATTCACTTCTTACGTTTTAGTCTTTTAATTAATATTAATAAAAATATATTGATGATAAACCGTCTTTGAATTAAAGAAGTGGTGCTGAGTTGAACACTATACCTTTATATTTATAATATATTAAATGAGTTAAGTGTTTATATAAATATAGAATGAAAAATAAACCGATACGGGCAGGGATTCGAACCCGCGACTACTGGGAAACCGTCCTATTGCTCTACCAACTGAGCTACCGGATCACTGTCCGCCTCGGTGAATTAAGCATTCTATATGTGATCCTCTTTATCGGGACGGTGGTGACATCTATTAGGTTTCTTTCGAAGATCCTAACCATTAATTTTTTTATTTTTTTATTTTTTATTCTATGCTAGGGGTCGCTCGCGACTTCGTTCGCGTGGTTTTTAGTGTTGCCGCCGAGTTCCATACAAAATTGATAATTAAAACCCTTAAGGGTGGAATTTAAAAATCTTTTCTTAGTACACTACTACGAAGAAAAACAAATGTATTTACTATCTTTACGATCTGCGGTTTAGACTGTATGCTATAACTAAGTCAGTCAGAACCTATTAGATTATATTAAATTTGCAGCATTTTTCATTGCTGCTTAACTTCTATTAGTCACAGCGAGATGATATATACCCTATAGCCTTCCTCAATAAAAGGACTATTCAACACTAAAAGAATTTTTCAATTCGGGCCAGTAGTCCCAGAGATTATTTTCTTTCGATTCCTACTAAAATTAAGTTAACAATTAATAATAATAAATTATCTTCTTCTATCTATTCTTGGTTACATCGATGCAAGCTATCTTAATTTAATTAAGGACCACCTTAACAAACTTGAGCGACTCCAAAACATTGCTATACGGTTCATATTTGTCTTAAGAATACATGACCACATTTCTGGATTTCGTCAAAAACTCAAGTGGCTTCCAATTCACCGCCGCCGGGATTTACACACACAGTCCATGCAACAAAATTATGGAACGTGCTGCCTCTCTTTATAAGAAAATCATAATATTTAAAATAACTGTTAAAAATATTTATTTATCAGAAGAAAGCTGAGTTTATGATAATGTTCTTTACTTATGTGTCTAATTCATATTCTACAAAGTATTGTCAATTTATTTATTTTTATTCGAATTGTTTATTTTATTAGTTAATATATATTATATAAAATTATGTGTGTTATGTATTAATGTGTAATTATTCGTTTGTATGAATTATAACTTTTTGCCACCTATCTATATGCAATAGCTGTTATAAATTCCTATCAAGATGGTTGTCTGGAAGAAATCGCCTTTAGGTGATAAGACCGCCTTTTATATTTCCCATGTGTTTTTTTTTGTGTTTAAATTTCATTTGTAACTCTAATATGTATTTTTATGTGATATACAATAACGTGTATAAATAAATAAATAATGAATAAACTGAAAATTATCAATGTTTTCTGGTAATAAACATATTTTTAGGATTTTCGTGAACTGTTTTATCATATTTAAAAATATTTTTTTACCTAAGTTGGCTTCTTATTCAAACACGGTGATGACAATTTTATAAAGTTTAATATGTTAAGATAATATTGAAATAAATGACAAACACCGTAGGTCCATTAAGAATAACAAATTAGTTGTAACAAGTCTATAAAGAAAGATTACATGTAGTAATAGTACAAAGTTTATTATGTATTTACATTGTTTTCATAGAAATATGAAATTATTTATGTTTAACAATTGTAATATTACTCATGAAATAAGTAATTCCATTATAGTCTTTTGTCTTTGAAAACGGCACCGACCGATACCGATAACTAAATAACAAATAAAGGTTTAAAATATTAATAATTATAAGAAATTATATGAAAAAAAAAATGGAATTCTAATTAAATTAGACCTACAGACAATATCTGTGAAAATGTGTTCGTAATTCTCAAATACGTTTGAATGTTTTTTGTGTACATATAGTCACTTGGATATTCCTGATTCTTATTTATATTTATTTATGTCAACTTAAGTACAGAAGCATTTAATTTTTAATTGAAAACCATACATTTTACAAAAGTTACAAACTGTTGCTGTTGTGAGAGTTTTAAAAATTGTTGGGCTTATCGCCATACGTAAATAATCTGACTAAAAAATATAAAGAGAAATTGTTATAAGTTAGGTTAACTTAAACAAATTGAATAGGTAAGTGTGTATGTAAATTAATATACGCATTTGTTACATTAGTATTTTAGAAGTTTTTCTGTCACAGCGAATTGTTAGAACATATTTTAAATATTTTAGTTTACATTTATCAAAAGACAGATGGAAACATATAATAAAATTGTCACTGATCGAAAACTGTACATGGAAAATATTTAAAAAAATTATGATGGAGGCCTTTATAAGAGCAAGAGAATTCAAAACAATGTTTTTTTCATTTTGTCTGTATATCTCTATGTCGTTATGTCTGTATGTTTGTGCACGCTAATCTCAGAAACGGTTTAACCGGTTTAATTGATTTATTAACCGATTTAGATAAAATAAACACTAAATGTGAAGTAAAGACTGTTTTAATATATTTCTGAAAACCGCATTCAAATTGGTTAAGCTGTTTCTGAGATTAGTGTGCACAAACATACAGACATACAGACATACAGACATACAGACATACAGACATACAGACATACAGACATACAGACATACAGACATACAGACAAACAGACAAACAGACATACAGACAAACAGACAAAAAGACAAACTGAAAAACCATTGTTTTGGGTTCTCTTGCTCTTATAAAGGCCCCCAATGATGTTTTTTTTTAATATTTTCCATGTGCAGAAACGGATCAGTGACAATTTTATTATATGTATAGATAATCAACAAGAAACGTAAAAAACATAAAACGTCATTTCGTTGGGGACATCCTGCACTCATCGGTAAACATTTCATATAGATCGATAGATAGCACTAGCAAATCTACCATATACAATAATGACTATAGTTCTATGTATGCGGCAAGAAGCTTTCGAATTTTCCCAATTGCCTCTTGCTCACACTAGAAAGTAAAACAAGACAAATGCTACCGCTAACGGCATAAATGCGTACGAATACTTTCATATAAGTGTGGTAGGAGTATCATGTTTGTTAAATAAAAATATTATTTTTCAAGATATATTTTAACTAAAAATAACAGTTTAAAATGAGAAAAGGATAGCTTTAAAAGATTATTATTACAGTTAAGTTTTAATTTACTTCATGGATCACTTTTATAGACCGTTTATTATAATTACATTTAATTCCACGGTCTCCTGTGTGCGAAAACCTAAATAATGACTTATTGAAAGTAAACGTATAATATTGTTTTTAAAATCAGTCTACTATTAGAACAGTTTAATTAGTTTTGCAGTCGCGCCTTCGAAAGGTGCTATTTAGACGCGCGCGTTTGTATATTTAATAGATTCGTATGCTAGTAAATTTACTAACACATATAAGGTCCACAATCTTGTGCTGTCGACACGCGCCGTTCGATAGCTCGACTCTGAGTCTAGCCTAAGAATACAGGGAAGTTCCCTGCAAGTTTTAAACAAAGATATTCGAGAATCGTTAGGAATTTCCTGTGTTTTTTTTTTATAAGTCATTACTCATGTCGCGTTCCCGAAATCTGGTTTATTTATATTTGTATTAATAGGAAAAATGTTCATTAATTCAATAGTATAGTTTCCAGAGTCCGTTTCAAGAATTTGAGAGGTCCCCGTAGTATGGGGCTTCGGGCAGTGGCACTCACACACGGGGATCTCTCAGCAAGCTAGTGACCCCGTCGAACCTTTTGGTAGTCACTTTAAGCTTTAATATTAAAAAATCAATTTTATTAATTTTTTAAATGTGATTTTTTATGAGTGAAGCAAGAGTAAAATTCTAGTCTAGAATAAAAATAACAAGGTATAAAACGACTGACAGCCATGAGTACTTAGAAGTAATAAAAATAATAGATATAATAACTTATACCGACTGACGCCATCTCCACTACACTATATAAGCGTGTAATTCACTCGGTATCCTCACTAACCTTGAGTTACAACTGGTTGAATACAACATATCGCAAAACCATGAAGTTGCTTAGTTGCCTACTTTTATTCACGGTGGTTGCAATGTCACAAGGAGGGAAACCGTACTATGATTTAAATGATGCCCCATCCCTGTTTGAAAAGTTTATTAAGGACTACAACCGAAACTACAAAAATGAAGCAGATAAAGACGCACATTACAAAGAATTTGTCAAAACTTTGGAATCCATTAATAAATCTAACGCGGAGTCTTCTAGTGCTACATTTGATATTAACAACTTTGCCGATTACACCCCTGAGGAACGAAAAAATCTATTTGGTCTGAAACTGCCACGTAAGTAATATATTTTATTTAAAAAACAATAAGCAGTTGAGTATTTGCATCCGAACTGTCTTTGATAGTACCTATTAGCATTTTGTATGGTAATTGACTCTTAAATATTTTTAAACAACTATCTAAAATCTTTTACGTCTTAACTGTTTGGTTAAAGTAGTTTGGTTTTGTTTTTGGGGGGTTTTGGGATAAATTTGATCAAACGTTCCATAAAAATGTGATGATTATTGTTTTTTGTTTTATTTTTTCATATATTGATTCGAACTAGAATATTTTCATATAAGTTTAATATTGCAAAACATACAAATATTCTAATTAATAATTTCTTTTACTCACTATAACGTTATTACTAATCATACAATTTATTTGATAGAAACTATTTCTTATAACTAAATAATATTATTTATTTCAGAAAATAATGAAAAATGAAATGCTACTATGTTTTGAAATTAGCTCGACAATGGACCTGGTTCATCTAACTGATTTTTGTGAATTGTTTTATCATATTTATAATAAAATATATTTATAATAAAAAATAACTTGTTTTTGTTTTCTGTGCATGAAGATGAAAATTTAATTCATTAATTGTACATTTTTCTTTTAATTATATATATCTTTTATACCTTATTTTAGTTTACTTTTAAAAAAATATTTTGTCGGTTATGGCTATGTAAAAAATCGCAGTAGGATTTATAAGTTAAAAAAAGAATATGAATAAACAGATATACAAATAATAAATATTTTACATAACCCAATAAATTACATAAGTATTATGGAAAAGAAATAGTAAATCTACGTTTTATAATTATTATTAACACCTATTAGTAGGGTGTAGGGTACTTCTAGATAAAGGTCAATACTCGCGTCGCCACGACAAGGTATTAGAAATTATACGGGAAGCGGTTAGTCTTTCAGTAGCAAGAGCGCGGAAGGGTATAACAACCACCGAACGATCTATAGAATTCGTAAAAGAAGGCTCCTCCAAAAAATCAAAAGCGAAGCCTTATTCAATATTAGGCGCGGCTCCTGATTGGATTCTCATGATGGACACGTATGAAAAGCATTACAAAATCCCTGGGGATGTTGGTGTTTCGTCATCCAGACCGGACTTATTCCTGTATTCGAAACATCTGAGGCGCGTGATACTTGTGGAGCTTACTGTTCCTTGGGAAACAAACATCCCAAGGGATCACACATTCAAGCTCAATAAGTATTACGAACTAACCAACGAACTGATCAGGAATAAATTTATAGTTAGTTTGTACGCGGTAGAAGTGGGAGCGAGAGGTATAACAGCAAAATCTCTCTATAACCTACTTAAAGATCTTGGCCTTTCTAGAACAAGCATCGGTTCATTTCTAGAACGTACTTCAAAGGCGGCATTAGTAGGTTCTTTCCAAATTTGGTTAGGTAGGGAGAGGAGTGTGGAGGGTGAAGGCGAGCGTTTTTGCGCATAATAAAGGGGCCCCTTAAACCTACTCCTGGGTCGCAAGTCCCAGGCACTGCTTGCACTCCTCTCCTTGCAACGCGATGGGCCCGGCACCCGCACGGTGAATCCATGGATTGCTAAGAAGCTTCGTCTTATCTAAATTGACAGCCCGGAGAGACGGGACGACGCTGGAAAGACAGTTGACGCTGGAAAGACAGCTGGCAGCTGGGAAGACAGCAGACTGCTGGAAAGACAGCCGAGGGCGTTGGCCTAGCAAGCCAAGCCCGGGAACGTCGATAAACGCTAAAAGTCCAAATAAGAAAAATACCCCTAGGACAGTCCGAGAGGGGGGGCGGAAGAACTGTCCACCGGTTGACAATTACGGCGAAAACGGCGCGATAACGGAACTGAAATGCCCTACGTGCGGGAAAAATTACAAAAGACGAGCCTGGTTTATTAAACATCTTAAAACACACAATGGTGCTGAAGTGCGGCAACCGTCGGTAAGATCTTCAGTTTTCACTGCGGATAGAGTTTACCCTCATATATCTCATGGTGAGCCATTGAATGAAAACTACCAGGAGTCCATGACCATCCGGACGCGTCTTAGCATTCCAAATACTAAACAATCGAACTGGAAAGTACATGACCAAAATATAGCGGCCCTGTTAGAGCACCCGGGCTCAAATCAGGTACTCGATGCGCAAGTAGAGACTTTCCAAAATACTATTTACGACTACTTTAATGAGCACTATCCACCTACGAATCGTTATGCTCACAAAAATAAAGAAAACGGTTTTAAATTGAAAATGAGGAGGAAAAAAAGAGATCTTATAAAGAAACTTCGTATAGCCAAAGCCTTAGGCGATAATCAACTTAGTCACCAACTGTCTAGGGCATTGCGATCAATTCTTAAACTTATCCAAGGTATAACAAATCAAATAACGAAAAATCGTGATAGCTTTGATCGGGCAAAACATGAAGTAGACTTTGATAAAAATCCTTTTAAATACTCAAAAAACATTTTCAAAGATCAAAAAGGTAAGCTTCTCTTGACCAACGAGCAAGTTTTCGACCATTATAAAAGCACATACGAAGTGCCAGAAAACCAAAGACTATATGGGGATCCAAACGAACACAAACCTGAGACTCCTACTGAAGATTTTCAAGCCAACCCACCAACTTTGGAGGAAATCAATAAAATAATTAAAATGAAACCATCTAACTCAGCACCAGGTCCGGATGGTATCCCTTATATAGTTTACAAAAAATGTCCGTCGCTCCATAAACATCTTTTAAATATATTCGGTAAAATCTGGTCAAGAAAGCGAATACCGGTATCGTTCGGAAAAGCCCTTTTTGTCCTCATTCCGAAAAACGACAATGTCAATAATCCCAAGGATACTAGACCGATAGCCCTAACAAATACAATTTCCAAAATATTTTTCTCTTTTTTACAAACTAAAATGACGCAATTCATGATTAACAATAGATATTTCAGGCCTAATCACCAGAAAGGGTTTTTGCCCGGAATTTCTGGATGCCTGGAACATAATACGTTAATATCGGAAAGCCTTAAAGATGCTAGAACTAGCGAGAGACAAATTACGGTTTGTTGGATAGACTTAGAAAACGCCTTTGGGTCGGTACGACATGAACTAATGATGTTCGCGCTTAAATGGTATAACTTTCCTATGGTAGTTCGCGACATTATTGCATCATATTATTCAAAATTAAAATTCTCAATAATTTTTAATGAAAACCATTCAAAACCACTTAATTATAACGTTGGTTTATTTCAGGGCTGTTGTATTTCTCCTATTATATTTAATATAGTTATTAATATTTTAATAGACAAATTAATTAGAAATGAAAAAAAGTGGGGCTATCGGTTTAAGTTCAACAACAAATACACAGAATCCATACTAGCTTTTGCAGATGATCTCGCGATACTGACACGTAATCCGAAACAATGTCAGGTACTTTTAAATGTAGTTGAGGATTTCTGTACGTGGACGGGCGGATTGAGGACAAAACCAAGTAAATGTTTTAGTCTGTGTCTGGGTAGACGGAATACCAAATATACCTCTTACGATCCGGGTCTTATAATAGGCGGTCAGTGCGTTAGTACGGTTACGGAAGCAGCTCCGTTTAAATTTTTAGGTAAAAAAATCGATTACCAAGGCCGTACTCCATCGTTGGATGTAATAGTCGATAGCTTTTTAAACGATCTCAAAAAGGTAGACAACCAACCAATAAGTAACGTCAAAAAAGCTTGGATTTACGATAATTATTTAACATCACGTCTAAATTGGCCTTTCCTCGTGTATGATATAAATAAAACCCTTTTGTTAAAGTTAGATGCAAGCGTCATAAAGACATTGAAGTTATGGCTCGGGTTAGCGCACTCAGCGGACTCTTCAACCTTATTTAGAGACCGTAACAACTTTGGATTAAAATTAAAGAAACCATCGGAGCTCTACAAACATCTAAGAGTTACCAAAAGACATATCATCGGAAAATCTAAAGATGATACTGTAACTTCTCTCCCAAAAGACAAAGTTGCCTCAGAGCTCGAGTCACGACTTCAATTCCATAAAAAAATAATTTATGATTGGTCCCCAGCATTATTAAAATTCTATCTTAATGTATTATTATTATTATTATTCTTATTATAGTCTTTCAGTAGCAGGAGCGCGGAAGGGTATAACAACCACCGAACGATCTATAGAATTCGTAAAAGAAGGCTCCTCCAAAAGATCAAAAGCGAAGCCTTATTCAATATTAGTCGCGGTTCCTGATTGGATTCTCATGATGGACACGTATGAAAAGCATTACAAAATATCTGGGGATGTTGGTGTTTCGTCATCCAGACCGGACTTATTCCTGTATTCAAAACATCTGAGTCACGTGATAGTTGTGGAGCTTACTGTTCCTTGGGAAACAAACATCCCAAGGGATCACACATTCAAGCTCAATAAGTATTACGAACTAACCAACGAACTGATCAGGAATAAATTTATAATTAGTTTGTGCGCGGTAGAAGTGGGAGCGAGAGGTATAACAGCAAAATCTCTCTATAGCCTACTTAAAGACCTTGGTCTTTCTAGAACAAGCATCGGTTCATTTCTAGAACATATTTCAAAGACGGCATTAGTAGGTTCTTTCCAAATTTGGTTAGGTAGGGAGAGGAGTGTGGAGGGTGAAGGTGAGCGTTTTTGCGCATAATAAAGGGGCCCCTTAAACCTACTGGGTCGAAAGTCCCAGGCACTGCTTGCACTCCTCTCCTTGCAACGCGGTGGGCGCGGCACCCGCACGGTGAATCGATGGAATGCTAAGAAGCTTCGTCTATATATTTTCAAGTGAATCTTCTTATTAATAGAATAAGATATTCCTATTAAATTGAAACAAATAACGCAAAAAAAAAATAAAAAAAGGTTATTTGTAGGGGTTGTCACATTAAAAAAATAGTAAAAAAGCAAATACTTAGGTTCGATTAAAATTAAGGCCTTATTCTAAACTAAAACCTTTAGCAGGTAAAAAAAAAATCTGAAAATTCTACTCCCAGAAGGTTGACTTAAAAATTTTGTGTTTAACTTTTGTATTTAAATTAAAATAAAACGGCGTGAAAACTTTTATTATTTTTTATTAAAACAAAATCACGTTTCGAAAAATATTTCAAAAAAGAAATAAAGTAAAATTTGACAGTGTTCAAGAAAACAAAAACATTTTTACAAACCAAGTAAATTGAAACTAGTGGTGAGAATGGTCAGTTTGATTACAAATCCATTTCGGTTTCTTGGACCCTCGTAAAGTGCTTCAATGTTAGCTTTATTTTCATTCGAGAAACTTCTTTATTGTCACGGGTTTTCAGGAATAAGGAAATTGGTTCTATAGATAGCGTAGCATAGAATATACTCCTGTATATATACCGATACCCTTATTGGTTAAATTTTCAAGTTACTTTTTCGCAATTTCAGTAAGTAAACAATGATTTAATATTTAAATAGAATATCGTGAGATTTGTATATAACGTATACGTTGGTATACCAAATAATTATAAATTTTAAAAAGTTTAACTTATTATAACGAGTTCAGAGAGAAACAAAATTAAAAAATAGAGTTTTAGATTGTAATCTAAATACTTTATTTAGACTAGCGACGGAACGAAATAATCTGCTTTACAGTAAACCATACCTCCACTGGTTCTCATCGTAGGGTGGATATGCGGTTTTATACTCACAGTACGAAATGTGGCTACAAATGTGTTCTACAAACTCAATGAATTTGGTTATTTAATTTATAATAATATTATCATACTGGCATATACTTATTACCTTTACCTAACTTTAATATATTTTTTTATTTATTATTTAGCATAAATACATAGTAAAACTTTATTAATAATTTCGTAAAATTATTTATATGAAACCAAGAGGACAAAGTAAAATAATGGTAAATAAATAATAAAGGGAGTCAATAATATAATAAATAAAAAAGGGTGCAATCTAAATGCATTAATTTAATTTTAAAAACTAAATAAATAAAATAAAAAGTTCTTGTAAAAAGCTATTAATAAAGTAATTGCAAGATAACTAAAAATCTAAGGATAAAAAGCAATAGAACAAAATAAAGTACTTATTTTTTTATCAGAGAAGCCAGTATAGTAGTAGTATATATATAGATAACTTAATGACATTGAAATTATGAACACCTATCGATAATTCTAAAAGTGGATTGAGAAAACATAATTAAAATACCCTAAGTGAAAAAAAAAATACAAGAATTGTAATTCAACATAACTTAAATTTATAGTTTCCCACATAAACTAAGACATGTACCACCATTTCACTTCAGTTCGTACTTGTACTTAGGGTTAGACATAAACCGCCATCGGCTGATAAGCCTGCGAGATACTAAAACTTGACTATGATATTTCGGAGCAAAGGTGATAGTAATTTAATGACTCCTTAATGATATTGAAGTCCTTTATCAGTTACATAATAAACATACTTATTATAGAGAGATGAGTATGTCTACACTACTTTGTGGAATTTATAGTTTACGTCAGATTTTTTTTAATTTCCATATTCAATGATAAATATCCATTTCACGGTTCAATTAATAAAAAAATTCTATTATATTATTTTTGTATACAGTCACTGTTTCTTTCTTTATCTAGTAGTAGTAAAAATTAAGCTGATCTAAAAAAATAAATAAGTGGCACATCGATAATAAATCATAATTAGTTCTTATTCGAGTATATAGTAATAGAGTTCTGCAGTTTAGTATTTTATAACATCATTTGATATATCTTATTATAATAACTTATTCATGGTTGTATTTTATCCTATATCACAAATGTTGATTCCATTAAATATAATTTAAATCGTAGTTTTAAAAAGCATAGTATTATTTTAAAAATCTAACCTTATTACATATGGAACTGTAAATGAACACTGTAATCCAGTAAAAGTAAACTAATAAAATGTCGCTCTGAAATGGCTGATTGCCAACTACTTCAACTACTTCAATATAAGCTCTAACAATAAGACCCAAAGTTATAAGGGAATTACAGATGAAACGTAGATAGTGTTGACAAAGACCAACTCCTTAAAACTTTGATTATTATAATTAGAGAGTGGCAATTTCAAGGATCGAGAAGCGGAAATTAGTTTCTAGATAATAATATCATAACATATACAAGAAACTTCTTAACGGATTTGAATGTATTTTCCCTTTTGTTCTACAAACACACACTTTAGTATTTCACAAAGTTTTCGCGAGTGGTTAAAATATATTAAAATATTGTTTTTTAGTGTACTTAAGTTGTGTATATTATTTATGAATTAATATTGTGCTTGTGATTAAATATATCAACCGCTCTTCAAAATAACTTGATTTATTTAAAATATTAGAACAATTGACCGAAAAAAAAAATTAAAATAATACAGTGTTTGATATCAACCATTTTTCTTATCTTTATTTCTTCATTATCCACAATTGAAGTCAATGTTATTATTTTTAGGTGGTACTGTAAAACCGAAGACATCTATTTAAAGCTCGTACAAATGACTTGATGGAGGTAGTACCACCCTCTTGTAGAACATCGGCGTGAAGTAGATGTTATAACTACGCTTGTAAGGTAAGGTAAAGTGAGAAATCAAGAAGCAGAAGCGTCCACCACTAACCAGCATCCATGGACCATCCGACCGTTTGCAACCAGCACAAAAAGTATTTTCTTGTAGTATAAACAATAAAATGAATTCTTACATGTCGCAAATGAATGTGAAGTTGAAATTTAAAATTTGGTATTGATTTAATACTGGAACATATTACAATCTTGAAGTATTTTCTTTGTGTAAAAACGCATGATAAAGTTCCAGAAGGCGTAATTTTTATACGATTACGGAGCCACTAAATCTCCGGAACTCGTTAATCGAACTTTCTCAAAGTACTTCATGGCGCCTGACGCCAACTGCCTTTGGCAGAGTCCCGCTTCCAGTGCCTCTAATTTAAATGATAAAATTCAGATCTGTCTTAAGAATAAAATCTGATTATTCAGCCTGGAAATAAATTAAAAATACAAAAGTTTTGAGAGAGTTGGATAGAAAACCAAACATTATGTAAATGTAAAATATTTATTAATTTGCAGTTATAATATTAGCCTCAGTTGTACAGAATAATATGAATTTCCATGTTATTTTACTTCACTCAACCAGGATTGAAGATTTATAACATTTATAGCACTTACGTATCCTTAATATTATAAAAGTTTTAGGATATTAAGAAACTGTTTCTATTTATAGACGAAATTTAAAATTTTACTTAGCATTTTAAGAATCAAAACAGTATGTGAAGATTGATTGATATACCGGTCAGAAATCATGTTTAAACGTTTAACGTGTAAGAAATATTGTTTAATTATTAGTTAAAAGAACTTCGAAACCCTAGAATAATAATAATATTCTGAATTTTGTCTTCCAAGCATCGTGATTATCCGGTACACATTTTTATTATACTCAAAAGTAATTCTACACATACGTAAAAACAATATTATATAAATACACTATACTGAATATCTGTTTTAATAAGAATTTTAATTAAGAGCTCTTGAGTGCTGTATCTCTTCCTTTCTTATTCGCTGGCAATTACAGTGTGAGGGTGTTGAATTCCAATAATGATGACTAATATACTATTATTATATTATACATAATTAATATAAAACCTAATTTTAATATATAACCTGCTGTACCTGAAGTACCTGCTGTATTTCAGGTACGGAAAAGATTTATACTATTTGTCTAAAATTCTTGCAGTTCTTTCTTGTAGACAAGCGCTGGATTACTGCCAATAAAGCGTCTGGTGCCGGCGGACGGTGAACAACGACTGGCATAAATCTGTTTTATTGAATTGCGATTGACTGAATTTTAGGTATAAATAAATGTTAAATATGGAATGAATTTCATATTTGGCATTTGTTATAGAATATAGACGATTATTAGTTTTATATAATTTATTGTTTTTACACAAATTGTTGGGCATCCACTTTTTACTTATTAATTACTTTTTATTAATTAATATTCTGGTCTATGATGTTATATTGTTTAAACATATCGTAGCAGCTGGCGTTAACGAGTTATCTAAGACAACACCTTGATTTAAAAGCTTAAAATTAAGCATAAATTATAATTTATCAAATATCTACATACATATATAAAACTTATACTAGTAAATTTATTTCGTGGAAAATATAGGTATATATAAATAAAAGATTTTACGTTTCAAGAAATCGGCATAATGATAGAAATATGCAAATTTGATAGCACTATCTCTAGTATTTATTGCGCCTGAATTGTTTTATAACTTCTTATTATGTATATGAGAATATTATATTCTGAATAAATGAAGTTCTTACTCGTTACAAGATTACATTCTTGTATATCTTTATATAAAACTAATTTATCTATTTAGAAAAACCCTATAATTATATACCTATTAGGTTTTGGTTGAAGTTGAGAATGTATTTTAGGTTTTTTATTTATAATTATTACAATAATATCTAATGATAGTAGTAGTGTTAGTAATATTTATTTATAATAATTAAAATGGTAAATACATTGGAATTTACATGTTTTAGTTCATGAGTTTCAACAGTAGCGATACCTATGCAATTAATTATGGAATGTTATTTAGTATTGACAGTATGTATTAGACTGTTAAATGTTTTAAGAATTAGAAGCATAGTATATTTTAACATAATGTTTAATCTTTTATTAATTATAAGAACTTATTATAAGGTATAAATAATAGCATCTGTAAGTTGGTTATGAAACTGTAAATTACCCTCGCCTAAATATTATAGTATTAAAATATTATAAAACGAGTTGTAAGGGCTGCTCTCGCCCATTCTATTACAAATGGTTGGATGTAAAACATTAAAGTGCAAGTGCGTACTGTGCATTAGGTACTTAAACCTGTATTTAATGAAATTAGGTGGCTTTTTATTACATTTGAGGAACATGTTAGAATAAATTATTAATTATTTAACATCAAAATATTGATAATTTAATTATATATTTTCGTAATAATAAAAAAATATTTTTTTTGATGTCCAAAATGTATGGACTAAAATATACTAAATCTATGAAATATACTAAAATGTGAATTACCATTTGCCTTCAAACTAGTTGTAAAACAAACCAAATAAAATTTAAACTTCAGTATGTATTACGTACTTACAATTTCATAATTATGCTATTTTGAGATTTGTTTATGTTTAATACAAACGAGGAACTGGAAAATAGAAGTTTGAGCAAACAGAATTAATTCCCACAACAATGAAAACTCTTTACAAACTGGTGCTTTGGCCGAAACCCTTTCCCTGAAAAAAAAATATATCTCAGTTATTGTTTCATATACCGGATTTGAGTTTTCTTTTTTTAAGAGCACAACTCTGTTAGAAAAATTAAAAAATAACAATAACGGTAGACGTTTTTTCATAGCAGTGAAATACAAAAGGTTTTGTTAATGGAATTTATAAGAAAGTGGAAAATATTTACCGAAAACTGAAATTATTTTTCTTGAAATAAGAATAAAAGTTTACCTTGCTTTTAGTGTAACTTACTGCATGGTTAGCATTTTGTAATAATATAAACATTAAAAAGGTGTAATTATAAGGGTCTGTATCTACTTTTCATAGCTATAATTATTAAAAAAAAAATAACAAATTAGAGCTCGTTTTTATGTCATTAATTTATAAACATATATAAAAAGGTGAGTTGGAGTTTGAGATCTTATTTTGTTTTCGTATATTAATATACGGATGCAGTGTTTAGTTATGGTAAAAATTGTAAATATTTATAATAGAAAACCATGTACATGAAATGCGATTTATAATCATAAAAATAATACTACCGGAACATTCCTCAAATACTTTTTCGTTTAAAAGTTGCTTTAATGATTTTTGTTTTACGATGTTAGCATTCTTAAGATATGTTTACTTATTCATTCAAACTTATGATTCATTAACTGTCTATTCATTTATTAGTAAGGAAGTAAATATATTTGTTTATTATGATTTTGAAACTTACTGTTAACTTCTTCATTTAATAATAGATTCCCTGTGATTTCGAAAATATTACAAAAGGGTGTACAAATTTAAAACATTAATTTATAACCACTAATGGAACGTAAAAAGAAACAATATTATCTAAATTTATCATACTTTTAATTAAGGCTGTTTCAATACTTTGCTATATTTCTGTGAAAGGCACTTAATAGTTGTAAGGATTGTAATGAGACGTTACACAACTAATAACTGGGTCAAAAAAAATAAAAAATATTATTCAAAACCGATTAATAGTTCCTCCTTGCATAAACATCCAACAAAAAAAAGCAAATCCTTATTATTAGATACTGTGGATTTTTCTCTTAATAACTCCTCATTCATTTTAATTATTTTAAGCGCATTTTATTATAAATATTTAGTTGTTTATTTTAGATTATCTATATTGATTGAATGGTAGCTATGGACTGACTGACTGGTTATAGAATACTACGTTATATAAATGTGCAAAAAGCAGGAACTATATGTATGAATATATGAATAAACCTCATTATAATAATACTTTTCCACTCACAAGATATCTAAAGCGAGGATTTTATAAAAAATCTGTAGGGTTGTAAATTTTGCCGTTTATATCTAGAGTTAATGATGTATTTAAATTTAATGTTGAAAAACGAAACTTTAACATACGGCAGACATTGGAAGAAATGCTTAGCGACTGCAGGTAATGGAGTCGCCGATTAAGCTAACGACCCTGTCTCCAAGCTTGTTTTATTTAGCCGTTCATATTTACATAATATTTTTGATAACATTTCATTTCTTTGTTTTAAAAAATGTTTTGTCTCTCGGATAATAATTTTTGAATTAATAACAAAGTTATTTTAGAATATCCAATTCTTTAATCTAATACGTCATAATATATTATATTATTATGTATAGGAAAAAAAATAATATGGTTTAAAAAAAAAGTGATTAAATCTTAGACATACAACATTTAACAGCGGTATATAGATCGTGCATTCTCAGTTCTCAGATGCACATTTGGCTCTCATCGTATCGCAAAGTGTGCCGAGCGAAGTCGTTGACCCTTATCTGCGATAGGGCTTTTACGACTAGTTACCACGCGCCCTACTCTCAGCGTGTATGCTTTTATTTATAGCTGTGTGTTAGTGTTTGTGAAGTTACTTGTTCCTTCCTCTAAACAGCCTTAGCATTTATTAAAGCACTTGTGCTTTATTAAAATTCGTACTAAGTATGTATTTATGTGTGATAGCTTTGAAAATGAAAAAAATGTTTTGTATAAAATTTATTTTCAAAAAAGATTTTTGATTTATTCAAAATATTGATGACATTACGGTATGAGTTAAAATAAACCAAGTCTTGAAAAATTATTATAAAAGGATGTACGTATACATTTTCTAAACACATTGTCAAAAATCTATTCTTTTCAGATACAAACAATTGATTGAACATTCAAGTACAGGATAATGCATAAAAAGAAATACTCAAAATTGTTTCACAAGTAAGGTATAAATAGTAAATAACGGTTTGTAATACGAAAGTAATGCGCTTTAGACAAAAATGAGAACATCCTGAAGGTAGAAAGAGTAATGTGCGCTTTGAGGTGTAATGGCGTACAACACTTTGCTCTATGCGCTAATGATGTCTGTCCAATATAATGAAAACAAGTTGTGTATCCCGTCTCAACGATAAGTGATAATGTGCTATCTTTTCTACTTCTTCGCATTTCCAAAGGACATTATTATAAAAGATTACATTATAAAAGACAAATATCAGCGTTGTTGTTTGTCATTGGTGTTATGATAAATCTCCTTAATTTTGAATTGACGTAACAAATTTTTATTTAATAATGTAATATACATATGAATTATGTTATTTATACCTATTACAAAAATAATCTTATGAGCATAATGTACTTCATATATTTTTTCTCAATAATGATATGAATTTATATATGCAATAAGTTTTAACGAAAAGGATTTTTTTTCGTCCTATATTGGTATAATATTGTATCATATTTAGTGGAATTAGAACAGCTTAGACATCACATCATAATTATTTTTATAAAAAATTAAATATATAAAAATTATTATCATATTTAATTATTGTTATAAAATATAATAAAATCCGTTTAACAAATTGTGCAAGTGTTAAAAACTAGAAAATCAGAAAAATAAAACAGTTATTCAAGATGTAAATTATTTTATACTATAGAAATATACAATTTATAAATATTTCTTAAGAAATACTATTATTTTACATTTAAAATATTTTTGGTTGTCAAAAAATGACGTAGTCTAATCCAAAAACATAATGTTGTTTTTACCTCGATAAATTCTAGTTCCCTCGTGAAATATAGAATTGTAAATGCGAGTAATGTAACTGTAGACTCATGATACTATAAAGAAATTCTCTGCTTCCATTTATAAAAAAGCACATCTAATAATAAAATACTCTTAAGGAAAAATACGAATTATTGAATTTATGCAAACATAAACAGTAACTTTATAAATTTTTAAGAACGGGGTATTAATTTTAGTTCGTTCTTTATTAATGCGACTCCCATGTGAAAAATCTCTTGCGACAGACGAATTTCATTAAAATCCACCAAACGTAACGGATCGGTCAGTGCAAAAAGCCGTTCGATCGTTAAACGAATTTAAAGTGAAAAATCCTTGCCAGTTGAATTTATATTAGTCCTCTGGAAACTTCCAATTAGCTTATTGTTCTTAAAATGGTTTGTCAATCATTTTATTGTATGTTTGTTATTCGTTGTTTTTAGTAAACAAATAAATACATACACATACTAAGGAATTTAGGTAATATTATAGTAACTTATATATTACTTACATTACACAACGACAGTGTATTTAATGAAAACGTGATAAAAGTTACTCTCTTTATTTATAAAAGTAGTTCCAAATGGTTTAAATTCAAAATGGTTCAACGTGATATTTATTTCAATTCCAACTGATTGATTAACAAAGTATTAAGAGAAGTGAAATGTTGTAATAGTACCTCCACGGGTCGTTAGTATTAATGGTATTAATAATAACGTCGTAGAACATTATTATTCACTTATCAATGTAAACTAAATGAAGTTTTATATAGTTTCGACCCGCTTCGTTTCGTTTTAACTATGATTCATTCCATCTATTGTGTAAAAAACACCACAATTAGAATGAAATTTAATAAAAAAAATAATACTGCTACTATTACTATTACTTCTACTTCTACCATTATTTCTACTATGTACTAATTCTACTATTACATAGTAGCAATAGTAGTATTAGTACATAGAAGTAACAATGTTAGAAATAATTAAAAATAATAAGATAATAAAATAATAAAAATAAAGATATTAGTAATAGTATTACTTCTACTTCTACCATTATTACTATTATTTACTACTACTGTTTCTTCTTCTATTATTACCACACCAACACAAATAAAATAAAATCGATTCCTTATAAATCATCCTTTTGTGAGTTGTTTTTTAAACATTTGTTTTATTATTATCCGACAATCATTATAAAACATTTAAATTAAAATAATTTTTAATTATTATTAGACCTTAAACAAACTACACTGTACTTGTTGAATACAAAAAAATAAAATGTGGAAAAAAAACAGGCGTAAATAAATACTATATTGAATATAAAAAATCTTTTGAAAATACCTCATACGAATAACATCTATCAATATTATTACTTTTTAATTTCTCTAAGAAACCTTTTGTGGTTTCTAGAAAAGAAAACATCAATCCCTAAAAAATAACCAATAAAAATAACCAAGGTGTACGTTCGACAAAAAGGGTTGGTAGGCTAATAGGCCGCCTTGAAATAAGGGTGCCTTTGTTGTTTGCGGACCTTTTATATACAGAAAACATGAAACAGGTGATTTGATTATTTATATTTTACGAATACTATGTTTATAGCGAGGAAAACATACTTTGTTAAATATAAGCTTTTCATTTTATTCACAATGTAATTACTCAGTTAAATAGAAGACAAACAATATTCACGAAAAAATACTAAAAACCATACTCGGTTCTCGCTTACTCATCTTATAATAAATTAGTACCTATTAATTAGGAATCTTATAATTTAGGTACAAAGAGGCAGTTCAAGGGTTAATATTTTCATAATTAAGTGTATTTGAACTACAATAAGAATATCACGTTGATAAGATAATAACTGCTACAATTACTTTTCAAAAGAAACAACCAATTTTCACATATTTTTGTGTTACAAATCACAAGTTTCAAATTTTACAAATTATTTAATTTATAGTATTGATTTTTTATAAATGCAAACATCTTTATAAAACTCGTTTTTAACTTCATACCAATTAAATTTAAATAAATTTGGGGCAAGCAGAAATTTAATAAATAATTTACATTTAGCATATTGTTCAAAATATCATTGCTCCAATACATAAGTCCATTTAATTTGTCAAATATGCGAGTATGTAGCACCAATCAATATTAGAATCAAATCCGTTTTATTGACAAAATATAATGACTGAGAACTACAGGAGTATCAAATGTGCTTAACATTTCGCAATGTTTTGTTAACCTTGTTAGTGTATATTTGGTAAATATCTAACACTTTTCTTTTGACGATATTATTTATGTTTTTAGTGGGATAAAAACAAGTATCACCTAACTTATATCTGTTTGCATTTTGTTTAACTGAAACAGTATGACGGATAAATATCAAGCACAGAAGAACAAATATGAAATAAGGATTTTGATGTTAATTTCAACCACGAAAGAGATCTCATAAATTTAACATGAACAATATTGAATTGAATTTACACCGTTTTGTTGGCTGCAGCATTGGGGAAATGTATACCTTTCGCATAATTAATTTACGTCATTTGCACCCTATTAATGATATTAAAGTATTTTAGATTACCCTTCAATCAAATTTGTTGATAAAAATCTTACTACGTATACTTTAAGTTTAAGATAATTAATATTGCCATGAGGTAATGTCAGATCATAACGATTCCGGTACGTTTATCTGTAACTAATGTTTCTTTTATAACATAGCCTTAGAGATTGAAATTACCGTCCGAATAGGCCTACTAAATAATCAGCACTCTCATAAATTATTAATGACAGCCTCACGTACGGTATTATGCATAGCTGGAAGTAAATTTAAGTATATACATACGTATGTCATGTACGTAGACATACGTAAGTCTTGAGAGTAATTTTAGCAAGCTAGTCATGCTATGAAATACGAGTATAATTGAAAGATTTGATTTTGTTCAGTTTTTATTACAGTTAGATAATCAATAAAACATATCACAGAACATAATCTAATATTTAATTATTTATTTAGTTCATCAACATATAATTATAACTTCTTAACAGTTTATACTAATACAACAAGTAACAGTATTTTTAATATGAAATTAATTATACAGAAATAGAATGAGATCAACAAGAAAGCATTTAGAATTAAATATGCGACTAAAAAGAACGTAAGGTAATTGGTTTTCTTCACTTTTATTATTCCTTGCATTTATTACTATGTTATATACAAGGTCATAACTTAATTACTTACTGGAAGGTTGTTCAAACTTCTTATAACTTATTTTTTAAGTAAATAAATAAAAATCTGTATTTGTAATTAGACAAAAGGAGAGCAGTTTAATTTCAAAAAGAAAATTAATTAACAAACAGTGCTTGTCTTATATACATCACAGTTTAGAAATAATAAATTTTACGTTTAATATTAAAACCTTAAGAAATATATAAAATTATTGTTATTTAAAAGGAAATACATAATATGCTGTAATAACTTAGTAGCGCCATGACTACTTCTTAATGTACATTTTCAGATATCATTTATATTATTTGGTTCAATTTTTTCTGCAAAAATTAAAATCAAATAAGTTAATGCATTCTGCATTATTTATTTTTTTATGTATATTATACTCTAATATTCATTGAAATAATATTAAATATATTATTTCAGATAAAGTAATATAATACTATTCAGAGTCAATCGCAATTCAATAAAACAGATTTATATCAGTCGATGCTAACCGTTACTGGACGCCTTATTGGCAGAAATCCAGCTCTTGTCTACAGGACTGTAAGAAATGCAGACAAATAGCGTAGAATTTTAGTTTCTTACTTGAATTTGAAGTGCGATGGAAAGGGAATGATGGACATCGTATATCTGCCGTTTGTGCAATTTCCATTTTGCTCTTAAGTTGTCTTGGTAGAAAGGAAATTGAATCGCTTTTATTTGTGCTTATGTCTTTCTTTCTTGCTTCACAAATTAATCTGTTGAAAATATACGACAAACTCATTTTAATTTTTAAATTACTTTCAATGAATCTAAATGAATAGATTTTTTTATAGAACTTATCATCTTCGAAACGTTTGCTTGTAGGTTAAATTTTTTTAGGCCGTAACGTAATTAAGTAATTTGATAAAAACATTAAGCTACAATTGCACCCAAGTGTATTTGTTCAATTGGTGTCGTACTTCCAAACTCTCTGACAGATAAAAATTGAACTGCTATACCTTGGTGCATGTTAACATTGTACAAACGTCAGACAGTTGTTGTATGGGTTTGGAGAAAAAGCTTAAAAACTCTAAGGTTTTGATTTTAGAGTCAGACACAGACATCATAAATTGGTTAGGATAAATTAGAATCTGAAACCATGTAAACAAAAGAAATCAATTGAATAAATAACTACTTTACTAAAGGGCATAGCCGGATTTATATGAAAAATCTGCCCCGCGACTTTTTTGGCTCATACTCAGGGGATCGATTTAGTATCGAATAAAAATAATTCACACCAATTTTTAGCTCTTTAACTCTAACGGTTGTCGAGATTTCCAAAAAAAACTGTTTTTTCAATTTAATTTTTATTTTTATAGTAAAATTCAAATCTTATTAATGACGATTTTTTTTCTCATTCTTAGGAGTTTAATACATGAGAAAAAAATATAGTCATAATTTTTTAACGAAAAGCCGATTTTTGGCAGATGAAAACATTTTTTTTAATTTTTTTTTTAGCCTTTTTGAAATATGTCACTCACCAAAATTCGTCAGAAAATGTCTATTATACTCTTCTACATGCAGGATTTTTTTCAATTTTTTTGAAGTGGTGGAACAATATAAAAAAAATAAAAAACTCATTTTTTTTCTGAAGTCTTGCGTTTTAAATAACTTTTTTTTAGCTAAAAAAATCTGTCTTATATATTTTTTTGCTTAGAATTTATAATGAAATTATATGCGAAACAGACACGTTTCACGGACGGACCATTGAATACGTTAAATTATTTTGGCCCCTCAAGTGCATTTAATTGCCTAGCGGACGCTTTCTAACGCCATCTACTGAGATTGTCAGTAACCAGCATATTATCTTTTTAAATACTTGTCGATTTTATGTTTTTGTCTTTAAAATGAATGTCGATTTTATCTTTTAAATAATTACACTATAAATTCTAAGCAAAAAAAAATATTTTGGACACAATTTTTTTAAGCTAATAAAAGTTATTTAAAACGCAAGACCTTAGAAAAAAAATAGTTTTTAATTTTTTTCATATTGTTCCACCACTTCAAAAAAATTGAAAAAAATCGTGCATGTAGAGGAGTATAATAGACATTTTCTGACGAATTTTGGTGAGTGACATATTTCAAAAAGGCTAAAAAAAAAATTAAAAAAAAATGTTTTCATCTGCCAAAAATCGGCTTTTCGTTAAAAAATTATGACTATATTTTTTTCTCATGTATTAAACTCCTAAGAATGAGAAAAAAAATCATCATTAATAAGATTTGAATTTTACTATAAAAATAAAAATTAAATTGAAAAAACAGTTTTTTTTGGAAATCTCGACAACCGTTAGAGTTAAAGAGCTAAAAATTGGTGTGAATTATTTTTATTCGATACTAAATCGATCCCCTGAGTATGAGCCAAAAAAGTCGCGGGGGCAGATTTCTCATATTAATCCGGCTATGCCCTTTCTATTTCTATGAGGCTCACACATTTTTATCAATTCTAACCTTAAACTTCAAAATAATATTTTTCATTATATTGTGTCAGGAGTTGAGAGTTTTCCTAAACATTAGGTATATATCTATTGCTATAAATTGGTAAAAACGTGTTAAGTTTATTAATTATTATGTCATATTCGGAGTGACGGTGTGATCTTATCTAGTATCTTGTCTACTTTTATAATTGTGTAAGACCGCCTACCATCTCGAGATGTCAAAATTCAGTACTGAGCATAGTGTTCCGATAAAAATTCGTATGACAGACTACTTTCCTAGAATATTTATTCAACGATCAATTAAATACATTCATAGTTCGAGCGGGTGGGATGTCATATATACAATCATGTTCCGAACATGTGCTCCTGAATAGACTCCTGTGATAAGGCTTCTATTATAGGATTTTTATTTAAGAGGCGTAGTAATAAAGTCCTGGAAGACTTCCCTTGTGCATCCAATCACTTTGAACAAATCTGATCCATGTAACTACAAGCCTATTGCCATTACTTCTGAGCTCTCCAAAATAGTCGAGTTTTTTATAATCGGCCACCTTCTGACTTACCTTGACGATCACCCTGGTATCAGCTTCTAACATTTCATCGCGTATAGTTACGTGCCGGTTGAGTTTTGGGAGACTCAGGTCTTTGTGAAAATCTGTATCTTTTGGCGTTGCAGAGAGATATTTTATCTTTTTACGTTTTTATTCCTTCTTCTTGGAACGTAACGGTGTTCCTTAGTGAGAATTTGTGGTTTATAAAATCTGATATAATGGTTGATTTTGTCATTGTCGTGATTTACATATCTAGTTTGTAATGTCTAGCATAAAGGTCTTCGTTGTCGTAAATTTAACTTTTAACAAGATTTCGTACAATTTACACGGTTTTGCTGTAGTAGCGCCGAGTTAGGAATCCCATAATTCAATTAAACGACTGAAATTAATAGCAAATGTAGTGGAAATTATTGGAACCGAGTCTTCAACGCCCTAACAATAACATATAACAATTATTTGGATCTTTGACTAGTAATAACATATGTATGAAATTATAATTAACATAATATTTAAATAAAAAAATATATTCGCTTATTTTTTTTAATTATTTTTTATTAAAATAGGTATAATCCAATTCTGAATAATTTCTATTATAATTGGGTAGTTTTATTTCATTATTTAACACTAAAAAATTACAAATATTAATTGCAATTTTTTTGTTTTGAAATGTCTACTATTTAGTTATGTTAAAAATAATTATAGGTTTATACGTTATAGAGGTTCGAGTCATCAAGGTATTGTTGTAATAGTTATTGCTAATATACTTAGACTTAAATGCGAATGAGAAGTATTTAATTTCACGGGCAGCTAATAACTTAACTAGGGGGAAAGGGTAAATAATGTCCACAATAATGGTTGTTTTGTATATGCCAAGCCGATCCCATAAATAATACATAGACAAGATCCGATTGAATTCACCATGTACGTACGTACGCGGAACCGTTGCTCAAACTCTCATAAATCATTAATATAAACGAAAATCTCATGCAGCTGTTTCGGATTCACGACCATATATGTTTTTCTTATATTATACAACTGGCTTATTACTTATTTTTTCAAATAAGTATTACCATCCGGAAAACTTGATAAATAATCAGTACCTATATAAATTACTACCTACCTCTCGCACTTACGTAATGCGGGTTGGGGGTAAGTGTATGTGTGTGTCATGTTATATCTTGTGTGTTGTTAACACACGACGGAATAATTTATGATAATACACTACAAAATAATTGCTGACTATGATGGGATTTTGTTTTATACACTTTTATTTTATTGACATTAAAATATTGCTAAACTAAATTTTGTGAGCACATGTCTTTTAAAATAACCAACATATTTAATAAAGAAAATACCGTTCAACATTAAAATTATTAATAATAATTAACCATTGTTAATAAAATTTCTTGCAAAATTCTCTCACATGGGAAGATGTGTGAATGTATGCGTAACAAATATATATACGCACGTTTGGTTTTAAACAAAAACCGAAACAAACTATTGTTTCAATTTTTAATAAAATATCTTTCAACATTTCAACAGGATCTCTTGACGGTTAATCATATCCCCTGCGGTCCTCAGTAACTTTAACTGGGAACAACTGGGACAAAGTTTGATACCAGATTTAAAATCAAATAGATGAGGATTTAACGTAGAATTTATAATGGAAATTTTGGCTCTGAAGTTTTTTTTTTAAATTCATTTTTAACTTGTGATGTCACAAAAAAAATCTGTCTTTTGTCAGAAATACTTTTATTACTTAATGTTTATTCAAAATATCCGGAAATGTTAATGAAATTAGATATCTACTTCCTCTAATAACGAGAAATAACCTTGTTAATGAAATAGGTACACGTTTTCCAGTCTAGCACTTACAAAGATACCTCGAAACGTTTCCTCATTTACGTATACCTACTTTTAAAACCCTTCAAAAACTCTTATTATGCAACTACCGTGCACGAAAAAATTAAATATTTATTAAATTTTTAAATCTGTTCAAATAACATCGTATAAAATTATAAAATCTTTCAATACTATATAAAATATCGAATATTTAATATTTCAAAATCATAAATATATGGTATATTAGCCTACAATACATAACATTACAAAAGGTAACTGCGTACTTTCAAAGGTAAAATAGAATTAATATAGCTATTTTATGATCGTATCGTCCATTGTTTTGAATTCAATCACGGAGGCTTATGTATCCGCTATCATCATAATGAATAATTTTCAGAGCTATAGAAGTACCTAAATAATCTTCCGGTGTCAAATACTTCAAAGATTCTTCAAACCTAGTAATTTTGTACTTAAAATTACAAATTTTAAGTAAAAAAATGTCTTTCCTAGGATTCCTTTGTTCTCTCCTTCCTGATTGTCTATTAAGCCTTGCAAGGCAATCAATATAAATATTTATTTATCATGTTTTTTGCTAAATCAAACTCATATCGCATAATAAAATCTTAAAACCGTAATTACATATTTACATCACAAAAAGTACCCAACGTTCAAATATAATTGTACTTAGTCGTACTTAGGTCCAACTCTCATGTCTTGTCGAGCATATCAATATTATTTTTAAGGTGTATAAGTATAATTTTATACATACAACATTACTATTGAATTTTGTGTTTCTAATTCTTACTAAAATATTTAAAAATATTTGGTTTAGTAGATAATTATTGTTATTAAATTAAGATAAGTGCAGTAATTTATAAACCAAATTACTATCTTAAGAATAATATCGAAAGTTTGAAATATTCACCTAATTCCAAATATATCTTAGAATTAGTTCCAAAGTTAATGAAATAAAAAAAATATTCGTCATAATGTAACTATATGTTCTATTGGTGTAAATTAATAGAAATCATTGTTGTATTTTCATTATATATATAGATTTAATAATTTTTAAAAATGTATTAATACACATGTTGCTTTTTTTTACGGCCGAGCCCTTAGTTATACGCCATAACAACATAATAATTACAATGAACATAAGAATGTTCATATATTTTCTGTGAAGTGTAAGCGATATACACTACGAAGAAAATTTTCGGACTTTCTTATGTTGTTGTTACAATAACACCCTTTAATACTTTTACCTGTATTACGAAACTATCATATTAAACTTTCAAAAGTTTTTCAACAGAGTAAATCAATTATAATGATTTTTAAAAATGTAAAATAGGATATGTGCGCATACTATTTTTAGACTTAAGAAAAATGTTACCGCTTCACTATTCCTTGGAGGTCATGTGACTAAGCCAATAAGTAGTCGCAGTCTTTGAAAGATCCGATGCTAAATCTTCGTGGTCGTTTTCAGTATTCTCTTTGTGGCGGCATTATTGCATATTACTAGCCGAAGACACTGTCTGTCAAAGACGTACTCGTTATATTAAACTTAATGCAAGTCCGCCAAAGCTTTGAGCAGTGGTTTAGACAGTTTAGTACATTAGATAACTATTAATAGGCTTTTAGATACGGCTTTAATGTTGAAACAATATTTTACGGGGTGGGGCGGTTACTCAGAGGTCGCAGGTTCGATTCCTACCAATATTTTTTAGTTTTTTATTCTATATTTATGTACCAAATCTTCACTTATATTTTATTCTCTGCCTTGGCAAGGTTACCCTGAACAAAACGCTCTTCAATAGCCTTTTGCACCTATTCATAATTTACTTATTTTCTTATTTAGTGGTTTTTTATTTTTCATTCTTTATAATTTTTTTATGATAATTAATATAAAATGCAATTTTATATTTAAATTTATATGTGGTATATTATCTTTATATCTATCTCTCTGACATTTGTTTGTCTGTCTGCATCTCTGCACATCAATAAAACTAGTTAACTCAAAGTTATAATTCACTTTATTCTCAATTCTGCATATAATAATATATAGCTAACACACATCATATATTTAATTTATAAAAAACACATACCTTTAATTAACCTAATCAATATATTCCATACACGTGTTGTTAATTCTTAATCTTCTTCCAGAATTAAATTGCTCTGAAAGAATCTACGAGGAAACCAAATGGTGGGAAGTAGCGAAAAGTTTAAAATTAGATCACGAATGAAAATGTAAGACAGGAGTATTTCCTGAGATTTCTTTCTTCTTTCTTTCTTCTATTATAGTGAAACATACCTTATAAATTTAAATCCTATAAGGGTTGGCATTGACAAGGCATGGCATTCTTTGATTATACAAGTGCGTTAAAAATATTAAAAAAAAACTACTTGTTTCATATTTTGTTAGATAAATTCAGGCGTACTTTTAAAAAAAAATCTATTTACAGTTAGGGTTACTAAATACTACGCCAACAGTTCATTTAAATATTGATTAAACATTTCGGATTAAACTTCATTTCCTTGATTAAAACTTTGCTCTTAAAGAAAATCAACTTTTTAAATGTTCTATCGGATGTTTTCCATAAAATTCATTCCGTTCCTGAATAGGTTAAGAACCGATGACAATCCTCGTGTAATCCATATAATAAGGCTCGACAAATATAGTATATTTTATCACGTAATGAGATTTTGCGTCGTAAAGAATAAACACATTTCTGTATTGTGTGTCGGTTATATTTGTTTGAGGATTGTTTGAACTCCGTTTGCTGCATCATTTATTTAATGTTGGAAATCCATGGGTATTTTCAACATTATATTTGTAAAGTAAAATAATGAACGTATAAAGCTCGACAAACGTACAGTGTTTTCATTTATAACAATCTTAAAAATATATAGTTCAGATAGAAATATACAGTTCAAGGCATCCCAAAACCTGAAAATTGGTTTCCAAAAAATTTATGAAAACTACAAACAGTTCTGAAGATTACTTATTTATTCGAAAATTCTAAAAATGTTTGGTCGAATTATATACTTTTATGCTTTTACATATAGTTTTATATATTATTACATAAAACTTCAAAATATATTAACTTTATAATTTAAATATATACATGTCTTAGCAGGCTTAACTTACTTAATAAAAATTATGTATTTCTAATTTATAAAATAAAGAAATACAACCTGGATAGATAATTTAAAATATAAACAGAAAACGTGGCTTTATTAGTTTTCATTATATTTAACGGCCTCCATTATCTTATAGAGCGAAGTGCTGTTCGCCATTAACCCTCATAGCGATCATTACTCTTACTGAAACTAAGATGTCTTTTCATCTACAATATTAGTAAAAAATAAGATATAATATTGAGTAACTAGGTCTTCTTTATAGTAGTAATAAAGACAAGAAACTACTTATATTCCGAATTCTCTAAGAAATAAGCGATAAAACTAAATTGGTTTTTAGTGTCAACAGAAAAAGTTTAAATTAAAATCTGGGCGAACTCCGGACAAAAGAAAACGAATATTTGGTCTATAAACTCCTTTGAGAAAGATGGTTCAAGACGATGAAAAAGACATAAGATGAATTCTAATATAATCTTGTTCTAAGTATAACAGTACTCAACATTTTGTAGACTTTAATAAATGACTTTATTTTACGTTATTAATGTCATTTTAATTATATATAATAACCAAAATCTTATTAATATTAGACCGACAGTCACTCGTAAATGAAGTATGGTTGATTCAATTTTATACTTATATTATTAAACGACTTCAATCGTGGGAAATAATAAAGTGCGTAACACATTCAGAATTTGAATAAAGAACTAATATTATGTAATTATTAATTAGTATTACCGCTCCTTATATCGAAGCTAATGTTATAATTTTGGTCCTTACCTCAAATTTGCCTAACATTTCTAGAGAGTACTACAGTTATACGAAAAATAACAATATTCTTCAGTATTATTTGATATCATAGTTATAACGTACAGTACGTTACAGACACGGTGCACAAGCACTAACTTGAAAACATGAACGCTTTTGCTGACTGAGAAGGCTTTAACATCAAAAGTCCTAAAAATGTTTAAGTTTCTGCTAAACTGCATTTAAGCAACTAAATATTTAAAGCCATACATATTTTGTGTGGCTTGTGTATTTTACATTTTAGAATATTTGATTATTGTTTTTTTTTTTTCAATTTCATCTCCCTAGAGATTTTTTTTTATTGCCTATATCAACTAAATTTGTAAAATTTTATAAAATTGTACATTAGAATATCGACTTTAATCGGACTTTATTTAAAACTATCTATTCTTACGTGATTAAGTCTTATGTGTGGTAGTTTTAATTAAGATGATAATTTTATTGATATTTATTTTTTACCCCTACTTTTTTTAATTCTACCCCTTTTTTAGTAATATTTTACTACAGTCGTACGCACCACGAAAAATGCATCAATGATGTATTTGTGAAAGTTAATTATCTGAATTTTATTAACAAATGTAAGCACACATAGTCCATTATTCGTTTTAATAATGTAATCAATTCCTTCCTGTACCCTTATATTTTGTATGCTATTGAAATTTTAATTATCTTAATAAAACAAATATATAGATAGTCAAAGGCCGATATTTATTGAATGTATATAAATAATAAAAATTATGTCCGTTAGCCTTGGAACTGTAATACAATTTCAAAACGGTTCTATTGTATTATATTGTATGTGGTGTTTTCTATGGTTAGCTAGACTGTATGTGTAATTGATTAAAGTTTTAAACATTATAGAATATTTATCTTTCCGATAAGTTATTGGCCATATATTATATTCCAGTAGTAATACTAGCTTTAGGGAAATCTAATTACTTCATCTTTGACCGTTTTCCCTTTACTTTTCTACCTCTTGGATCTGACAAGTGTGTCATGTCAGAAAGCCCTTGAATCAATGAAATATTATTATCAGCTAAATTAGATAGCATTCATAAGCCATCTCCTTTTTAACCCACGGCCCAAAAAGAGGGGTGTTATAAATTTTACGTGTATTTGTAGCCCCGTAGAAGCCAAAGGAGTGAACGGATTTGATTGCGGTTTTTTTAATCGAAATCCTGGCCCGTCGACATGGTTTTTTGCTTTGTTTAGTTCAAATACAAGCACTCTTCTTCAAGATATAACTTTTATTGGTGCTGGTAAAATGTTTTTTGCAATATTTATAGTAAATACTTAAACAAGTGAAAATTAGTGTGTTCGTTGTTTAATTTAGTGGAATATAAAAACGAGTAACATATCTTTATGAAGCAGAAAATAACATTTTTTAAAACCCCCGATGTAAAAAGATCTATAAAAAGAATAAAAATAATATAATTATGTACTTATTGAAGACTTTGCGTCGGGGACCGTTGAATAAAGGAAAAAATAAATAAAAATGCAACCTTACCGAGGAAAATAACGAAATAACAATATCTAATTATGTAGTGTAAGTCCTCATTCAATAGCTCCGAAAATTACGTACAACGGTCCCCGAACACAACAAATTTAAAAAATACATAATAATAATATTTGTATCCTTTTTAGAGGTCTTTTTATATCGGAGGTTTTTTCATTTTTACTCTAATTTGATAGCATATTGTTTAAAAACATAAAACGTCATAAATATTTTGTCTAATTAATCAATTATGTCGGATGCATCATTATTGTAATAAATATAAAAAAAATATCCTGATTTAATTTAATTTAGTTAATTAAATTATTTTAATGTGTCATTGATACGTCCTACAATATTTATTATTTAATTGGCAACAAGGAAGAAAAAGAGATTATTCATCTAAAATAATAATAATAAACAAATGAGAGGATTGTTAAAATATAGCGTCTTTCTATATATTATATTATGTTGATGAAAAATATATACTTTTATATATTTTTTTTTTGTAATTAAATAAAAATTTGATCTTGAATTACCGAGAATATAATTTAAGTAAATTTAATTAATTTATTTATTTAAGTTAATTTAAGTTTTATTAAAAATAACTAATGTTAATGTCTTATTCTGATTACGAAAATCAACGAAAAAAAATTGTTTCTTTTTTCTCAAATTTATTACAAGTTATTTAATAGATTTGTTTTATAGAACTAGTGGTTTACGGAATAAAAAGTTCTGAATTTTGAAGGACTGGTTAAGATTCGCTGACTACGATTGTGAAACGGGTTTTTTATCTTTAATATTATTTTTCCTCTGTAAACTTATAATTAAACCACTAAAGATTTTTTCAATTCTTTATAAAGCTATCAAGCACTTTATAAATAAGAATAAATATAAATTATTAATTGTAATAACGTCTGTTGTATTGTAGTAACGATTGTTAATTTAGATAAGATCTACCGTGAGACTTTTTGAAGTGACCAAAAGGTACTCCTGATAGATTGGTACAACTGAATTGATTGTTTTGTTTAATTTTAATACTTTTGATAATAGTTTAAATATCAAAGATATAAATAATTACATTGACTTTAAATTGAATTCATTTAGCATTTATGTAAAAATAACGAAAGAGCATATTTTTTTTTATTTTTTTTACTTTTTACTCTTCGTGCCACATTCTTTTCATTTCCTTATGGAAATATTTTCTTACTAAGCTTTTACAGAAATATGATATTCAAGTATCTTAAGACTTTTAAAAATGTTTTGTCTATATAAAACGAACTGGTAAAATGAACGTCATATTATTTGCAATTTTAAATATTTTGTTGATGATGTGATTTATTCTTGAGCTCATTACATAGTAATATGACAAAAGTTTTTGTTGACTAAGGTTAAGGTTAAGGTTAAGATAGGTCCCTCTTGTACTTGATTCTACTAAAAATAGCTTAGTAGTGGGTGGAATATTTACGAAGTTTCGTGTGAAGAATATAGCGTTTTGTTCCGATAACAATACTGTTAGATTTTATATATTATTGGAGGGTAGGTTTTGATAACAAAATGAAGATATCAGTTGTTGGTTCGACTTAAACTAATGTAATGTTTGTATAGAAATTTAATTTACTAAATGAATAATTGTAATATTGGATACTGATTTGAATGAGTTGTTTTTGCCCGAACCAGTCTTCGCTTCTAAAATAAATGTGGTAACTTAGGTATTATATTTACTTACTTGTTTATTTATTAGTTCAATGTATTTAATATGTAGAATAAATTAAGATGATAAAAGTAATTAATTTGAATAGTTTTTCTAAAAAATATTTAATGTGATATGAGGCTGATAAGCCTAATTGCGATACTTTATTTAATGCGATGCGATGCGATACTTTTTTTAATATATAAAAATATAAACATATCATATAAACAATACTTAATAATAAATTATTAATAAATATAATTATACTATTATATAAACAATACAATATATACTAATATATACATATATATATACTAATGAAGAAAAAAATATATAAAAAAAACGATTATTTTTTATATTTCCGAAGAAAGGTAGTGCTGCTTAACTCTTATCTTAAAAGAATTAAGGGGAGAATTGTCATTCAGAATACTATGGGGAAGAGAGTTCCACAGACGAGCTGCAACGACGGTAAAGGATATTTTATAGAAAATAGAGTTGGAAAAAGGGACTTTTAAAGGATTTTGCGGAGCACGTTAATTAATAATTTGTTGCGCCCTTGTAGGCAAATAAGAACCCAGAGTACACAATGAGTAGAGTTTGTTGCTCTGTAGATATTCGATTAATTTTGAAACCTCGAAATACACACAATATCTGGTACCAGATAATATTCTGATCGATAAGTATTACAAAATATTTTACTTACCTAAGGGACCAATAACAGTGGCAGCGGCTCGCGGCGGTTTGTTGATTCACAAGTGATATTTGTATTTCTCTTGCAAAAAATGTAGTTTCCAGGTTATGTGCAAATTTATTATACAATTAGTACAACTAGAACTTTTGCGTGATTGATGCACAAAACATTTGGCGGGAAATCATGACATTAAGTCGTTTTTATTCTCTAGCCAAGGTTTAAAGAATGAGTCCTCAAAGTTCTTTGTAGTAATAAAATTTTTATATTCTAAAATTTCTTTAACTGATTATACTATCTTTTAAAAAAGATTGAACTTGAAAAAATAATTGAAGTCGACGAGCGTTTGACAAAGTCGGCTTTTTAAAATTGAGAAAAGATCCATTAACTATTCGTGGTTTAATTTTCTCTGAGACGGAACTTTCATTCCACTTACATTAAATTTGCTTTATAACATTCTTAATATTTCGTTACGAGAACGATTTATTGATTACGTCACTATTTAGAGCTTTAAATAATAATAATGTTTTTACATTTTATTACTTTTGTAAAGCATTTACAGGATATCATATTACGAGTTATTTTCTAGATTGTGAGATATGTTTTTATTTTGTTTTATGTAAAAACAATTTTTTAAATGTGATCTGTTAATATAAAAATGCTCACCTCTGATTTTGTAAGCCGCAGCAATTAGTGTACTTACAGAATATCCGTGCGAGCAAGCATACAAATAAATTAGTTGATAGTCGGTTAGGCTTTCAGTTCACTGTAACTTATTTTAGGTAAGCCCTTTTACTTTCTTAATCGGTAACAAGTAGAACAGCCACGTTGCTCAATTTTGATCTAGTTATTAATAGGCAAAGGACGAATGAATTAATTAAATTCATATAGGAAATAATACATGACTTTAACAATTATAATTGTAAATATTTAATTATAATATATTTTTGTTATGTTATGTTATGTTATTATGTATGTATGTAGGCACAAATAATGTAAGGAATTTTATTTTTTAACTATAAAAGAGAGGTATGTGTAAATATTAAATTGTATAAAAGAAAAAGTATGTCCTTATAGACTCCGAAACGGTTAGACCAATTTCAAGGAAGTTTTCAAAAATCATTAGATCGACCCTTTGTTTTGGTGGCGATAGGAGCATTTTTTTATCGAACTGTCAGTGATAGGTTTCTTTTTACTGATATACTGTTGTTTTTTTACATTGAAGTACTTAAGGTTCGATAGAACGCCATGGATCTATCTGTGTACCTCGCTAGAGAAATGAGAAGAAGAAGAAGACCAGTAAAGCGGGTTAGGTACGCTAGTTACGAATAAAATGTTGACTTATTCAGTGGCGTGTTAAAGAGCAACTTACAAACAATTATAAGCAACACAGCAAATGAAAATATTACTGTTTGAGGATGACTATAGACACTCTAAACATGGCAATATATATTAGGCTCTTTTAAACTTTACACTTTGTACCACATTTTCATACAATACCTTGGTTCAGATATAGGACGGCAGTTTAATATATGTAGCCACCGTCCAAATAAATACGATTGTATATATAATACTAAATTCATAATTTAAAGCTTACGATAGCTCAATTGGTAGGGTGATAGGGCTGTCTGTCTGCAGAGGTCATGGCTTCGACTCCTGCTTTAGCGGTTTATATGACATTCTTTATTTATTTAAAATACTTATAGTACTTCCACTTTAATATTTAATATACAACCATTTGTAATAGAATGGGCGAAAGCAGCCCTTATAACTTGTTTTATAATATTTTAACACTATAATATTTAGGTGAGGATAATTTACAATTTCACAACCAACTTACAGGTGCTATTATTTATACCGTATAATAAGTTCTAATAATTAATAAAAGATTATACATTATCTTAAAATATCCTATGCATCTAATTCTTAAAAAATTTATGAGTATATACTAACTTACATTTTATAATTAAATACGTAGGTGGCGCTACTGTTGTATAATATTTCGAAATTAATAAATAAAACATGTAAATTCCGATATATTTACCATTTAAATTATTGTAAATAAATATTACTAACAATTTATATATTATAAAAAGAAATATTATATGACTTATTTAATTATATAAATTTATACACTTCTGTTTTTCTCTTTTTACATGATAAAAACGAAACAAAAGATATTAGCGTTTCTTAATTATACATCAATCATATTATAGACAACAATGAATCCCTTTAATGTATTTTCCTTTACATCAATGTGGCAAGTGAGATGACTTTGATAAATTATCATTTTGTTATTATGGTTCAACAAGCTTTATTGCTTTAATCAATTCCAACAATCACTTTGAAACTGTATTTTTTTTAATTTATAATTGAATGATTATATAGATACAATACATGGTCATTTAATTATATTTTATAGATTTGAATCTGCAAGGTTGTTTCCTAGACTGACTATTTTTCATTCTATATTTAATTAACACTAGCTGTTGCCCGCGTCCGTCCATGAGCTTATTGACAAACAATGTTTTTATGTTTCTAAATTTTTTAACTGCTCGCAAAAAAGTTTTTTTTTAATAAAAAGTGTCCTATATTTCTTCTAATATCTCACAAAGTATGTGTACAAAGTATCATAATGATCGGTTGAGTAATTTTTGCGTGAAAGCGTAACAAACAAACTTACATTAGTATTTATAATATTAGCAAGATTTTAATAATTTTCTTCCAATTAAATATGTATGAAATAAAATTGACTAAGAATTATATTAGCTGACCGTTAAAAGACTTTAGTATATTGTTCAATTTAAAGATTTTACTGATCTAAAGAACATTATATAATATATATATGTTTGAAGTCATTGAAAAACATCTAAATGTTGTATAATTTTATTGATACAATATAGGTATTGGATTAAAAGCGTTTACTTCACTTTAAGTCGTCGGAAAATATTTTGAGATTACTTCTACAAAAAAGTGTGGTGATCAAATGATCCACATACTCATGTATATCTTGTAAAAAAAATTCGCTTGTACTTTTCTGTTAAAATAATCAACATTTATTAACCCGATGTACCAGCCTTTTTATAAATCATACATATCTGTTGTAACCAATTCAGAAAAGTCGTTGGAGGTTCCCTATTTCTGTTACTTCTCTTGAGGCACAATATCCAAGCGGCTGTATTCTGGACTATAAACCATTTGTGCTCAGTATAAAAGCATGATGCCAACGTAGCGTGTTCTATAGCTTTCGGTGCTACTTAAGATACAGCTTCCTTAGTAAGCGGCCATATATCAGAAAGATAAATCTTTATATAGAATAAAGACTCCTGAGTTGGAGGGTTACTTAGCATTAAAAATATCTGTTCTAATATTACTTTTCCTTCTCAATTAGACGCAGTGGAATATTATAATAATTAATATAATAATAACTACTTATTTCTGAAGAAAAAAGGAAGTGTTAATCCAAAGACAAATATTTAGAAGTATTTTGTTAAATTCAAATCTACTTAAAAGTATAAAAGATTATTAAAGAGGCCTCTAGGAATGAGGAATATCAACGTAAAGATGTGTTAAAAAATTATAAAAATATTTTTTATTTTCATCTACATAATAGGGTGTGACTCGAGTAAATATGAACCGAGCTATGATTAAAACATTACCGTAACTAAATTTATTATAATATAGTAATAGCATAATTAAAAATAATAAATTAAATATTTGATATAATTAATATTTATTTAATATTTAGTTTGATATTACAAACTAAAACTACGTGATACTATCCTCAGAAGAGGATAGTATCACGTAGGTATCACAGGACGCGTTAGATTTGAGTACGTATTGCAAAAAGAGGTTTTAAATGAGAATTCATTGCATTTCTTGTCAACAAATATATAACTTATTTTTATATTTTAAAACAAAAATTGTATTTTTGGACTTTTATACTTCTTGTTATATATTCACATATAGTGTTTTTTACTATATATTACACAATAACCTTCATTATTAAAAAAAAATAATCTTACAAAAATATGCTTTTCAATGAATGATTTAGTATGTCACATGAAATAGGTATAATGTATAAGCAACGGAATGAGTAGATCCCGATATTTGGAAAATATTTGGATATACAAAGAAATCATTATTTGTATCTAAATATTTACAGGCATTATGTAATTCATAGCAAAGAACAAAGCTCTTAAGGGTCTTTTTGAGAGGAACAAATAACAAAATACTCAACAGTTCTGATGCACAAATCGTGTTTAAATGCTAAATAGAACTCTGTGATAACTCTGAGGTACTCTACTGTAGTTACTCCGGAGTTCTATATAGCATTTTAGTGTAACTTGAAGAAATATAAATATAATACAGATATTTAACATTAAAAAAAAGTTTAGATTTTTTTTCATAATAGTAATGTAGAATCATATAAGGATGACTAAAATAAATTTACGGATCATGTTTTCTCATTTGCCATTCTTTTAGGATACATCACTATCCCATTATCGTTATAGAGACTGGTATTGAGAGAGTGCACATATTATGCAGGCGGGATAATTAATATGTGCACACGTTCTCATATTTAGTAGTTCCTTTAATTCATTAAGCTTTATTATAATTTCAAATAAATACTATAAATAAATTATTATGTAAATATATATTTAGGCTTCGTTCAAAATTTTAATAAGATATATATGTATATATATATATATGTCGCAGATCACGATAATTTAACGATAATTAGTAACTCAATTGATATCATTGTAATAGTGGGGTGTGAACGCCGTGACGTATTGAGTCACGTGATCGGAATCGTTTGGAGGGGCACCGGAGACGTTTTAAATATCCGAGAGCATCGAGACGAGAGGATTATTAGTTAGTGTGAGCCTTACAGTCCGGACCCCCACAAACGGGACCGGTGGTTCACGAAACTGTGATAATTGTATACCTACTAAGTAATTTGTGATTACCTACATTTAATACAAGTATTGTCATATTGTGTCTGTGTGGTTTAATTGCCTGAGACCTACGCTTCGGATCCTGTCCCAGAAGACTCCATCAAGAACGAACAAGCCACGAATCTACCTCCCATCTCCGACATCAGAAGTGGGATTCACTCGGGCATCAAAACCACCAATTACCCGCGAGATAAGTTTATTGAAGCTACGAAATCACATCAAGCAAAAAAGTTAAGTGATTTTATTATTTGAAACGCACACTACAAGATAATAATAATGAAGTTCCAGAATCAATACAGTCAATCAATAGTTGATAATCAATGGTTGTAAATCAATCAATCAATCAAGTTAAATTTATGTTATCTCAAAACTTTAAAATTGAGATCTACCCACATATCAGGAAAATCGAGTGAAAATACCTATTTAATCGCTTATGCAAGTCGTTTATTAGATTATATGATAACCGTTGGAAGAATTCTACGAAAGAAGAAATCGTTGCTAATGAAGAAAGAAAGAAATGAGAAATTATGGCGGTGACAACGTGCCGCGAATGGCGGTAATGGCGCGGCGCGGAAGGCAATGATGGCGCGGCGCTGATGGCGGTGATGGCGCGGCGAGGATGGCGCTGATGGTGCTGATGGTACTGATGGTGGGGACTGCTTTCGTGGCGATGACAGCCTTGGCAGCGGTGCTGGTATAGTGCGGTGCGAGCAACGCGTTGATGTCTGCGCAATTTATCCACCATCGATCACGTCACAGCATAAAGGTGATTCGTTTCGATTTACATCCATTTTTTTGCGCTAAATACTCGCTAGTTAAAGAAAATTAAGCGATTAAATATAGTGGTAAGCACTTCATTATTGTTTTTGAGATAACTAGTATTGAGATTAGCGATCAACCCTCACGATCTTGTTTTTTTATTTTTTACTGATAATTATTTCAATTTGTTACGTCATTTTGTTACGTATTATGATAAATTATTTTATCCCGGATTTTTATAAACGTGAGTGTTTGTTTTAAAATCGGAAAACAATGTTTTAAACTTTTGTTTTAAATAACTTTGTTTTAAATTCGGTAAACAATGGTGACGCGATAACTCTAAAGATTTAACCGGTTAAGACCAGTCAGGACTTAAAAAAAAAAACTGTAATTCGAACATTATTTAATTAATAGGAACATTTTATTTCTTGTCTACCTACATGTGTAGTAATCACGAACTTACAATTATTAATTAATCGTATATTGCAAATGCGTATTATTGTCGATCAAGGCCCGTAAATGCTGTAAAATACAGCGGTTAGTTAATTTAGCAAAAGTAAGAACTTATTATTTACGTCTTGTAAATGTTTTCCGCAACAGAGACTAGCAATAATTGATGGGGGCAAGATGCCGTAGTTAAAGTTCAACCCGCGACAAATTGTACAATGACCAGGGTTGCAAAAGTTTCTCCTTTAGAGCTTTTGATAGGTAAAGTTAAAAAAACCTTTGTTTTTGATATATAGCGATGCCAGAGGGTTAATTACCACTTGAAGTAGAGCTTGTAGTAAAAGCGATTGAGTAAAAGTGATAGTAGTGAATCTTAGTTCAATTGGGAGTCCGTGGTACTCTGAATTGAAAGCAATGCCATGAAACAAACAGGAGGTTTGTTGGTAGGGCTTAGTGAAAAGCCATATGGGACGAATAAGATTCATGCTTTTGTGTTTTATTATGTTTTTAGAATACATTTTTGGTTTAAAATGTAATGAAAAGCGGCGCTTTATTTAGTTTAGTGGTCATTTATTTTGATACAGAATTCTGATTGTGATGATCAAATAAATTATAGTGGTTGTTTAGATTCAAGTCAGGCTATTAAGAATATGGATAGGCGCTTTTTAATTCTATTTTCACTATTTATTATTACAAACGTAACCGTATATGAGAAATATAAACAGACTAAGTTAGATCCAGAATATAAAGGGACTTTTCAAGGAATATCGTTATACTTTAAGATCATTAAATTCTAACCGTACCACAGGTAAATTAAGTAGGAACCACGGGATCTAGGAGAGACTTGACGGTAATGATGGTTGTCTGTCTCTATCTTGAATTGACGCCAATGCAGGTTGTCTATCTTGAATTGACGCCAATGCAAATTCAAATTCAAATTCAAAATATCTTTATTCAAGTAGGCATTTACACGCACTTTTGAATCGTCAATTACATTAAATTGGTCAGTATAGTCAGTCTGTGAGTAAGCTACCACCAGCTCGGAATGCTGTTCTGCTGAGAAGAGCTGGCCAGAAACTCAACAGTTGCTCTTTTTAAATAAAATTTAACAATGTTTGACTTATAAATCATAACATCAACCCTGCAAATGAGTCAATTTTATTTATTTTATAAACTTAAATGCAATTTTGGAACAACTAGAACCGTCGCAATCAATCGGAAAAGAAGCCCAATGATTTCAGGCAACGAAAATTAAATAATAATAACAGTAAATATATATATAAATCTTCGGCCTGCCACACAACCAGTCACCGCAAGCAGCACCCGTTCACGAGCATAACACAAGAGCCAGCCATCACCCCCTTCGCACATATTTGAGGGAGGGAGGCAACCCGACTCCCGATGCTACCGCAAGTAGTGACTTCTAAGGAATCGGTGTGATGCAGAAGGTCGATAAAGCAAAATTAATTTACAACAAAAAACAAATTGCGGAGATTACTAGCTATTCGCAATACAATACAGATTTATGACCCAAGATTTATGATACAATGACCCAAGTTCCACACATTTCGATCAACCAAAAACTCTTGAATGTTATAGTAAGATTTATTTAATAATATACTTTTAATTTTAGATTTGAAACCAAGAAAAGGAAGATCTAAGATATCTTGTGGAACCTTATTATATATGCGTATACTCAAGCCCATGAAGGATTTCTTAACTTTTTGAAGTCTAAATTTAGGCGTTACGAGCCTATTTTTATTTCTTGTATTGATAGTATGTCTGTCGCTGTTTTTTTTATAGTCATTTAAATTTTGGCGTATATATAGTAAGTTATTAAAAATGTATTGAGAAGCGACCGTAAGAATACCGATTTCTTTAAAAACTTCTCTTAGGGAGTCTCTAGCTTTTAAGTTACAAATAGCCCGTATAGCTCGTTTTTGTAAAATAAATATAGAATTAATTTCGGCAGCGCTGCCCCATAGTAAGATACCGTAAGACAATATACTGTGAAAATAACTAAAATAAACGAGTCGAGCCGTATTAACGTCTGTTAATTGTCTTACTTTTTTAATTGCAAAGACAGCTGAGCTAAGTTTGCTTGCGAGTGTCGAGAGATGGGGGTTCCACTGGAGCTTTTTATCTAAAGTTATACCTAAGAAAGTTGTCGAGTCAGTCAGTTCTAGCACTTCATTGTTAAGGAATAAACTACAATCTTGACTTTTTACATTAGGAAGTGTAAATTCCATGCATTTAGTTTTCTTAGTATTTAATACCAAATTATTAATTTCAAACCAATGAAGAACACGTGACAGAGCACAGTTAACTTTGTCAAAATTAGGTTTATTACGATCAACTTTAAAAATAAGTGAGGTATCATCAGCAAAAAGTACAATGTCACATAGTCCTTTTACGTAAAAGGGCAAATCATTAATATAGAGTAAAAATAAGAAAGGGCCTAGAATAGATCCTTGTGGAACACCCATTTTTAGGTGAGATCCAACCGATTTACAATTATTTACATCAACCGTCTGAACTCTTTGATTCAAGTAAGAGGCAATAAGATCAAGCGCAGCACTACGCACACCATAGTGATTAAGTTTGCAAAGTAATGTTTGGTGGTCCACGCAATCAAAGGCTTTAGATAAATCACAAAACACTCCGATTGCATTCTGTGACTTTTCCCATGCGTCGTAAATGTGCTTAAGAAGCGCGGCACCCGCATCAGTTGTTGATTTGCCTTTGGTGAAACCATATTGTTCACTATGCATGATTTCATTGCTATAAACAAATTCTGACATTTGGTTTAGTATAATTTTTTCGAAAATTTTACTTAAAGTGGGTAAAATAGAGATAGGTCTATAATTTCCGGGTATTAGTTTATCGCCACTTTTGAACAAAGGAACTACTTTACTATTTTTCATTAAGTCTGGGAAAGTACCGGTTTCAATACATTTGTTAAAAATTAAGGATAATTGTGGAGCAATATCATTTATAATACTTATTAGTAATTTTACTGACATACCCCAAAGATCACCGGTTTTTTTCATATTTAGATTTCTAAAAGTTTTAACAATTTCATATGATGTAACAGGTTTAAAAACAAAACATTTATTACTGACTCTTACGTTATTCGTCAATTCGACGATTGCATCACATGGTGAAGAATTTAAATTACCCGTGACTGTTAAAGGAATTTCGTTAAAAAAAGTCTCAAAAATAGCCGCCACAGTTGAATTTGAATTTATTTCAATATTATCAATTTTTAACTTAATAGGTCCATTAGCAGCCCTATTTTTCCCAGAAACACTAGATAAAACATCCCAAGTTGCCTTTATTTTATTTTCTGAGTTTAAGATTTTATTTCTTATGTAAATCGACTTAGCTTGTATGCAAACGGTCTTAAATATTTTAGAAAAAATCCTAACTTTATTCAAGAATACCGGATCTTGATTCCATTGCCTCTCACTATATAAATCATATAACTTATCTCTACTTTTATATATTCCCACGGTAGCCCAATCACTAAATTTAAGTTTTAAATATTTAGTCATAGTTTTTGGCTTAAAAACATTATTAAATTCTTGTAACAAAAAACCGAAAATGTTATTATATAAATTATTTGGATTATCATCGCTCATGTTTACTTTACCCACTTTTTGCTGAACATTATTCTTAAATGTTAGGACCCGGTTTTTTGTAATTGGTCTACAAGTAAACTTTTGGGGTTTTTCACTTTCGTGATTAATTAATAGAGAAAATTTTAGACCACAGTGGTCTGAACTTAAATTTGTCATTACTGTTTCTTCATAAATGTTACAGCGACAGAACACATTATCAATACAAGTCGCGGAAATACTAGTAATACGAGTAGGTTCAAAAAAGACGTTCAGTAAGTTAAAAGATTTAAACAAATTTAATAAACGTACACTAGACGAATTTTCTTGTAATATATCTACATTGAAATCACCGCAAACAATCACGGACTTGTTTTTATGACAAAGCTTAGTTAAAATATCCTCCATTTTGTTTTCAAATTCATCAAAGTCACTAGAGGGGGGTCGGTACACGCACAAAATAATATGTTCATTGAGCTCAATGCAGGATAGTTCAATAATTCGCTCGACAGAGAGCGCCACTATATCTGATCGAGACTTTAACACTACATCGTTACGAGCTAAGATAAGTGAGCCACCGCGAATAGCTTTCTCTCTACAGAACGAACTTGACAATTTATAATTTTCTACATTTATAATATTGTTATTCTTTGATAACCAGTGCTCTGTAATGCACAATAAACTTATGTCATATTTTTGAACAAAGAGTTCCACTTCCAATTCCTTGCCACCTAAGCCTTGTATATTTTGATGGACAATATTTAACAACTTAGGCTTTGTCTTATCCATTAGTTTAAAGTGGAACGCTTATGTTCTGTCAGTAATATATTATTTAAAGTACATTTATTTTTCGTTATATCTGTTATAACGAAGTTTTTTAAATTAAATGCTACTAAAGTAGCAATTTGTTTTTTATAATATAAAGGCAGATACATTGTACCTTTTGTCATCCTAAACCTATTATAAATAAATTTATTTACATCAAAGTAAAAGAATGCATCACTATGACGGTATGTCAAATTATATAATGTCAAATTTAAATTATATATATATTTATTTTGTTTGTCTGAATAAGAAGATGAATATGGAAATGCACAAATTACAATTTTACAATTATTCTTATTATGTAATTTTAATAATTTTTCAATATTACTAATTATTTCAATTTTCTTAATCGACAAACCATCTCCATGTAATAGTACAATAGTACTGTTTTCAGTCAACTTTGAGTCAAAATTAATTATTTTATCTATATTGTGCTGGTAACTAGCACCAGGTGAGCATATATTATGTACATTATTTAATTCCCTACTTAAAAGAGACCCAAAGCCCTGACCTAATTGGTCAGAAAAAACAAAGTAATTATGGTTGTGCACAACAGAGGACCTATTATTAATTTGATTTTTATTCATTATATTTATGTTTTTATTACTACTTTTAGTATGTATAGCCGAATCACCCAGCACCTCAGAGTTTAGTTTAGAAACAACATTTAATTTTTCACTTAAACAATTACAGTTAACATAATTATTAGTTAATGACTCAAACCGCTCTAAGTTATAACTACATAGGTCAACTAAATTACCTGTAGCTTCAATATGTTCCTTAATTTGATTCTGAGAAGATTCATATTTTTTACTTATTGAATGCAATGCAGAAGTTAATTGAGAGATTTCCTCATGCAAGTTTTGGGTGTCTCGCTCATACAGTGACCTACTCTCAATCATTTTCCTATTATAAACACTTACTTTTTTAATTAATGTGGAGCGTTCATTTTGTAAATTCTTTATTTTCTTTGCAGGAAACTTGTTTTTGATGAGATTATTACATTTTTTAATTAATTTCTTAACCTTCATATACTTTTTTAATTTTTTATGACTTGAAAAGTATATGGGGTGCACAATACTTGACTCATCTTTTGTTAGATCAATTATAGTAGAATTTACATTTATGAAATTTGATTGAGTAGGTTGTGAGTTGCATTCAACCAGCTCCTCATATAAGCTATGAGTATGCTGACTTTCTACATTTAATTTGCAGGTTTCTAGGTCTGAAATAGTTATCCTAGCCTGCACCAAATCAGACTCAAGCTCTGATATGCGATCTAATGCCCTCTCATGCTCATTGCTGCACTGGTCAAATGCAGTCACTATATTTCTTAACTGATCTCGCTGAGCCACAATATCCAAATAATTGGTATGTAGTTCAGCGAGCTTACCTTTAAGATTAGTATTTTTTATTACAATATCTTTAATTTCCTCTTCACTGTCCTCTCGTTCCTGCAGTAGCTTGTTGCATAAATCTTTGGAAGATTTTAATTCTTCTAAAGCCAGTTTTAACTTTTGCTCCAAATCCTTTGCAGAGGCCTTGCGGGTTGCAATTATTCTTTCCATTGTTGAACCTGGGTACAAATTACCTTTTAGATACAAATGGGAGTTTCAAAATGCTTGTTTTATGTATATAAGTAAGGTAAAGTGAAAGTAATAGTTTTGTATGAGGCCAATGTTTTTGTCTTCAACTTCACTTCCAACTAGTCAAGTAAAGAGAGTCAATAACGGTGCCAGAGTGTGTGGGTGGACGTAACTCACTATAAAATGAGTAGTTGTTAGTTTAATGTAAGTGTAATTATATTAAAAGTAAAATAAAATACTCCCCGGGATTGAAGAAATTTGAATTCGACATCCGTTGGTTGACAGCTCAGTATATTTCTTTGTTCTTATGAAATTAAGCACGAAGACAAAGTACAAACAATAGCACTATAGTAAAATGGTATTTTTAAATACAAAATGAGATAATTGCACTTAATTAATATACATAAAGTAATTTAATATTAATTAAAATGTACAGAGAAATTTTCTGACGACTAGTTGTCAGTGTTGCCAACCACATCCCTGCCAACCACATGCAGGTTGTCTATCTTGAATTGACGCCAATGCAGGTTGTCTATCTTGAATTGACGCCAATGCAGGTTGTCTATCTTGACTTGACACCAGTGCAGGTTGTCTATCTTGACGCCAATGATGGTTGTCTATCTTGACTTGACGCCAATGCAGGTTGTCTATCTTGACTTGACACCAGTGCAGGTTGTCTAACTTAACGCCAATGATGGTTGTCTATCTTGACGCCAATGATGGTTGTCTATCTTGACGCCAATGATGGTTGTCTATTTTGACGCCAATGATGGTTGTCTATCTTGACGCCAATGATGGTTGTCTATCTTGACGCCAATGAAGGTTGTCTATCTTGACGCCAATGATGGTTGTCCATCTTGACTTGACGCCAATGCGGGTTGTCTATTTTGACGCCAATTCGGTGACGCCAATGCAGGTTGTCTATCTTGACGCCAGTGCAGGTTGTCTATCTTGACTTGACGCCAATGATGGTTGTCTATCTTGACTTGACGCCAATGATGGTTGTCTATCTTGACGCCAATGCGGGTTGTCTATCTTGACGCCAATGCGGGTTGTCTATCTTGACGCCAATGCGGGTTGTCTATCTTGACGCCAATGCGGGTTGTCTATCTTGACGCCAATGCGCGTTGTCTATCTTGACTTGACACCCTAGGATGTCTATATTGACTCTGAAGTTTTGAATGTTGATCTTGACTCTTGTTTGGGTAGTCTATCTTGACTCCAATACGGGATGTCTATCTTGACTCCAATACGGGATGTCTATCTTGACTCCGATACGGTATGTCTATCTTGACTCCAATACGGGATGTCTATCTTGACTCCAATACGGGATGTCTATCTTGACTCCAATACGGGATGTCTATCTTGACTCCAATTATTTGAATCCCATGGAATGACTTTGATTGAGTTATGTTCTATGTAACGGCTTTAGTTATCATAACTATCGATTTTAGAAAGATTCATGATTTTTTTATGTGGTCAGAAAGGCCAAGCAAAGCAACATCTACAGTTGTATATTGTTTGGATTTCAGATACATATGCACACGAGGGCGTGTGACTTGTCAGTATGGCCGTGTCGCAGATCACGATAATTTAACGATAATTAGTAACTCAATTGATATCATTGTAATAGTGGGGTGTGAACGCCGTGACGTATTGAGTCACGTGATCGGAATCGTTTGGAGGGGCACCGGAGACGTTTTAAATATCCGAGAGCATCGAGACGAGAGGATTATTAGTTAGTGTGAGCCTTACAGTCCGGACTCCCACAAACGGGACCGGTGGTTCACGAAACTGTGATAATTGTATACCTACTAAGTAATTTGTGATTACCTACATTTAATACAAGTATTGTCATATTGTGTCTGTGTGGTTTAATTGCCTGAGACCTACGCTTCGGATCCTGTCCCAGAAGACTCCATCAAGAACGAACAAGCCACGAATCTACCTCCCATCTCCGACATATATAACAATTATCTTGTTTAGCAATTTTGTTTAATAGTTCAAATTAACGCTATTACTAAATTACTTGGATACATTTTGTGAATAAGATTTGTAAAATAAAATAATATATAAATTAAATTAAAATACGCTCATATCGTCTCGGAAGAAATAACTTGGTTATTAATGATAAAGTTTTATCCAGGCGTATAATAATTTATAGTCTTAAGATTTAAAATTTAGTTATTACTTTCAACAAATTTCTACTACATTTTCCATCTAGCTTATATAATGTTCATTTTTTCAGTTCAATATGATTGTAACAAAATCTTTAATTTATCTGAACCAAACTAATGAAAATATGTACATTTTTGGGTTTAAATACTTTTTATACTTACTAGATTACAATATCAAACACAACTAGATAACAAAGTTGCTAGATTAAAACTAGGTTCATGTACATACAAAACAAATTAAGATTAGGAGCTGTAGAGTAATACATATAACACAAAACCGTTATTTTAAGTATTTAACACTATGTAATGCCTGATTAATTAATAGGTAAGTAATAGGTTTAATTAGAAGAAATAATTTAATCACTAAATATATTATTATAAATTTTAAATACATATAGAATGAAAAATAAACCGATACTGCATGGATACGAACCTGCCACCTCTGAGAAACCGTCCTGTCACTCTACCAATTGAGCTACCGTATCGCTACCCGCTTCGGTGAATTAAGCCTTTAAACGGGTGTTTTTAACAGAAATATATGTATAATATAATAATGTATAATATTATTTATAATTTTAATTTAAAATCGTTGTCTTACAAGTAAATATATATAATATATTTGTGGAAAATTATCACTAATTTGATACAAAAAAAAAATGTTATATTACAGTCTTTGTAATTACTATTGGTTGATTATTAACGGGTTTTAAAATAATTGAGATACAAAATTGGAAAATATTATATTTAATAAGACTAATATGATTCAAACTTCAAACAAATTATATTTTTCTGCTTCCTAGCCCAAATTTTCTGTACTTCTTTAAAATCTTTTGTTAGATTATTATTGAAACAGAAACAAAATCATTTACCTACTTCTCAATATCGAGTGACATTTATGTTTAGTAAGAGTGAGAAATATTGTGTCGTTTTCGTAATAGCTCAAAATATTTGATATTGAACTGGTTTATTTATTTATTTATTTATTTAATTCTTTATTGCACAATATACAAAATAAAGCACAAAAGGCGGGCTTAATGCCACAAAGACATTCTCTACCAGCCAACCTTACGAAGTACAGGAGAGGACGTTGGTAGGCGTGCAAAACATAAAAAGTAAAAGAAAAAAAAAAAAAGATTTATGAGATTTGTGATAATTTAAAAAGGTGTATTTTGAAAGTAGGTAATGATTATATATTTGCAGTCTTTGCTTGTCTTCAAACTAAAATTATAATTGATTTATTTATGAGCAACTGCAATAAGCAGAATTTCTAACGACTATATGTTCATGGAGGATTTTGCGCATTTGCCAAAGTTTGTGCAGAAAGCTGACCTTGACTTTAACAAGGTTTAGATAAAATCGACTAAACATATTTAGTCTTATTCACAAAAACTCCACATACACATATCATTTAACTATTTAAATATGTCCATTAAAATAATAAATTAAAACAAACAAATATCAAATCAAAAGACGAAGTCTAGTCATGTAAGCACCACATACTAATTATAGAACTAATATGGGATACGTTTTATCGAAAAATAATTGTCAGAATAAGACGTAGGCTTATAAAAGCAAACCCCTTGTTTTGTAAGCCGCAGTATTATTATTTAATACTGGCTGGTTAAGAATATTTGTGCGAACAGGCGCAAAATGTAATTAGTGGATGTTGAGTTCTCCGGCAGATTGCAGTCACTAATTTTAGGCATGCCCTTTCACTTTACTAATCGGGAATATATGTAAAGGTTAGATATTGCTCGGTTTTGCTCAATGTAATAATAGGAAAATAAATTTATACCAGAAATTTTGTTTATAATCATAGTTAGTAACAACATAGATAAAACTAATATGATTTTGTTTGTTTATGTGTGGCTAACAATATAAGGAAATATGTAAGTGATAATAATTTGACGTATATTATTTCTGCGGCAACATTAAATAGCAAATGAAAATAATATTTAAATTTAAGTTATATTTTTGTTTAGATATATTTAGTTAACATCATGCATATTTCTTATTATTTATTTTCTATTAATTTTCATTTTGTGATGAATTCAGACATTCAATTTTAATTTTTTTTATCTGATTCGAACAAAGTATTTTAAATATTTTTGTACTTATATATTTTTAAAATTTTGTCAAATTGTAACTTCTTATCTTTACTTAACGGTTATGTTTATTTGAGAAAACAAATAAAAAACGTGATGGGTAATCGTTGTTTCAGTTACCATAATCTCTACAGTATATAATATAATGGTCGGTTCGTTCGGTCGATACGTTTTGAAATTGTAAGATTGTAAGTTCTCTTTATTGTAATTATAGCAGCAGATGGAATGAATTATTAAAATTAACACATTTTGAATATTTATCTTATTATTCAAGTATAGTTTGAGCTGAGCTCTAAGCACGATTAATAACAGTAAAATGCAGAAAGTATTATTTTCACGTAATTCTATAAGCAAAATATAAGTAAAAACCCAATATTCTTATTTATTATCATTTTCAAGTAAATTTTACAATATGTGACATAATTTCTTGTGAGCGCTTGTCCATTGAAATAAAAAAATATCCAATCTCTATATTTACTTACATTATTATTTTCGAATATTATATACACTACAGAATCAACTATAATAAAAGAAAGATATAAAATGATCACAACATAAAGACTTGGGTATATGGTACCTTGTTCATAATATTTAGCAGACGTCCTTACAGCATAGAGTTAAGTGTTGCGTCGATGGAGTGTTGTGTGAACGTCACCTATGGTGTATATTTTACGAACTTTTGTATTTTGATTTCTTCCTTTATTTAGCAGTCCCCCGACGCAAGGACTCTAATAAGTATATAATAATATTATTTCATTCTTTTTAGAGACCTATTTAAATCAGGATTTTTAAAACTTTTAATTTCATTGTTTTTCTGATACCGCCACAGCTAGGAAGGTTTTCTTTGAACACTTCCATAGTAATATGAAGTACCTTGCAATATTGTGCTTTGGCAGATTTAGAAGATGCCTTTTCATGTACAAAAGAAAGCAATTCAAGATATATTATTTGATTATGATTAATAACAACCGATGAGAAGTGCAGAGTTTTTTTATTGATCATCATCAATATACTACACCACGTATTATACCACTATGTATTATGGCCATTATGTAAGCGCTGATTTTTTATGAAACTACGATTAAAGTAGATACAACTAACTGGCATAAAAAAGTTGGAGATTCTCAATTCGCCAGAATCTTTTGATGTTAGTTTACAGTAACTTGCCATGAGGTGTCCCAATTTACTTATTTAGGAAATGAATAAATATTATTTCACATTATGATTCAAGTCTGTTAAAATGATTCACCAAATTACCTAAGAATAAACTTCCGAAAAAAATATAAACATAATCACATTATTTATCGTTTCAATATAAAGTTATCATTACTTTTTTATTACTTTTGGTCTCACTCACATTTACAGTCACACTCACTCACTCACGATATTTTATTATATTATTGTGATATTTTTTTCAAACATTTATTTATCAAAGAAATTTACAATACCATTCTTAACTCAATCTTAACAAAAACCCTTAGGGTTTATTCAAGATTGAGAAGCTCCATAACAAAATAAAAACATCATCCATAATAAAATAAAAAAAATAAAAGTGAGTTTTGTGATAAAAACAAAATATATTCGGAAAGCAGAAAATGATTTTATTTTCAGAGACGTTCTTTGACTTCAAAAGAGAACCAGAATTTAAAGTAATGCTTTTATTAACATATAGGCGGAAAACCTAAACGTTTGGCAAATTTTAAAGCTGACACGTTATTTAACAACTACAATCTTCCATTGCAGAGCGAGTGTGCACTCTACTGTTATAAGTATGCCGGAACCTCTTTGAAATTATATTGTTAAAAAAGTTAGTACTTTTAAGGAATGGGGGATAATACGTATAATTATTTTAAACAGAAAACTAAATCTTATTTATTGTTTACTTTCAATATTTAAGTTTAAATTTACGAGTATATTAACAATTTAATTACAATGTGTAAGTATTTTTAGACAATGTTTTATGTCTTAAATGTTAGTAACGAAAAGGAATAGATCGTCACTGGTATTTAAAAAGTAAAATAATAAATATATTATTGAGCTTTAACGCTGGAACTAATATAAAATATAATCAGAACTATATATCGTAAATGTAAATTACATAATTTTTCTTATTTAGTAATATAATATCAATGTGTGTGTGTGTAGTGTGTGTGTGTGTGTGTGTGTGTGTGTGTGTGTGTGTGTGTGTGTGTGTGTGTGTGTGTGTGTGTGTGTGTGCGTGCGCCTGCGTGCGTGCGTGCGTATGTATATGGTGTGTGTGTGTAATATTATGCAATCGATTCACAAAGAAAACTTAATTACAATGGTATTGTTATGGTTCACTACAGTATTATGATTATATTATTGTCCGAGTAGTTTGATATATCTAATTAGTATGGTTTTGTCATCTGTCATATTGTTGCGCCAAATTGTGCGAGTATATGTTATTCACGTTACTTGATGTTTCACAAGTTGTAATTAATACCGAATTTCATTCACAATACTAATTCTTAATATACCATAAATTAAATATACCATGTGTGTTTTAAATAATTATTTTAATGATCATTATCAAATTAGGTTCTCCGTGATCAATGACCAAACAATTCAACATCACCTAACCTTGAAAACTATAAAAGCTCGTATATAATCTGCAAACAACATTAATAAGTTTATTGTCAAATATATTTTTATTGACAAATAATAAACTATGATATGATATGATGGTATCCGGCAGATTACATTACATTCCAATAAAAGTATATGAAAACAACGTCCATTTTAGTCATTTTATACGTGTCTATCTAAATTATAATTATATAAAGCAATTTGGTGGTAATTCTTATTATTATCATTACGAGATCGATATATATATAAATTAAGAATTTTGTATTATTCCTCTATGTTAATGAATTTATGTACTGAAGCTTGAAAACACACACAACGAAACTAGAAGAACACGTAAATGAAATTCTCAGGAGAAGATAGCAAAAGTCAATAACGTAAATAATGTAATATTTAAATACGAACAATATTTTTTTCATTTTATGTCTTTAAAATGATAGTAGAGGGCAAGAAAAAACAAATTTACAAAGCTTTTTTTAAAGTAATATGCTGTATCTTCTCCATAAGTTATTTTTATTTGGAATAGTAAGGATTCCAAATTGATTGTAATACTTAAATTAGCCTAACGACTAATGCAATATAAAAAACTAGCTCTTTCCCGCGATACCGTCCATGTGTTTATTGACAAACAATGTTATTTACTTTCTACATTTTTTAACTTACCATAAAAAAAAAAATAATAATAAAAAGTATCCTATTTTACTTCTAATACCTACAAAAATACGTGCACAAAGTTTCATAATGATTAGTTGAGTAGTGCTCGCGTGAAAGCGTAACAAACAAACTTACATTAGCATTTATTTTTTTACAATGAAAACAAACATTCGATAAGCATTCTTATTAATTTTATAGATACGGTTAACATAAGCAAATATATATAAATCTATGTATGATGTATATAAATAATTGCAGATAGCCTCGACCACACAAAGAAGCACTTATTCAATGGAAAAAAAAACATTTCTTTGATATCATTATCTCGTATATTATCTTGAACATCATTTTACTCAAATTGTGTTAAGAAATGTAAAATTGTTGAAATAATGTGTTTTTTTTTAAAAAGATCTTTATATAAAATAATTTGTCAGGTTATTTTTTCACCAGTAAGTCTAAGTTTTAGTCTTTAGACTAAAAGTTAACTTCAAACTTGTGATTTTTTTCATGTATTTTTTTTAGTCTATTAGCAATGATAAACTATAACAATGAGTAATGTAACAATATTTAGATATTCTTTAAAAGATCCAGTATTTTTCCGATAATATGTAATTTTTGTAATTTTATAAATGAAGATTTCTTGTTATTGAATGCGTTAAGACGATATTAAAATTTTTGTGTAATCACATACAATAGGGTAGGGCGTATTTCGCTAACTCAATTTTATCTTATAATGAGATTTTGTATCGTAAAGAATAAACACATATTTATTTGTATTTCACAACCTAATTATATTAATTCATTATATCTAATGCAGAGACTATAAAATGTTAAGATTTTTTAAAGAAAATATTTATAAAAGTATAATAATATAATTTTATCTAGCAATTAAATTTATCTTAACTGTGTTCAAAGTCATTTTGTAATAAATAATAATAAACAATCGCATTTTATACGTAAACCACAAATTATTACAGAGAAACAAATTGCGTCAATGACAATGAGATAATAAATAACAATAGTATACAGTGATGCTGAAAGCCCCATACATCAATGAAGAATGGATTTATGTATTAATTTTCGAAGATAAGTAAATTATTAACTAACGTTAAATTTATTAATATCATTTAAACAGAATCGTAACTTGTATTAATATATCAAGTTGTGATATTTTTAGTAAGTTAGATACTATGGTAAGTTATATATTCCATGAAAATATGTTCAATAATAATATTTTCACCTAAGCGATTTCAAAACGATTTTCACAAAAATGCCTTGTTTTGGTTTACCTACCACAAATAGATATATGGCGTCGAGGACTTTTTTTTAAAATATACTGAAGAAGAACATTTTATTACAACATTGCATCAACGTATCATCTACTATAACAACCAAAAAAACAGCGCAGCGGTGCTTTTCTTCCGATGTACGTTGTTTTTCGTGGAAATGAGATACTTTCCGTCATCAAAAGTAACCTATATCCTTTCTCAACATCTTATCGGTGTTTACGCCAAATTTCATTAAAATTAGTTTGTAGATCCTGATATTTGAAGACTAAATACAATTCAAATATCTGGTCGATTAAGATTATATAAAACGATTCTTATACAATTATTAAACATATTACTTCAACAAAACAAGTTTTGGTAATAATTGCTAAGTAACTATTTTAAATTAATTATGTCTTAATTATGCTATTTAATAAATTGTCTTATTTGAAGAAAGCAAGGAACAAATCGCATATTCCAAAACTCTAATTTCAAATCTTTCTGTACTGATTTAAACAATTAAGCTCTTACAAGTAATAAAAAAAAATCTCTTTTGCCAACATTCTTTCCGGCTACATCACTTTTCCATTATCGTTATAGAGACCCGTATGGAGCGAATGCACATAATATGCAGAAAATTTATGGGCACACACACTCCCTTATTTATTAGTTCCATGCAGTTATTTTATTTGAATTTCCATTTACAAATATTAAAAATAATTTACTTATTATTAAACAGAAGGTAAAATGTAAAATGTTATACATTTTTCTGACGTTGTTTGGTTGTATAACTTACATACGAAGTTAACGTCATTGAAAGCTGTAGACAAATTAATTACAATATTTGGGTTTTAAGCAAATTTAAAACTTACACATTGAAAAATGTTTATCCAGAACACTTACATTGCCCTCAACTTACTCTTAATGAACTTAATCTTTTTTAATTCTTTAAAAAATATTTACTATATAAATAAAACTTATTCATTTACTTATTATATAAAATACTTTTTACAGTAAATATTAACATTTCACCAAGTCTGCATTTTCATAGAAGTTAAATAATAATAGTTTAAATTAATAACTACTTCATAATTTTTAATGTACAGAATTTCAGTTAGTATATTTCATGAAAGTAAAATTAAAAGCTCATGTTAGAGAATTTTAAATTATGAATAGTTTATAGAAATCGCCTTGATTCTAAACAGTTTAATTTGTCTAGAACTTTTTGGCTTCAATAAGATTTAAAAAATATCACCAAAACACAAGGCAATTTAAAATTACAAAGAATTATCTCATGTTCCATCTATTATTTCGTAACATCAAATCTTATAAATTAAATTATAATTTTACTCAACTCACGAGGAATTTTGACCTTAACAGTGAATATGGCTTTTATGATTTGATTTGCTAGAGCATTGTTATTATAATTATTGTTCTAGGAGGTGGATATAATTAATGTGGTTTTGTCATCTGTCATGTTGTTGCGTCAGATGTTATCTGCCGTTAAGATATCATACACGTCACTTGGTGTTTCGCAAATTAAATGACGAATACCGGCTTCCATCCACACAATAATATTATTATTATAAATAATTATGTTTTTTTTTGGTTATATATATATAATAAGTATAACAATAAAAAAATAACTTAATCAACTACTTTATATTATTTTATAAACAAGCGGTGTACCGCTTTCGTGTCTTTAAATTAGTTAAAATGGTGTACCATTTTAACTAATTTAAATACACAAACATTTTTTATCTACAGAGATTGATATAGACAACTGGTTATCTTCTATAGCATTTACAAGAGAATGATAAAAATAAATCCATAAAACCGTACATAGAAATGACATACAGATATTTGGTTTTTTATCCATTCAGTTAGATGTCCTCGTCTGTTTAACACAACTAAGTCATAGAGTTATTTTACATCATTCGATAAACTAACTCCGAAATTGACATGACATGAAATGACAACTTGTCATGAAATTTATTCATTAGTGCAAAATATATTTATAATTATTGATTTGATTTTGGAAAAACATTCTAATTATTAATAAATAATGCTTAAATATTTAATTTTAGGAATTCGAATAGTTTGTTTGATCTATGTATGACAAAACACAATCGCAGTCAAGTTTATATACTCCAGCACATTGTAAAGGAATATCACTTTTGATAAGTCTCAAGATTTGGCTCACTAACCTTTGCGGTTTGTAGATAGTTCTAATAGAAACCTTTTTTAAGATGTTGCCGATTCTGTCAGTAACTCCTTTCACATATAGTACGGCTGGTTGACGCTCAACTGTGGGTGGCTTAATGTGGTTTCTGCGACGCCGCGCTGGCGAGGTACGGGCTGGTGGCTGTTGAACAAAGTATGCTTGACATGCTGCAGCTCGCCCTCTAGTTCACATGGAAAAATGGAAATGGAATGGAAAATGCAATTTAGAAAAAAATCATACCTATTTTGAGTTATTATTTAAGAAATAATTAGTCTATGATATAATTTATTATAGAGTGCGGGCAAAGTAACTTAACAATATAATATTAGCTGTTAAGTTGAGCAAATAATAATAATACAGGACAAATTACACACATTGATCTAACCCCAAAGTAAGCAAATTATTTGCTTGTGTTAAGGGTCTTAGAAAACGATATAAATACATAGAAAAACACATGATAAATACAAAGAATATATTTTAAAAACAGCCAGACCAGACAGCCAACCCAGAAATAGAGACATCTATGCTCATCACATACATGCTTATCCCTGTCGGGGATCGAACCCGATCGATTGCGTCCAATTGCGTCGCTATATTTTCGGCGTCTGCGCTAACCACTCGACCAACGAGACGGTTAAAATATACTAGTAAATATAAAACGGGTCGAATATTTATATCGATTATTCTTAAAGAAGTAAGTATGAATAGTAGCAAAACTACTAACTCTGCAATAAACTGTTCATTCTTTTTAATGACTACTTTGTATTTTTAAAAGAAACTGCATTTAAATTTAGTGTTTAAGAATTAAAAATGTTGTGATAAAATGAGAAACGATATAGGTGCAGGTCAGATTATAATGAATAAAAACCCAAACTATACTTATTAATATTTATTTTAAATTGTGTTCTATTTTTAAGTTGTAACACTATTATATATTGTTCTCTATCTACAAAATACTGTTGGTAAAAAAAATTGTTACAGACAGTGTTAGGACTTCTTTTGAAATGATACGCAGTACTTGCCTTTTAATGATTTACACGACAATTTGTAAAAGAATGACCCTCGCACAATTTACAACTTATTTTGTAATATTCAACTGCTTATAGCCTATACCCAGCCTAGCCTAGCCTTTGCCTATTATGACTAAGAAGTTTTATTATTATAGTTATGCCTTGTATTATGACTAAGAAGTAACCATCTTTTTTTTTATCGTCAGGAATCCTCATGGATACACACCTCCATCCAGGGGACGATGGAGGTAGTTATGTGAGACTCCTACTTACTAAACCTAACGGTTGCCGCCGCCGTCATAATAGGACACCACGGGATCGCTTTCACACTCACCGCGAAGCCCCAACGTGATCCACGGAGAGGGCACCTCGCAACGAGGAGCATCCATCCCTTTTTCGCAGGCTTGAAAGATTGTAGAGGGATCCCTTTCCCCTCATCCAAGGCTGCTGCCTCTGAAGGGGGCCGAGATCCCCTTCTGGCCGGACTTGGTCTCAGGGAATCAGGTGCAAAACCCGACTCGACTATCATCGAACTTGTCCCAGCCCCACCGCGGTACTCTCCCCGAGAGGAGACCACCTGTCAGGCCCCCTAGGAGAGCAGACTCTCGATACGACCCAGCAGGCGCAGAGGCTCTGGTTAAACCGCGAACCATGAGTCGGGCCGCACTAAAGCCCGCTCAAGGCAGAGGACCCAACGTCGGACCTGACAGCCCTTAACCGCCGGTCACGGTCATCAGCAGAGACCAACAAGAAACAGGCATAAGTCGAGAACACACTACGCCCAGACTAACCATCACCAAGCGCAACCGTTGCGTCGCACTCGGCAACGATTAATCCAGACAACGTCCCAAACCGTCTCCTCACCACTGTCCTCACAGTGCTTGGTAGAAAGAAGTCCAGACCCTAACCATCGCAGACGGCTTGTCGCTCAGAAAGAAAGAGACCGCCGCGCATGCCCCACACTGCTACGGGATTACCCTACAGTTCACTCTGCTATCATAGAAGTACCAGGAGCGATCCCGCAGCCGACCCCGGCAAAGAGGGCCTGCGCCTTTCAACCACCGATGCCCAGGCCTACTTTCTAAGGTGATTAAACCATGGAAAGAGGGCCTCCCTCCCTCTCCCCGCCCACAGGACAGGCCATCCAGAAAGGTTACCCGCCCTGGCCAGCCATGGACCGGCCACGAACCCCCATGGCGGATCCCACCGCGCCGGGTATTAGCCAACGGGAGAACCCAAAGGTTCTCATTAACCGTTGTTGCCCAGGGAGGAGTACAAGGAGGTTCCCGGCGGCATAATTTTGTGCCAAGTTGGGGTCTGAATGATCCTTATGAAATATATTAAAACTTAATTCATGTGAAAATATTTTATTTATTACGGATAATGGAATTTAAATCAGGCGGGATTTATGTTGCTTAGTTTTTGAATATTGTTTATAAAAAAATCTTTATAAATCACTATATCACTATAATAATTAATTAATGCATGCATTTTCCCGGCGGACTTCACTGGGTTTGTGCTTGAGCGAGACACAAATTCTGCGCTGTAATAGATTTATGTTCTCTAAAGTAGAAATAACAAGTTCGAGGACTTGTAATTATAGAATATTAATATTTTAGACATTGTTATTATTAAAAAATCAAATAACCTTAACATGGATATATGTTTAAAGATATTTTCTAACATTGTTATTATTTATTTGAATAATATCATAATTATTCCAATCTAGGTTATAGGAATAAATAATTGGACCGAGGTATGATTATAATATGTCTGTTTATTATTGGTTTATTAACTACTATAAATTTTCTCGGATTTAAATTATACGATTATTAGTTAGAAACTAAATCAGGAAAATGAATAAGTATTTCACCATATACTTGCAATTAGAACATGTAGTAAGTTTTATTAAAATGAGGTTTTCTTGATAAGAAAAAAACTTTTTTAATGGTAGCAGTGATTAATTTAAATTTTTAAAAAAATAATAATTGTGTGATGTGGTGAGGATTTATTGATCCGAGCGTAAGCGAAGTTCTTAACCGTTTGGGAATCAATTTTTTGAGGCAATATCACAGGAAAACCACTTGACCAATTTAAACCAAAATTGGCACGCACGTCAAGGACGTGACTGGGCTTGTTTTCCAAAAAAAAAGAATATAAAAATGTTGTTTCGTTCTAAAGATATGGTCAAAAAACTGAATCTCCCATAGACTTAAGCTAACAGTTTCTAGATCTCAACAGAGGTCGCTGTGCATGTCCATCGTATTTCTGAATCGCGGTATCACATACAAAAATATAGTTATCATAGTAAATTGGCTTGTTTAAGAATTTCTTTTAAAAATACAGGCCAGTTCTGCCCTGGAATCGAAATAAAAATCATCTGACGCCATTTTGTTCAGGTTTATTTGGTCGTTTTATTATAAATATTTACAGCTTATAACACATAAAACTGTTTCGAATTAATTGAGCTGAGCGTAAGCTTAGGAATACATTTTTTGAGGCAACATCACAGGAAAACCACTTGACTAATTTTAACCAAAATTAGCACGCATGTCAAGGACGTGACTGGGCTTGTACTCCAAAAAACAGAATAAAAAAAATATTGTTTCGTTTTAAAGATATGATCAAAAAACTGAATCTCCCGTAGACTTAAGTTTAACTGAACCTGCGTGCGCTCGTCACTCGTTACTCTTAACCTTTCCAACTTCATTGGAAGTCCTAGGGCACGGTATAGACTTTAGCAGCATAAAAAAGGGGGAGGGCGCTCAACTTAACTCCCGCATTGTGACGGATCCTAGTTATTTTACTTGTGTATTTTTTTGTTACATTTGTTATATATTTTTTAAGATATTAACTCGCTAAGAAACAAAGGAAAAAAATCGACATTAATGTAAGTTGTGAAGTTGCTAATGGAAAGTTGCAGCTATAATATACAAACAAAACACAACGCTACTTCATTCTTCTCTGGGCTCGAGACAGGGAATGGGTATGCTTTAACCAAACGCCTACAGCTAGAATATAATATACATATAATAGCAACTAAACATGCAAGTATTTTTAACAGTAAAATAAAGTATAGTCAGATTATAATGTTATATTATACAACGAATAAAAAAAATATTCGATATTATATTTTCCTTGAATATATTTTTCAATTGTAGGTTTCTCGCTAAATAGGTAGCAGTATTGTTTGTATCTTAGTTTGCTTTAATTATTTTATAAAAAGAGTAACTAAGAGCATGATAAAACGGTTTTTTTTATTTAATAACATAATTTAAACTATTTGCAGTTAAAACTTTGTTTTTATAATGCTTGTGTTTTAATCTTAATCTATAACTTGCTTTATTTATTTTTTTAGTACCCTGTAAACATAAGTGAGTTCGTGTATCTTTAGTGTTTTTATATGTAACTCACATCATTAGCCGCTAAACTAAATTTTAACTTCAGCTACTTCTAGAAATGTTATTTTAGAAATCAATAAATAGGTTTATCATAGGCTTATTTTAGTGACCAATTAATAGATTTTTGCAGCGATAGTAAACTATTTTTATAAAAGTTTTAGAATCGAATGAGAAACTGGAAGGGGTCTAATAGAAGACAACGATAACAATTTTATATTGACCTGATATAGCTTCTTAATAGATATATTATATATTTGTGTGTCGGAGCGAGTAAATTCAATAGAATTGATTATTATTAGAACGAATTATTGTTATTTTATTGTTTTATTTGTTTAAATTCCTATTGCTTTCAAACTCCTTATTTAATTTTATTTGTTTTGTTACTTTATTTTATCATTTTTTAAAAAGGTTAAGTTTATTAAAAGTAATTTTCGAAACGACCAATCAGAGCAGAGGACGCGCCTCCAGCGGTGTCGAAGCGATCTTTGAAAAGTGAGATGCTGACGACGCTTAACATTTGATTTTTCTTTGTATTTTGAAGTGATTGAGTTGGTTTATTGTAAAATAAAAGAGGATACTAATATCGGAGCCCCGAACCCTCTCCGACATATATATACTTTTTACTACTTTTTTATGATAATGTGTTCTTAAATATATATATAGTTGTTGGTATGGATGTAGAGAGGCTGCCTTCCAAAGGTGGCCAATTAATTGCAAATAACCCTGTATATAGGCGCAACGACAACACTTCAACAATTATTAAGATAACTAATTCATTGGTTAAAAATAATGTTGATTATTTATCAGTGTAAAAATTACCATAAAGTACAGACAATGTTACGCTACCCGTTGAATAAACGAATCTATAAATATTTGTGAATTTTTATTTGGAACACCTAATAATCAACAACCATTAAGAAGATTCGGACAGTGACAGCAGCAACACTGACGTCACACCTTTTAGAAACACTGACGGAGATCTTATGGTCTTACGTATAAAAATATTATGTTTTATTTAAAATTAACATTAAATCTTGACTATTTTTGAGTCAAATGTAACGAAATGAGATCCCCAAAGTTCTAAATAATTATAAAGTTCTTAGGTATATTCTGAAGTTTTCTTTAACTGGTTTTACAGCCTTTTCAAAGAAAGTTAATTTTGCTGAACTTGTCAAAATCTTATTGAAGTCAACGAGCTCTTGACAAAGTCAGCTTTTTGAAATCGACTAAAGATCCATTAACTATTCGTGGTTTAATTTTCTCCGAGACGAAGTTTTAATTCCACTTTCATGAAATTTGCTTTGTAACATCTTCTTACGTATACATTTTTTTGATTAGCTTAATATTAAAAGTATATGACTGACGCGTTTTGATTTCAATTATTTTGCTTTTCTTATAAGTAGCTAATGTATAAAAACGAAACAATGTCACCTTTTATCTACTACAATTATTATAATTACTATTATAATTATTTTTATAATTACTACAATTCAACTAAAATTCCCATAATGCTCAGTTATCTTGTAACACACAGCCTTCATTTTATATTATAACCTGCAGCAATTAGTGTTCAATACTTGCTCGTACAGAATATTTATGCTAGGAAACGGGCAAATATAATTAGTGGCTGTTGAGTTCTCCGGTAGTTTACAGTCACTAATAGGTAGAAGGTATGACCTTTCATTTCGTTAACCGGGAACATGAGAAATTTCGATATTTCTCTGTTTTCTCTAGGTATCAATAGAGAAGAAACGAATGCAATATCTACACGTAAAGCGTAATCTTTCTACGAGCGAAACGATCTACAAGTAAAGCGTAATCTTCAAGTTTTACAAACTCGTTATATGTTTAAAAAAAATAGTTTCTTTATAGGTAAACGATACTAAGAATTACGATAACTATCAATTTTACTACATTAGCAATAAAAACAATCGTAGAAGAGCAGTCTCCAAATTAAATACCTTGTTGAATAGTGTAAATAGTGGACTGTATAAATGATTACGCAGATTGGTTGAGATACAAGTTTTAATGTGACTGCACAGTAGTATTAATACAGAAAGAATGGCGGAGCCTCAGAGGGCAAAGTCTCGGAGCCCGCGATTTTATTTATTAAAAAGAAAAGAATTTACAGTAATTAACTAATTATAAATTACAGTATATTCACAATTTGTATGATAAAATTTCCGGCTTTAAGTACAAATAAAATTTGTGGAAACATCAGTTTTAACAGGATTATGTGTCTTACCTTTCACACATTTAATATTGATGTGGAGTTTCCGAAGACTTTTACACGGAAGTGATTGATATTCAGAATAATACAGAATTTACAAAATTCAGATTAATTCAGAAAAATACAAAAATTTTTTTTTTGGTAAACGTCGACCATTTTTATAAATTGCAAGCGAGCCCTGAAAAATTTCTCCTTTTGACCAAGAATGCAAATTAAATAATTTCTTTATTCGGAAGTACGAATGTTAGCGATCAATTATTTTCAAGCAATTAATTCCATAATTAATAAAAAATGACCACTGATCTAAATCTGAAAAAACAGTTCTAAATTCCTCATGAAAAATTCTCAAGTAAATTTGTTTGTTTTGATTTTTGCATTAAAATTTGTATACGAAATCTTAACCTTTTTTAAATCTTAATATATATAAATTACGTATCACGTTGTTTGTCCGCGATGGATTCCTAAACTACTTATCCGATTTTAATCAAATTTGCACACCGTGTGCAGTTTGATCCAACTTGAAACATAGGACAACTTACATCTTAATTTTAAGTCGCAATATTATTTTATTGCAAATTATTTCTTTACAATTATCTGTGAATCCAAACAAGTTTAACAGATGGCGTTGTATCTGTTGACTGGATTGAGTTAGTGTTCAACAGATGGCGTAATGTTAAAAGTACAAATGTTTCATATACAATTTAACATCATAACCAAAACGCGTTGCTGAGAATAAATTATGAGTTTTTAGTGTTAATATAGGCCGCCACGTATTACTTAGACTGAAGTATATATAAACTTATATTATAATGAACATAATACAGTCAAATTATACCTGCTTCTTCGTTGAATCTATATATGTGAGACGGGTCAATCAAAAATATTGTGCACCGATTAGTGCAAAATTAAATTATTAATAATTTAAAGTAACAATTATTATTTTCAAAAATTTAAAACTATCTGCCCTACATACCTTATTTATAAATTTGTAGTGTAATCATTTGTTACCATCTTAAATAAAATAATAATAATTTAATTTAAAATGAAATACCTCAACTGTACGATAATTTTGATCAATCGTGTTCAAAGACCTCATTCAAATCCCAATCCGGTGAATTTTTAGACCGGCTTTAACGTTTTCGTCTTCTTTGGTAAATAATAATTTCATTGCATTTCATGCAGATGCCTAATGTATAGCGGTATAGTGTCGTATAGTATAGCGTGGAGTAGTCAAAAAATAGAAATACTCGAACCAAATATATTCGGCATTAAAACCGAATAGTTCGGCCGAATACGAATTGCGAAAAAGATGACAAATACACAGAATACTTACCAAATATTCGGCGCATCATTAATAATTATTATATTACTATATCAAGGGTTAGGTTAGGGTAGTAGAAAATCAGTCATAGAGGTCGGCATGTTATTTACGCATTGCATCTATATAAAAAAAAACATAGCGGTCCAAATCATTATTTTTAACCCCTGACCCCAAAAGAGGGGTATTATAGATTTGACCTGTAGATATGTATCCTTTTGATTTGATTTGACCTTATGTATCTGTGTGTCTGTTTGTGGATACGTAGCGGCCAAATACGTAAAAAGATTGGAATGAGGTTTTTTTTAATCGAAAGCTTGGTTTGTCGAGATGGTTCTTAGCTATGTTTGGTCGAAATAGAAGCAGTCATCCCCAAAATTTTATTGGTGCTGGCGAAAGGTTTTTATACAATATTGATAGTAAAAACCTAAACAGGGGAAATAAGTGTTTTCGTAGTTTCACATAGTACAACATAGAAAGAAGTGAAATAATTTAAAAAATACAGTAAAATAAAATAAATAAACCCCAATACTAGATGACGTCTAAAAAGGATAATAATATTATTATATACTTATTGAAGTCGTTACGTCGGGGGGCCTTTTTACGTACGTAGATGAGTATCTATTTTACAAAATTTTCGGAGCTAATGAATGAGGTCTTTGACTATACGATAATATCAAAATATTTTATATATAATATTTTATTTCGTTATTGGCTTGAATTTTTCCTTTACTTAGCGGTCGGAGGTTTTTTAAAGTTTTAATTTATATTTTCTAATACCGTGACTTCTTAAATAGTTTACTACAGTGTAATAGGTATATCCAAAACCTTAGCAACCACAGTAACGCGTGGTCGGGTCTGCTAGTCGTATATATTTCTCTAATTTATGTTTACTATAAATAGTTTTTAAATAGTTTTGTAAATTATTAATAAGTGTTGCTTTACTCGTCTGTAAAAAAAAGTAAATAATAATTTTGCTGTGAATAATATATTTCTACCGCCACATACTGTAAAAGTAATATGTACATTATACAGTTTTTCACATCGGTATCTAGTTTTAGAAATTTGGTGACAGCAATATGACAAATATGAAAAAAAAAATCCGAAGATCCAATCTCGACTTCAATTATATTTTTTTATTATTGTGAATATTAATATCATATTTTTTAGTCTGTTAACAATGCAATGTAAGAAATGCTAGCGATATTTACATTTCGATTGTGCGACTTTGAATAGCCTTATACAATGTTTTTATTTTGTTATTATAATATACACAAAGGATCTAATAACAAAACATCTACTTAAAATATATTATTGTAAAGTGAGTCAAAATTTAATACCAATAGTTTATTAACAAATAGAAAGTCGTAAGAGTCGAGCCGTATCTACGTCTGTTAATTCTCTTACTTTTTTAATTGTAAAGATGACTGAGCTGAGTTTGTCTACCCAGAAATAGGGGTTCCATTGGAGCTTTCTATCTAAAATTATACCTAAGACAGTTGTTGAGTCAGTCAGTTCTACCAATTCATTTTTAAAAAACAAACATCAATTTTGACTTTTTTTTAATACGCTTTTATTAGCTTGGGTTGTATGTATCAATGTATGTATGTAACGGAATCTTCGAGCTTAATTTTCACCAGGTTCCAGCAATCCGATTAAATTGAAACTTTGCACACGATCAAGGACCGATGACAATGCAATAATTTGATAAAAGTTTCCCAAAAAAAAAAAAAAAAAAAAATATATAGAATAGTTTAAAAAACTAAAAAAACACGCTTTTATTGCTAACCGAACTAAAAACTAGAAAATAATTTTTAATGACAAAGAGTATAAAATTACAGTAGTAGAAGATCGAACAATTAATCATAGTGAATCGCCTTAATATAAAATTATAATAAAATTTAAGTTATTAACAGAATAATTCAATTCTGAGCAAAAAGCGTGGGGTGCTCGATATTTAAGGTATTACAATCATTCTATTAGCAACTATCTATGAGAGGATAGTTATGAATCACAGTAAAATGCACCCCACGATTTTTACTCAGAATTGAATTATTCTGTTAATAACTTAAATTTTATTATAATTTTATATTAAGGACATTCACTATGATTAATTGTTCGGTCTTCTACTACTGTAATTTTTTACTCTTTGTCATTAAAAATTATTTCACATTAAGAAACCAGTAACTTAATATAAGTTAAATTTGACAATTCTACATTAACTGAAGTTTTGTAAAATTTTAAAGTAAAAAAATTCTACTTGCGCAATGGCCTGCGCAGAAGCTCATGTCGGGGTGTTTAAACCTGCCCGTACAAGTTAATTCTTGCAACTTATACATTGGACGGTTACTAACTATCCGCCGCCGCTTGAGCCTATGTAATCTAACACATTCTATATTCTTTTTTCTTGCGTTGCCGAGATATATATGGAAAGGTGAAACATTTAGAGCAACACAATCGGCATGGGTTAAAGTTGCACCGTACAGGTTATAGCTGTGTTGCATTAATACACAAGATAGATATGATAATCAACTTGAAACAATTACTTAAAAGTGAACCCGGAATTTGATGATTGTAAAATTGCAATTTCAAAAAAATATAAAATCTTGCATTATTAAGGTAAAATATCCACCATAGTAAAATACTGAAGTATCGTTGTGAATAAGCTATCAAACAAAATCAATTACTTGGTAATGAACCTGGAATGTATATCTCAAAAATTTTTGTTGGTTCAGGACTTGATGCAAGTAATAAGATAATACAGTGGACGCCGCTTATTGTGATCGCGGTTAATGTTATCAGCCGGCTATTGTTATCGAAAACGGTCGGTCTAAAATTTCTCTTTAAAAATACATTTGAAAAAAGCCGCTTATTGTGATCAAAAGTCGCTTATTGTTATCGAGTTAGAAAGGTACAAATGTTATTTATAGCAATATTTATTACTAAGGTAATCCTCATTCAAAAATCCTTTTGTTTGAGTTTACAATCTTTACCTATTGTACAAATTCCGACCTTCCGATTAAAAGTTTCTCATTTTTCAAAAGGAAAAGAACACCTGGTCCCTTTCGTTAATTACCTTTTAGAAAACAATTTAGCGATGGTCCTGCATTTGTCTATAAAAGGCTTGAAAATTCAAATTTCCCTCAGTTCTCCTCAAACTACCGATAGAGTTGAAGTAATCGTATCTGAGACAGTTTTTGAAACATTTTTTGAGTTTCATCGTTCGAAGTGCTTAACTAAAATTAAAGTCATGCGTAAACGCTGAGATTATACGAATGAAGAAAAACAACAAATTCTCGAAAAGTACGATCAATTACCGAAAATAAGTCAACGTGATGCTGCGATTCAACTGGGAATTTCTCAATCACTCCTGTGTAAATTTCTAAAAAACAGATCTGAGATCGAAATATACTATAGAGTACTTAGATCATTTATTATCTGCACTAAAATCCCCCAACAAGCATGAAAAAGTACCATCCGCATAATGTTATCATTCGGCTGAAAGTGATCACAATAAGCGGCGTCTACTGTAGAATGCCAACTTTGATACTTTTCGTACAATCTGAAAATTTTATTTATCACAAAACAAAGAGTTCATGTAACGTTCCAGCATCGCTATAAAATGTACAGCACAATTTTAGCATATGTCGAGCGCTAAATTTTCACTCAATTTTGAACCACCCAATCCAATATAAGGTGAGAAACGTGCCGAGGGATGAATGGCAGAGGGTGTTTAAAAATGTCATGTCGCTAGCGTCGAATTCAGGGCACCAGGCTGAACCTTGTCTAATTTAAGCCTTACCCTTCTATCGGGCCTCTGGGAGGGTTGACCGTTTAATTGTCCGTTACTCGTGGGAACAAAAATGACACTTGAAAATACAACACAAAAAAAGAGGAGAGTGGCGGAAAAGAAAACACTTGAAACTACAACACAAAGAAAGAGAAGATTGGCGAAAAAGAGAAGAAAACTGGAAGAAAATCTTTCAGAACTGACGAATGTTCAAGTGGGCGAGAGGAAAAACGAAAGGCGGCTATATATGAAACAATATAGAGCCTTACAATCAGAAATTGACAGATCGGCTCGATTACAGCACATGCGGCAACATAACGCTGAATATCGAGCCTCTCAGTCAGAAGAAGACAGAGCGGCTCGATTACAACATATGCGGCAACATAATGTTGAATATCGAGCCTCACAGTCAGAAGAAGACAGAGCGGCTCGATTACAGCACATGCGGCAATATAATGCTGAATATCGAGCCTCAAAGTCAGAAGAAGACCGATCGGCTCGATTACAGCACATGCGGCAACATAACGCTGAATATCGAGCCTCGCAATCAGAAGAAGACAGAGCGGCTCGATTACAGCACATGCGGCAACGAACCGCAGAGTCGAGAAGAATGAGTAGGGCCAGTATAATTGGCTTCATGCAATCAATTAACACGTTCTGTGACAAGATCTGTGAAGTTTGCACTAAACGGTGCTATCAAAATCAGATCTCTAAATGGATTGTAGATACTAAATCGGCACCATATTTGCCTAGCGAATTAAAACAAAGAAATTGCCTGATCGTCTGTAAACGGTGCAAGAGTCATTTGAATTCAAAGAAAAATCTTGCACCTTCTAGATCTTATTGGAATAATTTGGACCCAGGATCCATTCCAAATGTAATTGCGGAATTATCACAAGCCGAACAACGGCTAATTTCACGCATTATTCCATTTATAAAAATTATCAAATTAAGTGGCGTATTTGGGCAGTATAGTTTTCGTGGCCAAGCGGTATTGTTCGCACAAGATGTTTTTGAAGTTACCGAAAACCTTACGAACATGTTACCAAGAACCGCAAATAATGCTGGAATAGTTGTCATAACTGAGCGTTTAGAGAATATTAACGTAACACGACAGTTTTCAATATCTAAACAAAAAGTATATGATGCACTAAATTGGCTGATTTTGAACAATCCACTCTACAAAGATGTCACTATCGATCAGAACGCTGTAATTGAAGAAAATGATATTATAAGAGTAGAAGAAGCACCAATTGAGATTGCTGTAGAAACCAATAACGAACCTACTGAGAATGCTAATGCTTACAAGGAGATCAGCGACTCCTCGAGAATTGTACGTGCTTCATGGCATCAAGGCAACGATCTCATATTCACATCAGGATTCGCAGGGGTACAATGTTGTGCAATGGCATTAGCAAACATTCTCCGAGCCTGCATATTTTCACCACAATATTGGTCTACGAACATCCTTAATCTAAATCTGATAACAGGTGAACAAATCTACAGCAATATAAGATTTCAAACTGAGAGAAATTTAGCGGCTTATCCTATAGAAAACGATGGATACCTATCAGTACGAAATTTTACAGTTATTCAAGATGACTTGGTCGCATTCGGCAAAAGATTTCAGATCACTTTTGATGAAGAACCAAGTATATTCGGAAGCTTGAATGACAAATCAAATAAAGGAAACTTTGGAAGTACTCTTCGTCAAGGTTTGGAGGATCTGTTCATGGTGTATAACGCAGGCATACTAATAACCGATGGTCAATCATTTGGAGTAATGCATTATGTTAACAAGTATTACTTCAGTAACTCACATTCTTGTGGCCAAAAGGGATCTAAAGCAAACGACAACAATGGAAAAGCTTGCGTTATTGAATGCGATAATTTTGACGAGTTTGTGAGGATATGTAAACGTACAACAGGCAGCAAAAATGTACAATTTACTCTTGATTACATCAACGTCGAAATCTTGGATATACATGATGATTCTGAGGAGGTAGAAATTCAGCAGAGCCCTGAAAAGGTAGCAGTAGCATCCCAAATAATTACTTCCCAACAGAATTTAACTGATCAAACTATCCCACTGCAGACATCAATGATGGCACCGATTGATGTAATGCCTCCTAATGTGGAAGATGAGATACAGGTCTCACGAAAACTTAATGAAATTACCCGCAAGACGAAAGATAATATCGTAAATGTCGGCCATGAACTGAAAGCAGAGGAATTTGCCTGGTTCTTTTTGTTTCCTTACGGGAAGAATGGTTTCGCAGAAAAGAGGCCTGTTAAGATTACACCATTAGACTACTATCAGTCTAGAATTTTGGGAAGTGACACAAGATTTCAACGTAACGATTATCTCTTCTATGCTTTATCGTTCTTTGAATATTATCGCATCAAAAGTACTATATCAGCATGCGGTAAAAAAATTGTTAACCAAGAAGGCGCAGTTGAAGATGTCCATCTTTATCTAAAGAATTTGAGAGGTTCTGCAGCCTATTGGAGATCAGCCTTAAACGAGCTATTAGCTCAAATCAGATGTATAGGAGCCCCAACGTATTTTGTAACTTTTAGTTCAAATGATCTCCACTGGTTAGATCAGCGAAAGGCTTTGTTAATAGCCGATGGTAAACCTGACGTTGATCCAAATACACTTGACATTTATGAGACTCAACGACTCATTGAAAAGTACCCAGTGATTTTGAGTCGACATTTCATGATCAGAGTAAATGCTCTAATGAAATTCATTCAAAATAATGATGAGGTATTTAGCGGAAAAGTAAAAGACTTCTGGTGGCGTATTGAGTTTCAAAATCGTGGTAGTCCTCATCTTCATATGGTAGTTTGGATCGAAAATCATCCAGCATTTGATACAGAAGAAGGAAAACTTTTGCTTGATCGTAACTGCTGGTGTAGGAATTTCCTACAGAAGAAGAAGATCCAGAGCTCTTCAAACTCGTGAAAAAATGCCAAATTCATCGGCATACATAAACTTGTACAAAAAATAATACCTTTGTAAGATGTCGATTCAATTTTCCACGTCAAGAATGTGCCGAGACACGAATAATATCACATTCTTCTGATGATTTTCTCCGTAATGGAGGTAGAATTTGCTTACTTAAACGTCGTAAAGAAGATGCTTGGGTAAATAATTACCATCCAGAGTTATTAAAACTGTGGACAGGTAATATGGACATTCAACCGTGCGGATCAAACGAAGCAATAGCATACTATATTGCAAAGTATCTATCAAAAGCAGAACCTGAGGGTGTCGATGCTGGAATTGCACAGGCTATACAACAAATCCAACGCGAAGAGACTGATCTTTCACGCAAACTCTTCAAGATATGTATGAAGATTCTTCGTGAACGACAAGTATCAGCTGCAGAATGCGCATATCGGCTTTGTCATATCCCATTACGAAACAGTTCACGAAATTGTGTTTTCCTGAATACAAGGAAGCCAGAACAGCGTTACCGAGTATTGCAATTCGATAGAAGCGGACACGCGATTGGCTACTTTAGCAATATCTTTGAAAGATATGAAAAACGTCCGTTACAACATCCTGACTACGATTTTGTGAATATGAGCCTTACAGAGTTTGCTATGTTGTTTGAACCTCATTTTCCGAAAAAGGTAAGTGATACCGAGGAAAGTGTAGATCATGATGCCTATGAAAAACAAGCAAACATACGTCGTCCACTCATTACTCTGTTGGATGAGAGCAAGATGGTTGTGAGAAATGTTCCTGCAGTTGTCAGAGTGCCATACTTTATAGCAGCTTCGGATCCAGATAACTTTTCCTACAGCTTACTCCTTCAATATATGCCTTATCGTTCGGAAACTGAATTACCCGAAGGCTTTGATAACGCAAAAGAAGCTTTCTTAGCTCGAGAGAGTCGTTTAAGGGAAACAAGTAGACATATGTGCCAACATCGAGAGCGGGATCAACAACTTGAAAACGCATTCAACCAGATTCATGCTTTCGAAATTTTAGAGCAGCCAGAGATTATAAATCCTGAAGTGGAAGAGGAAGAGTTACCAGAGACAGAAATGACCAATGATCAATTCCAAAGAGCGCAAAATGCGATGAATGTTGATCAAAGACAATTGCTAATTCTTATCACAGAGAGTATTAAGAATCAACTTAATGGTGATATGAAACGAGAGAAAATTTTCGTAACTGGTGGAGCAGGCACCGGGAAAACATTCACTTTTAATCTATTAAAAAACCATGTGAACCGATGTTTTGGAAAATCGGTCGTAAAAGTTGGTGCTCTCACTGGAGTTGCAGCACGGTTGATCGGTGGCACTACACTACACCGTCTGCTGAAACTACCACTTACTGGTAATTATTTGAGAGGAATGCGACAATTATGGCAAAATGTGGAGTTTCTGTTCATAGATGAAATTTCTATGGTACCTTATGAGATGCTTTGTATGATCGACTCTCGTTTGCGACAGCTGAAAAATCCAGACGATTGTTTTGGTGGTATAAATGTGATACTCTTTGGTGATTTAATGCAATTACCACCTGTCCGAGGGCATCAAGTTTTTCAGCAACCAGAACATATGAAGCCAGCTACACATTTGTGGCGACAGTTCCGTCTGGTTGAACTCAGACAGAACATGCGTCAACAAGGAGATACGACATTTATAGATGTGCTTAACGCCCTTAGAGTTGGAGAAATGACGTCTAGGCAACTTAAAATCCTTCTCGAAAAAGTTTCAACAGATGCAACTAATGAATTCTCGATTGAAAAGGCATTAAGAATTTACCCAACGAATGATCAAGTTGCTAGACATAACGAAAAAGTTCTCCAAAGTTTTGAGAATAAAGGGACTGTTATTAATACAATAAAAGCACAAGACCAACTCATTGATGCTACTCGAAATCTAGGTAACACGGACTTAGATTCTGTGATACCTAATGATATTAATAAAACCGGAGGTCTTCCGAAAGTACTGAAAATATTCGTAGGGGCTAAAGTGATGTTAAGGTCAAATATTGACGTGGCGAAAGGTTTAGTAAATGGCAATATGGGTTTCATCACTGAAATTATCTGGCCAAATTTTCGCAGAGACCAACTATACGCGGAAGACATCCCGTCAGTACGTATTGATTTCGGTTCAGATGGCGTGCACATGATTAAACCGATATCGATACAGTTCCCGGCGAAATACAGCTATGGGACTGCCGAGAGACGAATGTTACCGTTAATTCTGAGTTGGGCTTCAACCGTCCATAAGATGCAAGGTTGTACAGTTGATCATGCAGTTATTTATCTAGGCTCGCGATTGTTTGCTGCTGGACAAGCTTATGTAGCACTTAGTCGTGTAAGATCTTTGGACGGTATTCGGATTGAAGAACTTGATTGCTCTAAGTTAACAGGAAAAACCCCGTGCAATAGTGAAGCTTTAAATGAAATGATTAAATTACGAAATGATTCGTAAAAAATTTTAATACCCTAAATCTTCAAAAAACTAATTAATGAATTAGACTTATTCCTAAGAGACTTCAACAGTAGAAGTACTAAGGGTCTATTGACAACTTAACGACGTCAATCTGGATTTTTCCATTAATTGGGAGGTAAAACTAACCACAATGATGAAAGTAAGTCCCATTGAACCGTGAAGGCGATTGATTTCGGATCAATGCCCGTTGATCGATCATACGGAGACCACTGAGTGATTCTTTCTAAAAAAATCTAAGTAATGAAATGATTTCTCAATTTATGAGTTTGTCACAGACTAAAAAATAAAAAATAAACAATAGTTTAAAAAACTAAAAAAAACACGCTTTTATTGCTAACCGAACTAAAAACTAGAAAATAATTTTTAATGACAAAGAGTATAAAATTACAGTAGTAGAAGATCGAACAATTAATCATAGTGAATCGCCTTAATATAAATTTATAATAAAATTTAAGTTATTAACAGAATAATTCAATTCTGAGTAAAAAGCGTGGGGTGCTCGATATTTAAGGTATTACAATCATTCTATTAACAACTATCTATGAGAGGATAGTTATGAATCACAGTAAAATGCACCCCACGATTTTTACTCAGAATTGAATTATTCTGTTAATAACTTAAATTTTATTATAAATTTATATTAAGGCGATTCACTATGATTAATTGTTCGATCTTCTACTACTGTAATTTTATACTCTTTGTCATTAAAAATTATTTTCTAGTTTTTAGTTCGGTTAGCAATAAAAGCGTGTTTTTTTTAGTTTTTTAAACTATTGTTTATTATTAAGTTTGACGATTAGTATATTAAGTTTGACAATAGTTTATATGACAATAAGTTTTTATTAAGTTAAATAAAAACACAAAATATACAAAAACAATATGAATTTTTCTAAGCCTATCAATATTGACATAAAAAGCTAAATTGATTGATTTGAAACTAAATAAATGTTTATCTCGAAACACATCAAGTCAACATATTTATTTTATTATTGCTAACCTACAATTAGTATTTAGTAAAGTTAACATTTATTTTGGAACTTTAATCAGAATTTATTTTTAGGTCTCAAAACAAAATTTTTAAACCACAAGCACAAGCAAGCCACACGTAATGTACAGCTGTTTATGACAAACAAATAATGAAATGGTAAAACGAATATTTGGTTCGGTAAAGGTTAAACCGAATAGTATACGGTATTCGGGTATTTAGCAATTAGATTTTTTTTATTTTAGGTTATTTTACTGACTATTATTTGGTTATTTTTTGTGTTTTATCACCTTCAATATTAGTTGTTAGTTTAATTTGTTGTTAGCATTTTAATCAGACAAAAACGAAATCAGCTACGAATTTTATATATGCCTAAAAAAATCATATTGCTGTTGTATATTTTATGTTTTTATTAAGTTAAATAAAAATTATTTGAATAAAAGAATAACGCCCCATAGTTCTGTACAGTAAGCTATCGAATCGTTACAGGTATTTCAAGAATAAAAATATCATCCAAGCTACCTATTAGATACTTTCAGCACCGACTGGGTGAAATACAAAATAACTTTAGAAATTAAATCAATAAAACTCTAATAACGTTAAAAATATTTAAATGGTTATATTACAAAGTTATCTTCTATTTTTTTATCGGTAGTTACTATAATTACTCAAAATGTTTTGATTTTAAAGGGGCCGTTGGGATAAAATGAACAAAATATATTTGACCAATTATTTTAATTTTAAATATATAAATGACGAACCGAAATTAAAAGAAAGTTATTTATAGCGTCTGGCAATAAGCGGAGATGCTAAGCGTTCACAGAGAAAAAATTAAATTAAAAATTTAAAAAACCCCCGATACAAAAAGACCTCTAAAAAGAGTAAAAATAATATTCTTATGTACTTATTGAACTCGTTGCGTCGGGAGACCGTTGTACGTACGTTGATAGTGTATTATATATTACGAAGTTAATCATTGAGGACTTAGACCATACGATTCGATATTGTAATTCCTTTATTTGCCTTGTTAACTTACTTGCATTTTAATTTCTTCCTTTATTAAACGGTCCCCCGACGCAACGAGTTCAATAAGTACATAAGAATATTATTTTTACTCTTTTTAGAGGTTTTTTAAATTTTTAATTTAATTTTTTTTTCTGCTTTTTAAACTTATGTTACTAATTTCTGAATTGTACTAAATGAACCTAAAAAAAAATTCAATCGTTTAAGTAGGAAAGATTTGTTTGTTTCTTTGAATTAAATAGGCTCCAAAACTACGGGACCGATTTTTAAAAAAATCTTTTAGCATTAGAATCCTATATTATGATGTAGGTACATAGGCTATATTTATTAAGAGAAATATATATTATATTTAATATAATAAAATAAGGATCCACGTGAAAGTTTCGACAATGTAATAAATTATAAATGTATTAAGTAACATGATTCAAGACGTTTTCATATGGGTAGGTAGGTAGGTTTCATATATAGTATATACGAATATTAATAAATATAAACATTTAGAATTAAAATGATTTACAATCACTAATAACACTATGAAGGGATTTTTATTATCACTAGCTGTTGCCCGTGATTCTTTAGGACTACGATCATAAGCCATATAAATATATTTTTACAGTCTCCGTGGACGCAGTCACGGGCAACAGCTATCCCTAATAAAGTACTTTACCTCAGTACGTAAGTGTAAAAACCTTTTGGCCTTCATCCTTTTGGCGACACCGCTAGGAACAGCTAGTTATTGCATAAGAACCTCTTCCCCGCACGAATAAAACGTCAATATCTTGAAGACGACTATTTTTGTTTCAATCAAACATAGATAAGAACCATCTCGACGACCATAGCTTTCGATTAAACAAAACCGCATTCAAATCCGTCCACGCGTTTGGCCGCAAACAGCTAATTATTGCATAAGAACCTCTCCCCCGCACGAATAAAACGTCAATATCTTAAAGACGACTATTTCTATTTCAATCAAACATAAATAAGAAACATCTCAATGAGCATAGCTTTCGATTAAACAAAACTGCATCCAAATCCGTCTACGCGTTTGGCCGCAAACAGCTAATTATTGCATGAGAGCCTCTCCCCCGCACGAATAAAACGTCAATATCTTAGAGACGACTATTACTATTTAAATCAAACATGGATAAGAAATATCTCAATGAGCATAGCTTTCGATTAAACAAAACTGCATCCAAATCCGTCCACGCGTTTGGCCGCAAACAGCTAATTATTGCATGAGAACCTCTCCCCCGCACGAATAAAACGTCAATATCTTAGAGACGACTATTACTATTTAAATCAAACATAGATAAGAACCATCTCGACGAGTGTAGCTTTCAATTAAAAAAAACCGCATTCAAATCCGTCCACGCGTTTGGCCGGAAATTTGCCACAGACAGATACACAGATACACAGATACACAGATACACAGATACACAGATACACAGATACACAGATCGACAGGTCAAACTTATAACACCCCTCTTTTTAGTCGGGGGTTAAAAAAAGCCGAGAGACGGATACGTTATTTTAAAACTACAATCTTCCATTGCAGAACGGATGCTGGAACCTCTTTCAGATTATATTGCTCAGGGAGCCGTAATGCGCGATCTATAAATTTAATTATTTTAAATAGAGAACCTAAGCTTTATTTATTATTTTCTTTCAATATTTATGCAATAACACTTTTAACATAATATTTAGGCATTTCAACATATTGATAAAAAATTGATAAAACATTGATACCAAAAGATAATTTCGCCACTAGAGACCTTAAAAAGTAAGTTATTTAACTTAATACGAAAAAAATTTTCGGGAGTTCCTCGGCGGCCGTCACTAATAACAACTAACAAGTTGACAATTTATAATTTTGTACATTTATAATATCGTTATTCTTTGATAACCAGTGCTCTGTAATGCAATATAAACTTATATCATTTTTTTGAACAAAGAGTTCCACTTCCAATTCTTTGCCCCCTAAGCCTTGTATATTTTGATGGAAATTTTATACAGCTTAGGCTTTATCTTATCATTTAGTTTAAAGTGAAACGCTTATGTTCTGTCAGTATTACATTATTTAAAATACATTTATTTTCGTTATATCCCTTATAACGAGGTTTTTTAAATTAAATGCTACTAAAGTAGCAATTTGTTTTTTATAATATAGAGAGAGGCAGATACATTGTACCTTTTGTCATCCTAAAACTATTATAAATAAATTTATTTATATTAAAGGAAAAGAATGCGTCACTATGACGGTATGTCAAATTAAATAATGTCAAATTTAAATTTTATATGTATTTGTTTTGTTTGACCGAATAAGAAGATGAATACAGAAATGTACAAATTACAAATTTACTATTAATTTTTTTATCTAATTTTAATATTTTATCTATATTTTTAATAATTTCAATTTTATTCAATGGACAAACCATCTCCATGTAACAGTACAATATTACTGTTAATTAAATTACAGTCATTTTTAAGTCAAAGTTAATTATTCCAAATTGTGCTGGTAACCGTTAGGTGAGAATATAATATAAAAAATATTTAATTCACTACTTAAAAGAGGCACAAAGCCTTGAAAAAACAAAGTAATTATGTTTGAGCACAATAGAAGACTTATTGTTTATTTGATTTTTTTCGTAATTTTTACATTTTCATTACTATTTTCAATACGTATAGTCGAATCACTCGACACCTCAGAGTTTAGTTTAAAAATTATATTAAATTTTTCAGTTAAGCAATTACAATTAACATAATTATTAGTTAAAGAATATTATTTTTTTCACTTATAATTGTATTGTAATGGAACTGACGAACTGTTGTTCTATAACTATTACAATACTATCTCCTGTGTCTCCTGACACTATCAGAAGTGGGATTTGAATCTAAATTTCAGATAATCCACAACCAAGTGAAAATTCCACGGACATGAAGGTGTCCATGCGAGTGATGCGTTGATGTTCAGTGATTACGAGTATCAATAACCAAACTATGACGTTATTGATGACATTAAAAGGTAGAATAAAGAGGTTATTGCAAAACATAAAGATCTTGAAAGACAAAGATCTTACTTATTCTGTTAATTATAACACACACAATTTGTGGTTGAATTGCTATTTTCTTTCAGATATTTTTTCTAACGACATTAATTTAAGCTGGACAGTTTTGCTGTCACAACACTTAAGGACAATATTTTCTCTTTTAAAACTTTTACTTACTTTCAAGATGCACTTTCTGGGTTATGGATGATGAAACAAAAATAAAATAATTATTTGTATACATTTCAAACATCTTTGTTATAGAAATTTTGTCTGCTATTTAGGCTGTATTAATTTTTATCCAAAAGACTTTAGATTTAATAACTAGACTCACATTTTTTAAGTGTCAAAATAAAGATTTGATGATTTCGACTTTTACGATAGAAAACTTTTCTTATAATATAACAAAACTTTTCTTGTAACAGTTTGTTAAGGGGATACCAACGAAATTAATATCAACGGTTGTGTTAAAAAATGACTTGATTAATTTTTATAAAACTTTTCAAAGGCTGTTTATTATCCATTTATTCATAGTTTGTAAAATAGATAATCAAACATATAAATATACCAGTTTTCCTGGCCCTATATAAATAGTAGTATCAATATTAAAAAACGAGTTCTTATATGTAAATGGCTCAAAAAGATTATATGTACATAAAGTACAGTACATAAGGTTATATGTATAAAAGTTTTCATGAGGTATACATTGAAAGGATTAGTTAAATGAAAATAGCGGAAACTCTTTGGGAACATGAAGATTTATTTATTTATTTTAAAATAAAATAAGTAAATAAATAAAATAAACATGAAGATACAACATTAGAACTATGTCCTGCATAAAACCTGTTAAAACTTTACATTTTATGCCATAGACTGGATACTGCAAACGTTAAAGATAACGAAAAAGTATTAGTGTGTACTATGTTGATAAAAGTTGTGATGGTATGACAATGATCTCACAATCATGTGGTTGAAGATTATGACAATTGTTCTAATTTTTTGAAAACTTCTATTGATGAAGTTTAAATGTACAGTAGTTATTAATTAACGTAATTAATTATCTATGTAATAGATGATATTATATAAAAGCCGAATCTTCAACGAGTAGTAAAGTACAAAACAATCACCTTTCGTACCCATAATCATTATAAACACACACTATTAAAACATAATAGATATTTGCTTAAAATTTCAACAAAAATACACAAAGGGTATTTATAAAAATTAAAACAAAAAATATGCTTGAAAACACAAGCAAAAACATTTATTTTCAATCCATTAGTGAATTCCATTTTTTCCAAACACTCGCCCAGTTAACGATTCGGGCGTGATGTGAATAATAATAGTAAAAACATCTAAATTTCTGTTCCAAATAAGAGTTATTATATCCTCCAATATTTGGAAACGCAACGGCGTGTTTTGAATTTGCCTTAATCTATTTTTTTTTTTATCAAAGGTAAAATACACTGTTATTCGATCGATGGAATCTATTTTTTATACATACGAGTTTTTATGCTTTAACAATATACTTCATCACTATGGATATATTCAACATCATTTAATTTTAATTTATTTTAGTGAGAGATCGTTTAAATCAATATAATTTTATATGTAATGTTTAAAACGTAATTAAAATAATTATTAATATTGATGCTTAAAATAATTATTATTATCATAATAATATTATTTAATAAGAATTGTACTTCTTGTAAGATTTTTAATTAAGCTTATAATCGAGTATTTTTTCTTAAGCCGAGTAAATATCAAAAAGGTAAACATACTAAGAGTGAATTTAAAGTCCTTATGATTTCATATGGGGAAAATTCTTTAAATATATTTTTAATATACGGAAGGGCTATAAAACTGTCAGAAACTAAAAAACTAAAACTTTTCTTTTTGGCAACATAAAGTATTTTAACATAATTATATCAAAATACTGCAAAATAAATTATTTTTATTTTTTAACCGAGAAGCCAATATGAGACACAAATGCTTTCCAAGAGGGCTCTCAGAGAGAGCTTTTCAAATTGTTGTCAACCTTTTTCAATTTCTGCATAGCCCTGTTTTCAATAGTACAGATATTATACTTTATACAGCTCTGACATTTAACGTCAACATTTTTTCAAAAAAAAACTAAAGCTGGTCACTTCTAAATACTATCGAATATTATTAGTGTTTATAAACATGGCTACTTCATGTTTTAAAAAACCAATAAATTATTATTACAGAATAGTATTTATTAGTTTATTTTAAAACCTAAACATTATAAAAGTGATGCTGTGTTATTAATGTCTTTGCTATTAAAAATCTAGTGACAGAAATCGAAAAATATTGACGCTCTTAATAGTTGAAAATCGGTTACTAAACTTTAGTAATTTTAAAACGAGAATATATAAATGTTATAATTTGAGATTAATAAAATACAGAATGGTAGTGTATAAGTCACTGTGCGACATATACGGTATTTTTTATAGATATTACTTACAGGTTTTGTGTCATGACTGACCTCGTATTTTAGAATATCAGAAGTTTCTACAATGAAAAAACTTATTTACTTATTTATCATATAAGACATGCCATTATTTGGTATTACCTATAAAATTACACAATTAATTATATTGGCATCGCTTTGACCTTGACAATCGTTAAGTATTTCATATTTATTTAATCTTTTGTGTTTTTAAATATTTCTTTATTATCAGTTTTAAATTTTATATAATAATCATATTTATTAACTGTATGTTTCATTTTTTTTGGAACCTTTAAAAAGAATTTAAAAAAATGTATAAATGCTTATTGTACTATGTGTCTGTTTAAAAATGTCGATAATTTTTTTAAATAAGTATTAATTAAAAAATAAAATAAAAAATAAATAAATAAACACAGGTCATGAACTTCAGGGGCAGAACTGAGATCTATTCAACATTACGTAGAATATAACATTTATGGGTGATGTTCCTTTCTTGAGAAAGCATGATAATTTTAAAATTATATTGTATGTATTTATATAAATGTAGAATGAAAAATAAACCGATACTGTCAGTTATTCGAACCCGCGACCTCTGGGAAACCGTCCCGTAGTTCTTCCAATTGAGCTACCGTATCGCTGTCCGCCTCGGTGAATTAAGCATTCAATATGTAATCGTCATTATCGGGACGGTGGTCACACCTATTAGGTTCCTTTCGAAAATCCTAACCAATGCTTCTAACTTTGCAGTATAGATAAAAAATGAAAAGATGCCACTACCGATAATAAATAGTGACAGTGGTGACACCTACCTACCCACGGATAAAGACGATCACAAAAAAAATGCTTAACTTAGTCTCTCGATCACACACTTTCTTCAGTTAGTTAGGAGAGAATTCATATATTCACTACTCTTAATCAAATCAGCATCCAATATTACAATTATTTATTTAGACAATTATACTTCTATACAAACATTACATGTTGTAGTCAAAATATCAACTGATGTCTTTACTTTTTTATCAAAACCTACTCTCCAATTATATAAAAGCTAACACTTATTCGTAATTATTCTTTAATAAATTATTATAGTAATTCATTAAAAAATCCGACTCATCTAGAATTGCTATTTAATAAATCTAAAAATAGTTAAATATTTATAAAATACCCATTTGCTTCGAAATATAAAAATAGTAAATACATAAGGTACGCAGGTAGACAGGTAATAGTAGATACCTACATATTTCATGCAGACATTTCAAGGTTTATAATTATATACAATGATTATTGAAATTATATAATTTCAATGATAAATCATTGTATCAACTATAAACGTTTATGTTGACAAAATTAAAATTAATGATCTTTGATCTAGGATACGATTTTTAATAAAAAACAACGTTTTTAGACACATTTAATAAAACTAATATTTCAAAATTTTCCTAAAAATATTGAAACACTATACAAATATTTGATATCCGTGTAACATAAAAATTTTCACAGGAAAAAAGTGTTGCATAAATATTGTGTAAAAGTAAACACTTCAGTCTGCTTTATTCGCGGCGCTCATGTTGTCATCTCGCTCACTAAATACAAATATTTTCATTATTTATTCAAAGGGATAATCGCATAACGTGTGTGACGAGCTCTTTGTGAAAAATGTTAACATTTTAAGTTTCTTATATTTTTTTTTTCATTTTGATAAATCATTTTACATCTATTATTAATAATGTTGAATTGTGTACTGATTATAACATTATAGGATTTTATTTTTATATGATTATATTATATATTTTTGTTACATTATATGATATAATACTATGTTTATAAATTCATTAACCTATAACTAACCTATAACTACCTGAGATAAATCTTTAAGAAAGTAAGTTTTTTAGTAGTTTCTTAAAAACGTTAAATAATTTGTTTACCTAAAAATATTTTGGTAGTTTTTTATTACGTATAAAGATAAGGCTTCCTAGCATTCCATGGATTCAACGTTCAGATGCCGGGTCCACTGCGTTGCATGGAGAGGAGTGCAAACAATGCCTGGGAATTGCGACCCGAGTGTAGGTTTAAGGGGTCACTTTATAACTCGCATGAACACTTACCTCCACTGTCCACACTGCTCTCCCTACCTAACCAAATATGGAAAGCGTACTAATGCTGCCTACTAATGCCGCCTTTGAAATATGTTCCTTGGTGGTAGAACATAACATCGGGTCGCCGGCAAAGTTACCACCCATCGGGCAAGGTCGTGCCACAAAGCGACCTAGCCGTGTTCCGGCACGTTTTTATGAAAAATCACAACAATAAGAACAAGTATATTCAGCGGTTGCGCTCCTCCTCATTCAAAGTGCACCTCTCTAATATCGGGGGGTTGCACTCTAATATCCTACCTGTCCACCACCATCTTGAGACAGAGCAGCCGCACTTGCTGTTTTTGACGGAGACGCAGATACAGTGTCCCTTGAGCGCTGCGCACTTAGATTATACCGGTTACTCGTTAGAGCACAACTTTCGCTCACGGGCCGGAGTCTGTGTGTTCGCGCGGAACGATCTGGATGGATACAGATCCAGAGTCTCCGTCACTTTGAAGACCCCACTTTTTCTTCCCTTTGGGTTTTAGTGGATACAGGAAACGAAAAACTCCTGTATTCCTGTATCTACCGTTTGCACAGTGATGACCAGGAGACAACTCGATTATTTGAGTACCTTAGTGAGGCTGCTGATATGGCTCTGCATCAGTTCCCTTCAGCGTAGCTCGTCTTTCCGGGGGACTTTAATGCCTGTCATCAGGACTGGCTGTTCCCGTACCAGAAAACCGACCATCCTGGAAGAGAAGCGCGGAACTTTGCGTTGTCCTTGGACCACTTTCAGTTGAAGCAAGCGACAAGGGTACCAGATGTGGTAGGCCATACAGCCAATTGCCTGGACCTTCTGCTGACAACTGATCCGGACAGGTATCGTGCAGAGGTTACCTCCCCCTTGGGAACCTCCGATCACTGTCTGGTGAAATCTATGTTTACATATTCCCCACCAGCTTTCGAACCACATGGTGCAAGGCGAATATGGAAAAACAAGTCAGCAGATTGGGATGAGATGCGGCACTTTTTTGTGTCTTATCCTAAGCGGCAGGTCTGCTTCTCTTCTTTGGATCCGTCGAGTTGCGCGGATGCTATAACCGATGTGGTGCATCAGGAAATGGAAAATTTTATTCCTATTGCTGACGTACCCATCGGTGGCAAAGCTCGCCCACGGTTTAATGGCGAGTGTCGTCATGCTTATGACCAAAAACATTCGGCATACTTCATTTGGGCTGATGCTCGAAGCCGCAAAACTCCGGATGTAAGTACAAAGAAAAGAGCTTTAACCAAGCGGCCAAGTCCTATAAAAAGGCATTGCGGAAGGCTCGTCTCGATCGGATAGTTATGAATGGCGAAAAGCTCTCCATCAGACCAACTGGCAGTCGAGTTTTTTGGTTTCTTTCCGGCCAAAGCGATTCAGTCAAACTTTTGCCAACTCCCACAGCCCGCTCTGATGAAGCCGGATGATTCCCTGGCCCATACAGCAATAGCAAATGAATTTGCTTCTCTGTTTGCTGAGAATTCGCATCTAGACACTGGCAATGCTTCTCCAGAACTTCTTCTTCACTGCGATATTTCGATGCCTGAAATCCGCATCACTAACAAAGAGGTATGGAGAACATTGTGTCGTTTAGATGTGGATAAAGCCAGTGGTCCTGAAGGTGTACCAGCCAGTCACAAAAAAGGAAGCCGTGCCGACCCTGTCAGTTACAGACCGATTTCAATCACCTCCATACTCTGCAAGATTATGGAGCGTGTATTGAACTCGCGCCTACTAGCATACCTAGAAGGTAACGATCTCCTCAGTGATCGACAGTACGGGTTTCGTCTACTGGTCTACTGGGGACCTCCTAGAGTATGCTACACACATTTTAGGCGAGGCTATCGAGAAGAACGAAGAAGCGGTCGCCGTCTCTCTGGGCGTCTCGAGGGCATTTGACAGGGTCTGGCATGCGAGACTTATAAGCAAGCTTTCGCCGTACGGTATATCTCCTGGTCTGATCGGCTGGGTAGCGGACTTTCTGAGCGAGAGATCTCTTCGAGTAGTTGTCGACGGGTGTTGCTGGGAACTCTTGACAGTAAATGCCGGAGTGCCTCAGGGGTTCGTTCTTTCTGCAACTCTTTTTCTGCTGTACATTAACGATCTGTTAAAGCCCGGTATCTATGGATATGCAGACGACAGCACAAATGTAGAAAGATATCTGCCGAGTACTCGGGCTAGTCGAGATCAAGTACAGTCTGAAAGAGAAGCCATGGTGCAACCTTTGAATGACAAACTTCAGGCAGTCTCCGCACGGAGCAATGCCAATCTTATCAAATTCAACGCCACCAAAACGCAGACGTGTCTGTTCACTGCCAAAAAGAGCCCTTTCAACTTGGCTCCTACTTTCCAGAATGTATCCGTGGAATACAGTGACTGGCTTCAGTTGTTAGGCTTAGAGATTTCCTCGAACCTCAACTTTGGTCGGTTCATTGCGTCCAGAGCAAGAGCAGCAGCAGCAAAGCTTGCCGTTCTTGCGAAGGTGCGGTAGTACTTTACACCGGGACAGCTTCTTGTTTTATACAAAGCACAGATCCGGTCGTGTTTGATTGTGTGAGTACGGTCGTGTTTGATTGTGTGAGTACTGTGGTCATATTTGCTGGTGCCGCAAAGTCTCATCTTGCGGTTCTGGACTCAACTGAGAGGCGAGCAAAGAGGCTTATAGACGGTTCCGAATTGCTCGCAACCACCCTCCAAAGCCTTGAACACAGGCGTAGAATTGCTAGCCTCTCAGTATTCTATAGGATACATTTTGGTGAGTGTGCGCAGAAATTACACGATATATTTCCCCCGTCTCCATCACCGGACATCCCGACGCACGGCAGGTTTTCATCCTTTTGTTGTGGACATTCCACCTGTCCAAACAAAGCGCTTTGCTTCCTCATTTTTAGTGCGTACAGCGAAGGACTGGAACAATTTGCCTGCCTCGGTATTTCCGGCCAAATATAATGTGGGTGTCTTCAAGAGAAGAGTAAATAGGTTGCTAGGGCAATGCGCCTTACCACCTAAGACTACATTCCACTTACCATCAGGTGGAATGTAATCAAGCATTGCCCTAGATCACATAAAAAAAAGCGTGCTGCCTCTATTGCAGAATTGTAAGTTTTTTTTTCATTTACGAGTTTGACGCCAATTTTATACGTTGCTTTTTAAAACCTTTCTGACGTGAATAAATTCGTCATACATGTTTTTAGGGTCGCATAGTTGGAAAGGTCTATTGATTAAGGTACGGGCTAACGCTGCTAGACGGGCCGGATGGTGGTGTGACTGTGTATGTTTGTAATGGTCGGTGTGTATAGGCTGTCTGTACACCTTAGTTACTAAACCGCATTCATAAGTTATTTTTACCATCACGTATATGAATGCTAAACTACCATCGTATGTAATTTCAACCTTAAACTTAACCTTTTTATGACAATTGTTAAGGTAATATTCTAAGTTTTGGAGTACTATTGCGAAAACGTCGTCTACATACCGCCACCAGTATCGAGGTCTGAGAGGATGATTAAATAAAAAGGTTAAAAGGTAAAATGTTTGCTACCACGGGAGCAATAGGAGAACCAATAGCTACTTCATCAATTTCTATGAAAAAATCTCCACGCCATACAAAATAAGTACTTTCCAAACAAAACTTTATTAGTGTTATTAAATATAATTCTTAACACTAGTCGGGCAAATTTCGATTAAAAATTACATAAATATATATTCATCATGGTTCACAAAAGTTTCAATATATTTTTTTTCCTGGACATTTCGTTGGTCAGTTCGTAATACTTATTAAGCTTAAATGTGTGATCCCTGGGGATGTTTGTTTCCCAGGGCACAGTAAGCTCCACAAGTATCAAGTGCCTTAGATGTTTAGAATACAGGAATAAGTCCGGTCTGGATGACGAAACACCAACATCCCCAGGGATTTCGTAATGTTTTTCATACGTGTCCATCATAAAACAGAAGCCACGTCTAAAATAGAATAAGGTTTCTGACTTTTAAGAGCACTCTTAGTTGGTTTTGACTTTTTGGAGCAGCCTTATTTTACAAACTCCACAGATCGTTTGAAGACTTCTGATACCTTACGGTGGCGACGCGAGTACTGACTTCTATCTAAAAGTACCCTACATCCTACTTATAAGTGTTTCGTGTTTCCTACTGCCTTTGATTGGGTGGGAACCTATGTTGTAAGACTTTTCGATGGCTCCGTCTTACTAAATTATTTTGATCAGTGAGAGTAATTTGGAATGCATCAAAGATAAAACTTTAATAATGGCTGGGTCCAATCATAGAGCAGGGTGCACCCTTTTAAAGCTAGTAGAATCTAAAAATCTCTGATGGTCACCAATTAGTTTTGAACTAGTTTTGTCTAGGCACATCGCATGTAGGCGGTAGTTATTGTTTTCATCTTGTCTAATAAAGGGTTTTGTTATGTTCGTATCTACTTGTTCCTAGCCCGACTTTATTCGTTTGAGCACCACCTATCATATTATTTGGTATAATTGAAGTTGTGACTCGAGCTTTAAAGCAACTTTATCTTTTTTTAGAGATGTTATAGTATCATCTTTTGATTATTCGATGACACGTCTTTTGGTAACTCTTAGATGTTTACAGAGCTCTGATGGTTTCTTTAATTTTAGCCTTAAAATATTTCGGTCTCTAAATAAGGTAAAAGAGTCCGCTGAGCGCGCTAGTACGAGCCATAACTTCAATGTCTTCATGACGCTTGCATCTAACTTTAATATTTTGGTTTTATTAATATCATAAACGAAGAAAGGTCAATTTAGACGTGATGTTATAAAATTATCGTAGATCTAAGCTTTTAGATGTTACGTATTGGTTGGTTATCTACCGTTTTAAGATCATTTCAAAAGCTATCAATAATTGCCTCCAATGATGGAGGGCGCCCTTGGTATTCCATTTTTATACCTAAATATTTAAACAGGATTTTTTCCGTAACCGTACTAACGCACGCGTTAGAAGCATAGTTGGTATTCTGTCTACTCAGACACAGACTAAAAAAATTACTTAGTTTTGTCCTCAATCCGCCCTTCCACGTACCTAAATCGTCCACTACATTTAAGAGTAGCTGACATTGTTTTGGATTACGTGTCAGTATCGCGAGATCATCTACAAAAGCTAGTATGGATTCTATGTATTTATTATTAAGCTTAGACCCCACCTTTTTCATGTCTTAATAATCTATATATAAAAATATTAATAACTATATTGTGGGGCGCTGTGTGCCATATATCCTGTTTCATTTTTGACTTGACTTACTTTAGGTGTTCGGATCCTATTGGAACACTAAAAGTTTTAAAAAACAATTGGCAGTACAATAACTTGGTAAGATTAATTCATTGTCTTAGTTAGGATCACCATACTTGGAGTGAGAATAAAATAAAGTCCGTAAATCATGAAGAATCTATTAATTCGAAATTATAATTATATTAATTTCTAGAAATAGAGCAAATTTTATTTAAATATTCATTTTTGAAAATATTCAATCACTACAATGACTTAAAGAATTCCACAAAAGTAATAGCACGAAGCGCCCACGCATTTTTCCGCAATAATTTTATTATATTTTGGCCATTATTCTCATATTACGAATTATTTTTTGCTTTTTAGTTTAATTCATTTTTAAAGCTTATTTTTTAGTTTTTTTTTAACTATATGTATTTTATGGTTCTTATACTTCCGTATCAAATTCGACTTATACAATTCGAGATAATATAATAGAATGAAATAAAATTGGATATGAAATAAAATATTTAATAAAATATTTATTAAATAATTAATAAAATACTAATTATAGAGCGTGTTAAAAAATTTAGGGTTAGGTTGTTTTTTGTTTATATTGTATCATTGCACAAACAGGAGACTCCGAGATTATGGTATGCTGTTTCATATATTCTATCTCATTCTTTCGCATGTGCAACTCGCACGGTACGGATTGATTAAATTATTGCATTGTCATCGGTCCTTGATAAGTATGCCAAAATCCAAATTAATCCGACATTTGAAAGTAGATCAAAATCACGTTCAAAGTTTCCGTTACATAGATAGATAGATACATCCGAAGCTAATAAAAGCTAATAATATTACGATACTAGATTTATCGTAATAAGCCCTTCTGAAAAAGCACTTTCCATCTTAATGTTAAAGCTATGAGGGTTCCAAACGCGTACTGGTCTGAGAAGAACCACACAACAAACTCAGCCGGATATATTTTTTGTTATTGTGATCACTGTTTCACAAACGTGCAATGCAATTTTGGATCAACTAGAATCGTCGCAATCAAATAATTTAATTAATATCACTGACGACCTCCAAGATGTTAAATGTCACAAGTAATGTAGACATACATGAAAGTATGTAGACAGGCAAAGAAAATTCTGAAGGTTTTTAAATAACAAAGATAAGAATTTTCAAAATGCAAAGTACAAAATGTTACTAAGGAATTATAACAAACTGTTATCGCTAATTAATGTTTGACTTGCGTTTTTTACATAAGATTATTTTAAATTTTATTAAGAGTCCTTAATTGTTAAATAAAATTAATTTCTTAGTGCAAAAACAAAGCGCAAGAAAAAAATAACACTTTTAGAAATATTTTTTCCAGGGCTAACTTAGGGTTATTTGGACCTAACGGTTGTAAGAAAAAAATAATACAATATTTTTTTTTACATATACTTAGTTGCTTGATGAATTAACCTTTTAATTATTTCAGACGTAACCTTTAACTGTCGATGTATAATTTTAAAACTTGTGTATAATTCATTTTTATATTTATGTTTAAGGTAACATTGTATGTTAGGTTGGTTTCCTATTTTAATAAATAAATATACGTAATTTTGATTTCTATTTTGTCGTGAACTACAATGTTTTCTATGAAAAATTCACAGAAAAGGCTGTTTATGTTAAATGTAGGTGAATTTACAGCAACATGTATGAATGTTTGACCCGAGGTTGTATTTATTTTTATCGAAAACGATAGTTTTAATTGAAACACTATATCTCGTGGTATAAATGGATCCATGGAAACAAATGATTTTTTCCGGTTTTAGTGTATTGTAGTCAATTAAATGTGTCTTTAAATGTTTATTGTATAATTTAAATGTATCTTGGTAGCGTAATAAAAAAAACAAAATTTATTAAGACATATGAAAAACAAACAGAAAAAATATAAATTTATATGTTATTTGAATTTATAATTATAGATTTTATAAATGTTTTTAGTTATGAAATAAGCTAGTATTTCCGTAGTAGGTACAGTTACTCCATTATAACAATAAATGTTAGTATAAAGCGGATGTACATAATGTTGCTGGCTAATGAATGTGCACCCGCATTCTGATATTTATTATCAGTACCGGGGACAAAGCACAACGTTATAAACTACTAGTTAAATGGCCAAACCTAAAATAAGTTTCCACAATTTAATTTAATTTTCTATAATTGTTTTCAAATATATAACTCTTAAAATGAGCTAGGGAAACTAGATATAAGTTATAAGAAATAGAAGATATAAAATGTATTCATTCTACTACATGACTGAAACACTACTTGTTTTCTTTACCACAAAACTTTTTAGTCATAACAAGTTTTAAACCTACTTGAGTGCCTTATTATTAAATATAAATGAAACAAACACAATACTTAAGTACTTTATTTTAACTTATGTAGAATAAGTTACGAGTTCTAAGTCACGTCCGTATCGGTTTATTTTTCATTCTATATTTATATATAAAATAATTTAATAATATTTAATAATTTAATGATAGGATTTCAAACCTAGATCTTACCCTTTTATTCCTAAATCTTTTATAAATATTAACCATATTTATAAATATTAACCAATATTAACCAACAAATACATTCGTATTTGTTTCTGAATCAGATTTAAGTAAAAACAAACGACACGAATATAAATAAAATATCTTATATCATAATATTAACCTTTTCAGGTGTTTACTTGTGAATTACAAAAAGATCGATTAATACGCTGCATACAAAAACGCTCTGAAGTATTGAATGGACATCAAAATGTCAAAAATATTGTTCCTATTAATATCGAGATATTTAGCTGGTAGTCGATTATTTATTTGTCGCTGTTAGTCGATTATTTATCCTACATGGAAACCTCCACCCAGATATCCAGTTTTATCGCCCAGATCAAACAATGATTGACGGCGGGCCATACAGCTACACCAAGAGTTTTGCTCGCTAAATTTTCGAACGGAACATCAGTCGCCTCTACCATTCTTATAAAACCAAGATCATTTCAATTGAACGAGTTTGCGTAAGTTATTCTAAATTATTGCAACCATACCATATTATACTCACTTAACACTTGTATATGAATCTATTATATTTTACCTGCAATGTTAAGTTTCATGTTAGCATTGAATATGAATATGAATGAAAGCTTTTTAAGCCACTTAAGAAAGTTGTTGACTCAAAAGCCATATTTGGATCCAAAGCTTTTTGTTTATTAACATGCTGTTACCTAAACCCTTAACTGCTTCTAACGATTCAAACAATAAACCATTATTAACCAAATAATAACTAAAGTAGTTTTGTTTTACTATTTCAGTACTATTAAAATAAATAGGTTTTTATTTTTTTTCTTAAAAATGGAAAATGTATTTTATTGCAGAATAGTAAGTAAACTTTAACTAAATATTTTCTTCAAAATCGGTTTAGTTGTTTCCGTTAAATAATTTTAAAAACTATAGTTCTGAGTTTTCTGTCATGTACTGGATACGTAATTATTTATAAACTTTTTAATGTATAAAATTATATTAAAGTATATATAGTTATAAATAATTTTTAAAAAGAATCTGAGATTTCATTATAATATTATTAAAAAGGGTACAATCTCTGACCTTCCGTATAGTGATAATTGATTCTGAGATAATTGTAACAATAACTATAATAATTGTGAATAATTGTGATAAGTAGGGATATGTTATACGTTAGTAAGATCCAATGGCAAATAATATGGTGAAATAGATAGGTAAGACTGTTTCAGCAAATAGGACACGTTAATCATTATTTAAGTTAATAATTTTAAATTAAATTTAAAATCGGTTAGGACCCTTTTTTATCATCAAATCAACATATTTCATAACTGCTACACCGTTAGCTTCCATTAAGCGAAATTGTTGTGAGAAAAATAGTTGGGTCCCTATTCAAATTGAAAATACAATTATTATTATATACGAGGTATATAAGTTGGTAACAAATAAACAACATTAAATTGAACAAACAATGAATAATTAAATACAATCAAAATTACAATGTCTTCAATCGTACGTCTGTTAAATATGTTTACGTATGAGATTTTTTTTTTACAAATAATAGTTATACAATATTATAATATATATGTACATATTTTTAGTTAGTTGTTTATATTGGAGTTATTTATTCCACTTAACAAAAATATTTACTAACAAAATACATCGCATACTTTGCAGGTAATGGCCGCAACGATTAAGCAAATGACCGACGCGACGTCTCGAATCTTGGATTATGCAGCTGTTCATGCATTTCTATACCATTAAGGACAACAACCTTTCTAAAAATGTTCGTATCAAGACAAGTCTTCTTTTTTCCTACCTAAATAACAATAAAGCTATATTTTACTTTAAAATCAAGTTTTTTAAAATACATTCCAAAAAAATATATTAATTCGTTTTTTTAAAGTTACATAATAGAATTCCAAACCAAAGGAGGTAAATGTATGATGTAAATCTTCATTACCTTATAAGTAATATAGCAGCTGACTCTAAATTGTTAAGGCTTTAACATTAAAAAAAAATGTTACGCTTGATTGATGCCAAACTTAGATTTATAAATATATCTAATAATCTTAAGACTATATTAATAATAATATTTACAAGGCTTTTTATCGTAAAATAGTGTTTGAATACAACTGATGCTATGTTCGCCTTTCTAAATATTTATTTTCCTTCTTAGGAAATTCTATACAATGCAAACAATTTAATATCATAATGTATTCACACAAGTTACGTTTCTGTTACAATTGAATGTCTATATTAAATGTTCTGTTATTAATTTTCTTATCTACTAAAATTATAACATTGATTCAACCTACAGCGATGTAACGTCAGCATCACTGTATACTATTGACATTTTGTATCTTATCGTACAACGGAATCAGTTTCTGGGTAATAATTAATGGCCTACGCGTAAAATGCAATGGATATCAAATTGTTATTTATTGCTAATTGGCTTTGATCATTGTTTAGATAAAATTAATTTTCGTAAAGTGATTCAAGATGATATTATGGAATTCAATACCTAATATTGTTATCTATTACAAATATAGTTCATCAATTAAATTCGTTAAATTTATAGTTCTTAAATTAAATTAGATATATAGTTCTTAAATTCGTAGTAAAACAAATCCCCTTTTCTTTTTTACATGGCTTATTTTAAATGATACAATTAAAATTACGACATCGACAAACATCGCTCACTGTCAAAAATCTATTTAAAGTTTTTAATAAGGATACAATATTAGATACTGCATTTTATCTATACTTCTCTTGTTTTTACTTAAATGTTCATTTAAATTCTTTTTAAACAGAGTACTTATTAACCAATCTAACCATATATCACACTTATAGATTTTCATTGAACGTAATCAAAATATGACCATGTAAACTTTAGGAATTCTGGGCTACACAATCAACGTTATTGTGATCATCAACTTGCAGGTTTGGTTTTAGTAAAAAAAATATATTCTATTTTTCATAAGATCTAAGCAAACACACAGACATACGCACAGACGCGGAAAGCGATTTTGCTTTATACTAAGTAATGATATACAATTAGTTATATAATTATATGAATTTAAAAATTACCCTTTTTTAATAAATGTTTGAGACTATATATTTCCGGCACGTGTTTTCTATCTTAATAAACGACAAGAGTGACTAAGGAACTTTTAACAAATTTTAGCATTTAACCTTATCACCCTCGGTCGGGACACTGAAACGTGACAAAAATATACCTAAAAACTTATTTACTTCACCTATTCACCCGCATCTTGATAAGTCCCGTAAGATTGCTTTACGCTCTCACCGTGACATCATTACCATCGCCAGATCGATGGCAGGTAACACCAGAGAACCTCTCCCAGGGTCCTGTGAACTAGATCCATAAACTGAATAGATCATTACCCTGGGTGCTTTTTACTTAAGAAAATTCCCTAATTTTCATTAGAAAACCCAAAAAATGTATTTGGGCTTAAGTCTGAATTTTGGTCACCGGCATTATTGGTGGCTACTAAAATATATTATTTTAGACCAGTCCTAAAATAATTGTTTTCAATTTGTCGTCCTGATTCTCAAGATTTTGACATAACTATAAAATCTTTCAACTGAACTTTTCAAATTTGGCATATCTATTTAGACCCACGTCAAAAATGTACAAAATCTTATTCGTTTAATTCTTATAATTATGAAGATACTGATTATAGAAAAAACATAATATTTTCATTCGCTGAATGATCCATCAAAAAATAATAATTTTTACTTCCATGTAGTTTACAAAATTTAAATGAAATTTGAAATTGGCATCAAGATAGAGGTACAAAGGAAGAAATCTGCAAACAGTAAAGTCAAAGTCAAAATATTTTTTTTATTTCAAATAGGCTCACATTGCACTTATGAAACGTCTGACTCGACTTGCACGGTTCCAAAGAGTAGGTCAGTGGAGAAGAACCGGCTCGAAACTCCATGGATACTCTTTTAAATTATTTATAAAACTAGCTGTTGCCCGCGGCTCCGCCCGCGTGTAGGTCGCTTTTCGCGTAATCTGTAAAAACTACAATTATCCAGACTTATAATAGACTTATAGTTAATTCTATAGTAACCTATTCCCGTGGTAGTTTTATAGATATAGGCATTACATTGCTACGATATCAAACTCAAAATAATAACATAAATACACATCACACACACACACACACAGCCAGGACATTATTCAGGTATACGTAATAAAGCATATGAACTTGAAATAATTTTTAACAAATATTGTGTTTTTGAGTTTCAATTAAAGAATGTCTTAGTAGAATTTCTAACTGCTATATCATATGCGAAAACATAATTATAGAGAGTTCTAAGAAAAGTCAGCGCCATTTATTGAGGATTTTATGTAACTAAATTTAAAATGGGCATATGCTCATGTTCAATTTGTTATTTTATTAAAATTCAGACAAAACAAATTAAAATTCTAGCTTTATCTAAATACGTTTATGTAAACCGCATTCAATTTTGTTCAAAAGTTTTGAAACACTGCTTCAAGTAAATTTTCAATTGACCGTAACTTCTTTTTCCCTTAACTGATTTTGACGAACCAAAGTTTTGACAACGCTCTAGATTATATATAATCAACAATGAAAACCGCGTTCAAATCCGTTGAGTAGTCTCGACGTTGTAACGTACCAGACAGACAGACAAACAAAAATTCCAAAAATTGTTTTTTTTGTTTCTGTTACTCGTCTTTAATCGCCCCCTATCAGTTTTTTGGAAAAATATTTAATGTACAGACACTCGGATTTTACTGTCTTATTATATATTTGAGATATATGAATTAAGTTAGAATGCCTTAAAAGCATTAATTGCGAAAAGCCGTAGGTATATTAAATTGATATGCCTTTCTTTAAAATAATAAATTGTACATTATACTCATATTTACTTATATTATTTAAACAAATATAAACAAAATGCAGTATATTTGTTCTTTAAGACCAAAAATCTCATTACATGATAAAATTTGCTTTTCAAAATTCATCCTACCCTATTATTTTATGTGATTACACAAAAATTTCCGTGAGCTCTTAACCCATTCAATAGCGAAAAAGTCTTATTTTGTAAAAAATATACGCTTACTTATCATTCTAATAAAAATGTATTTTACCAGAATTTTATAATATTTACCCTCTTTGTGTACGAATGAGTTTAAGAAAAAATCAAAAAGAAAAAAAAAACTTTTATTCAACCGATTAAAGTTAATGTTCAGTCTAGTGGCCAAAGTTCAGGACTTACCGATAAAAGAAGATAAAAACTTTATTCACTCACTTCGCCCTGAAGTAGTTTGAAAAAAAAAGAAAGTTATGAAATAAGATACTATTTTTATAAGACAAATTAAGAACTATTGAGAGCCAGATACTCTCAAACATACAAGGTTATTAGCACCTATTTAAAAATCATTTCCAGGAAGAACTAAGACTTAAGTAAAATATACTTTGTACTATTAATAAGTGACATTAAAATCAAAGACATAGAAATTATTTTCAGTTTTAATATGGTATCACTACATACTAACAGCCCAATATGTGACGACATTGATATCATATCATATATTAGATACACTACGCTCAAAACATCTTAAAACCAACTTTAATTATCCTATTACTATTATAAAGGCGAAAGTTTGTAAGTATGGATGTATGGATGTTTGTTACTCTTTCACGTAAAAACTACTGAATGGATTTGAATGAAACTTTACCACAATATAGCTTATACATCAGAATAACATATAGGCTATAGCTTATACATCAGAATAACACATAGGCTACAATTTTTGAGGTTTTTAATGTGAGGTCGTAAAAAAAAACACTGACTGAATCCTACAAGATAGATCAAAACAATTTACTACAGTATTGTACAACTTAAAAAGGTCTACAAAAAAGTCCGTGATGGTATATGTTTATCTTAGGAATAACCCACAATAACCATTTTTTATCCTTTACTTTGTACGAGAAATAATGGCTTATTTACGAAGCGATTTTAAGCAATACAGTATTAATCCTTATCCAATTAAGTATCTTAAATACATTGTGCATTTAATAAAGATCACGTGTTTCCAAAGCGAAGAATCTGCATGTTTATGCTGAAGGAAAAAGATCGTTAAATGTAGTTTATAGGAGCATACTGCAGTAGCTACCTATAGGCCTATGTTTAGGGCTCTGCAGTGCTTAGTTACCGTATTTCTTACTTATTACTAGACTAGACGGGACGAACCTGAAGTCCACGCGAACGAAGTCGCGGGCAAAAGCTAGTTCTTAATAAAGATAATAAACGCTCGATGCCCTATCGACAACGGCTATTTGTATTTTTTATGAAATAAGTTTTATTCTTCAAAATTACCTATTAATTATATTTTTTTCAATATTTTCAGTATTAAAGCTAAATAATATAAGGTTTATATTTGATTATCCAATAGATAATTTATGCATTAAGAGATTATAAGATTTGAAAAACATATCACTTTTTAACCCCGACTAAAAGGAGGGGTGTTATAAGTTTGACCTGTCGATCTGTGTATATTTGTGTCTGTCTGTAGCAATCTAGCGACCAAACGCGTGGACGGATTTGAATGCGGTTTTTTTTTTAATCGAAAGCTGTGTTTGTCAAGATAGTTCTTAGCTATGATTGGTCAAAATAAAAAACAACCGTCTCCAAGATATTGACGTTTATATTTATTAATATTCGTATATAAAAAACCTATATGAAAAAGTCTTGAATCATATTACTAAATACATTAATAATTTATTACATTGTTGAAATTTTGACGCAGATCCTTATTTTTTCTCGTATTAAATGTAATCTATGTTCATCAGAGGGATAATGTAGGATTCTAAAGGTTTTTTTTTTTTCAAATCGGTCTAGAAGTTTCGGAACCTATTCAATTAAAACTAACAAACAAAGCTTGCTTATAAGGCTCGCATGTCAGACCCTGTCAAATACCCTCGAGACGTCCAGAGAGACGGCGATCGCTTCTCCGTTCTTGTCGATGGCCTAGCATAAAATGTGTGTAGCATACACTAGGAGGTCCCCAGTAGACCTATTACGTCGAAACCCGTACTGTCGGTCGATGAGGAGATTATTACCTTCTAGGTATGTTAGAAGCCGCGAGTTCAATACACGCTTTATAATCTTGCAGAGTATGGAGGTGATGGAAATCGGTCTTTATTTGACAAGATAAAGACGTCTCAATACAGGAGACAACTCAGCTGCCCATGTTTTGAGCAGAATGGCTGGTATACCGAGATACTCAAATAATCTAGTTGTCTCCTAATCACCGCTGTGCGAACGGTAGACACAGGAATACAGGATTTTTTCGTTTCCTGTGTCTACTAAAACCCATATAGAAGAAAGAGTGGGGTCTTCAAGGTGACGGAGACGCTGGATACAGAGGTCGTGCCGCGCGTGCACACAAATTCCGGCACGTGAGCGAAAGTTGTGCTCTGTATCCGCGATAATCATGGTGCGCAGCGCTTAAAGGACATTGTATCTGCGTCTCTGTCAAAAAGAACAGGTGCGGTTGCTCTGTCTCCAAGTGGTGATGGACAGGTAAGATATCAGAGTACAAGACCCTGATATTACTGAGGTACACTTTAAATGAGGAGGAGTGCAACCGCTTTAAAAACATTTTCTTCTTTTTGATTTTCTTCATAAAAAAAATAAATAAAAGTGAATAGAGATGAGAAATAGCAGTTAAACGGTACGTATCTAATCCGACGTCTAAATTGGTGATGTCTTGCCACTGGGAGGCTAGTCTGGAGACTGCGGGGACACCCGAACCCCCCCAGGGATCACCATCGGGTCCTCTCATCTGGTCATACCAACTCGACACCAATTAGGTTCGTCAACGCAACGCAGCTGTTAGACCCATTTCCCATATACGGCTTCATCGAGCAACGTGCCGGAACACGACTAGGTCGCTTTGCGGTACGAATTTGCCTGATGAGTGGTAACTTTGTCGGCGACCCGATGTTATGGTCTAATCAATAGGTAATTTTGAAGAATAAAACTTATTTTATAAAAAAATACAAATAGCCGTTGTTGAGAAATCATCAAGCGTTTATTATCTATAGTAACGATATTTAATACATCACTTTAACATAAGCAACAATTAATTACAGCGGTCCTTTTCTCGTCTGATAATATAGAGTTTGTGCTTTGGCGAGCCATATATTTCGCACTGTAATCGATTTATACTTGTTTAAGGTTTATAGTAATAATAAAACAGAAACGCGCTATTGTTTTGTTTTAATGACTTTATTTCCATTAAAGTATCTTTTTAAATTAAGTAACATAAATATTATTGTTCAAGTCTGTTACAATGGATTTTTTATAAAGTAATAAAGATTAACTGGATTGAAATAACAAACAACAAACAGATCGAATTATTAATATATATTTTTTACCAGTGAGTCTAATAGTTATACCTAAATAAATAAAAAAATTAAAAAACCCTCGATACAAACTTTGATATTATAAAAAAATAAGTCTTCAAATATTTTTTTGCAATTGCTCAATAGCAATAGTTTTAATTATTACTAATATATTCGAACGTCTTCTAAACCCTGCCCATACATGTTTATTTTTTATTTTTTATCGAATATAAATTATAATACGCTTAAGATGGCTATATATGCATTTCCATGGACATTTCTCTACATTCATTTTCGTTGTGGCATTTTTTTAATGTTAATCTATATATAGTATGCAAACCTGAGGAAAACCATCATTCAAGGGCTTGGGGTCCAAATAAAATCCATCGATAATAACCTTTATGTTCCACCTAATTTAAAAGCTGGTGATTCAATAACATAACCTCTCGGGATGTCCATAAAAAGAAGATTCGAAAGAAGCGCCTTGTGCCGTACATAAGCTAAAGCTTTTGAAATAATCAAATTAACTACCAGGCTCTCTCCCTTACTTGCAGTGGCTAGAGAACCTAACAGGCCTAACTTGCCGGAGATTGGTTAACTGGCGATCTACAAGGTAAGTCAAGAGCTGGCGGTTTATAATAGCCTCCATTATAGTTGAGAGCAGGGAGGCAATAGCAACAGACCTGTAGTTAGATGGGTCACATTTATTAATTTTTCTAGAGATTGTAAAACCACCTTTGTCTATCTAAGACAAAGGTGGTTTTACAAGAAAAAAGATCCTTTACAAAAAAATACGCGTAAGCATACAAGTCAATTCAGGAGCACATTGTTGAAGCACGGTTGTAGAAATGACATCCCCCCGCTTGGATTAGATATGGATTTTAGCCAGAACACTATAACCGGCATTGAGGCCTTAAGCGGCGAGATGGTAGGCAGTGTCTTTTTATGGTCAAGTTTGAGGAAAAAAGTCCCAAAATAAGCTTTCGCTTTTGGAATCTTTCGCTATTATTTAGGGAGTCATTCTCCATGTACAATGATGAATGATCGTTTTGTCATAAGTTTCTAAGGCCAACTTTTGAAAGCAACCAGACATTTTATGTCCCGAGCAGATACCTTGCCAGCTTTTTATAAATATTAATTTCTGAGGAATGTTGGCTTCGTTTACTGATAGTAATGTGCGGTTCTGTACCCTCCAAAAAGTCATCAGAGAGGTCCGGTGGAAGATATCCTTCTAAGGGTACAATATCTTTAGCGAACAATATCTTTAAGGATCGGGAGGGGTTGGGAATACAAGTACATTCCAAAATTGTTGTTTTTAATCTAAAAAATCTAATTATCATTGACTACTTCCTGGTGGTTTACCCTGAAATTTAAGATGATTTGACTTTAAATTACAAAATTTTGATGTGTTTTATTTTGTCTAAGACTACAAAGGCTGTTTAGTCTTTGTATTTGTTATTTTAAAAATGTAATTGAGGAAAAATAAGTAATTATTAACTGCCCTTATTAAATTTTATAATGTAATTACAAAACAAAGGAACGTTAAGGATCAATTTTTATAAAGATATTCTTTTTATTGTTTTTTATTTACTTTCCTTTTATATTCCAATCTATTCTAGTCATAACATAATAAGTTGTAGGTATAATAAAATATAATGTATTCTTTACCGATACGAAACCATATCTTTATAGTAATAAAGTTTTCTTCTTTATACATTTGTACTTGCTATTAGTATTTTAAAACTTTTAATAAATGATCATTAAAAATGATTACTAACTGTCTCATATCTGACTGTCATTCTAATTCGTGTAATAAATTAGTAAGAAGTATCAATATATTAATAGATGAAACAAAAAACAATTTTGTCCTTTTTACAAAATATTCACGGAGGTATATAAAATTGGTTAAAGTTTATATGGAAATGAAATGTGAAATTAAACATTATAATATGCTAATGCATATTATAATAACGAAAAAATCAGGAACCGAACATTGTTTGCGTTGTTTAACACTTGGTAACTAATATATATATATCTTCGTCTGCATCGAAAAAGTATTATGAACATAAAGAGCAGATGGAGAAAAAAAACAAAGCAGTAAGAAAAAGAAATTAAGAACGAATAGAGAAAAAAAACTTCAAGGAACTGCTCCAAAACATAGGAAAAAGACACTTCCTGTTAAAGTCACAGTAGATACTGATACTCTGAAAAGAAAATTTACCAGCCGTGGATAGTACAAAGTGTGCTGAATGTAATGACATATGTATATCAGATGTAGATGAAGACGGCGAAGAAAACATTGGCTGTGACAAATATATAAGATGATATATTTGTTACTAAAAATATTTTAAAATTTAATTAGTTAAATATTTAGACATAAAACAATAAATTGTTAAAATCTAATCTTTCTGAATAATAATTAATAAAAATCTCCCCTAAATTCTATATATAAGTTGGTGGACGCAAACTGGACATGAGTGGACGCAATTTAGATTTTATGGACGCAAACTGGCTAAATCGCCCAAATCTGATTTTATCACTTTTATATTTAAATCGTTATATCTTTCCACCAAAACTTTAAATGAATATAAAAAAGACTATATTATTAACACTGTACATAAGTTTTTATTCAAAAGTAGTGCTAAATCATTTTTATTTTCTCTTTCAAAGTCAGCAACTCCACTAAATGGACGCAAACAGGCGAAATGACCCTATTAGTCTGATGTCAATGAATTGCAAAAGATGATTGTCGTCTGAAGTAATGGAATAGAAGAACAATATATATGCATGATGGTGTTGGTCTAAACCTTTATATTCAAATATTGATTTTCACAATTATGCACACTAATTATTTTAAAAACTTACAAACATTTTTCATACAAATTACTTGGTAATTCTTGAGTCATAACTTTAACAGACTGGTTGATTAAACGTAATTATAAATAAAAAAAGAAAAAATAGAATCTCTTCTTGAATAAATCACCTAACACGCAGTCCACTTGCACAATGCCGTAACAACACACTCAAAAACTTACACGTGTACAGAAACTCACACAAGTGTATGTAACACACATATATATACAAACACACATACACAAACACCTTCATGCCTCAAATACTCTCAAACCCTCATATATATTAATAAACGTTATAATAATACACATATTAGATTAAATGTTATATCACTCTGATTGTCATTATTTATATTTTAAATACAGTTTGATTAATCTCTGTGCAAATTATTATATTATGAAGTAAAGTATATTTTGTAACTGTTAGCTCATAGTACTTACCTCTAATTATATAAGAGAAGCGCGGGGCCTCCTACTACAGGTATTGATATACTTAATAAGGGATACCCAATGATATATAGAAGTGTACTACTTTAAAGGAAATATATTAATGTTTATGTTTTATGACAACTATTGCGATGTGTTGCATGGTTTTTATTAAAGTTTTGACTGTAAAATAAGTTATGAAATTAAAGGAAAAATTAAAAAAAAAACCCCGATACAAAAAGACCTCTAAAAAGAATAAAAATAATATTTTTATATACTTATTGAAGGTTTTGCATCGGGGGACCGTGGTAGGTACGTAATTTGACGATGGTGTCTATTTTACGAAGTTAATCATTGAGGGCGTAGACTATACGATTCGATGTCGTAATTTCTTTATTTGCCGTATTAATTTACTTGCATTTTAATTTCTTCCTTTATTAAATGGCCCCCCGACGCAATGACTTCAATAAGTACATTTTATTCTTTTAAGAGGTCTTTTTATACCGGGGTTTTTCCAAATTTCTTTATTTAATTTATTTTCTGCTTTTTAAAGGTATGTTACTGGTTTCTTAATCTTTCCTAATATTATAAAGAGGAAAGATTTGTTTGTTTGAATTGAATAGGCTCCGAAAGTAATTGACCGATTTAAAAAAATCTTTTTGCATTACAATCCTAGATTATCCCTGATGAACTTATAATCATCATCATCATCGCTAATATTATAAAGAGAAAAGATTTGATTGCTAAAAAATTTCGACAATGTAATAAATTATAAATATATTAAGTAACATAATTCAAGACTTTTTCATATACGAATATTAATAAATATAAATATTTATTATAAGCCATATAAATATTTTTTTACAGTCTACGTGGACGCTGTTACGGGCACTGACTTTCACTGTTCACAATATGGTTCAGATTAAATTCGCTATTGAACTATGTCAATAACGAAGTATTATTAGTTAGTACATTCATGTCTTAACTTTTAAATTAATAAGTAAAGTCGAAAGTAGCGACCTTTTTTAGTCAACTTAAAAATATATGAAATGATTTAAATTTTATACGTTAAAATACAAATCCAGTGAATAAATATTGTAAATATTTAAAAATGTTTTTGAAACAAAATCAGTCTTTTTGTAATCAAGAAACATAAAGTGGAGGTCTAATTTTATTTTTACGGATAAGCAATGTTTTTGAGCAAAGTAAACAAAAATCTTTCTTTAATCTTTGTTTCTCGGAATATTTTTGACAAAATTTGACTGTACAAAAGAATAATATTATATTTCAATATCAAATTTGCGTGTTATTAATTTAATACATTGTTTTTATTATATATTTTTCTACGTGTGTCAGACTAAAGATAGAAAAATATATAAAATACTCAAGAATCATAAATAAATTTTATAGTGGAAGCATACCTTTTTAGTAAAGATTTTTCCTAAAGATCACATTATCCCATCTTAATACTAAGATACCAATTACAAAGATATTATGTAGATTACATTATTTGCAATAAAATATTACAATTATAATAATAATGGATTCTTTATATTACCTTAAATTCTAAAAATAAAAACTATAATTAAAATCGGTCTAATAAATGGTACCACGATTATAAATTAGTTAGAAGTGTTTTTTGCTACTGTTCTCTTATTTTTTAGTCAACCAATCACGAAGCTTTCAATAACCCTTTTCACCACACATATTTGTATCGTCTGCTCATTGGCAAACGGACAGATATTATTTTTTTTGACAAACGACAAACGTTTTAGGGCCTACACTTATTTCTCTGGTATGCTTGTGTGTTCTTATAGTGTAGAGATGTAAAAGTAACGAAAAAAAGCGTCTTCGTATGTATTCGTTACTTTAACAATTAGTACTCGTTACTATCATATTCTTACATTACTCGTTACTTCTAATACCTTATAACATGCTATGTATATTGAAGTAACGAATCGCGTCGTACGACTCGATTCGTAACAGCTCTACTATAGTGATTTGTCTATTACCATATTTGTAAGGTGTAAAACAAACATTTTACTATACGTAATTTTAACTATTAAATGCCGTGTCTACTTCTGACGTACGAACTAAAAGCTATAAAAATTAATATAGTTTTTTTCATTAAAAGAATATCAGAAACAATTTACGAAAATAAATCCGCGAATAAGCTTAGTCTTGTGTTAAATGTGGTCAAAGCAGTCGTTAACTTAGGTAATTAGCATTAACTTGTACTTGATCTGGATCTAAAAGTAGGACAACAAATAACAGGCATTCGACCAAAAGATTCATAAAAGAGAAATAAAAATGGGTATAAAAACAACATTCATCTATCAATATTTTAATTTATTGTGATTACTAATTAATGTATATTAATAAAAAAAAACATATCTAGATATAAATATCTACAGACTAGGCTGAAAACGAAGACTACTATATGAACAAAAATTTTAAAGTAATTTACCCGAAAGTTGAGTTAAAACCTCATCTTTGAGAAAATTAAACCTCGAATAGTTAGTGGATCTTCAAAAAGCTCTTTTGGTTTATAAGATTTTGGAGAAGAAAACATATCTTAACACCAGTAAATTCTTAAAAAAATAGTTAATTGACTGCGGTTTATTGGTCGAAGGTGATATCTGTTACAAGTGTCAGTCTTGTCACAAGAAGGTACCAGTAATGAATAAGGACATACCTATTTTTCTATAATAATACATTGACCGTGACTATGAACATTTGAAAGTGCAACCAACTTAAAAGCTGGTCGACAGTCTCATTCCCCGAAGCACAAATTTACTTCTAAATATACTTATTTAATGTTGGGTCAAAATGTATTGTCAAATTATAAATAAAGGGGATCGTTCTTTAACTTCTTGATGAATGAAGAAACGTGCAGAGGCTTCAAATTAAAATTTTATATAATTTAGTTGTATAAAATAAAAAAAATATATATATAACAAACTAGAAACAAACAAAAGTTGATAAAGTGTTTTGTGTTTATTGTCTTATTTAGATTATAGTTCAAATATTTTGTAAGCTGTTTATACACATTTCAATAGGAAATTAATAAAGAGTAGCATTGTTAATTGGTTTCAAGAACTGGCTTATTTTACAGGCACTTGCGTAATTGTAATTTTGTTTCACCTCACCTAACAAATAGCATCATGATCTTATGATTTTGATCCATTTCAAATGGAATTTTTGTGAATTGTTATTTAGTTATTTGGTGTAGAATATAATTTATTGAGGGGTGAATAGAATTCGTTTAGTTATTATTTTTATCTTGGTCAGTACTCAGTTTGACGATCATAAGCTGTAAAATTAAAAATGTTTAACAAGAATTTGTAATAATTATAAGCTTTGTACTTTTTAAAAGAAATAAGAAAAAATAACCGAAACTTCTGAAAAAGTAGTTAAGATCTCATTTAAGACAAAATTGGACCGTCAAAAGCTTAAATATCATAACGAAGTTCTAAAACATTTACTTTGTGTGAGGAGAAGCCGTGAGAGGAACAATTTTATTAAAAACCAGTTAAATAACTCAAAAAACATGAAATCATGTTTGAAACTTTTAATTAAGGTCGCCTTTCCAAAACAAATAGTTATCACTACATTGACAAATTATGAAAACACCTTATCTACACTTACACATGTATAGTGCAGGAATAATTCTATCTATTTAAATTATTGGTTTTATTACACTAAGTTTGATTATGTAGTACCTAATATGTATCAAAAACTTATTAATAATTTTTGAGATAACTGTAAACGCGTCTTAAAAAGGTATTTATAAAAATATTTTAGAATATATTTTCAAAACATATTAAATCTGATGATTAGAGATTTTAAAAAATGTTAAATACATAAAAAACTTTGACAAACTGTAATCACAGCGAAAGGAACTGATGAAATTTTACTTTAAAATAAATAGGCATTTATTTATAACTAATTAATTATTGCCAACATTTTGAAATATATTTTAAGCTATTTAAACTTTAAACTCTTTGAAATGTTGTAATCATAAACTCCCTTTAATTTGAAACGCCTCTGTGCATTCTTTCCTTTACGGTTAACCGATTCCTTTGAGCAAGCATTACTGTGCTTATTATATTTAGATCAATAGCACATGAGTCAATACTTAGTAGTATTTTGTAAAAATAAATGTAGTTCTTAGTCCCCAAGCGGGGATAAAGCTTCCGGATCAGTTTTTTCGTACTAAATCAACTAATTAAACGACTGAACGAGTAGGACGTAATTTGTTTAAATATATAACAATTTTAAATATACAACTCACAGCTCTAGCATAGTTAATATAAATAAAAAAAAAAAACAAAATTTGTAGTTGTACTATTGATTAACAATGAAATAAAAATTACAGCATACATTTTCACACCCGACCTCCTCGCTGGGATTAGTTCCAAGATTATGCTCTGACGAGCGACATATTGTCATACAATACAACAGCATACTGTTATAGATTTATGTGCGCCTTGTTCGTACAACGGAGGAATTTCAATGCTTATTCTGCTTTACGTTTTGTAAATTTGTTAATAAGGTAGAATTAACAATGTATTTATTGTTTTTTGAGGAATTCACAAAATGAACCTACTCTCAAAATAATATTTTTAGGTATTAATACGCGCTATACATCTCTTCAATTATCAGCTCAGCTGAGATATTAATAAAAATCAGCTCAAATATCAGCTGCTTTATATTAATATAGTTATTAATATCAATGATAACATATATTGAGACGAGACGATAATTATTAGTTAACTATGTTAATACAATTACGAATTCAAATTAAGTAAATTGTAAATTCCCTGACTTATATATAATGATTACAGCCATTGAATTCACAAATTACTGACATTTACAATTCAAATGCCAAAGAAAAAAAAATTACAACTGTTTGGATATATGATATCAAATCTGTACTCATCTGCATTCCAGATAAACGAGTAAATGTACAGTAATGTGACCTAAAATTGTTTTAAAATATTTTTATAACTGATAATAAGGTGTTATAAAAAATGAATTTGTTTACTTAAATTTCAGATTAAGATATATAGATATATAAGAATTCTGTTTGTCATACTCATAAAAATTTAGAAAAAAAACAAAAAAAATAATAATCTGTCATTACACAAAGATTTACGGTTACCACTCCAATATTTCTTTGTTTCCATTTACTTAGTGAGGTTTGGATATCACTGCAGAATACATCAAGAGGGCCTCGTATTCTATAAATTTCAAATTGCATTGAAGGAGGAAGGTAGATAATTTTTTAAGTTAGGTAATGAACAATTAAACAATTTGTTATTGTTATAAGATATGTTTTACATATATATAGTGGTTCAATGACATACAATAATATATATGCTTTAAATGTATAGATAAACATTTCATTTATTTTATTCTTTCAATAATGTGTCAAAATTATTGCACTGATGTTCCTCTTTGATGAAATTAATGACGTCCAAGTTACGTCATGTATACATTATACTTATTTATCATATTATTACATATAATTGTTACATAACTGGTTCTCACTTAACACATGAAAATGTTTGATAAGATTCAGATACCACAATTAAATGTTTATTAGAAAACTAATTAATCGTCAGTAATATTGATACAACTGACGTAATTATCAGCTATTGTTTAATATCATAGACCCAACATTTGATTTACAGCACGATAATCAAATATGGTTAACGTAAACCAAATAACAAATGAGCAAAGAGAACCACGAGAGAATCATTTAATTCAAGGGCTTACGAGTAAAGCACGACCTTTGGCTATTAGTAAAGTACAGTTGCACGTTGTATGTACACATTAGGCACGGATACGTTCCACTGATTATTTGTGTTAATAGAAAAAAAATATTACGATTTGTAATTAAACAAATATATAATAAGAACGTGATAATATAAGAACATAAATAAAAAGTCTTTTTTTTATTCATTTTATAAATAAAGTATTTTATTTTTATTTTAAATAAGATAAGAAGTTAACCGAATTTTAAAATCCAATTTCATCTGTCTAGTGGCGGCGCTGCTATATTTCATTTTTCACGCTTGATTTGTGTTTTGGATCTTGCTAGAAAAATATTGGACAATTAACTCCAACCAAGAATGACATATCTAAATATTTAAAAAAATCGATTATAAATGGATTAGGGTATTTAGTACGTTAAAAATATAACAAGCTATGAATAAATTCCATTCTATATTTTTTTGTAAATTGAATTGAATTTATTTCTTAGATTCTAAAAAGTATTTATCTATATATTTTGTTGTTAAAAAATAAATAAAATAATAAAAATCATTTTTAAAGCACTAAAAACAACTTTTTAAGTATTGTAATCTAAAAAAACAAAATTGATTGGTCGGTTAAAATTCTGAAGATAAAATCACTATTACTACACCCTTTTAAATATTGATACATATTTATTTAACAGTAAGCATAATGTACATACACAGTATATTTTTGTTAAATACCGCTATAAAGCAACACTTAAGCTTTTGGGTACAAAGTCATGAAAATGTATTCATTTATTTCTCGGGTAAATCAAATAAATCTAAATCGAGCTCAGACTTTTTCGTATGCACAGAGTGCTGAGCTCAATCAGTTTTCAAAGAAGCTAAAGGAGACGCGAACGCCGCGCCGCGCCGGTGAGATCAAAGGTTACCTCTACCTATGTAGCTAGTGAACGAGGGCTTTAACCAAATACAGGTATTTCTAGAAATACGCAACGTAATTCAACCTTTCATGTTGACCAAACGAATGGCGTAACGAAATGAGTTGAGACTTCAAAGCAAAGTTTTTGAATTTTGTGTCGATTTGGAATAGAATAAAAAATACCCGTACATGAATAGTCTTTAAGATTTTAACGATTTTAACTAAAATTTTTTTTTTTAATCATTTGATAAACAAAAATTTTTATATCTAAAATTGAAAACATCTATAAACGGTTAATAAAATAGAAACTGCCTAAACGTCTCACATAAGATTAAGATAATTGTATTAAATTTATTTAAAGTTATATACTTATAAAATATTATATCATATTATAGATTAGATATTATTTTTATTATAACTGATGAACAGGTATACTTATAAATACTGCTATGCCAACATTTTTCGTCTATTCTTTTAAATTATCTGTGAATTCGTTTTCGAATTTTTTCTTATGATTTGTATGCTGTTTTTCGTTCTCATTGTTTATTCATTTGTCACCTAAATCCTACTAGTAACATAATTCATACGGACCACAGAAGCACTAACTTAGTAAAAATATGGTCTTTCCCTTTGTTACAATTTAATATTAATCATCGTATATGTTCAGAGTTTTATAATAGAGTTTGTTTAAATATATGTCATATTTATTTACATAATATACTATGTACTTCGTCAATAAAACCCTTCGTTATGTGTGTCTCTGCAGTACAAAATACATTTCAACATGTGAGATACAAAATTACCCAGGGATTGACATAAATCGATTAGCAGTATTTTGAAGCTTGACAGTGGTCAAATAATTTCTATATACTTCTATTTTTTATAAGTTGCTTACATATATTTAACTATTCCAGTTCCTATTCTTTAAAACAATTTTCTTTGCACTATGTAATACCATTTAACATTATATATAAACACTATCTATTTCCGTGACTTCGTCCACGTAATCTGTAACTAATAATATTTGGTGGCCAGGAGCATAAACCATAAAAATAATATTTTCGATAATCTTTGACATATCTACCGATACCTCAAGACCATAAAAACTCATCCTTCAAGCCGTTAAGGCTGTAGGAGGGAATATGGAAATAGTATATTTGGCTAAATTTCTATTAACATACGTATATTTGGATAACATAACATTCCTTCTAAAGTCGTCAGGTAATAAGAAGATTAAAATAAGAAGATTTTAATTAAAACTTATATAAAATTCAGTGAACCAATTATGTCAAAGACAAAACCACGTGCAAAAGCTAGTATGTCTATAGCCTGTTACTGTTAATCTCGTACATAAGCCACAGTATTGAAAAGTTTCATCAAAATTCGTTTAGTAGTTTTAGCGTGATTGAGTAACAAACATCCATGAATCCAAACATCCAAACATGCTCAGTTATATATAAGTAAGATAAGATTATAATGTATGTATGTATGTAAAAATAATATATTTACAGAGTTAAAAAACAATCGATTGAATTTATATTCATTACAAATATTAAATTATATTAATAAGGTGTTAAATCCTCACCGAAACTGCAATTAAGAATTAATTTACTTGCTTGTTCTGGAAATGAAAATCGGTTGTAATAATTTAAAGCGAAATCAATATTGATTTAAATAGATGTTCAGGATAAGCTGTTATTAAATAAATACGGCTTTGGCAATCAATTTCGCCCACATGTAATTTATAAAGTAAATTTAGTGATAATTAATAATATTTATGAAATATATCGAAAAATTTGTTTTTTTTTTTTTAACTTATGTTGTGCTATATTAAAGAGCTGTAACAAAAATAAGAAGTCTTATTACACTTCTTGAAGCAAAAATTTGCAACATTTTCTTTTACTTCTAACATTAGGTTATTCGACATGAAAAATTTGAATTAGAATAGGTAGGTAAAGAACGTAAATAGGCACATAAAAAATATATGTATGCTAGGTGATTCGCGGCCTTTGATCTTTCCAGCTTTCCTTTGGCTTTTTGAGAATTGATTAAGCGCACATTTATGTCGTAGAAAATGTGTGCTGAAATTCTTTGTTCGGTTTATTTTCATATAAAAGAAATGTTTATTTTTCAAGTTCAAAACGAATTTTAATAATATTTACCTAAATAGTTGAAAAGGATTTGGGCATTACTTTCTAAATATATTATTATAATACTACTCTCTGGCACTAGCTATGTGCGCGGCTTTATCTTGAAGCTTTTATATTACCCCCGACTAAAAAAAAACAAATAACATTCAAATAAGTAAATTGAATTAAAAATGTTAACTTCTATTCTTAAGAAACTCGTTTTTTACCCCAGCTATTATTCCTTTGGAGCATGAATTTCCAAAGTTGTTGAATCAGATGTAGGTAATGGTTCAAATAAATAATAATAATAATACTCTTTATTGCACACCACATAAAAAAACGTTACATGTAAATTATTAAAGTAGAAGTATTTGTAATACAACAAAATAGCGTTAATAGTGTTAAATAGCGATCTCTTACAGACAACCTTATACTGGTGGGAATGAAGAAAAAACCTACAGAGTGGTGCATAAAATATATATCAAATTTAAATAAAATATAATTATATATACGTTTTTATATATAATGATAGTAAAAATAAATATACATAAATCTCATTTTATAGTAAGGACAAGAAACAAATATGTAAAAAATATGAATAATATATTTAGCATGGAGAGGAACAAGGTTCGAAATAGTGATTTTTGACTAGCTTTGATTAGAAAGTAGTGAAAGATTTGACTCGTCTGATGGCTACTTACAAAGCATTCCAAAGCGAAACTGCCAGTAAAGTAAAATACTTTTTGAAGAAGAAATAAGAATAAGATGGTAAATGAAGAGTCAGATTTTCGGAGGACCTAAGTATCTGACTATGAGTACATAAGAATTCAAATTTATTTTTCAAGTAGATCGGAGATAAGGGGTTGTACAACACACAGTGCAGAAGCGAGAGAATATGTAAATTCCGGCGAGAACGGATAGGCAACCACTTGAGTTGAGACCGAAACTGAGATACATGATTATATTTGCGCAAGCTAAGTATAAACCGAATACCGAGATTTTGAAGTCTCTCAAGCTTATTAAGTTGTGTCTCAGTTAGATCAGAATTACTTGCAAGAAAAAAGGAGATATTGTGCTAACATAAATTTGGTAGGAATGGGAAAAAAAATTTGCAACCGTTGTAGTGAACAAAATGCAACATAAGATTTCCTACTAACCTCATTTATTTGATAGCTCCACGATAAGGTGTTGTCCAATTGCAATCCAAGATTTTTTATATTGCGGCTATAATATATTGTGGCACCATCAAACAAAATCGGAGTCAAGTTTACATAATAAACTTTAGCGATTATGCTTCTGAAATCTTTTATCCGAAGCCGCAAAACTCTGGATGTAAGTTCGAAGAAGAAAGCCTTTAACCAACCTACCAAGTCCTACAAAAAGGCATTGCGAAAGGCTCATCTGGATCGAATCGCTAAGAAGGGCGAAAAGCTCTCTGTCAGACCAACTGGCAGTCGAGCTTTCTGGTCTCTTGCGAAAACGATCGAGTCGAATTTCTGCCAACCCTCACTGCCTGCTCTGCTGAAGCCGGATGGATCCCTGGCCCACACAGAAACAAAGAAAGCAAATGTACTTACTATACTTCTCTGTTTGCTGATAATTCGCATCTAGACACTGGCAATTCTTCTCCAGCACATTTTCCTCACTGAGGTATTTCGATGCCTAAAATCCGCATCACTAACAAAGAGGTATAGAGAACATTGTGTCGTTTAAATGTGAATAAATCCAGTGGTCCTAATGGTATACCAGCCATTCTACTCAAGACATGCGCAGCTGAGTTGTCTCCTTTACTGACACGTCTGTATCGCCTCTCTTTCATGACTGGAATAGTGCCGAAATCCTGGAAGCTTGCTAATGTGCAACCCGTGTCAAAAGAAGGCAGCCGTGCCGACCCTGTCAGTTGCAGACCGATTTCAATCACCTCCATACTCTGCAGGATTATGGAGCGTGTATTGAATTCGCGCCTACTAGCATACCTAGAAGGTAACCATCTCCTCAGTGACCGACAGTATGGGTTTCGCCGTAATAGGTCTACTGGGGATCTCCTAGTGTATGCTACACACATTTTAGGCGAGGCTATCGAGAAGAAGCGGTCGCCGTCTCGCTGGACGTCTCGAGGGCATTTGACAGGGTCTGGCATGCGAGCCTTATAAGCAAGCTTTCAGCGTACGGTATATCTCCTGGTCTGATCGGCTGGGTAACGGACTTTCTGAGCCAGAGATCTCTCCGAGTAATTGTCGACGGGTGTACCTCGGAACCCTTGACAATAAATGCCGGAGTACCTCAGGAGCCCGTTCTTTCTGCAACTATTTTTCTGCTGCACATTAACGATCTATTGAAGCCCGGTATTTAATAGTATGCAGACGACAGCACAGTTGTAGAAAGATATCTGCCGAGCACTCCTCGACATTTCCTCGAACCTCAACTTTGGTTGGTTTATTGCGAAGGTTTGGAAGTACTTTACACCGGGACAGCTTCTTATTTTATACAAAGCACAGATTCGGTCGTCAGTAGAGTACTGTGGTCACATATTTGCTAGTACCGCAAAGTCTCATCTTACGGTTCTGGACTCAATTGAGAGGCCAGCAAAGAGGCTTATAGGCGATCCCGAATCGGTCGAAGCCGACCTCCACACCTTGAGCACTGGCGTAGAATTGCTAGCCTCTCAGTATTCTATAGGATACATTTTGGTGAGTGTGCGCAGGAATTACACGACCTAATTCCCCCGGCCCCCATCCATCACCGGACGTCCCGACGCACGGCAGGTACCCATCCTTTTATTGTGGACATTCCACCTCTCCAAAGAAAGCGCTCTGCTTCGTCTTTTTTACTTCGTATAGCGAAGGATTTTAACAGCTTGCCTTCATCGGTATTTCCGGCCGAATACAATGTGGGTGTCTTCAAGAGAAGAGTGAATAGGTTGCTAGGGTAATGCGCCTTACCACCTAAGACTACATTCCACTTAGTCGTGGATGAAGGGCTAGCCGTACCCACGACTCCGCCAATAAGGCGAGGAAGGAGCACCGCGGGGTTTTTAGTGGGTACACCGTTTTCGGGAGTCCCACACACGCCCCTCGCTTCCCCCGCGAGGTACGGTGCGTAAAGCATTTTCCCCGCGGAAACAAAAAAAAAAAAAAGACTACATTCCACTTACCATCAGGTGGAATGTAGTCAAGTATTGCCCTAGATTATATAAAAAATATATATATTGAGAAATTACGACGAGCAAGATCGGCTAAATTACGAGTATATTTAAAATGTAAATAATTGCGAGCTAGTGCTCTTTAATATTTTTATTTTAATTAATGGTTGACATACATGTAAATCATAGATACCCTTTAAATAAAAATATCAAACCACATGGTTGAAATGGACTTTTAAGACTATTAAAATATTATTTTTATATTAAATATTTATTATTGATAAATTTCTTTGTAAAATCATAACATGATATCTTTTACAAGGAACTTAAGATAATATTTTGCGCTATGTTTTGGTAAATAATGTAAATATGTCCAAATGTAAATAATGTAATGTTAATAATGTTAATAATGTTAATATGTCCAAAGAGACTACGCTCAGGTCAGACTCACTCTATGACTGACTCATTAGGCCGTGTGTAACTTAAGTCTTAATCAATATTATGGATTCGCTTTTAAGTATATTTGCAGTCGTAGTTTCGTAACTTTGTGTTAGTGCAGTATTTTATTTAAATGGTTAACTTAAGCCATAAAGCCAAATAATGATTTCTTAGAACCGTATTGTATAAATATACGCAAACATGATAAGGTTTGCAAAAGTTTTGTAAGGTTAGTAAATAGGGTTGTTAGCAACTGCAGGCGTCAGTGATTGTATAGTCAGATGGTTCACACCTGTATTAACACTATAAAAAACTGTCAATTCAAACAACTCATTCTGGTTAAAAATCTTTGATGAGTTATTTTCGTATGGTCTTTAGTATAACCAGCAGAATACTTAAAATTAAAATCTGTATTCTCTACTGTAAAGTGCTTACGATGCTTCTAAATCCCCTTGTTAAAATGTTTATAATCAATCTATCTATACTTAAAATTTATACAAATTGATTATTACACAAAAAAATGATTTTATGGGTCGGCGATCTGCAAAAAACATTTTTTTTAATAACGATGGATTTCATCGTAGTTTCAAATACACGGCTGGTCATTATATTATTATTACTAATTATATAATTATGTTTAAAATAATAACACGAGCTGCGAAAGTTATGTTAAATTAAATCTTACACATTAGTATGTGTGTAACTAAGTAACTTGACACTCAGTACTATATATTTTTCTAAAATTATTTAAAAAATATTTTGAGATAAAAGTGAATTTTGTAAAATCTTTCAACGTTAATCACAAATTACGCTCGTTCGTGTCGTGTTGCAAATTACAATAAAAAATAGCACATGAAATTGTTGCAGCGCAAATATATCGCTTACCCGAGTGCAATCTTGGAGCTAATCCCTTAGCGAGTGTTCGTCGAGAAAATTCATACAATAATTATTACTTTCAGTATAAAGGCCAGCAATATAGTGTTCGTATATTTTTCTTTTTAATAGGTAGAAGGTAGAAATTTCAATTTAATTTGATTTATTCTATTCGAGCTCTTGGATCTTAATATATATGTCGCAGAGTACCTATCTGAAAGTATAGATGATGGGATGTCAAGCAATTAGTGTAAACATTGTTTTAGTCGATTAAATTATTACTTGAGTGTGTTTAGTTGTACTGCGATGTTTTGACGGATGACATTGACAGAATGTCAACCGGGTGTCAAATGTCAAACGTCAAAGGACCGGATGGGCATTCTGGGACAAGTTGTGGCTATCGCAACACAACTAACCTCACTACATTTCATTATTTAATTCTATTCAGTGCGTCCTTTGTTATTTTATTTCCACAATCAGTGTACAAGTAAAGAACAGTGTGTTAAACACACAACGAGTTTTATTTTATAGTTTAAGGATCTTATCATGTCTGATGTCCAATATGACGAACATGAAGGAGAACCCTTGCCACCCTCGCCGTCATATAATTGCAATGCGCAAACAAGCAGGTAGTTTGTTTAACAACCATGTAGTTCATGATAACCATAACCTGAGGACATCATGACACCATGGCAAATTGTAGCCATAAGGAATTAAAGACGGTAATAGGGAAGGTTTTTTTACCCTTTAAAGAAATCTGCCAACATTTCCTAGTATACGGTGATTTTCTGTGAACATTCCACTGTAAATAATTCTAACCTGGTCTAAACCACTACGATCTCCATTAAAGACGACTAAATCCTTACTAACTACTTCTATATTATGAATCTATTATGAACATTTATAGAATGGGAATTTATGTTGTTAACACTATCGTTGAAAGAGTGTCGTATAGTATTGCATTGCTTATAAACAGTCATTAGAGCATTTGGATGGTTTCCCAGAGGTCACGGGTTCAAATTACTGCCCGTACCCATTATTTTTTATTTGAAAAATATTCATTATTTATCATTCGAAAAGATTAATACAAAAGTTTATATTCTGATTATACGATTTTCTATCCGATGAAACGGGAAATCCTTTACGTAAATTTGGAAGATAAATAGGTCTTTAGCCGATTCATTACGGAGGCGGCCCTTTGTTCTTAAATCAATAAAGAATAACTTTTTATTTTAATACTATTGTCTGTTGTTTGTAATTGTATTATAATAATGCCTTTTGTCTATAGTTTGTAAAAAGAAGTATTGGTAACCAAAAATAGGTAAATAAATAAATAAATACCAAACAATGAAATAAAATGTGGATGGGTCATAGACCTAGAAATTATGAAAAAACATATTTATTATTTAAATATAGAATAGCGCAATCATCGACACGGGTATGGCTTGAACTTGCGTCTCTCTGGGAGTTTGTTCTCATCGCTCTGCCAATTAAGCTATCGGGTCGTTATCGGTCTTTATGAAATTAGTTTTCTATATCAACCCGCCTTTATCAGTGTGTTTAATGACAATGATATCTGCCTTAATTACTTTAAACATATGTATTGAATTAAAATCTAAGCACGTGTAACTCTTAACAATTATAAACTGTTTCAAGCAAAGGTAGCTTTGGTAAATGTATCAGGTTATTGTTTTAGTACCAGGTCAGGTTATTGTTTTTGTATCAGTTGAATCAAGATCTGTTTACATAAACGTACCTACCCAAAGGGTAAAAAAGTAAGTAATACTAAAACTTAGCTATCCGTCTCCCCGTCTGACTGTCTTACGAAACAAGTACTAAACACAAAATTACATAAATATTTCCTGGTAATTTTCCTGATATTAATAACAGCTATAGTTAGATTGAAATAATCACAGAAGATTTAGTTATATATTCACTATAAAAATAAATATTTGAATTAAAATAAAATAAATATTTAAGTGGACAATAATACAATAATCGTGATTTTTTGCCGTTATTTATATGTAATGGTAAGGAACTCTTTCGTGTGAGAGTCAGAATCACACTTAGCCGGTTTTTTTACAGATATAACGTAGAAAATCCAATATTTTGAAATGTATTAATGAAGTGGAGGCATATATAAATCGGTTAAAAGTGAAAACAGAGATCGCTACGCGTTACATGAACCAAACGAACTCGGATGTTGATTTTAATTAAGACTTTAAAAATAAATATTGATTTAATTGTAAATTGGTTAACCAGGCAAACATTCACCTTTTTGATACAAATACAATTTTACAATCATAAAGTTAAAAGTTTTTTTTATTATATGTACCCTTATCGTCATAAAAACTTTTAATGTAATGTTTTGACTAAATAATATTGAAAAAAAATAAAAACAATTCAAACACACTATTTCACTAAAAATGTAATGTGTTTAAAATTATAAATAGTTTGAATGCATATGGTATTAAATCAATTTTGTAAAGTAATTAACAACAGATGGAAAATAAATCTGCCCATTTACTATAATTATATATTTGATTATGAAATAAGCTGTTCAAGAATAATAGCTTTAGCATATGTTTAATAATGACTCCTATTGAAAATATTTATGTACCTTTACCATAAGTCAATATAAAATATTAATATTACAAATATTATTTTAAAGAGGTTAAGCAATGAAGCAAATAAGGAACAAAGTTGGACTTAATTTTTTGTTTTAGTTCTAGAACACAATTGTACTCTGTACTGCCTTATAAAGCCATGATGATATTAAACACATTTTATATTTAAGATTGTTTATACTAGCACGCTATTAAAATTTTACTCCCTCTGTCAATTGGTTTGGTCTGAGCGACGATGAATACGTCAATCAATCATAAAGAACGTGTAATTTCATAACGTAGTAAAATTAAAAAATATTAAAAAAACATGATGCTTTTATATGGAAATTAGATCTAATTATTAGGGAAAATAATAGTGCTGTATTTTAAAGAAAAAAATCTATTGATTCATTGAAAACATTTTTTTGTAACAATGTACATATGTAATAAAGTAATTAAAGAAAAAAATAATAATTTTATTAACTTTAGTTGTAGCTATAACAACGGTTAGTGTACCTTCTAGAATACAACCTGCAAATTTAAAATTTCTGACACAGTTATATTGTTGTTTTTTTTTGTTTATGCTGAAATTATATTCCGTTATGGTATGTAGTAAAATGACTAAAGGATATAACATAACTAATATAAAAACTATTATGTTATTACAATGAAGTAGCCATCAGTCACAACTAGTCAGATCCTTTTTTGTAATAAGGATTTATATTTATTAATATTTCTTTACACTTATGGATTTAAGCTATGCGTGTTTTAATGTTTTGGTTTCTGAGATGTTTTACTGTTATTATATACATATATAGATATTTATTGCCGAGTACTTTGTAAACGTGCAAAATATTTAATGAAGATAATTCCAAATCAGTCGAATAAATGAGATTTTAAACCAACCCTTTGATAAGGCCACAAAATATGCCTTCTCAAAGTGAAATCTAAAATTAATTAACTGTTACTGACAGCTCCGATTTAGTTCTCTTATTATTTGGGCTCGTTTTAATGAAAATTGAAATAAAACTGATACTTAAGTGTAAAATTACTATAAAACATTGTTTAGTTACAAGGGGCTAATTTACTCAAGGCCTATTAGGTATAAGATGTCAGATTAATATAATTATTCTTAAAGAAACTGATTGATGTAACGGCTGGTTCATTAAGTGGTTAGTGAACCTTGTTGTTGGACCAATAGCAATGGCAATGGGTTCGATTTCCACACTAGATAGTCCTTTATGTGAGATTGTTGTCTCGTGTCTGGGCGTACTTTGTGTCTGTTAATAACGTTTGTGCAACATTTGACAAAAGGATTTGTTTTCTTGTGTCTATAAAAATAACATCCTCTTCAGAAAATAAACTGTTTTCTAAACAGGAAGTTCTTTTCATAGAGAGAAAAAAATAACGGGGATTATTGGTTTCATGACATTAAGTTTTATTTTGTAGTATTATATACGGAAAACTTAATAATTGTGGACATAAACGTAACGTAACTTTAAAAAATTGTAAAATTTACAAATTAAATTTTAAGTGAGAATGTTTAAATAATTAATAACGACAGTACGAATGTTTCTGAATCAAAGACTTATAGTGACGGCAGCAATGCGCACGTAACACTTTAAAAACACTATCGGAGGTCTCTTCTCCATTAGATATAAAAAATATTGAATGACTGGCTGATTTCAGGTTAAGAATTAACTATAGTCAATCACTACAATATTTTATTTAAATAATTTTACTCAGATTTAGAAACGTTATGATCTAAAGTCGCAACAGACAACTTCACTTGTTAAGTTGAATATTGAATTACATTTCAAACGTCAAGCGGAGGCGTTGAAGCTAAGTATAGTTTTAAATGTTTGCGGTCAGTGCGCCAGATTCTACTATTAGTCTCGGATGATTCGAGTTCAAAATTTTGTACAGCAACGTGATATCATTTCACATTTAACTTAGAATTTTCATTTAAGGCTTACATTTTAAATACCGTCAATCTATGAGGATCATGGGTTACGGTAACAGATTAGAGAGTCGAACGTCAATTTTTAGGTCGGCTTAAAGAATCACTATTATTATTATTATTATTATCTTGTTTACTGACACGTAAAATAGTAATCAAAATACAAGTAAAAACGGTTTTATTGCTATTAAATGTGTATAAAAATGATATGTTATACATCATAAAAGTTTTAATTCCAATAGATATATGATTGCGACATATGATTTTTTGACATAATATATTATATAATTCCTGTTAAACCGGATTTCAGGAATGTTTCAGAATTATATAATGCCTTTTAACGGGTATTATATTACGTGCAATGAAACCCAGTTTTTGACTGCCACCAGCTGGTACGCTAAAGAAAGGTGAAGCATTGTTGCTATGCAAGCAATAGTATTCAAAGATGAGGCAGTCACAGGCTGTACAACGACATTTTTTAAATGTCACTCTCCTATTTAAATAGTAGTCAGGTAACACCTTCCGAAGCTTAAAACAATTATATATATACAGGGTTATTTGTAATTAGTTGAGCACCTTTTGCAGGCAGCCCCTCTACATCAATCCTAACAACATTTGTTCTACGACTTTTTAAAATTAATAGTTTTAAAAATTTAGTTTTTCCCATACAAAATTTATTTATTGCCTCTAAACGTGCATTAAACTTGAGCTAAGAGAGGCCACGCAACTTGTCAAAATAAGTGCCAAGGCCACGTGCATCGGGGCGCGGGGTGGCGGGGTGACGCAGCGGCGGCTATGCACGTTAGAACTTGATCATTTTCTAAGGTGTAATAAAAAATAGCATCGTTTTCCACTTTTATTTATTAAAATATTTTCTACAATCGTCGAAACACATATTGTCTAACTGTTTAAAAATCTAATGAAAAAACAAAATCTCCAATAGAAGTTGTCCACTAGTTGAATGTCTCAATATTTTTATTTGGTTTATGAAATAAAGGCACTGTAACGAAACCAAATAAATATTATTTTTACAAAACAATAACTTCACTTTAACTTACTTTATACATATCATATTATCTCGTTTGTTAATATTTATATCATGACAATAAAACAATAAGTTACTTACGAATTTCTTGAAGATGGCGCGTAACAGAAAAACGTCATAATTTTCATTAATATTATTTAATTAAAACGTAAGAAGTGAATCGACTGTTTCTGACGTATAATATTCTCATAGAAGAAACACATAAGTACCATAAAAACAGACAAATGTACACAATCCACTTTAAAAATAATAACTTTAGGCTTCTTAACATGTTGGATCGTCACTATATCACAAATAAAATTATTCTTCATCATGGTTTCTGCTGTTTCGAGTTGTTGTTCGTTCTAGGTATAGCAAAACAGACCTTGTAAAGATCAGGACCCCAATGCTCCATTTCTCAGCCAAAACTCGTATTTATCATTCTTACTTCTTCTATTTCAGACAATCAATGTATTTTAAAAATATTATAAATTACATTTCATAATTTCTTCTTCATGTTATAATCTTGAACTTATTTATTAGTTTTAACAGCAAGTCCATAAAATCGTATTGTCCAGTATGTAATTATATTTCATTATTTAATTATAAAACTCTAATCCGATAATTTTATTTTCGGTTAATGTAAATTGTGTTTTGTAATCCACATAGGTACTTGTCATTTTGATTATTTAGTATTTCCATAGCAACATGGTGTAAAAGAGATGAAGCTATACGAAAAAAGCTGGCGCGCGCATTTAACAGTTTCTGACTTTCGCTAGCCTGCCGCGACCCATACTTTAGACTGCTTACAAAATACAGAGTAATAAATAATCGAGGGAGCAACAATTTTTTTTGTTCGTTTATTCTGAGTTATTTATCAAGATTTTTTAAAAGTCGTAGAACAAATGTTGTTGGGATTGATGTAGAGAGGCTGCCTGCAAAAGGTGCTCAACTAATTAAAAATAACCCTGTATAGATAGAAATATAAATACTACTCTCAAGAGATTAAGCCACGAAAGTTGCGTCATGCTATGATCTAATAACATAATTCTATTAACGGCACTACTAGATATAACCGCTGCATTGATAGTTATCTAACGACAGTAAAAAAATATATTTATATTAAAGTAAAAGTATGTTTAGAATGGTATCAAAAGATTACCAACGAGAACTGAAGTGATAAATTGTATGTACTTACATTTTATATTCACAGATATACAAACTATAAAACAAACAATTGCTTAAAACACTCACCCTAAATGGGATTTTAGAGTTAAGAAAAAAAAATGTTAAAAACTATCGAAAACGTCGCAACGTTTTAAAATAACGACATTTTCAATTATACTCGAGTTAGAAAGGTAACCCCAAGGCCCCATCGCGTTAGTCGAGTGGTTAGCGCAGACACCTAACGTATAGACTCGAGTTCGATTGCGAACAGGGATAGGCATGTATGTAATGACCATAGATGTCTGTATTTCTGGGTTTGGTCCTCTATTCAAAAATGTCTTAGTGTTTATAATGTATGTTTCTATGTGTTTATATCGCTGTCGAACACCACACACCAACGGATATGAAACCGTTACATGTATCATATATGAAAATATTAGATGTCTAGTTATCCATCACGTATTATGAGATAAAGCTTGGAAACGGACAGACCGACAGACGAACAGACGGACTAGCAGACAGTGAAGTCTTTGTGATATTGTTCCGTTTTTACCATATGGGTACGAAACCATAAAAATAGGTATTGAATACGCGATTTAATTTTATTCTTTCGTCAAAAGCGACCAATCCTTTCGTTTTATTGAAAAAGGTCCCTTGCGTCTTTGTTGTGGGAATTCTTTGCATTCAGTCCATACAAAGTATTTGAGTTACGAGAACCAGAAAACGATATTAAAGGTACATATAAAATGAAACAAAACATTTGGGAGTCTTACTAATTACTTTCTAATTCATTCTTTATTTTAATTTTTTAACCCTATTTGTAGTTATCATTGTATTCTTACATTATTGTTTGTCCTACCAATGGCAATTATGAACAGGGAGATTAGATTAGAAGTGCCGATTTTCAAATAACATGTAAAATATTGTAGTAAGAGGTCTACAATATAAAATTTACTAAATAATAGATTCAGTATAGATTCGAGAACTAAAAACGAAATAGTCGCATTTATTATATTAATACTGTGTTTTTATTTATTGATTTATTTAAATTCTTTATTGCACACAAATGGCGGATTTAATACTAAGCATTCTCTACCAGTCAACCGACACAGTAAACCGAAATCTAAAAATGAGGAGGCACAATATTAAAAATTTAAAAATAATTAAAATAATGGAATGAATATCCAATATCCATAAAACTACTTAGTTATACGTACACAAAACAAACCAATACATGTAACAATAATTAAGAGTATGTAAGACTTATATTCTGCTATAGAAATAAAGTATACTAAATATATAATACATATAAATATATACATACACATAAAATACACATTTTTTTTTATGGTTAGAAAAATGCGTTACGCATCATCCCTGTGGCCAGGAAGGTGATGACCGAGGGGGTATGTGGGACTACCCGGCAGCATAAAAGACGCTGCCATTTTTAAGGCTACCCACTAAAAAACCAACGGTTGACCTCATCGCCTTAGCGGGACGTCACGGGATCGCTTTCGCACTTACCGTGACAGCCATATATACACATCTAGGCTAACAAAGTGAAATTAAAAATAACTAAAATTATATCATCTCAAGAAAGTATTTGCGGACACGTTTTTTAAAAAGCTCTTTTTGGGACTCGTCGAAGTGAATCAGGAAGGCCGTTCCAGAGTTTTATAGCGTGTAGTGTGAAAAAGTTGGATAAAAAACCATATGGACAGATTTATAAACAAATATATACATACATACATACACATAGAAGTACATATACACATCCACGCTAACAAAGTCTCATCTTGCAGTTCTGGACTCAGTTGAGAGGCAAGCAAAGAGGCTTATAGGCGATCCCGCATTGGACGAAGCCGACCTCCAAAACGTTGAACACAGGCTTAAAATTGCTAGCCTCTCAGTATTCTATAGGATACATTTTGGTGAGTGTGCGCAGGAATTACACGACTTAATTCCCCCGTCCCCCTTCCATCACCGGACGTCCCGACGCACGGCAGGTATCCATCCTTTTGTTGTGGACATTCAACCTGTCCGAACGAAGCGCTTTGCTTCCTCATTTTTAGTGCGTACAGTAAAGGACTGGAACAATTTGCCTGCGTCGATATTTCCGGCCAAATATAATGTGGGTGTATTCAAGAGAAGAGTGAATAGGTTGCTAGGGCAATGCGTCTTACCATCTAATACTACATTCCACTTACCATCAGGTGGAATGTAGTCAAGCATTATAAAAAAATAATAATTAAAAATAACTAAAATTATACCATCTCAAGAAGGTATTTGCAGACACCTTTCTCAAAAAGCTCTTTATTGGGGGCTTGTCAAAGTGGCCGTTCCAAATTTTTATAGCGTGTAGTTTGAAAGAGTTGGATGAAAACCAGTGCGGTGTGAAGGTATTCATAAATTGAGGTTAAACAAAGAGCGTAGTTGCAAATCGTGGGTGTTACTCAATAAATGGAATTTAGATCTCCAGTACTGAGGAGAGAAGATGGATCATTAAGGATTGAGAATAACTGACATAGAGTTCTCAGTTGTCTTCGTTTGCGGATAGGTAGCCATTTAAGCTTAGAACGGTATTGAGAAATGTGATCGAAACGGAGATTAAAGATAAAACGAATACAACTGTTTAAAAGACGATCTAATTTGTCTAAGAAGACTTCGGAAATGTTATAGTAACATACATCAGCATAGTCAATAATTGGTAAGATGAGAGACTACACCAACAGACATTTAGCCCTAATGGGTAAAAAGTTTTTGTGTCGATAAAGTGAACGTAACGAATACGTTACTTTTATCTTTTATCTCTAGATATTTTATATTTTTTTTACTTATTTTTGTATGTATATTTATTTATATTTTTTCATATATTATTATATTTATACATTTATATTTTTTTCTTACATTATTATATTATGTATGCCTGGGACGTAAGGTTGATTAGTGTAATCGGTGAACAGTCGATCTAGTGCACACGTCCGGTCAGCTACTAGAGACACCGACAAGTCCAGTGTGAATGTGGGATTGCATTTGGGATTGGCTCTGAGTCCTTACCTGTTCCTGTTGATAATCGATGCTCTGACATTGGACATCCAGGAGGAGGTATCCTGGTACATACTGATACTCTAATGATATTGTTCTTGTTGGTGAGGATGGACTTTAAGTGCCGAGCAGATTAAAAAATGACCATAAAAGCTGGAGAACGTTGGCTTGAACATAAGTAGAACCAAGACAAAACACCTGTTTTGTGATCGCGGTTGCTTGACCTATTTTGATTCTATTGCTTTTGATATAATGCTGTTACTAGTCTGCTCCAACCTTCGCTACCTTGGTTTCGTCATACTAAGCGATGTCAATATTGATCAGGATTTAAAGCACAGATTTAAAGCGGGAACGATGAAATGGTGACAGGTCACGGGGCCATTATATGCGATTTCCGATTCGATTTTAAGCAAAAGGAAACATTTTATCAAACGATCATTAGGCCTCTTGTTATGTATGGGTCTGGGTGCTGAGCGTTGAAAGCGATGGATAAAAAGCGCATGGAGATGCGACTGTTGAGATGGATATGTGGTGTAACCAGAGAGGAAAGGATAGGAAAATAGTATATTAGTCGTCTTTCATGGTATGGGTATATACGAAGAGGAATAAAAGAGATATCATAAGAAAACTGTTAGATATGAAAGCGAAGGGATGCAAAGGAAAAGGATGACCAAAAAAAAGTTGGCGCGAAAGATATAATGGAGAAGAAGGGAGAGTCTACAGAAATGACGAGTGACAGGGAAGAATAAGTATTAAACTTTATATTGTACTTATAGGATCCTGAATTCGATGAACGCGTAAACCCTTCAGTAAATGTTAAAGATAAATAATTATTTAGTCAGATTTTCGCTTCAAAAGAGTCATTTTAAATATTTTACATATACGAAGTTGCTACTCATACAAGAAACGGATGGTTGTTTTTATTTGAATTCAAACGTCAAATTGTATGATTTTTTAATTTAGATATAGTGAATATTTAAATTTCAAATCGTTCGTTCATATACATTTTCATTTCGATTACATAGTAAAACAAATATACTTAATTAAAAAATAAACCAACAAAAATATTTACTAATATTAATAATTATAAATTATTTGTACAGTACTCGTACAAATAGATGCAGCCAATAGAAGTGTCTATTCATCTGATTGGTCGTGTGAATAAAAGTAAAAATAAACATCCGATTTTCGCATGAATGGAAACGTCCTTGTATATATTACTTTAAATTTGGTTAAATCAAATTTTATATTTGAATTAAAGTTACATAAAAATCACAATTATAATCAACAAAATCTTATGTTTCTGACTGTTTATAATTATTTAAGCATTAGAAAATATACATTAAGTACATAATTTTATCGCAGTTATGTATTCCGTGCTTAAAGTAAAACAAAAAGATTTTCAGTTGTTTCCACAAAACCAAGGTAATCTAAATCTTTGTTTGTCCCTGGCTAAGAGATAAAATGTAACACATAAACAAAGATTTTATTAGTACCAGCATGTGCCATGAAAAGAGATTCAATATCAAACTGTATATTGTTTTTTTTCTTCTTCACTTTCTAATTTATTTTAAAAAATTAAGATAAATTGATCACTTTCCGCATCATATTTACTTGGTTCTACACCAATACATTCTTAAAAGAACAGGAAGTAGACTTAAGACCTTATCAAATGCAAGTTTGACTCGCCCGCAAAGGATTCCGTAACATTATATATTACTTATAATTATTATTATTATTACAAAAAAAACTGAAATTTTTAATTATATAATGTTGCTATGGGAGCCCTCTGATTATTTGTTTTTAGTATTTATTGTTATAGCGGCAACAGAAATACATTTTCTGTGAAAATTTTAAATCTCTAGCTATCACGGCTCACGAGATACTTTGACACACAGATAGGAAGATGTACAGAGAAGTCTTAGTGGTTCCGTTTTTATCTTTTGGGTACGGAACTCTTATAAAAACATGAACAATAATACTGAAGTAGTAAACATAATGACAGAAAGATAATTTCTCTAAGTAGAAAATAATTAACGTAAGCAAAAAACTAACTAAATCATCAACAAAACTTACAGTACCTACTTATCGTAACCTGCTTAAGACTACCCTTATCCTACTTAAGATTTTCTTACACAACACATTAAAAAATATGTTAGAGGAAAGCAATTGCCTTAATTAAAAACTAAAAGCAAATTTTTATGTTTATACGGGAAATAGCTTATTAAAATACACTGTTGTTGCCTATAAGCATAACAAAGAACGCACAAAAATGTATAACAAATTTTTGTATGATGAAAATATAACTAAATAGGGTTCCTATTCCTTAGACTTTTAACATTTACTGTCATACAACACGCACCAATTGTTGGTCTTCAAATTTAGCGCTGCCCAATAATTTGGCCTTCCCGTATAAAGGGTGTTTTAAACTCTGAATAATTTACGCAGCAATCGCTTAATCAGCAGAGATCATAGAGTGTTAGTCTATTTCCTGGCCAGTGCGACATATCAAGTTCGTTGACTTGTTACATTATGTGTGCACTTAATTTTTTCACACGTCTTATAGATAAATGATTTAAAAGTCAAATCTGTATATCTTTTATTTAATTTTAAATGTTCATACATAACACTATTATAGTATTGCTTGATCGCTCTGGTCGATAATTTCCTCTAAAGAAAAAATCTCTGTATTACAATCGCCCAATTAATAATTAAGTCAAATCATATTATATGTAAGCCAGTGTTTTTAATTATCTATTACATCGGACAATTCATTAAAATCTCAAAGCTTTTAAATTTAAAACTATTTTTTTGTATGCAATTATAAAAAGTTGCCAATTCGATTTTCTATTCGATTCCACAAAAATTCGATTTGACTTGATTTTTTGTGTATATTTATTATATTATAACCATTTTATTGAAAAAAGGAAGAATGTGACAGAGTATGGTCAATCTTTGTAGAACATTAATAAACAATTTTGATAAACATTTCAAAGTCTTCTCATTACAGAAAAGACAATGTTAAACTTTTAATGATTTCCTTTTTGTTGAAAATCTACTTAAATATCGTTTCAGTGATCAAAAGGAAAACAATAAATTACAAGATATACTAAAATATTTCAATTATAACATTTACGCTTTTGATATTCCGTCCTATCTTATTATAAAATATTTTTAATATGTTTTGATAAGAATTATCTGCTAAATATTCAAATATTTTTTATTTTTTTTTACTAGTTATAATCAACATATATCTATAAAGTAGAGAAAATATACTTGCATTTGTAATTCTTTATTTAATTAATGTGTCCCAATTTTATTATAACGATATAATTTTGACCTAAAAGTTATAAAGAGCAAAATGATGTGAAGCGTAATAAACAACGTAAATTAAATTTAGGTGTATTAAATTATCTATTATTTAATAACACCTTATAAAACATACAACATAATTGTCAGAGTAATAGTAGTGTATTATATGCTCTAACATATTAAAAAATAATTATTGCATTTAGTCACTTCAGATTGTTCATGAAACTTGTGAGAACTTTGCCTCTGTAAATTGTATAAATTGTTTAAAGTTTTAGATTCACTGACCTCGGTTTACTTGTCAGAGTAACTAAATTGGGGACTGAAGTTACTAAATTGAGATTAGGTTTATCATTTCAATGGATTTTATGGCATTGTTACTGGAAATACATAAGCCCATGTTAATTGAAAGCGTTTTTACTTATAACATTCATTATATATTTTTTTTATTTTTCTTGTTGTATATTTCAATCTATAAGTAAAATTTTAATTTTAAATAAGTATTGTTAGTAATATTTATTTATAATAATTTAAATGGTAAAAACATTGGAATTTACATGTTTTAGTTCATAAGTTTTAACAGTAGCGCCACCTACGCAATTAATTATGGAATGTTATTTAGTATTTACTGTTAAATGTTTTAAGAATTAGAAGCTTAGGATATTTTAACATAATGTTTAACCTTTTATTAATTATTAGAACTTATTATAAGGTATAACTAATAACATCTGTAAGTTGGTTATGAAATTGTAAATTACCCTCACCTAAATATTATAGTATTAAAGTATTATAAAACGAGTTGTAAGGCTGCTCTCTCGCATTCTATTACAATTGGTTGGATATTAAACATTGAAGTGCAAGTACTGTGTATTACTGAAACAAGTCCTAACAGTATGTAATCTTTATTACATTAAATAAGAAACTTGTTCAGTAATAGGAGACTTGAAATACCTTTGTAACAATTCGGACATCGTTGCGTTAAATTTAATCAATAAAAGAATACATACGATAGTAGATAACGAATTGTTTTATTTAATTGTATCGTAATTATACGCGACAGTAAAATACAAAAAAAAATATTTATTTCACCTTAGTAGTAGGTTCAATGTCAGGTTGAATTTGTTGAATGGGTACATGTTTAGGTATAACATCTCTATTTATTCACACTATGACAATGTGTTAAACAACATTAGGGTAATTCTGGGTTATTGCATAGGTGTTAATAATGAGATTTGGATTTTGAAATATTTAAACTCAAGTAATGTGGCTTTTCAATCATCGTCATCATGATTATGAACTGTTGTAATAACTGTTCTAACAATTTTCTACGAAACAAAGATGAACAAAGATGAACTGAATGGAACTGAAAAATACGGGTACTGTGTCCGAAAACACAACACTAGAGTTGTTACCCTGCCTAACTGTTATTATTTTATGTTTTTAAATATTTTTTTATAGTAATCTATTAGTAATATTGAATTTATTAGTTTTATAGCGGACAAGCGTAAATATCTATATAGGACAGGAGAAAGATAAAATGTTATCTTTGAGGAATTAAAAAAATAAAGGGGTGTCCATTTCAAAACTGTCAACATCATCTACAACAACTTCGAAGATGTTGACTTCGATGATTTTAATTTCTCTAAGAATTCTGCCATAAGTTTGCCAAGGGATTCAACAATGTTGCGGTGATTTTCATATTATATTCTAGTATACTTACTTTATAGAATATCATATTTTAATATACCTTACGTAAGATGAGAATTAGAAAACAGAATGTAAGTGCAATATATTTATAACCACTAGTGTTATTACAAAAAGAATAATATTAATAATTGTGGCCTTGTACTATAAAAAAGTAATAATTTAAAACAATATCTATTATTAAATGTATATAGCTTTATTTAAAACACAATTTTGTTGATTACATATAAAGTATATATATATTCGTTTACTTTTGATGTTTTCTTTGTGGACTACTGAAGTTGCTAAATTGATATTTAGTTATGAAGGTGCCGAGTTAAAGTGATTATTTTCAATTATAAGTGACTATGTATATTCAAAGTAAAAGATATATACAAACATTAAATTTAATTTAAAACTATACAAATCTTAAATTTTCGAATTACGCACTTGACTCGATATTTAAAGCATGTTTAGGAATAAATTGTATAATAAATGTTTGAAATTGTTTATAAGTTTATTAGTTTCGTTAAGCTCTCCGGCCTGTGTTGATGAATTTAGTTTTTTATCTATATAAAAAAATTTTGATAATCCTAGTTATGTGCACTGACAAAAGACACTCGGGTCAGAATATTCAACGAATGCGTATGTCACTCTTGTCACTTTTCTATCTAGCACTATTAATAATCCTTTATTAAATATGTATAAAAAAATAATATCTAAATTGAAATTTATAAGAACTAAACTTAAACTCACAAAGTTAAATTTTCCATAGTATAACAGAACCGACAGGCGTGATCCGTTTCCAAAGTGAGCAGGAAATAGACCACCACTCTGCAATCTGTCCCGGTAAACCGTGTCCGCATAAATTAGCTGTAGTTAAAAGCACCCTTTTATTGGAAGATCCAAATGAATGGGCAGCGCTAGCCAACACTGTTAAATTTCGAACTTGATTCGTCCGAGGCTTATAGTACGAGCAAGCGCGCTGACCGCAAACATTTAAAATTACGCTTTGATTCATTCACGTGTATAATCGACTTTTGAATGTAATTCTATGGTTAATTTGTTAGGTAAGAGTGCATTATTTTATATCGACACCATATTTATTAAATTTAAGACATTAACTTAGTAAAATTATACTACAAAAATAATAGCCTTAAAACAGCTTGTATAAAACACGGTGGTTATTTTATTGTTATTTAGGTTAAGTTATTACTCTGAGCTATGCTGAGCTAATGGTTTTATGTTTTTTATTTTCCTATTCTCACACTATGTTATATTATTTAATTATGGTTTATTGGGTTTAAGTTCACAGGAGAACCATTTTGCAATATAAATAAAATAGTAAATAGCTTTTTGTGCTACTTCCTATCGGGGTATCTTATTGAAATTTTCTTGTAGATGATCCAGGTGAAAAAAAAATTATAATTGTGTTTTGCCAGCGAATGAAAATGCCAGAAACCTAGGTACTTTTCCTCAAATTTCTCTAATTTTTAAGTTAAAAACCGCACTAACATTTCTAGAAGTCGTTGGCCGAAGGCAGGGTAGGTACATTGTCTGACTACTTAATTAGCTTCGAATTACAGTGTATATATGTCGCAAGATCACGATAATTTAACGATAATTAGTAACTCAATTGATATCATTGCAACATGTGGTGTGAACATTGGGGTGTGAACATCGTGACGTGAATTGTCATATTGTATCTGTGTCTGAGACCTACGCCTCGGATCCTGTACCAGAAGACGCCATCAAGAACGAGCAAGCCACTAATATGCCCCTATTCCCGAAAAAAAAAAAAATATATATATGTGTGTGTACTAAGATGTTTGGACTTTAAAGTATAAAATTTAAATTAGATAGATTATAAACATGAAATAAATATCGATGTGGTTCACGGTGCTGTAGCCTTTTAAAAATCCGGCCTGTTTTAGTGGTTGGAATTCGTCAAGACTAATGGCAAGACGATTAGTCACAGTTAGAGAACAGCTTATAGACTTGACTCAGAAGTGTACATAATTTATTTTATAATGTGTTACAGATGATTTGTTTGAAAAGATTACAATGTATGCCAGTACCAGTAATATAACAATAATATACTATTTAACCGATATAAAGACTACACAATGAATATAAGTGATTAACGCTGTATCATTAGTTAAATGCATGTTTTCATTATAATAACCGTTTGCATTATGATCTATTTACATTTTATATACTTTTTTATCTGGTATGTATAAAATACTCGTTTTAGAAATCATTGTTTTCACACAACAATCTCATTAAAGTTTGATAAAATAATATTATTCTACCATTTTCCATGACATCGACCAACTTACTCAAGCTATAAAACAGATCATTGGAAACCTTATAACCTAGAAATTCGCATCGTTTCTACGATGTAATATTAGGTGCAATCACCTACAAATTGATAGGGTCAGCGGTAACCGATTTTTCACTTCGGTTATTATTAAGATAGAAAAGAAAAATGTTACGTATCATATTTCTTGATTCGAATAACAATATAATTTTAAAAAGTGAATGTTCAATCGTATATACATTTCCACTGTACTTATATAGAATAATTATAAAATAATAACACTGTTTTTATATTTTACATGAGCTTTATATATATATATATATATATATATATATATATATATATATATATATATATATGTGTGTATATACTACTTATAGTATTTTATATATACATAATATTTAGTGAACAATGCAACTATTTCAAATGAAAAACATGTTTACGTATCACTTAAAATATGACTAGATGCCCGTCTTACATATAATATACTTTGTTGTACATTTTTTTTCAATTTCATTATGAGTTCATCTAGTTTTTACATTTATAGTCTTAGCATTGTTTGGACAAGACAACACTCTTATCCCATTCGTATAAGCTGAACGCGCCTATTGTCTATGGACAGTTGTCAATACTAAAACGAATGGGCTTCTTGCTTTTGATTCGGAGCGATATTGTCGTGTCTCCTTATGTACGCCCTTTAATTATATTCAATTATATTATACAGTTACAGTCCACATAGATCTTATAATCCTCAAAGTTAGTTTCCCTATATAACTTGGTTAGGGACTGACTCCAACATATGGTCCAGTACGAGCCATAAAAGAGTTATAAAAAAGTTTTAAAGAAAAAAGAATTGCATAATAATGTGTTACACTGCTTGTCGTCATACCTGAAAATCATCTTTATCATCGATATATCAGGATACCAGGATAGCATTTATCCTTAGTAGTTAATATATCCTACATAATGGTCATAAATTATATTTGGTAAAAGTTTTTAGTTTTGATTTATGTTACACAAAATCTTTCCAGCGACTTCGGCGGCGCTGTACAGGTAAAATATTCGTGTTATGTCGGACAGCCGTCCAAATTATTTTATTCTCTCCCTCGAGAACAGATATTTTTTTCGAGATAAACCTATGCCCTTTGTTGTATCTCTAGCTATGTGTGCAAAGTTTCATGATGATCCGTTGAATAGATAAGATGTGAAATCGTATCAAAAAACTAATCAAAGAAAAATTAAAAAAAAGTTTCTCTTCTATAGTATAAGTAAGGATTGACTTTTAAATATAAATTTAAACAATATATTATAAAGGTTTTTTTTTATTATGTGCTATTTTATTTAATATTTATTAGGAACAAAATACGACAGGAGACTGATCTTACATGACATAATCTCTAACAGTCAACCTTGAAAATTTTGTAGACTTTTTTAGGTTTAAAAAAAAAAATATCCTAAAAATCCTATCCTAATATTAGTTAATTTCAGTGTACAAGATGCTAATTTGTGCATTAAAACACTGTTCAATAAACTTATTTGCACAATTGAAATTCTTGAAGAGATCGAGAGCTAGTGGTTTGTTTGTTTGTAATAGATAATTGATGCTGTTGCACCAGAGAATAGAGGTGAGTGAGTTTGTAAATACAAGTTTGTAGCCAACTTGCATGCTGCAATTTATATTTTAACCAACTTAGGACTGTTATAAAACCATAAGGTTGAAACGTTTCAAATTAAAGCCTCTAATCTAGTAATAAATCTCTAATCTTATTAGATTTCTATTTTATTAAACATGAAAACATCATATGTTTATAAATGTTATTCCATTTTCATAAAGCTATACTAGTAAAGCACTAGTTCTAGTTCCACTGGGAAATCTTACTCACGACTTCGCGAAGCGTATGTACCTTATTCTATGGAAATATGCGTTCTGAAAATATGATGTAACCTTCGTTAGTATAAATTTTGTGGATTTTACTTTGCATAATGTTTAATTTATTTTTAGTACTTTTACATTATCTTTACTTGTTAAAAACACTTTTGTGGCATTAATTTTAAATTATAGATTACATTTTCATAAATATATCGCTGATATATAGCAGTTCAAAATTACTTAAAAGATATTTAAAATAGACATTTAAAAAATACGTAAAATTACATATATCAGCCAACATTCTGCAAAAAGTGTTAAAAATACAGGACAGTTTGTGTTTGCTAACTAGCAATTCATACAACCGGCGCGTGCCTCCGCTCCATAAGATCACTGCTCGCAAAACAAACGTTACCGGCTAAATTGTAGTTCTCCATCGTCGGCATTTAAGTTAGGATTCTCCCAAAATGTGCCTGGCGTTTTGCCAACTATGGCATTGCTCATTGCATGACAATCACTTAAAACAAAATGTGCTTACTCTCTTATTTGTAACCGTTAGTAGGTACATTATACAATTATTATAAAAATAATACTTTTATAATTTTGTATTATTTATGTCCCTTATTTATATATATTTCCTATATATATATATGTAATGGTAATGGTAGGTATTGATGATAATAATAATAGTTTATTTCATTATTATTATTTCTATCATTATTAAACAGTTTTTATAATAATTACTATTAATTTCCCTTTTATTAAATTATTCTATGTATGCCTAGCATCTATAAAAAAGTACTGTTTTGAACCTTCGAAAGCCTTTTTAATAAAATAATTTATTTCGTAACGCACTTAGCCATGTCTTGAAGATATACTTATTATGTGAAAGTCGAACACATTTTCCATGTAAAATAACGCATATTTCTCAATAAAATTTCTGTCAATGGAGCTGCCGCTTTGTCTTGCTTTCTTTTTTTCATTTTTCTCGTTTGATTTGTGTTTTATGAGTGTTCCGGTGCAGCCTCTACTCTCTATGCGCCCGGGGAAGATTGGATATCTGTCAAGACTCACCATTTGTTACAGATCTCATTTATGTTTAATACATAGCATAAAACTGTGGTGGTATACAATAAAGAAACTTTATTTTATATTATTGTTATTATTATTTTAACGAAATGATAAACCTAAAAAGTACCTATCGGAAACAATGTTTTTATATTTATCCCATGATTTTGGTAAAATTATTGATGTTAAAGAAATAAACAGAGATTGTATAATGCAACATACATTTCATAAACAATTGCAAGTTAAAACACATAAGAAAATACTTTGTACGTTAATGTTATCCATACTAATATTATAAATAAGAAAGTAACTGTTCTGTCTGTCTGTTACGCTTTCACGCTTAAACCACTGAACAGATTTTAATGAAACTTGGGGAAAATTGCTAGATAAAGGTAGCTAGATAGGCTACTACTATTAAATATAGACTTATTTAAATAGTAGTTTTCCCCGGGAAAAATATCCTATTCTTACGGGAAACGCCGTAAATCGGAAGAACAACACCTCTGATTGTTACGGATACGCTGGCGTATAATTGGTGATATGTTGATGCAATGTTCTTCTTTAGTAGATCTAAAAAGAGACCCGTGTCATTATACATTTATTCGTAATAGGTGAGCCAAAATAAGGGATTTAAATGTTTTAACGATGAATAGTTACTTCCAAACGTTACAATTTAGCAAGGCATATTTACCCTTATTAAATATAGTAACTCTATCGTTAAGACCACTGTACTAAGGTAAAATTTGGCGATTAAAGTATATTGTTTGAATGCATAGTTTAAGAATTACGGGAAAAGAAATATCAACGCAGTTTCTTGCGCCACGGGCCTCAACATTATTCGCAAACTATAACCCCAACTAATAATATGAGTGCCTAACCTAAACCTATATTTGCTAAACCTACAAAAAAGAGAAAAGGGAAACTACAAATTTAATAATACGTGGTTTTTTTGTACTAAATTAGAACATTCTAAATTACTAATATCTTTATTTTTTTTTTAATGACTACTAAGTAATAGTTTTTTTTTTCAATATCTAGGGTCTAAGGACATGGATTGATATTTTATAAAGTTTCGCAGGGTCACATAGTTTTTGTAGTTTTGGACTGAAGATGGCTTTGAAACAGTTTATTATGAGATATTGTGAAAAAATTGTAAAAGATATTTTAAATATTTCTAATATTTCTACCTCTTAGCTCGTTTCCTGGCAATAATATAATAGTGACAACAAATACAAGATATATATCATTTCGCCTTTTCGTTCAAAAGTCATTTAGAAGTTCTTAACAATAGTGTATTCAAATAATTTCCATTATATTACCCTTTGATTTTTGGTTACGTAAATTCGTTATAAAGAAAATGTTTTAAATGATTCTTTTCAGCGAGAATACATTTTCGTTTTTAGCAAGTTGTTTAATGCAAGTTTCTAAGAATAAAGTTTTGCAAGTTAATTCATGTAAAGGCTACAAAGTTATGCCTACCCAAAAGTTTAGGACTCGCTTTTGAAACTTAAAATGTTTCTGATAGTAGAAGTACAAGCTGAGCGATGGTAAAACATATATATTCTACAAAGGTTCTTCGATACTTCGGTCCTTTTTGTTTACTAAAATTGATTGACAAAAAGGCAAATATGTAATTTTAAAAATATTTTGAAAGAGCATTTATTTTTCTTTGAATTATTATAATATATTTAATATGTGACACTGGAGTTTTAGATGTAGATTCTAAAATTCTGTAACAATACAAGTTGCCTTTGTATAGTAATGGTTCTATCTCTTTCAAAAACCCGACTCAAAAAAGAGGTGTTATAAGTTTGACCTGTGTCTGTCTGCGGTATTCTAGCAGCCAAACGTATGGCTTTTATTTCGGTTTTTTTAATCGAAAGCTTGGTTCATCGAAATGGTTCTTAGCTATGTTTGGATGAAATAGAAACAGTCGTCTCCAAGAAGAATGATGAAATCCAATGAAACCTCCATTGCATTGGTGCGGGTGAAAGGATTTTTAGTAATATTGATAGAAATACTTAAACAAGTGAAAATTTGTGTGTTCGTTGGTTCATTCAGTATTATAATGAAACCAGTAACATAATTTTAAAAAGCAAAAAAATCCTTTTTATAAAAAAACCTCTATAAATAATAAAAATAATATTATTATGTACCTACTTATTGAAGTTGTTGCGTATATTTGTTCGTTTGCACCCTATTATACAAATAAAATAAAATAAATTATATTATATATATATATATTATTATTGTATTTTACTTAACAACAGTAGAATTCTTGAAATAACGAAAATTAATCAGGTACCGAAAATATTTTTTTTATCTTTTATGAAGATAAATATATGTAATATTTAGATAAAACCCAGATAGATGCCGTAGAAGGATAGACACCTCGTTTGATAACCCAATTTACAAAAAACAAAACAGCGAATGCTTTTTTAATACGTACCCTAATGAAATGTAAACTGTTGTGCTGTGTTGTAAGTTGAAAACTTACATCATACTTATATGATTGAACTAGCTTTTGCCCGCGACTTCGTTCGCGTGGACTTCAGGTTCGTCCCGTCTAGTCTAGTAATAAGTAAGAAATACGGTAACTAAGCACTGCAGAGCCCTAATCATAGGCCTATAGGTAGCTACTGCAGTATGCTCCTATAAACTACATTTAACGATCTTTTTCCTTCAGCATAAACATGCAGATTCTTCGCTTTGGAAACACGTGATCTTTATTAAATGCACAATGTATTTAAGATACTTAATTGGATAAGGATTAATACTGTATTGCTTAAAATCGCTTCGTAAATAAGCCATTATTTCTCGTACAAAGTAAGGGCTGCTCTCGCGCATTCTATTACAAATGGTTGGATATTAAACATTGAAGTGCAAGTACTTTGTATTACTGAAACAAGTCCTAACAATATATTATTATTTTCTATTTCATTTTTTTTAGTTCTATAACGTTGGAATAGGAATGTATATGTTTCGTTAGAGGTGATTCTATGAAAGTATTAAATAAGTTATTGCTGAAAAACATTTTTTTTCAGTTTTTTTTTTTGTTAAAGAGATTAATATATTTAATTATGGATAAACGTGTCATAAGTGTATATGTGGATTATCAATAAATATTACATTTTGATTACTTGCTTTTGCTGATTTTATTGCTGTATTCAAGTTAATTAATTCGGAATTTGCCCGATAAGTTTCGAACCCATTCAGGTTCCTATTCGTGAGCTCAAAGCATGGCTCGACTCGAAATGCGTGAGAACTAGTCGGGCGACTGTTTATTAAATTTTTATGAAGCCCGATAAACATATTTTTAATAGTCATCGTCGCTTACGACAGTTTAAATATGAAGAAAAACATTTTGTTAAAAAATGATCGAAACAACAAACGATATTATTTTTATATACCTATAATTGAATAATTAAGGTATATAAAAATTATAAAAAATCATGCAGAAGCTTACACAAAAATGAAGACCAAATGTCAACACTGATCACTTAACTTACAATTTAATCGTTTTAAGAACGTTTTTATTTTCTTTATGTATTTTATATAATTTGAAGTTCCAATTATAATATTAACTTTAAATTTAGTCAAGAGAACATAAACAAAGAGTTTATTTTGGTTTGGTTTTATTTAAATTGCAGATTAAACTAGAACCTAAACATTTTCTGAATTTTAACTTATCGTGGTTTCTGGTTTTATATAAAATAGAATTATCGTCGGTGCAATACCAGACGCTGAACCTTTCATAATATTGTATAGCGTTATGCATTTCACTGCAGAAATTTTATCAGATTTCAATGCTCATACTATTACAGTTCAAATAATGTATTAGTTAAAGGCAATAAAATTAATGTTACACTGAATATTGAGTGATTAATATTCAGTTTTATTAATCAATTTTCAGAATAATATTTGAAGAGATGTTAGAGAATACACATCAAACAATCTCAATACCGATATGAGATACCAAGTTATTCTGAATCTGTGTAATATATATATATATATACTAGCAGACTCAGCCACGCGTTGCTGTGGTTGCTAAGGTTTTGGATATACCTATTACATTGTAGTAAACTATTTAAGAAGTCACGGTATTAGAAAAACCCGCGACCGTTAAGTAAAGGAAAAAATTTAAAATGCAAGTAAATTTATCAAGGCCAATAACGAAATAACAATATTTTGATATAAAATAATATTGTGACTTAAAATTAAGATGTAAGTTATCCTATGTTTCAAGTTGGATCAAACTACACACGGTGTGCAAATTAGATTAAAATCGGTTAAATAGTTTAGGAGTCCATCGCGGACAAACAACGTGACACGTAATTTATATATATTAAGATATATATATATATATATATATATATATATATATATATATATATATATATATATATATATATATATATATATATATATATATATATATATATATAAACACCTTTTGAAAGTAAAAAGATTACTTTTAATTTTCAGCATCCACTGATGCTAAAGTTTTCGTTGCTAAGGTTCATATTACTAATGAAATTGTAATAGATTTAAGTATTTCTGTTTATAACGATGTTTAACATTAGCAGAGAATAACCGTTGTATATAGACCTCCCACATAACTTTTAAACAACATACATAACTGTATAAATATCCTCCAGGAATAACATTATTCAAAACTATCTCAACGAGCATATAAATATATATAGTTAAAATCAGCAATTACGTTGTTCTTACTTGCCTGATAAATATTTCGTGGCCTTGTAGCTATGAAATTTTTTCTGACATTATAATTAAATTATTGATTCTTACACATTTCTGTATTTCACACGGAGTTAGTGGCAAGATATATTTATTTATTAATGTGTGTTACAATATCATATCCGTTATGTTTATAAGTTTGCACAGCGTCATTTTTTAATAAAATAGGAACATTTTTCCTGATACTTTTTTACACAGGTCTACAAAATTATAAATCTTGAATGATGTCTGTTTACATTTACTTTCCCAATCGCCAAATGTATGAACTACAAAGACCACAATTACTTTGTGTCAAAGCTTTTAAAAGAAGTGAAAGTTCAATTAAATCTTATATTTTTAAACCGTAAATTTTAATATAAAAATATAATTGTTATTTTTCCATTCTACTTTCAAGCAGTGAAACGAAATTTTTTCTTTTTATATTTTTTACGAAATATATTTGTATTATATCCCTATTTTTTATTTAAATATAACTGAAAAATAAAATATGTTAGTATTTTCTAAGACTTTCACGAGTACTACAGATTGAAATAAAACTATTTTTACAGATTTAACTCGCGTATAATTAATTTAATTTTAAATTAACATTTTCAATTTAACCCGAAATTTCGAATGCGTTTCGAGGTGTCTGCCAGTAAGTCAGTTAATTAGTCATCTACCTCCAACGATTTCTAAGCTTCCGGGCGTACAGTTCAGGATTCACACAAAACGCACTAACAGTATCTTGAGGTCTTACAGTGCAGTCACAGACATTGGATTTTATATTTTTCAAAAGTGGGTCCTAGGCGTTAGATAATCCCCAACCATCTTCTCTATTAAAATTAGGATGTTTTTTAATTTCAATAGCCTCACGAACCATTTTTGGAATGTAACGTTGTTCTTTAGCGGGGATTTTAGGTTTATCAAATCTTATATAATGATTGGGCTTGTCTATCGTATGTTCACACACTGCAGACTTCGATGTACGCCTGTGCTTGATATCCGATATATGTTCCTTAACTCTTTTACCGATGCTCCTCTTTGTTTGACCTATGTATGACAAGCCACAATCGCAGTCAAGTTTATATACTCCAATACATTATAAAGGAAGGTGCAGAGGATAGGGCTCTCGCCTCGAAGTGCTCCATGTAGATATCGGCAGCAACGGGGGAAAGCGGAGAACCCATTGCCACTCCATCAACTTGTACATAGAATTTATCCTTCCAAAACAAGTAGCCAGATGTTAAGCAACCCTTCAGTCATTCTGCAAATTCTACAGTTGATATCCTCTTTTTTTCAAGCTTTCTCTTGACAATTACAATGCAGTCAATCAGTAAATCAATAAATCTGGTAAATAGTGAATAACGAAACTAAGCGTAATGTTATTGTTATTTCATTTTACTGTGCACGTGAGATTTTTTGTCTAGATTAATTATTTAGTAACTATTATTTATGTCCTATTTACTAATAGGTTTCTAATTTATACATTTGAATACATTTTCGTACTTATTTATTTTATTAAAATATTAATATTTAATTATTATTTTATTTAGTTATATAATTATATTTAGTTTTTATAGCTTTATTTTCGTATCTTAATTTTTGAAGTAGGCATTTCATAATTCACATGACCATTTAGTTTAAGAATTCTGTTGAATAAATTTTCATAATTTGGATTTTTTTTGGTTGAGCTGCTTACAATATTAATATTTAATTGCTCTTTATTATGTTTATTTACATATATTAATCATTAAAGTAGGCATTTCATTGTATAAATTTGCTCGTATTCATTTAAGTGGTAAAATATAATTATTGGTTTAAGGTTTGGTTAACTAGCTGTTCCCAGCGGCTTCGCCCGCGCTATAAAGGAAATAGTTTAAAAAACTAAAAAAACACGCTTTTATTGCTAACCGAACTAAAAACTAGAAAATAATTTTTAATGACAAAGAGTATAAAATTACAGTAGTAGAAGATCGAACAATTAGTCATAGTGAATCGCCTTAATATAAAATTATAATAAAATTTAAGTTATTAACAGAATAATTCAATTCTGAGTAAAAATCGTGGGGTGCATTTTACTGTGATTCATAACTATCCTCTCATAGATAGTTGCTAATAGAATGATTGTAATACCTAAAATATCGAGCACCATGATTAATTGTTCGATCTTCTACTACTGTAATTTTATACTTTTTGTCATTAAAAAACATTTTCTAGTTTTTAGTTCGGTTAGCAATAAAAGCGTGTTTTTTTTAGTTTTTTAAACTATTGTTTATTTTTTATTTTTTAGTCTGTGACAAACTCATAAATTGGGAAATCATTTCATCACTTAGATTTTTTTAGAAAGAATCACTCAGTGGTCTCCGTATGATCGATCAACGGGCATTGATCCGAAATCAATCGCCCTCACGGTTCAATGGGACTTACTTTCATCATTGTGGTTAGTTTTACCTCCCAATTAATGGAATAAAATCCGTAAATCATGAAGAAACTATTAATTTAAAAATTAATAATTAGTAGGTATATTCATTATTAAAAATAGAGTAAATTTTATTTAAAATTTCATTTTTGAAAATATTCAATCACTACAATGATTAATTTTTTTGCGTGTTTTTAGTTTTTTTAACTTTATTTATTTTATGGTTTTTATACTTCTGTATCAAATTCGACATAGGTACTTCTCATATATTTTTTGATTACATAATAGAATGAAATAAAATTTTATATGAAAAATATAATATTTATCATTTCATTAAATAATTAAAAAAATACTAATTATAAAGAGTGTTAAAAATTTGACGATTAGGTTGCTGTTTGTATATATTGTATCATCGCACAAAAAGGAGACTGCGAGAATACGATATGTTGCTTCATACATTCTATCTCATTCTTTCGGATGTGCAAGGCGCACGCTACGGATATATGTTTGTCTTTTTTACTTGAAATTTGTTTATCCTGGTAAGGATAACAGGTCGAATTGATTAAATTATTGCATTGTCATCGGTTCTTGATAAGTATGTCAAAATTCAAATTAATCCGACATTTCAAAGTAGGTCAAAATCACGTTCAAAGATTCCGTTACATTCATACATACATACAACCCAAGCTAATAAAAGCGTGTTAAAAAGAGCCTTGTTATGAAGACCAAAAGATTTTTACACTTAGTTATTCAGGTAAAGTACTTTATTAGTGATAGCTTTTGCCCGTGACTGCGTCCACAGAGTTTGAAAAAAATATATTTATATAGCTTATGATCGTAGTCATAAAGAATCAAGGGCAACAGCTAGTGATAATATAAATCTCTTCATCATAGTGTTATTACTGATTGTAAATCATTTTACACGTACAACGGTCCCTCGACGCAACGATTGTAAGTACATAATAATATTATTATTATTCTTTTTAGAGGTCTTTTGTATTTAATTATTGGTGTCATTAAAAGAATATCTATGGAGCTTTTTTGATTCTATCTTCTTTTTCAATCTCAAATGACTTTATAATCTGACGTTTAATAAGTGCAATAGGTGCTTATTTAAAATATAAACCTTTGCCTTTGGATAACAAGTCACTTATAAATTTATTGCAATAATAGTTTAAATATTTACTACCTTTACCTTTTTACTCATATAGTTGTGAGGAAACAGCTACTGTCATTGAAAAGCCGCGTTGATCAAAGTAAATCTTCCTTACTTACTAGCAGTAGTAGTATTAAAAACATATTTCACGCTTTTCATCGAAAAGGAATATATTAAGAGTAGTATTTAACAATATAATACTCATACAATTTATATTATATTAGCATTCAGTTTTGGTGTAAGTAATTTTATTGTAAATAACATAAAAATAGTTGTATATGCGATTGGTACTTTTAAAAAATATATATTCGTATTAAGAAAGTTGTAAAGAAAAGTACTTGAATAAAATTGCAATGTCCATAAATGTAAATGCTTATAATTATGCCTCCCAAAAGTTTAGGTCTAGCTTTGAAACTTAAAATAGTTCTGATAGTCAAAGTAAAAGTTAAGCTGTCGTTAAACAAATCAAAACTACTAATTACTGCTATAAATTTTATTTTTTATGCTTCCAATAAAATGAACTTCAATATAATTGATATATTTTTAAAAAAATATATGTTTAACAGAAGAATGTGATTTGATATATTAGTACCATCATAAGAAAACTGATATTGAAATTGCAGAAAATGCATCAAATTTGGCACTGATGTAAGTAATAATAATAATAATATTAATTATTTAGTAATCTATATTTTTATAACAATTTTCTGAAGGCATCTAAGCCTCAAAACACGTCTATTCATTCTCAAAAGGGCGGTAACACTGTGGCGATCCCACTTGTGTTGCTAGAGACCGTGGAAGGTCGTTATAACTCACTGCCAGATGATCATTCGTACTCCTATCATATAAATCAAATGGAACAAGCAAAAATTAAAATGATTTGAACTTAGTATGTCCTATGGTCACCGACGTATAGTCTTCTCATCCAGTCCAATTATTACGCTCGCTAAATCTGTAGAAAAGATCTATTTATTGATATGTTAACTCATTTAACAATCTTCAGACACTGAAAAATAAAATATATATTTCTATCACCAATTTTTTTTTAAATTTTTATATTCGATCCAACCGAAAACTTTTAAAACTTTTTGAAAGGTTATTTTCTTTAACAATGTGTTAATTCGTACATTGTAAATTAAAAAAAAACTTCTCAACCAACTCATTAGTTCATTTAATTTAATATTCAAAACATGACTCAAATATTTCGGTGAAATACGATAACCTTAATTAAAAATTAAAAATGTTTGCCCTTTTAAATAAAATATGTAAACAAAAATATTGTTTTGTAATAAAAAAATTGTGTAACTATACCGTATTACTTACTAAAGAAATGAACATATAGCAGGACATATATCATCATCTTAAGACTAAGAAAAAACCATTTGTGCCATTTTCTAAAATGATACACAATCGAAAATATATTTAAAATAATAGTAGTAGTTAGGGCCTTTTGTTGGTTTGTTATTTAATTAAGCAATAATATATTCATATTATTGCTCAATTAAATCACGGAATAAATATATCTTTTTTAGTTGTTTCTTGCCGATTCCTCTCCGTGGTTGATGGCAAAGCCATTGCTTAGAATATTATTCTTAAAGAAAGTGTGATCTATCAGGATTTATTCATATTCATCGCTACATAAAACGTGCGATTGACATTCACTCATGCGAATCGTCTAGTGCCTTTATACAGAGACAATAACCATTCTTTCTAGAGCTCTCATATAGCTCATATGGGATGAAGCAGCCCATGATAAATTATTAATATTTCTGCTATATTATGATACAAAGTTTTATTTCTGTTTATTAATATACATTAATTTTATAATATTTTTGTATTATTATCAAGAAACTAAAGACTACCCAGAACAAATAGTAACAATATTAAGTGTTTTCCTCAGACTCGCTATCGATATTCCTAAATCAAAAAGTATATAAAGTATAAATACTGTTAAAGAGCAAACATAATAAATAGAATTAATCAAAAGAATTCTGTTTACTTTACTAGGTATATATGGAGGATATAAATACTTGTAAAACAATTAAATATCCTCCAGGAATAAAATAAGTTCAAAAATATATAACAATTCTATCAATATAATCAAAAAATAAATTGGGGTTCACTCGTGCATCATAACCACCAACTAACCATGACCGTAAATGGCAGATAATCTTTGAACTTCAACAACAGAAATAGTGAAATTTATTAAAGCTACGAAATCATGTCAAATCATGTCAAGCTCCCAAGAAATGTAGTAATTTTCTTATTTTAAACGCACACTGCAAGATAATAACAATAACATTTCGAATAACAAGCGTCATACATCTGCAATATCTGAATCGTTGACAATCAATCAATTAATTATTGTAGCAAGGTGGGATCAAATCGAGCAGATAAAAAGATATATTTGCGCTACGAGATCTACCATAATATAAAAAAAAAACCAGTAATGATCAACCGTTGGAAGTATTCTAGGAAAGAAAACACTATAGTATTGAAAAAATGGTTACGCACGTGCGAATTCATAAACAAGCAGATCGGTGTTAGAGTACGACCTTCAACACGTTCCATGTCGAGTCAAACAATGCAGCATCACACTTCAAAGTCTTTAGTCTGCTACAAACGGGGCCAGGCCTTTAGGTGACCGCGGTGATGGCGGTAGAGACGTTGATGGTGGAGACGACGCTGATGGCCCTGATGCCGTTATATACCCACCATCAGGCACGTTACAGCATTTTTCAAATTTCGCGCTAGTAAAATGAAATCAAGTGCTCAAATATGCAAAATAAAATCAAGTCACCAATTCACGCAACTCTGATTGTTATAAACCTACTAATTAATTTGTAATAGCTAATTATTTATTTACATTAAATACAAGAATTATCATACTTTGTCTTTGTGGTTTACTTGCCTGTAACATTTTTCTCACAAGATATAAAGTAGACAGAAAAACAGAATTTAATATTATACGGCAAAGAAGCATTCTACACTGAAATGACGTATAATAGTGGAGCGTGAATGGTTGACATGTTGCGCAGGTAAGAGGCTGGTGGAGGATGGTAATTTACTTAAACAATTATGTAGATATCACGACTAACATACATTTTTGTAAATATTTTATGGATTAAGTATCAATCATCCTTTGTCATTTATTACTAAAATTATTGAGCTGAGTGTAAGCGAAGCTCTTAACCGTTTGGGAATCAATTTTTTGAGGCAACATCACAGGAAAACCACTTGACCAATTTTCGTCAAACGTCAAAGACGTTACTGGGCTTGTTTTATAAAAAACAGAATAAAAAAATATTATTTCGTTCTACAGATATGGTCAAAAAACTGAATCTCCCACAGACTTAAGCTAACAGTTTCTAGATCTCAACAGAGGTCGCTGTGCATGTCCAGCGTATTTCTGAATCTCGGTATCCCATACAAAACATTGTTGTCATAGTAAATTGGCTTGTTTAAGAATCTCTATTAAAAATTCAGCCCAGTTCTGTCCTGGAATCGGAATAAAAATCATATGACGCCATTTTGTTCACGTTTATTTGGTCGTTTTAATATAAATATTTACAGCTTATAATACATAACTGTTTCGAATTAATTGAGCTGAGCGTAAGCTTAGGAATAAATTTTTTGAGGGAACATCACAGGAAAACCACTGGACCAATTTTAACCAAAATTAGCACGCATGTCAAGGACGTGACTGGGCTTATACTCCAAGAAACTGAATAAAAAATATCGTTTCGTTTTAAAGATATGATCAAAAAAACTGAATCTCCCATAAACTTAAGCTTAACTGAACCTGCGTGCGCTCGCCAATCGTTACTCTTAACCTTTCCAACTTCATTGGAAGTCCTTGGGCACGGACTTAGGGCTTCCAATCCGATAATACCGAGATCTCGGTATTGCCTTTTTTTATATGGGAGGCTATTATAATAAAATTATTATTATATATATTTATTATTTTAAGGTATTCCAGTTTATAATATGAGCATTTTAATTATGTGAAATCGCTCAGTCATTATACTGATAATATTTTATTTTAATTTGTAATAGAGACACACTTATATTTTTTTAACAAGGCGTAAGTTAAAACAATTATTAAACATTTATTTATTCTGTAATACAAATTCTTCTAAAACATTTTAAAATATTCGAGATTTGACCTACATAGAAACTTGAAAACTTTTAAATTTGTAACTTTTTGGTTTATTACGGCATTGAAATTCGAAGTAAGGAAGGCTTTTTAAACTTTGAAACTCTTATATACAAAAGAAAACAAAACAATAAAGTGTTATGTACAAACATAAATAAAAATATATATCACTTTGCTATACATGTCATGACATGAGAGACCATGTAATCGAAACGAATTCGCAAGTAGTGTATAATATACCATTTACATTTACTGAAGAAAACAGAAGCTCTAAATACTTTCCTTATTTTTGTAATTAAACTTTTGTGAAACACGATAACTTTTAACTGGATCACGAAAATTCAGAATGGAATTTTGAATAGTGAACTGTTAACGCCACGTGTCCGCCATTCTTCTAACTCATGTAAAAAAAAACCCGAATTGGTTCGAAACTAGTCTTACAAAATTCCGATTAACTTACCTACGTCAACTTAGCACAAGCCGGTAAAATATATATTTCATACACTTTCCTTATATTTCAAATAATTTAAAACGATGTTATAAAAATAACGTTACTTAAATAAGTTTTCATGAACACTAATCAATAATTTGTAAAGATATCAAATCAAAATATAACAATCATATATGAGACATATTACTTATAAAAATAATATTGTATTAAAAACAATAAAACTAAAATTAAACCAACAATTTAAATTTATAACGTGAATAAAAATTTCCAGAATAAAAAATTTTTGTTTTCTTCCACAAAGTTATAAGAGATTTGTATAAGTTCATTCATTGTATCACATCGTAGTTGGATGACAAAGAAATATCATAAATTAAATTAGTATTTTTACAATTATCGTTATATTTTAGTTTTCTTACTTTTAAAAGGTATAATAACTGTTAATTCAGTTTAAACTAAAATTAAAAATAAGTTTTTATCATTACTAAATAAATTAAAACATAACAGAAACCTTAAATCAAAAGCATTGTTTTAGTTCGACTAACGCACATTAATTATTTAGACAGCCAACGACTAATAACGGCTAATAACGAAAAAAACGAATCCCAAAAGTTTACTTTTATGAACTTTAAACGAACTAACGATATGATTACAGTATTGACACTGTAATCATATCGTTATTTCGTTTAAAGCAGGTTTTGTCTTTAATGTAATAATACTACCTGATTTAAATAAAGTTATTATAATAATACTTATGATAGAGTTCTAGTAAGACTTTTACCAATAAGTATAATCGCAATAGCTTGAATTTGGTCACTTTATGTTAACTGGAGACTGAAGTAGTAAAATTTACTATTCGATCACATTTAGAATACTGCTTTCTGGTTTATTTTGCATATATTTATAGTATAATAGGAATATCGTCGGTGCAATTTCATACGTCAAAATTTGATTTTTATCATTATTTAGACATAGTTGAATTATAAAGCGAAATGATATTTGAATAATGATATTTGCGTGTAGTTGTCTACAGTGTAACATTTTAAATAATGTATTAGTTAAAAAAGGACAGGAAAATAATGAAAAAAATATCATTCAGTAAGTACTCTCATTTCAACTGTGTTTATTATTTGCAATGAAGATAATACGTTCCAATTAATTAGAATGCCAAGTATTATAGTATATATAATTGTTTTATTATTATCAGGGGTAATAATATACAAATCTCTTTTTAAGCTGTAAATTACGTCAGATTCAACAGAATCACGTGCATGGGAATTGTCTGTTCAGAGTCATATGATAAACATCCAGTAAGTTACTAAGAGTTACTAAGTTGTTTTTAAGTGTACTGCGTAACATACTACTTAAAAGTTTTGAATTAATTGTACAGTTAAATGAAAGATGTTTGTGATTTAAAGTTTAAAATTTCATTGTCTTTAAAATGTATTGATCTGAATGAAAAAAAAAATGGTTTAGATTGATATTTATAACCATATTTTAGGATATTGAGATAATAGCATTGGCCTCGGATTGCTGTTAGAATAGTTAAATGCCTCTGTTTATATGTTTATTATCTACTACAAAAGTATACAATAGATGCGTGGAGATACAGAGAGAGCGTGATCTATCTCGATTATTTATTCCTATTCACCAGATCATTAAACGCGTGATGAACATTCGATTATTCATCCTGATAAGTGACTTTATAGAGACAATAACCATTGCATCAGAAGCTTCAAAATAGTTCATATAGTTTAATGTATTGCTTGATAAATTATTATTATTGCTGTTTCATTAAAACTAAAGTCAGCCAACGTTTATATTCTTGTAAATAAAAAGTAATTATTTTAGCATGTATCCAGGTCATGTGGAAATTAAGAAGAATTATTTTATAGCAATATTTAGGTCTTAAGATGATGCTTACTCTTTGTTAATTTTTGAAAGTGTTGCATACTTCAATATGTGTGTAAATCAGAAATTCTGTAAGTATCAAAAGGAAAACTTCGGGACTCGAATCTGTTGCACAGATATTTTTAAGTATAACGATTATAAAAAATGTAAACGAAAAAATAAAACATGATTGTTAGTATTTGAACTAGAGCAGGCAAATAAGTAAAATATTTTTTTCAATTTACAAAACATCCATAATTTAATAAAAATAAATAGAATTATTTATTGCTGTTCATATCAACTGATGTAGTTACATCAGGAGTCCGTGATGATTATGACGGCGGCGGCAACCATCAGGTTTAGTGAATAGGAGTCTCACATAACCACCTCCATCATCCCCTGGTTGGAGGTGTGTGTCCACAAAGATTCCTGACGTTGAAAAAAAAAAGGAGTTTGTGGTGATATCCTCCATTTACATTATATATATATATATATATATATATATATATATATATATATATATATATATATATATATATATAATTATATAATATACGTTGAAACAAGAAATTGCGTTTCGGACGTAACTATTAACATTTTAATGAGTAACTCTGATCATAAATGTACAAACATAAATCTTAAGCTATGAGTGTTTTATAGTTAATGGTTGTTAATAATAACACTAAGTATTTTATTATAGTCACCATTTTTTTGTTTATTGTGCTCACTTTTACTTTTAGCGATTAAATGCTAAGTGTAGCTTTACAAAAGCCACGACATTTTTCATTTTGTGTAAAAGCTTTAACAAGAACAGAGTTCAATTAAAACTTATCTTTTTACAACGTTTTAATAAGGAAAGTTGATTGTTCTATTTTCATATTTCAATTCCGTAGTAATTTTAGGCACGTAAATGTGATATTCTATTTTGTTTACCTTTTAATTTTTAAAAACAGAAATAAAGTAATTAATTAATTCAGAATAGCTAAAAAATATAACCACATAAATTGAACCAGGAATCCTTTTTGCTTATATATCCTTAAATATATCTTTCTTGTAAAAAAAACGAATACTATACACGAAATTGGAAAATCCTTGATAGATATTTCCTTAAATATTGTTTTTAGGTTTTATTGTAGATCCTCGTTTCCCTAACTGTATTACATTGCTTTAGTAACAAAGCTTAATCTGTACATTCAATATATTTCTTTATATGTATAAATCTTTCTGCATCATTTAAAACATTTTTCGGCCTCTCATTATAGGCAGATGAAGTTTCTAAACATTCCATTGATTCAACGTACGGGTGCCGGGCCCATTGGGTTGCATGGAGAGGAGTGCCCGGGACTTGTGACTGACAGGTGTAGGTTTAAGGGGCTGCTTTATTATGCGCACAAGCTGACTATAAATTTATTCCTGGACAGTTCATTGGTCAGTTCGTAATACTTATTAAGCTTAAATGTGTTATCCCTAGCGATGTTTGTTTCAAAGGGAACAGTAAGCTCCACAAGTATCACGCGCCTCAGATGTTTAGAATACAGGAATAAGTCCGGTCTGGATGACGAAACACCAACATCCCCAGGGATTTTGTAATGCTTTTCATACGTGTCCATCATGAGAGTCCAATCAGGAGCCGCGCCTAATATTGAATAAGGCTTCGCTTTTGATTTTTTGGAGGAGCCTTCTTTTACGAATTCTACAGATCGTTTTGTGGTTGTTATACCTTTCCGCGCTCTTGCTACTGAAAGACTAACCGCTTCCTGTATAATTTCTAATACCTTATAGTGGTGACGCGAGTATTGACCTTTATCTAGAAGTACCCTACACCCTACTAATAAGTGTTTCGCGGTACCTACTGCCTCCCCACAGATGTTGCCAGACTTTTCGGCGGCTTAGCCTCATCGCCTAAATAACTTTAATCTGGGAGAGTCAAACGACTCTCCCAGAATGCATTAATACAAAATAATTAATAATAAACTGAATTAAGAAGGTATTTATTACATTTTTGTAAATATGTCTTAGTAATCAAATACCTAATACCTACGAGTATATCAAAGATAAAAATAAATTTTAACTTAGTACAAATATATGTTTTTATAAAAATAATTATGTGGTTTTTTTAAATTTTGACATCGACTCACATGACGACTTTTTATAAATTTTCCAATGGTGACTAACAGCTGACATTTTTTAAAAAGAGAACTAAAAATGTAAAAATAAAATATGTTGACGATTGCCGGTAGTTACTCAAACGTTTTAGTTAATTGTTTTATTTTCGAGTGTAGCGAAAAAAAAATATCTTTACGGGTGCCATCCGATTTAAAATAATTCCTTTTGGAAGTCCATGAGTGACCACTTACCTTTTGGTAAACCTTTATATTTGTGACAAACAAAATCCTGTCGTGAGTCCTGTTTTATGACAAATAATAATAATATTATAAACGTTCCATAATTCATAATAAGATTAACATTCAACTTAAGAATTATAGTGGATTCTTATCAAAAATGTTTAAAATGTTTCTACTTTTGATGTTATATGATATTTCATATTCTAGTTTTTTAACATCGTAAAACAATAAGTCTTCTTTCAATAATGAGATCACTCTAACACATACTAATTCCTTTTGCATTTACATCTGATGCTAGTCTAATACAAAGATTTGAAAGTAAATAATTGCACGCAAAAAAACAAAAATCGCTGCTTAAATACTTAAAAAAAAATACATACATAATATAAGGATTTAAAATTTTATTGTATATTTTATTCTCAATTAACTTTATGAAGATAATATACATTATATCGTATTAAATAGAGCCTTCAAAAGAACATTCAATAACAATAATTTATATCGTAGCGCAATTAGTCATGTCTCGGAGATATATTGTGCTAAAAGCCGAATACATTTTTCGTCTAAAATAACACATATTTCTCAATGAAATTCCTGTCAATGGAGCTGCCGCTTTGTCTTGCTTTCTTTGCCTCATTTTTCTCGTTTGATTCGTGTTTTATGAGTGTTCCGGTGCAGTTTCTACTCTCAATGCTTCCCAGGAATATTGGATATCTGTCAATACTCACAATTTGTTATATTTCACGGATTTATATTATAGATAATAAAACTTTTTACAATCTTACCAAATAATATTAATTATTAAACGATAAGTCCATGTACAATTAGTAATCGATATTGTTAATTTATTGCTAAGAAAGACATATTTGTTTTACATTTTTATAATTTCCTCGGAGCTAAAATTTAGAAGTTATAAATTTCATCTTTGTCGTAAAACCAATAAAAGATTTTACACATGTTTAATATGAGAGAAATTGTAAGAATTGAGGAAGACGAAGTAGTAAATAAGGCAATTAGGAAGGTACGTAAAAACAGGCAAAGAGACTATTTTCAGTAAGAGACTATTTTCAGTAATTGTTCTTCATCGCCATTTTGCCAAAGTCTTATCGGTTTTGGAATGAGATTTGAACAGCTTTGATCATCTTATGATTTTGTTTATAATAAATACGATATTTATTACTATGCCTTGAATTAACTAATAGATACAAATTGCCATTATTAGTTATGCGTGATTAACTTAGCGTGATTAACTTAGTTTTAAATTAAACAACTTTTAAATGTAAAAAAACTGAAATTCGTTTTTAGTGAGTTGTCTGTGAAAAGTTGCTTAGAATAAAGTTGCAAGCTAATACTTGAAAAGGCTACAAAGTTTTGCCTATCCAAAAGTTTAGGTGACGCTTAGAATATAAAGTTGTATAAATGTAGCTGATAATATACGCAATATTCCTGACAATAATAAATTACATTGGCAATTTAGTTTATTATTATTTTCTTAAACAATGAATCCTTTACATTGTGTAAGTATGGATTGCTTTGATGAATTCTAGATTACATTTCTTAATAAGAAGCGATCATATACATGAATAAATTAATTTCAAATATTAGTTAGATTCGAGGTGATTTTCCATTTATATTAATATATGTCTAAATTTCTGTAGATAATAATTTATACCTATATGACTTTGGACATCGTAGGTAAAAATGTAAGTCGTAATGAAATATCTACTTAATGAAATAAATCAAGTCACTTTACGACTAGATTTTGTATGGACTATAATTTATTCTTACGTCCTTATTTCGAAATGGCTACATAGACTTTATGTTCATTACAAACAGATATATACATTGCACTTATGCAACATCAAACTCTAGTTGCAGATAAGACTGTAACTCAATTTACAGTAATCAATGTTTTGGTTTTTAATTGTGCAGTTACATAACATCTCATGATATAAAAGGTCATTTCTTACAAAAATCTAATTAATTGAATAAGTAAAATAGTTATAAACTGTTTTATTTCTCAGTAAATTAAAACTGCAACCTACGTCTTATTGCTTTTATTGTAGTAAAAAAAATATATAATATATATTTCCATCCTAAATCCACTTACAAATTCCTTATAACTTTTAGAACACAATTTTTAAAAATGGTATCTAAATAAGTTGCATTTTGATCAAAGTTCACGTTTTTGCTTACCACTTTTGATCAGATATTCCATATAAAACGGAAGTACGTAATCTAAGTATTTATTTTCTTTGTTTTTGATGTTTTGAATTTTAAAATAGATAGTGCATTTTTTAAATATAATTTTCTTTAAGTAAATTATATAATTAAATACTATAATTGAGTGAATTAAATAATATACTTATATATTTTTTTTTAAACTTCAGGAATCCTCATGGATACACACCTCCATCCAGGGGATGATGGAGGTGGTTAGATGAGACTCCTATTCACTAAATCTGACGGTTGCCGCCGCCGTAATAATGGGACAGCACGGGATTGCTTTCGCACTCACCGCGATACCCCGACTCTACCATCGATCGTGTCCAGCTCCGCCACCGGTTATCTCCCCGAAAGAAGACCACCAGTTAGGTGAAGGTCAGGTCAGAAGAGCACACTCCCATAAGTCCCAGTGATGCGCAGACAGCCTCACTGCACACACTGGAGTCGAACGTGAATCCACTCACAGGGGCCCAACGTCGAACCCGACAGGCCTTTACCGCCGGCCACGGTGATCAGTCGAGACCAGCAAGAAAAAGGCATAAGTCAAGAACCCACCACGCGCAGACCAACCATCACCAAGCGCAATCGTGGCATCACACTCGTCAACGATCAATCCAGGCAACGTCCCGGACCGTCTCCCCTTCAAGCACCCTCTCTGAAGTGCTTGGTGGAAAGAGGTCCAGACCCTAACCGCCGCAGACGGCCTCTCCCTCAGAAAGAAAGCGACCGCCGGGCACCCCCCCAAACAGCCACGGAACCATTCCACAGTCCACTCTACAATCAGAAAAGTACCAGGAGCGATTCCGCAGCCGACCGGCAAAGAAGGCCTGCGCCCTTTCACCCTCGATGTCTAGTCCAACTTACCACCGCGATCAAACAATGGAAAGAGTCTCGAGCCTTTCTTGCAGACAGGCTACCTCGAAAAGTTACCTGCCTTGGCCAGCCATGGAACGGGTACAAACCCCCATGACCGACCCCCACCGCGCCGGGTATTAGCCAACGGGGAAACCAGAAGGTTCTCAGTAAGCGTTGTCACCCAGGGAGCACCACGAGGAGGTTCCCGCCGTTCGCCCCCATACTTATAATAACTCAAGGACAGACAGACAGCTGTAAATGTTGAAATCGAAAATTTTTAGGAATTATAATTGTTTATCCATGCCGTTGGTCGAGGGGTTAGCGCAGACGCCTAACGCATAGCGGCTCAGTGGGGCTCGGTTTCAATCTTCGACAGGGACAGGCATGTATGTGATGAGTATAGATGTCTGAATTTAAGGCCTGAAGAATTTCTTCAAGAGGTATTGATTTAGCATGTTTAGTCGCTTTTGTTAAAGCTTGAAACTCAAGGAAAGCATTTATGAAGTGATTCAGTGGTCCCTCCGCCAAACGAAGACAAGGCGATCTGACTATTCCCATCTTTGCCTTTGTTTTTTTTTAAGGTTTTATAGATTCAGAGCTGGTTTTATTTTTCTTCATGAGGTTCATTACCGCCGCTGCCATGGAGCTGGTGGGCTTTGGTGTACGACGTGAACTAGGGTATTAGATATTTTCTTCCCGGTCATCGTACACCACTTTCTTACCTGGTGAGGTTCTTGATGCTTTTACCATAGACCCTACGGCGCGGCGGTTGTGATTGCCTTTATGAAGGATTTTGATGTGAAGTTTGGTTTTGACGTGGAGGCTTCTGCTTGTTGTTGTGCTTTTGCCTTCTCCTGTAGTCGTTCCATCCCAAAACATGATGTGACCTGAGGTATTGAAGGTTTTCCCCTCGGTCTTCATATACAACTATCTCGTGGTGTATGGAGGCTTTTAAAATACCAATCCTTGGTGATACTTCAGCCTTCTCATACACCAGTACCATAGCATCAACACTGATTGTTCGAGGAATGATGGTTTCCCCTCCTAACGGCTCTCTGAATTTCGACAGCAGACAGCTAGCCTGAGCGTAAGGTGGCTCCACGTCTTTCCGCTCGATTAATACGATAGTTTTTTTTACTTTTTTTAATAACCGGCATTCGATGCCTGCCACCTTTGTTACGGGCAACGCTTCGTAAACTTTGCGCTTCATATTCTGTGCTCCCATTTATTAAAGTCACTAGTCCCGGGGAAATCGCCACTCCACTGCGACTACTAGGAAGGCAAAAACTTATACCTAGCTTTTCCTGATTAGATTTCATGAAGGGCCACCCCTCAAATTCTTATGCCCGGATTACTTTTTTCATCACAAGATAAAAGTTGGTGAATTGTTATCGTGTTTTGCTCGGAGTTCATGAGCATAGGATGTCTTTGGGCAATCACTTCGCGTGGTTGTATGGGTTGATGAATAGCTGGCTTAGCGAAAGTACTATTCCTTCTAGCCGCGTTGCGAAAGATTTTTCCGGCAAAAGTAAGAAATGCAGGCCTGCTCTCCGAATCTGCCAATATTTTAGGCAGTTCAGACTTGGCCAGATTTCTGTACATTTAGGTCTCCAGTTCAGTCTAGCTACCGCATAGCGGGGACATTCCAGAAGGACGTGCCAAATTGTCTCGCTGATGTTTGGGTCGCATTCGCAGCCGGGAATATCTTTGATATGGAATCTGTATAAGTATTCCGCTATTCCACCGTCTCCCTTGAAGACTTGGGTGAGAGTGGGGTTTGTTTTTTTTTCTGAGGATATGGTATGACTCTTTTATATCTGGCCAGAATATTTTAGTAATGGCCCCTGTGGTGGAAGTTTAGTAACGGTCCTGCCATTTGCGAACCGTTTCTTTCCTGATGGTTTCTTTGACCGTACACAGAGGTATGTTATGTATTCGGGATCACTGTTAGTTAGAGCTCCCTTATTTGCAAGATCATCTGCTCTCTTATTGCCAACAGTGTCCACTGGAGCCCTTATCCACAAGAGTCTGATTTCTCTTCCGTCTGCCAAAGCAGACGAAAACATTGCAAGTATCACAGTACTTCCAATTACAGTAGCAAGTAAGCTTACAAGTACTTAGGTATCAATATAAAAATATGTATCCTATTACTGCGGAACGATATAGTGTCTAACTGACATTTGACATCGACAATTGGTTTAACTAAAATGCAATCAAAGAACGAATAGGTTACACTAGTCAAATAAAAAAAATAAGGTTATAATTGTAATAAAATAGGAATACTCAGTCTTATCAAGAATCCAACCAGTCTTAAGCGAATTAGTAATTCTATGTTTTAAGGTATATAATACAAAACTACTCGTCACGGATAGGTCTTGAAACTGTGATATCTGGTTAACCGTACTTCACTTTGCTAACACTGAGAAACACTATCGCTACCCCTTTCTTTCTTTACTTGTAGCATTTCATAGATATTTCTTCTTATCGAACCGGAGGTGACATCTCATATTAAGCTTCTTAAACCTAACCTAACCAATATTTCTAACTTTGAAGTGTAGAGCTCCTGAATATATGTCACAGACAAAGAAATGTTTGTAATTCTTTTAAATATATTTAACCATGTTATGTTAATTATAGCTTGTAATGAGTATAGGAAAAAAAAAATATGGAGCATGATCCAAATTTACGACCTCTGGAAATCCGTCCCATTGGTCTGCGAAATTTACTGTCTATTTACCGTTTCAAACATAGACTACTATGCGCCTTTAGTGTAGACCGTTTTGTAATGTGAATAAGAGTTGAAAGATAGAGATCTTTCAACAGTCAGAGGACTGTATGTAAATTAGTGGAGTGATTTAGTTTTTTTTAGATTATTTTAAATAACCCGAAAGTCTTGGTTGAGACAGTTGCAGCTAAATAACATTATAATAAAACTAAATAACAAACACAAATCTTCTCATCCGGAAAATTTGTTACTTCAACATATTCGCCAAGTATAGCGAAGATAATAATTCTAAACAATGTTCTGAATATAATTTTTTTAAATATGTTTACAAAACTAACTTTTATAAGAAATAGAACACAATAGATCTTACTCAAAATAAATGAATAGTAAAAATACATATGTGACAGGCATTAAGACGTGAGAGAACTCAGAATTGCTGCTAAGGCAAATAATTTATCAGTTACGTCAAAAGAACGCACGAGCTCTACATCCTTCCCTTCTATTACAAATGATTGATCTTAATGTTTAAATGATTGATGTTGCTTTTATATGAACGCTAAGTGATAATGAAGTGAGGCATAATTCTTAGAAACTGAATAAACACCATATTTTTAAACATGAAACTGATAATTATTTACGAACTGACAGACAGAATAAATCTTTATGTTTTAATTATTTTTAATTTGTTATTATAAAAAGTAATGTATATGAAATATCATGACACTGAAACAAATATGCTTCTAATAATTGAAATATTTATTTCAAATATTATGTTGTGAATAGAAGCATAATTCTAGAACGCCATTAAATATCAGTTAATTAACTTAAAATTCATTACGTGACTGAAACTTTTCTTTCTCTTTTGACAAACTTCTGACAGAATCTTGTGACGAAATCAGAGGTTATTAGAACCTCCGTAACATGTATTATAAATTATTTCTATTTATAAATATACAATATTTAAGTTGATTGTAAATAAATTGTAAACAGAACAAAACCATAAAAAAACTTTATGAATTACTCGCGATGTAATTTATATTACTATGTTTCATTTCATTTTATTGATAACGTATAACCTTCGATTATAAAACATGTCATTTTGTTGTTCTAAATATAACATTCTATGAATGGTTTAAAATGTGCTGAATACCTGACTCCTTTGATTTGATGATTTTGATTTTATTCATTCCAATTTTTATTTGATGATTTTGATTTTATTCAGTCATATGAATGCACCTCCCAGAAATCGAGACCTATTTATATGATTTTTTTAGGTTGACTTAGTTGGTGTAGTCGCAAGCAAAAAATATGTAGGTATTTTTTATTTTTATGACACCTAACTGGAAATACTTTTGGATTACCTCTTGTAGTGTCATCCAAAGTGTAGCTTTTATAATGTTCATCTGTTTTTGTGTTTTTATATTGTATATTAAAATAAAACTTGGTTTAGATATTAACCCTGTCAACATGAGATACTTTACTTAAAAATGTATGAACTATTAATAAAACGCAACAAAACTGATGAATGTATTGAAATTGAACAACACCCGTGTTGATTTATTCATTTGGTCAACATGAAAATGCTTTTTAACATTATTACGGGCAAGTACAAAAACTTGTATCAAACCAGTATGTTAAGAATTAAACAAAACAGATTAAATTAAAATACGAATTAAAGTGGACTTAACTTTATTTATTTATTTATTTATTTAGTCTTTATTGTCTAAAAATTAGTACAATAGGCGGACTTAATGCTTAAAAGCATTCTCTACCAATCAAGCCGAGAATACAGTGCAAACATAGAGTAAGGCGCTTAAAATATAAAACATTAATACAGGAAAAAGCAATTAATAAAACAACATTACAATAGATAAAATAAAACTTATGTGCATATAACACATTGTACATAATGTATACGTATATGTATGTACTTGTTAGAAATATGTATATTTTGGAGATATAGCTTTATTACTATTATTTTCGCTTTATTTTAAATCGATATCTGAGAATTTTAATAAAAAAAATAACTTTAAAGCTTAAGAAACTTCAAATTTAAAACTTAACAATTTTTTAATGAATACTTTAAAAATTAGTACTGTAAATGTCAAGAATTAAATATTTTTAGTAACTAACAATATACAACATAAAAACATACTCCTTAAACCAAAACGAAAGCGTTACTCATGATTGTATTGTTTAGCACATACCGTGAAACTAATAAAAGCGTAATGTATCGAATTATGTTTATCGGTTATTAGGATATTAAACATGCTATTAATACTCACTCATTCTGGTCGGCATGTGCTCTATATCTATAATCTTTCTATACTTTACTATTCAAGATACAATGATTAATAGGCCATAAATAAACATGTTAATGTTGTTGTTGCAGAAGTGTTATTTCCCCGTCACTGAAAATAATGTTTGAGCAACCACTTCTTACGCTTAAGAAAAAAAAAATCAATTGTGTTTAAGTTGTATGCAATAGCCACTCTATTATTTAAGAAGATGAATTTCCAAAAAAAATCTTTATGAAATTAACCCCATATTAGTCAGTCAGATATCATTAAACACAAATGTAATGAGATCCTAAAATGCCTTCATTAATTTATTTATGTTTCAGATTTACTACTAACTTTTCAAACGCAAAGCGTCGTTTTATAAAATACAATAATCATGATTTTTCTGTGGAACAACTTTCAAAAGCACTACTTATTTTATTTTTTCAAACCTGATTGCTTCGCTGTTTAATTTCAATACTGTAGCACTTTTAAGTAGTTAAAAGACTTGTATTTTTTTCTTACTTTTTACTTTGACTCAAACAAAGCCGAAAAAAGGAATGCTGTCTATGCACTAATTTAGTAATGGAAAATTGTCCACATATTCCCCAGTTAAAGAACAACCTTAAGTCAGCCTTGTATAATTTGCTTGAAACATTATTAAACAACCTTTTTAGTCTTAGAGATAAGTGTTCTTTTGAAGTAACTGAAGTAGTATTTATTTACGGCACACTGCTCTCTCTATAAATGCATCGCTGAATTTCTATTTTATTTTTTATTTGAGTAGGGAATAAAGAGGGAACCTCTAACGGTAAGTAGATGTTCATGGACGTTTGCAAATATTGAAAGTAGTAAATGCATTCCATTTTCTTTAAAAACTTATGACCCAATCGCGGCTTTTACATAGAAGGTACGTGAGAACGCTTCCCTAAATTAGCCAAAGGAACTACGTTCATACCTGGTGTCCCATGACACCACAGTGTTTTTGAAGGTTTCATTATTGATCCACGTCTAAATTGCATACATGTTTATTTTATTTTATTTATTTATTTTTCTGTTACTCCACATGACAATTATCTTTTTGTGAATGTTCGACATTAACAATGTTAACGTAAACAATGAAGCTTATAGTGAAGTGTGTAATGTAATCTTTTGCATTTAAATATGTGTATTCTATTGAAATTAATTGATATGTTTCTTATTCATTATTATATATAACTAACATAACCAAACATACCAAATTTCATACTCTTCTGTCCGTCTGTGCACATTGCGTGTAATGTGTATATTTCGTGAAATGGTTTTGTCTTCAAATAATAAGATATTGCCAATGTCGAACTTAATTATATGCTAAACTATTCTTACTTATAATCATAAAGTAGTTTTTGTTTGCGTGTATAAAAATATAGGTCACATAACTATTCACACTTTCAGGACGGCAATTTTTAGTAGTTTATATAAAAAAAAAAAGAAATATAGAATAAAGAAGTTTGTTACACTGAGGTTAAGGTTATTTATTTAAGAAGTTAATGTAACTGTTAAATATACAATATTATTGTGCGTTTATAGTTTAGCCAAAGTATAGATCGGATCCATTCACCCATTTACCAAGACGACTAACAACTGAGTAAATATTAAGCCACTACTACATGTACATATTGATGCTTTGGTGTAAGTGAACCGACAGAGGTTAAATTATTAATCAATAATTGACTTTGGTAGCAGACATATAGGCCACCAAATATACAATTTATATTATTAAACTTTATTTGGCACCCATACATTTCAATAATGTAACAGTAGCAACAATATTTTTCTATAGTCAGAATAGGCATTACGCGAATTGTTAGTTTCAGTAACTAAGTAAAAATAAAAAGTAAAAAAATATGCTGTTGTGATAACTTTAAGCTAAATAAAAGATAAAAAAAACATGTAATTAAATACTTTAATATAAGTTTAACTATTATTAAAATAATGATTGTCTGAAACTATATGTATATACGTCACTGAAAAGGTATTTCACTGAAACTGTATCAGTCATAGAGATAGTTGCAATAAATGTTAAAAATATAGTCACATAACATATTAAGCAAGTAGACGTACTGTATTTGTTATGATGATTCACTGACAGCCTTTTTATATAATAAAAATTAATTAGTATTATTAGTCACAAAAATATTATATTATAACTATTATTATTATTATTGTAGATTTTTGTATTTTCCCTTAAAATGACAGACTTTGCTAGAAATTTATTTAATACTTATCAAAGTTCTGTATCTGAGTATACTGTCTTGTTAATACAAAGACTGAATTTGAGATGGAATACATAATTCACTTTATGCTATATAAACTAAGATTTAACTTTGAGTTGAAAGTTTCCTTAACTTAGAATTACATAATGAAATAAATGTTAACTTCCTTTCGAAATAATTGTAATGAATAGGGTAAAGTTCGAGTTGGTAAAGTAAAAGAAATATGGAACAAAGAAGTGCTAAAGTGGTACCCAAGAAATGGGATTTTAAAACTTTTGGATATCTTACTTGTGTTACAATATGTAGTCTAGATAGACAAGTAGTCCAATATATATAAATATAAAGATACCAGGTCGCCCCAAAAGACAAAAAATATCATATTATTTTACAACATGCAAGATGACTATTATGACTTTTCCATAAAAAGTCATTAGACTTAAAATACACGTGTCACATTACTCACTCGTATGATAGAAGACATACGAATAGAAAAATAATTAAAAACCAGCTGATGTTATATAACAATTGTATGGTGAAATGTGTTATTTTATATGAAAAATGAATATGGCAGTTACCGTAAAATGTTTTTTAATTAAAATTTTCAGAACGATACATTAAATCATTTAGTCTTTTCATAGGTTTACGCTAGCGGTTATCGCCTTTTATACAAGAACAAAATTGAATTCCTTAAAATGGCTGTGACAATAACATAAGAGATGAAAAGGATCATGGGTCACAAGAAATCCTTTTTTTTCAGCGTAATTTTTAATCAGCTCAGTCAAAAAAATATTTTATAATATCCGAAATTGCCACTATCGACTTCGGTCTAAAGAATTCACCAATTAAAAAAGTATTATGTTACACTAATGCTTCAGATATTGATATTATATTTGTAAGGCAGAAGAGCAATCGAGAAATCTTTAACATGTGGCCACGAGAATCGTTAATCTAATTTTAGCTGTATACAAACAATATAATTGCGAAAATTTTATTTATTTACACAAAAATAGTCATAAATTAAAAAAAAAAACAAAATAAATACTAGAAATAGAAATGTACTAGCTACACCTACCACTACGCTTTATAAAATAGCTAACTTTATAATTTTTTACAATTCACTACCAAATAAAGACTCAAGATTCCCATTAAATAAATTTTATTTTATATTATTCTATTATAGTGTTAAGATTACATTAACGACGGTGTGGCCTGGAATGAAATTATTTTAGCGATTAACTCGTAACCTACGTAATTTATTTGACGTTGTTATTTTACTGTTGTTACTTTCATTTAAATTTATTATTTTATTCACTTATCATTAATTCCTTCCAATCGAATTGCTCATAATGGTTCTAGTTGTTTGTAATTTGCTCACTATGTCACTATGTATTGACGTTTATGAAGTGAGTGTCGGGAGTGTCTTTAAAAGAGGTTTTATTTCGATAAGTATGGCATTAAAATAGGTCTTTCTCTTTTCTGTTGAAGATACGCGTTATGAGCACATGAACATATAACAGATACTAGCTTTGGCAATACTGATTTTCATAACCCATGCAAAATATGTAAAGTTACGGGAAATAAGTCCAATTTTTTAACATACTCGTAATAAACGCAAAAATATAAATTAGAATTTAAAAAATGTTTATTAAGAAGTGTGTATATTGTGAAAACATTTATGGCGAAACTTGTTATAACAGAGAAACAACAAGAAAAATCAAAGCATGATTACATATTCTAAAATATATATTTGTATTATAAAATAAATTTGTGGATTTATCACTAAGGGCTGAAATTATGACTTTTTCTCTCGTAAAACTAAGGTATTCCTGAAATATCCACTGAGCGGTAATAAAGAAATGTTACGTCTTTGGCTTCCTTCTGAAGGCTGTGTACACATTCTTAGATGATTAATATACCACAAAATTTAGTGGCATGACATTCTTTGATGATTATTTTATTATTATTGGTTAGTAACTTGACCTAATTAAGAACACGTTGTAATTTTTATTAAGTAAAGATAATAATATACATTCTATAATATTAATATTTGCAAGTTTAATTAAAATTAAAGTAAGTATTTAGTTACATTGCTTCGAAATTGGGAAAACATAAATATTTTTGTGAATTTTCTTATATTCGAACTTGAAGTTATGTTTTGAAAGTACATTTTATTTTTCAAAATAAAAAAGAAATAATAAATGAATTAAAGAATCAGTATGCAGATGTCCCAATGTTGGAAAAATTGCAAAATTTTCCAATTGTAAAAATGGTGGGGAGTCTTGACCCATCTTAATCCACTGCGGATTGGCAGGTACAGAGTATTTGATTTATTTTAGAAGGTTAGGAAGATCAAATAGACTATGGGCAGATAATATCATTACTACAGCGGTCAAACAGAGGCTAAAATCGGCAAAGGCCATGAAAAATGCCACAGGCGTGGCCTATAACCAAAAAGGGCTTCCTTTTTAAGAACAAAACAAAAAAACTTACAAAAAGATTAAGTTTACTTGAAATGTCATAATTAACTTATTCTGTTATAATATATAATTTGCACTTGACTTGATTTTTAATTGTAATATTTTAAAAGAAATGGAACTTACATAAAAAATAAAAATTATCAAGGTATCTAATGACGGTGTGTTCAGTGTTCAGTGACTCTGTCTGCCGAAACAAAAGTCGTGGGTTCGTTTCCTATGCTGCATATGTTGTTGTTTGGTATCTGGGTGCACTGTGTCCATCATTTCTAAAACCACGCTACCAAGAGATTATTTTTGTAATGCGGCAGTTGTTGTAATAACACTAATACTAAAATAATATTTGAAATTGTCTATGAACATGGTAGGCAAAATATAATGAATAATTCAACAACACGAGTACAACTTTAAGTTTATCTATTATCGGGACAAACACGAAATATTTATATATAAAAAAACATTTTATATATAAAAAAATCGTTGTCTAAATAACATTCGAGTTAAAATACATACGTAGTGTACCTTATGTAATCTTAATTTGTAACAGATATCATATTTTTCCCTGTAGAATCAAGACTCCATTAGATCACTCAAAGGATACAAATCAAACTACAACAAAAAATAAGTAAAAGCAATACAAAAGCAGCAGTTTGATCCACAAGAATTTTATCCTGAATTTATGTTATTTTATATGAAAAATGTAGTCACATTCAAAGCAAATATCTCTCAGAGGTAAGGGTTATTTTATATCTTTTCATAGGGATAAAAATTTAAAAGTCTGGATATTCACATTAAGCGAACCCAGAAATACAGACATCTATGATCATCACATGCTTGCCTGACCGTGTCGGGAATCGAACCCGAGACACATTGCGTTACTATACGTTAAGGGTCTGCGCTAGCACCTCGACCAACTGGACTTTTATCTTTATACTGATAAAACCATTAAAAGAATATTTATTTTATATAATTTCTATATTATATTATTATATAATAACCCTACTTCATAGAAATAATTTGCGTTTAATTGGATTTATATTTTAAACTTAAATTTTATCCCGAGGTTTCATGGGAGGACGAGATGTCCTTGTTTGTCAATAATTTAATGGGTCCTTTACTTTAGTTTCTAAATTGGAGGGTATAAAGATCAGGATTGAAACGAAATGCACTAACAGTATTTTGAGGTATCTTTTCTAAATCAATCTACAATTTTCAAATCATCTTCAATAGCCTCGATAATCCTTCTTATTAAATAACCGTGTTCCTCAGATCCTAAACTTAGAAACCGTTGAACGTAGACGACTGATTATGTTACTTACTGACACCTTCCGTTAAACACGAGTGCTACAAGTACATAGAATCGTAGGAGTAAAAACAAAGTTCGGGCTAAAACTAAATATAAGCGGGTTAAATCCTTTAAATAGTTTAATTTACGCCATTATTTATTTAAAAAGTTACTTAATGACGGCAGTAAGTGTTGAAATTAATGTTTAAATTTCAAAAGGACTTCTATTTAAACATGTATGGTTAACGTGAAAATAAATATAAAAATAATAATATAAAAATTGATGTACTTATCGTCTTTTTAAATATCTATTTTTATTAAAACCGTAAGACGTCGATAGCAATAACAAACAAGCCAACCGTTAGTTTTATTTGATACCGATAAAAAAAAACAGTTTTAACGCAGAGTATTATTGTGTTTTTAATGAATATGGTATTGTATTTTTAATGAATAATTAAATAAATAGCCCTGTCGACAATTACAGCGTCACCAAGAGAGCGGGCGGGTCTCCTGACCCACTCGCGGGCTCCCCAGCCCATCCCATGGGCCTCCATGGAAACGGCATCCTGAGGGCGTTTCAGGTGAGACACGGACCTTGGCTCAGGGTGTAGTTAATCAGGAGGGAAGATACGAAGATACGGGAAATTAAACACTAGCGTCCTCCGACGGCAGAACGCAGGAGCCGTTTCTCCTGCGTTCCGTTGAACACTTACTTATTTGGGACCTTTTCTATACTGGTATAGACGGTGTGTGACTGTGTAATGTGTTGTGTGAATTATCCCTATGCGTATGTTATTACGTTAGGTAATAATCGTCGTCAGGTTCAACGAGTACCGACTTGGGTCGTCTCTTTCTGACTAAAGTAGTCTTACGTTGTCTCGGGTGGGGTCGGGTGGGTTCGGGTGTCGCTCAGCATTATTAAAGTAACTCTAGAAAAACCCCTTGAAATACTGAGCGATGGTAGGAAGGTCTAAGTCTCTATGGAGGTCGATGTTACGGAAGAACTACGGCATCCCGGTTGCATTCCGTGTAAACCTGTTCTGAACCACCTGAAGGGGTTTCAGATTAGCGTGGACAAAAACGGAACTCTCATAGGATATGACGGAACGTATGCAGGCTTTGTAAAGTGTCACCTTGTTGCGAAGCTACATTTTACTCTGCTTGCCGAACAGCAGATATAAACGACCTAATATGTAGGCCGCTCTGGTACGAAGGTCAAAATATACGAAGCAAAAACTAACTTTCTATCTAACGTCACTCCTAGGTATTTTGCCTTGTCTTCCCAAAGTATCGGTTCTTCAAATAGTTTAATTCGCGAAAGGATCATTTTGGGCCCCGGTCGAAGAGTATCGAAACACTTTTCCGAGTCTAACTCGATCCACCATTTCCGAAACCAGCTCCCAAGGGATCCGCTTGCGGATTGGTGATTGGTGTACCTCATAATGATCCTTAGAGGAAGTGTAAAGCGCGGTATCGTTCGCGTAGTATGGCAGTAACATGGCAGTAATAATGAATAATTCAAACCTTGTTAAATTTTATTTGAAAAGAGCAACTGTTGATTTTCTGGCCAGCTCCTTTCAACAGAGCTGTATTCCGAGCTGGTGGTAGATTACTCACGAACTGACTGACAAATTTAATGCAATCATTGACGATTCAAAAGTACGTGTAAATGCCTACTTAAATAAAGAGATTTTTAATTCGAATTTTGAGTTTGAATTAAGATGTCGGTAGTAAAGTAATTGTATGATATTTAAAAGACTTCTCATTACTTTGAATACATTATTAAAAAACAAATATCATATTATGAACGTAATACTTTCTGTTTCAGTAGATAATTATATTATCATATATATTTAATACAAAAAAATCAAAAGAATCTTTGTATTTTAATTCATAGTTTTTTTTAACTGGCCGCAACGAGTGATTCTATTTAATGACCGAAATAATTCTCTCAGAATGCATTGATCCATTCAAAAAGCATTCTACAGAGGAATCCCGTTATCAGTACGAGCAAGCGAGATTTTTGCTTATCTTTCTCTGCAATTTGTGCAAAGTAAGCACTTTTAACGTCTCGAATACATTTCTAAAAAGAAAACTTTAACAGAACTTAAACGAAACTTATTTTAAATGGGACTTAACTCAAAAAATTTTAGAGCATTAATCTATAGATAACGTTCTTTTAAAATCATTTGTGAAGTTAGTAACTTTACAAATAAGGTATTAATTTATATCTAACTAGCTTTTGCCCGCGGCTTCGCACGCCTTAAATTCGTAGTAAAACAATTCTCACTTCCCTTTTCTTGTATTGGCTTCTATATGACTTATTTTAAGTGATACAATCAAAATTACGACATCGGCAGACATCGCTCACTGTCAATAGTATATTTAAAGTTTTTAATAAGGATACAATATTAGGTACTGTAATTATTTTTATACCTCTCTTGTTTTAACTTAAACGTCCATTTAAATACTTCTTAAACAGAGTAGGTACTTAATAATTATTCTAACCATATATCACACTTGCAGTTTTTCATTGAACATAATCCAAATATTACCATGCAAACTTGAGGAATACTGAGCTACACAATCGACGTTATTTTCACCATCAACTTGCAGGTCTAGTTTTATTTAAAAAAAATCTATTTTAAATGATAAACGTTCAGTTAACTATATGCATTAACAAAATGTTCAATACTAAATATTCACAAAAGCCATTTTGAGACGACTGCACGGTTCCATACCAGAGTGCGCCGGTAGACCGTAAAGGCGCGCCGCAAACGCGAAGACCCTATATTTTAAATCTGTAATTTCTTCGAAAATATTTTTTTAAATTATATGCTGTAAAGGGCTAAATTGTTCCATATTAAATGTAAAATGTATTTAAGTTACTTAATTAGATAAGGATTAAAGCTGTATTTCTTAAAATCGCTTGGTAAATAACCTATTGTTTTACGTAAAAAGTGAAAGATAAAAATTTGCTATTATGGGTTATCCCTAAGAGATAAACATATATCATCGCGGAATTTCTCTTGCTTATATAAAGGTTATATGCTGTATGAATTTTTGAAAATATTTTTTTTTCGTTTTGTTTACAACTATAAGACAAACAGATAAACAGACAAAGATTTGAAAAATGTTGAAAATGGATTGTGTTAGTTCTTACTTCACATCCTGGTATATTTTTCAAAATATTTTCAATGTATATTGACTACTCCTCTATAGATTTATTACATGTATAGAATAAGATTTGCATGGTAACTATTACGTCATTGACATAAATTGACTTAACTTTTTTATTTCTTAACCGATTTAGATAAAATAAACACTAAATGTTAAGTTAAGACTGTAATTACATTTTCTTGAAAACCGCATTCAAATTGGTAAAGCTGTTTCTGAGATTAGCGTGCACAAACATACAGACATACAGACATACAGACATAGAGACAAACAGACACACTGAAAAACCATTGTTTTGGGTTCTCTTGCTCTTATAAAGCCCCCCTATGATGTTTTTTTTATTAATTCCATGTACAGGAATGAATAAGTGACGATTTTATTATATGTATAGATGTAATAGTTGTGTTTAATTTATGTGTTTCACTTTTACCTAATTAAAGAAGCTGACTCCACCTAACTTTTATAATGGTTTAGGATTCATTCTTATAGAGTTCACCCGTGCGACTACTAAAATCTCCCAGTCTTGACTCGCACGAGTCATCATGTGGGATGGTCATGATCTCGATGTATTTGTGATATAAAAGTTTAAAAAAGATATTTGGATTAAAAAATAAGCAATTGTTACAATTATTATTATTTTTCAAAATACTTTACAACGAAAATAATTAAGTATAGTTTTCTTAGTTACTATCTCATTTCTACTAGGGTTCTGGTACAAGCCCTACAAATAGCATACTTAACGCTACAATACTTACTTACACAATATATTTTCCTTTCTCATGAAAAGTGTGATTTTAGAACCGTTAATTGTAAATAATATGAATATCTTTCCAATTTTACAACAGCGTTTATAAGGATGATAAGAATACAATTTTCCTTACTCATCATTTTATACTCATTATTTTATACTCATTTTCCGATTTAATGGTTCTTAAAGATATAATTTTGAGAGCCTGTTGATATAGTTAGTATCCCTCACAACAGAGCCAAGGGTCATGGGTTCGCTCATATGGCTCATATGGAACGGATTTATGTATCGTGTCTTGGTGTACTTTGTCATTGATATTCACTTAACAGTGTAATAGGTTTATAAATTTAAAATATATACCGCTCGTATTTCTAGTTTTTTCTATTGTGTGCAATGTAGGTATGTTTTATGTGTATCAAAAAAATATCATTATGATATTATATACAGAACTAAATCTCAACAGCTAGTTCATTGATCGGGCAGAATATTTTTACATATTTCATAACGATTCTAATAAGTAGAAAAAAAAATACATCACATTATATTTTACCTGAAATAATTACTGGAATACTGCATATGCAACAGAAAACCAACTTATAAGAATCCAAAACATGTTTAATAATTTAATGGTATTTGAATCACTGTCCACTTTCAGATGTAATGTAAAATACGAGTGGCTAATCTTCAATAAAAGTCGTTAGGCGGAAAATACATGTGAAATAGAAATCCATCACTTTATCCTGCCGTCAAAAGCGATCCAATCGCCTCCTTTTATTGGTACAGGTCTCTAGTGTCCTTGTTGTGGGAATTCAAAGTATTCATTCTTTAAAAAGTATTCGAAGGATGAAAATATAAGGTGTACATTTTATTAACATCTCAAGTTGGAACACAGAGTTATGTATTTTACACAATTCATATTTTTTAATGTAAATCGTATTAAAATAATAATTTATTCATAAATAGTTGATTAATGAACCAATAATATAAAAAAAAAACTTAATAGTTAATGTATCAATGGTCAATAGTATTATATTTTTAATCATTATTTTAAGTATATTTAAATTAAATAATGCGACTTATATGCGAATTCTTGCTTCTTTGAAATTTTATTGCAGCGGCAATTACATTATTCCATTGAGCCAATTTTTGAGACCTATCACAAGTAATATTAATTTACAATGTGCTAGAACAGTTAAACTTGACTGCGATTGTGGCTTGTCATACATAGGTCAAACAAAGATGAACATCGGTAAAAGAGGGAACACATCTCGGATATCAAACATAGGCGTACATCGAAGTCAGCAGTGTGTGAACATACCATAGACAAGCCCAATCATTATATAGGATTTAATAAACCTAAAATCCTCGCTAAAGAACATCGTTACATTCCAAAAATGGTTCGTGAGGCTATTGAAATTTAAAGAAAACATCCTAATTTTAATAGAGAAGATGGTTGGGGATTATCTAACACCTGGGACCCACTTTTGAAAAATATAAAATCCCATGTCTATGACCGCACTGTAAGATTTCAAGATACTGTTAGTTCGTTTTGTGTAAATCCTGAACTGTACGCCCGGAAGCTTAGAAACCTTTGGAGGTAGCTGACTAATTAACTGACTTACTGACAGACACCTCCATCTCGTCTTACCGTGAACACGATTGCTGCAAAGCATTCGAAACGTCGGGTTAGACTTAAAATGTAAATTTAAAATTTAATTCAAAATACGCGAATTAACTCCTTAAAAATAGTTTTATTTCAATGTGTAGTGCTCGTGAAAACCATTAGAAAACACTAATTACATTATGTTAAATTTTCCGAAGTTATCATTGTTACGACACGTCTCACATGTGGTAGCAAAGCCGTAATTGTCTGTGTCTTTACTTAGTTTTGACATAAGAAATTTGGGTAAAACTCCTACTATCCTATGCATAAACACTTAAATCTAGAACAATCATTGATGAAGAATTTTAATTTCATTTAATGAAAAATCTATTGTCAAGTCAAAATCACAGATGATCGGTTTTCTGAATTAACTTGGGCTGTCGTTAAGTTAACTTGTTGATTCGTGGGAACCATGGATCAAATTCATAAAGCCACCCAAGTTTCATGTGTTTATTCATACCCTTAATACACAAACCAAAACGGACAATTAGCAAAAGGTTTTAAAGTTTAAAATAGACCTCAAGACAAATTAACAGTTGTTTACAAATTAAGAAGAAATGGAATGTCATATAAATTATAAAAAGGTAGCTAAATTAAAAGCAGCCAAAAGGGTTAAGTAATTTATGATATAACTAAAGAAGATACTACGAAGATACAAATTGCGATGCCATAGTCTATCGAAGTTTTGCTTTTTTCTCGTTATTTTAGGGCTAGAAGATGTCTAATTGACGATCTGTAATTATTTTTTTGTAATATTTTTAACGATATAAATTAATATACTTGTAAGTAATATTAAGAAAACATTTACTTTTATACATTTTAAATAAATATAGAACAAAATATAAACCGATAATAATAAGGCAGGGATTCAAACCCACGATCTAACCGCTACCGGTTTCGGTGAATTAAGAATTCTCTATAATATGATCGTCTGGGAACATCTTTTACATTTTCAAATAATATTCTTATTTTGCCTGTTCAATATAGTAAAAGTAATTTTAAACAGACTTTTTATAAACGAAAATCAATTTTTAACAAGACTTTAAACTCTTTATATTAATTACGATGGTTATCAATCAGTCAGGATATATACTGAAACAAATTAAGTATAAGTAAATTGTCCGATAATAATGAATGAGTAATATGAAGTTCAAAGGCTCTTTAATTACACTAAAAGCTTAAAGCAACATTGAATCAAGTGACATTACACGAATAATTGCACAGATAATCGGCTCTCTGTCCCCCGGCTGCGTCTGTCTCTCTCATCCCGCCTCCCTGATTGATGGCACCGGAGATTGCATGTCAGGATTACATCTGCGGAGGAAGTACGGATTATATAGTTGCTGCCAGAGGGTAAATAGAGCGAGGAATATACCGAAAAACTTATAGAACTCATCAGATTTACTCAAGAAAAGATGATAATGTTGTTTGTATATTATAGATTTCCCATAATATCATGAAAGAAATACAAGTTACAAATAGGATATATGGGATTGTAAGTCATTATTTTTATAATACTATGTGTTCCTTTTATATTATTAATTTATTCAATCTAAGATATATTTCATGGGTTTTAGAAAAAGACTGAGTCATCTAAAATCTGTACCAAAATAATTATACAGTAGTTATTTGATAAGCTGAAAATGTTAAGCAGATTGGACAATTTCACGGCAATATAAATACTAATTAGTTAAAACTCCACATCTATTCATAATAAAAATGCACAACTGGCGTTCTAGCACCACATTATTTAATAAAATATATAAATGTATATAATGAAAAATTCATCTATAGTAGCAGAAATCCAATTAAGGCCGACTAGGACATCCTTGGGGCTATTTTTTTGATACTTTTCAATTCTTCTTGAAGAATAAAACGTCCCAAAAAACACGATTATGTATACGATCGGATTGGAATGATACTTTTGATGGTTGAGAACGTTAGTAAAATATTTATCATTTGATCGATTTAGTGACTGCCGACATCTTCATATCTATAGCTGACGAGAAAATCTTTTAACGGTATTATGTTTTTGGAACTATGGATTATATATTTTTTCTTTTCAATTTTACTTTATATCTTAACAATAACAATTTAAAAAATAATAACGTATTTTATTTATTCTGCCTGAAGCTTTTATTGGTCAAGGAATCTTTAAGAAAATATACATCCGTATTGTGTCCCCTCAATATTTAAATTATTTATTAAGTTAGTTTAGAAAAAATAACTTCATTAGCCATTACTTAACTCACCTTATTCATACCATTTTGTTGGTGAAATTAGGCAATGTCCGTATACAGACATACACTCAGACACCAGAATACATATCTCGTAGCTTTTTGTAAATCCTATAACCTGTCAATTCAATGTAGCAGCACATGAAACAATATAAACAAATAAATATATTCAAAATAAATTCAACGGACGTAATAAAAAATGAATAGACCTATTGCTCGTCAAAATACTGCACCGTGAAATTGAATCGAAAGCATGAATCACATTTGAAATTCATAGAACAGTGTCAATTCCAAATGAGCTAGTAGCTATAAAGGAAATATTTCAATCCTTTACTTGATTTAGCACGAAAAAGATATCATTCTGATGGATCCGACGTTCTTTGTCTCATTTATATGGGAATTTTATTCATATATCCAATATTGTTACCGTCTGAATTGAAATATTTCCAATAAGTAACCGTTTTTCCATCTGCAACTTCGTACATATATTACTTTTTACATCTTTTACATATATTAAAAAGTACTTTATTGACTAAAGTACTTTTCGACTTTCGTTATTTTTAAAAAGAAGTTATCACCATTCAATAAACAGTTATAAAAATATTGATACCATATATTACGTGATTCTAAAATGAATACGTAAGATAAGCATTTTAAAGGACTCTTTTCGGGATTAAAATCACATTAGCGATCGCTTTACAAACACTTAAAGCATGCGTATCATTACCGAGACTATTTACCTAACCAACCAATCGGTGTATTTTCTCAAATTACTTTCTCGTATAACACTTTATACGACCTTCTTATAAATTTAGAAACAAGATAATCACCATTTTTAAAATTATTAATTTTAATATAACACAATTAATTTATTTTTACATAATTATGGAGACTTAATGATCATGAAACTTTTTCTTAAAATGGCAAAACAAATATTGTTTTAAAAAGGATCTGAACTTGGTAATCTGCTACTGTGCTAAAGAAACTTTTTATTTTTTCGGTTCCTCCTAACATATTTAGAACACACTAGAACACAGAATTACTGTAATGAAGCTTTAATTATAATTAATTAATAAACCACAATACAAAAGTTATGTTATTCTATGATTATTTAAGGACATAAGAATAGAAAGGACTTTCCTTTAATTACATTGTAGGCTTTTCTTACAAAGTAAGAAAAGCCTACAATGTAATTAGAGATACCAAAATATTTGCCGACAAATGTCTGTTCCGGTAAAATGTCTTAATCCGATATTAATACAAAATGAAACAAAACAGAGGTTCAAAGGTGTCTAATAAGATCCAGCCGTTTAATAAATATACCATTATCCTGGTTCTCTCTTCAGTAAATAGAGAAATGGCGATCATTTCCTTGAGAGCGATGGACGCATCTGGCGCTTGTTGGATTATGTTGGTTAAATTCAATAATCTCTATAGTAACATCTGAGGAAGACTATTGCAAATTTTTCGGATATTTTCCAAGTTTGGACATCTATAATCAACTTGTCTGGAGTTAAATAGACCGGCTAACTTATACGAAATTCTAAAATTAATACTAACTGTTTAAAAAATTTTATTTTATAAGAAACAATATATAATAAATTTTACCATTAAATAAACTAACAATTTTGCAAAGAAACTTCATCAAATGTTTTATATAAATACAAATTACGGATCCAGGAACCGAACAGGGCCCTAACTTGCACCCTTTGGGTGTCCCTTGATGAATTTAACATACGACATCAAATTGTGTATACCAGGGTGCAGTCATAAAGATGTACAGGCGTTCATATGAATTCTGATTTGGTCATAATCCATACTAATATCATAATTTCGAAAGTAACTCTGTCTGTCTGTCTGTTAGGCTTTCTCGCTTAAACCACTGCACCGATTTTAATTAAACTTGGAATGGATATAGGTGAGACATTAAGAAAGGACATAGGTTTGGTTTTTTATATCGGAAAAATATCTCATTCTCACGGGAAACAACGTAAATCGCTGGCATGTAAATGTAACGTGGCTAAAATAGAAAAAAATATATAAAAATGTTCTTAAATCGTATCAACTCTAATACTAAATTTTGAATGGATACGACTATAAAAATGCCCTTTATCACAAAAAACGAGCAGAGACCAACAGAAGAGTTAAGAACTGTTCTAACCTCCACATTTCAAACCAAAATAATATACAATCACAATTATTATGCAAATACTCCAGTACGTAAAAATTAAAACTGCTGTCCCCAGAAACTATCTAATGTAGACAAAGTCGCGGATATAAGCTAGTTTTCTATAAACCGTAATAAACCCCACTATGACATAATTTGAATGATATTCCTGGGAATGTTAATACTGCCGATTGAACGCACCCGATCAACCTTCATTCCAAATGCGGCTTTAATATCGACGTAATCAGTTGTGGCTACTCCATGGCACATGTGCTTTCGACATGTGCCATTAGTCTAGGTAGACCATAATATATTATACTCAAATCATTCTTTTAATTTTTTAAAGGATAAGTAACTCAAATAGTTTAAAGTATAATACTACTTAGAATATGTTTCTTTGTTCATTAAGAAAATAGGAAAGTGATGTTAAACACTAGTATAATAAGGATGAAGAGATTGTATTTTCGTTTGTAGATCGTAAAAATCTATCACAAACTATAAGACTGATTTTGAAAAAAATATTATTCTCGTTGATATCCCATTTAATAACTAAGATAGATATAAAGTAAGATGTATTAAGAGGCTTTAGTAGGCGCTCAAAATAAAAAAAAATACAGTTCTTAAAAATGTTTAAATTAAATATGTCTTGTAAGTTCTTTTGAACATAGGCATTGCTAATGCAGCTAGATGTTAACGTATGCTTTATTGGAGTATACTGCGTTTGAGTGACTTTTGTAATTATTCATTATAATGAAGCGTGAAATAGCATCTTGTTGGTAATAATATTTATAAGTCCTATTATTAACCGAGCCCATCTCATCATTCCGTGCTAGCAGGGTGTTTGATAAACGATCCGCATTAATTATACCCAAAATCTTCGTAACGAGCTAAGACAAAACCAACTTGGAATTATTATCTTAGATGTAAGTACAACTGTAGACACTATTTCTCAATTTAACTTTGTGACTAAATTTTGGTATCCAATTAACAAAAAGTTATGTCACTTAAATAAAGTTAAATTTAAGAATAATGTAGAAATAGCAAGATTGCTTAATTTATACATATTTATATTGAATGAAAATTTGATAATTCGGCGTAGTTCTAACTTCACCTTAAAGTGATAAACAATAGTTGGAGTTGAAACTTTTCTGTTTTATGGAGTTGTACAGTTTTTAATTACAATAAATTAATATAACGTAACGAGTAAGACTCTGACTACAGAGCCTCCTGAGCCCCACAGGTTAGGCCAATATGCTTAGGACATGCACATATTCATTCCATCTTCATGAAATACTTGTTTATTTGGGATATATTACTAGTTATTTCCGAAGCTTTTTTTTTCGTTTTTAATGAATATCTTATATTTATAATAAATAATTATTTGCGAAGAAAAATTATATCCAATCCAAGTACGAAAAGATATACATAATAATAATGTATAATTTCCAAAATATAATTTGTACAAAATTTTTTTAAGAAATTTTGTTCAGTTGTATTGAATAAATTCAAATTAATTCGATAATATATGTACATATTTGTCGTATATTGCCTAAAGGCTATATTCAGGCTCTTAAAGAACAGAAATGTATTAATTTTCTTGAAAGCGTCTGAAGCCTGTGGGTTTATATTAGTTAATTTTTAATTTCTATAGTAATGTCTCAGGAAGACAATAGAAGATGTTTTTGTTTGAATTAACCTTAAAATGTTGGTTATTTTATTTTAGTATGTAGAATTGTATAATACAATTCTTTAATTCAATTATAATAATTTAAAATTAAGTCATTTTATATATTACAATATTTATAGAGACAGATAAAATATCAATAATAGTATTGCGTTTAAACCAAAATTTGAATTTAGTTCGAAGAGTCTGCAAATTTAGCGTAGGATGAAAGACTTTTTTATGTTAGGTGAAATGGATATTATTATTTTTTGTAGGACTATAATGGTTTAAAAAAAGATAATACAATTTATGACTGGTTTTGTGCACAGGTAATATAATGGAGATATGCTTTCACTACAAATTATTTTGAATTTCTTTGCCGCCACTTGTATATGGTTTTATAATTAACAGTGTTGAATTGTGCTGAAGATGTTGTTCATATCACAAGTTAATTAGAGTATGTCCCTACATACTATAATTAATCAATAGAGTATATAGGGCATTACTCCTTTTATACCAAAGTGGCAGTATTTTGTTGCTAATGAAGTTAAAAAAGTAGTTTTTATTTCAAAATCTATAGAAGACAAACTCTCGCATTAGGGATTATATTATTCGTGTGTAGAAAGTTAATTGAATAAATATTGGATGTGACATCTTCAGTTAATTATCTAGATTTGGTCCTTTTATAAGTTGCTTTACATTTATGATTTATTATTGTATTGATATTAATACTAGTGTGTATAATTTTATATATATATGCCTATTTATATGAAACTAGTTATATTATTACTTATATATGTAATAGATGCATATAACTCGGAAAGATGTGAAACTTTACATTGTATTAAACCCTAGGGTAATAAAGCAAATCTCGACTAATGCTGGAGGGTCTTATCTAATTTCATATCACAGAATTCAGTCTTAGTAGATTCTCATCTTAATACCTTGTCTTACAAGTATCTCTTAAGGCTAAATATTAAGTTTCCGTAGTTTGATATTCTAGTTACAAATATGCATATTATATTAATTTAGAAAGCAAAAATATTTATTGTTTTTGCGTTAATTTTTTTTAATAACTGAGTCGACATACAACATACTGTGTATAAAATGTCAAGCGAAATCACAAAAAGCATTACCCGAAATGTTATACCTTATTATTACTCAATATTAAAATAAGAAGAACTTTACAGATTACGTCATTTTTATATGATGATATTTCATTATGTCTTGATTCAACATTTGTTTGATCAAATATTGTAACATTTGCACTAAGGAAAACCTACCGCATAGACCATTAATTCAATAGAAATAAGGTCAGATCCATTACTGAGACGGACATTTATATTTAGTAATATGATAACGAATAAGGTTTTATATTTTTGAACGGGCGGTTTAATAAAAATATTTTACCTGCGATAGCGAATTTATTTAAGAAGTTATATAACTAAAATACGCACATATATATATGTCGGAGATAGATGCATATTAGTGACTTGCTCGTTCTTGATGGAATATTCTGGTACAGGATCCGAGGCGTAGGTCTCAGGCAATTAAACCACACACACAATATGACAATTCTTGTATTAAATGTAGGTAATCAATTCTCACAAATTACTTAGTAGGTACACAATTATCAGAGTTGCGTGAACTACCGATCCCGTTAGGGGGTCCGAACTGTAAGGCTCTCACTAATCAATTCCTCCTCGACTCAAAGCTCCCCAATATTTAAAATGTCTCCGGTGCCCCTCCAAACGATTCCGGTCACGTGACTCGTTACGTCACGATGTTCACACCCCACTGTTACTATGATATCAATCGAGTTACTAATTATCGTTAAATTATCGTGATCTACGACACGGCCATTCTGACAAGTCACACGTCCTCGTGTGCACGTATCTGAAATTCAAACAATATACAACTTTAAATGTCACTTCGCTCGGCCTTCCTGACCAACTACAGTTTCAGTAGTAACCAACAAGATTGTTTTAAACAACTTTATAAGCATCAACCAACAACTTTTGGTTGTAAGCAAAGCTCAGCCTACCTACTGGTTGGTATCAACACATTATACCACTAAAACTTTATAACTTATTGTCAAAGCTACTTCTACTCCAAAATATCGACTTTCACACTGTTGTTACTATCACCTATATCGAGTGGTAGTAGTTTATACCACCACCTTCAACTGACAATAACTATGCCACCTCCATAGAGTGACGATAACCTTGCCACCTCCATCGAGTGACGATAACCTTGCCACCTCCATCGAGTGACGATAACCTTGCCACCTCCATCGAGTGACGATAACCTTGCCACCTCCATCGAGTGACGATAACCATGCCACCTCTATCGAGTGACGATAACCATGCCACCTCCATCGAGTGACGATAACCATACCACCTGCATCGAGTGACGATAACCATGCCACCTCCATCGAGTGACGATAAACACCACGCCACCTCCATCGAGTGACGATAACCACGCCACCTCCATCGAGTAGCTTTGGAGTCGTGGTCGTCCTCGGATGTAGGCTCTGTAATAAAACAAATAACTCCAAGGATAACTTGCTCGGCTATTCCGACAATAAAACCAGTGAATGTCACGTCTTAGGTCTTTACTCCATATACACTCTTAACACAAGGTGCGCACTACACCTTATTTACAACAATTAAAAACTACTCTGATCATTAGATCCATCACTTTACTTTACAAAATCAATCATAATTTTACCAGACTTGCGTACTCAACTCAGCTCAACTCAACTCAATACTTTTGCAATATGATACAGTCCATCGATCATATACAAACAACTACCATGAACCAGTCCTTCGGTCATGTAAAACACAAAACAGACCCATCGCCTACACGTGTTACACCACACGTGAGGTGCGGTCAGCAAGTATGAGTAGGCAAGCTGTTATCTGTAGTGAATTCAACATCACTTCGCTCGACTAAAGCATTTAGTTCCTGAGGGACCTTGTGATCGGAATGATTTGAAATAGACTTTCTAATAGAAAATTATTAATAATAACCTCTGATAAGATCTGTAACGTACTCTGGACACTATGATCGTTGCCAGTTAGAATTACTGAATTATTTAAACGTTAGCCACAAAAATTGTTTGCTACACATTCTGTGATCAGAGAACTCTCAGCACAAGAATCAAAACAACATGAAAATGACTCACCAAAGTCCTATAGTACCGTTAAGGTAGCTTACGTGACCATTTCAACCCTTCTTTCTCTGTGGCTGCCTGCTGCTGGCACTGTATCGCAACTACTCGAACCTCTGTTGCACCTGTGCCTTTACAACTTATTGAAAAAGGAAAAAGCCGTTATAATAAAATTGAACATCATAATTGAAAATAAATGACCACTCAACTAAAGCCTTTAAGCAACCAAGCACCACTTTTCATTACATTTTAAACCAAAAATGTATTCTAAAAACATCATAAAACACAAAAGCATGAATCTTATTCCTCACATATGGCTTTTCACTAAGCCCTACCAACAAACCTCCTGTTTGTTTTATGGCATTGCTTTTAATTCCGAGTCCCACGGACTCCCAATTGAACTAAGATTCACTACTATCACTTTTACTCAATCGCTTTTACTACAAGCTCTACTTCAAGTGGTACTTAATCCTCTGGCATCGCTATATATCAAAAACAAAGGCTTTTTTTAACTTTCTCTATCATAAGCTCTAAAAATGAAACTTTTGCAACCCTGGTCATTGTACAATTTGTCGCGTGTTAAACTTTATCTATGGCATCTTACCCCGATCGAATATTTCTAGTCTCTGTTGCGGAAAACATTTACAAGACGTAAATAATAAGTTCTTACTTTTGCTAAATTAACTAACCGATTTATTTTACAGCATTTACGGGTCTTGATCGGCAATAATATGCATTTGCAATATACGATTAATTAATAATTATAAATTCGCCCGTGATTACTACACATGTAGGTAGATAAGAAATAAAATAAACTGAAAATCGAATTACAGTTTTTTTTTTAAGTTCTGACTGGTCTTAACCGGTTAAATCTTTAAAGTTATCGCGTTACCACTGTTTGCCGAATCTAAAACAAAGATTTTTGTCAAATGAAACATCCGTAGCACTCAAAATTAGTTATCTTATCATAACACAAAGGGGCGTTAAGTTAAAGTAAAATAATTTTCAGTAAAATTTAACAAAAACAAGATGGGTTTGATCGCTAATCTCAGTACCAGTCATCGCAATACCAATAATAAAGTGCTTACCACTATATTTGATCGCTTAATTTTCTTTAACTAGCGAAGCGAGTATTTAACGCAAAAACTGGAAGTAAATCTTAACGAATTCACCTTTATGCTGTCACGTGTCCGATGGTGGATAAATTGCTCAGACCTCAACGCGTTGCTCGCACCGTACTTTACCAGTACTACTGCCATAGCTGCCATCGCCATCACGACCATCAGCACCATCAGCGCTGCGTCGTCACCACCGTCCCCGCAGTGCCGTCACCGCCAGCCGCGGAGCGCCGTCACCGCCATCCGCGCCGCGCCATTACCGCCATTCGCGCCGCGTAGTCACCGCCATAATTTCTCATTTCTTTTCTTTCTTCATTAGCAACGATTCCTTCTTTCGTAGAATACTTCCAACGCTTTGTCATTTAATCTAATAAACGACTTGCATAAGCGATTAAATAGGTAATTTCACTCGATTTTCTTGATATGTGGGTAGATCTCAATTTTTAAGTTTCGAGATAACATAAATTTATTTTGATTGATTGATTGATTTACAACCATTGATTATCAACTATTGATTGATTGTATTGATTCTGGAACTTCTTTGTTATTATCTTGTAGTTTCAAATAAAATCACTTCATTTTTTGCTTGACGTGATTTGTAGCTTCAATAAACTTATCTCGCGGGTAGTTGGTGGTTTTGATGCCCGAGTGAATCCCACTTCTGATGTCGGAGATAGATGCATATTAGTGACTTGCTCGTTCTTGATGGAATATTCTGGTACAGGATCCGAGGCGTAGGTCTCAGGCAATTAAACCACACACACAATATGACAATTCTTGTATTAAATGTAGGTAATCAATTCTCACAAATTACTTAGTAGGTATACAATTATCAGAGTTGCGTGAACTACCGATCCCGTTAGGGGGTCCGAACTGTAAGGCTCTCACTAATCAATTCCTCCTCGACTCAAAGCTCCCCAATATTTAAAATGTCTCCGGTGCCCCTCCAAACGATTCCGGTCACGTGACTCGTTACGTCACGATGTTCACACCCCACTGTTACTATGATATCAATCGAGTTACTAATTATCGTTAAATTATCGTGATCTACGACATATATATATATATATATATATTACAGGTATACACAACACGTTCGTATAAATCAGTAGGTATTAATTAAAGTATTTTCAAATAATTTTGCTTAGTCAGTTTTGAAAGTCCACCTTAAGAAAAATATGATAAATCCATATTTATTTGTCCATCTACTCCCTTTTGAGTCCATGTTCTGAACATATAACGCTATTTTAGAGTGCATGCAGACTGAGTCCTCTCAAAAGGTGGTTGTAAAAAATTTTGGATTGGAAAACGTTACCCCTGTTATGATTATTCGCAAATACGAATAATTATGACCGAAACCAACTCGCAAACACGGCACAGAGACGACATGAGTCCAATTTCGTATGATTATTCACCTTACATACATTTCGATTTTCATAAAATGTTTTAAAAATTACGTTTATCTTATAATAATTTATGGTTCAGTCGTTATTAGCCGTTTTAGTATGAACAGTTATTATTGTGGTTAGATAATTATGCTTATGTGTTTATACCAAGAACTTAAATTTGTCCCTTGAATTACATACGCTGACCTGCATAATAAATGAAGGTATCTGAAAATAAAAACATGAAGAAATAAATTGTACAGTTAAGAAATAATAAAGGTTATATAAAATCGCCTTATTAATTCATGATAATAATATACAATTATTATCATGAATTCGATCAAGCTAGCTTACGATATAATCCATTGTGGTGAGTCACACGTGATTTTGATACATGGCTTTAATAGATCGTACATGAAGCAGTGCTTAGTTTATAGTGACATAGTGTGCAGCATATGCTTGTCAAGACTTATTTTTTTAAATATTTTGAAATATTTTTTGATGAAAAACTTTGTTTTTTGTGTTATAAAAAAAGTCTTTAACATACTGAATAATTTATCTTATTTTCTGCTGAATAAATAAATTAAATGCATTACCTTAAGCTGAACTTTATTTGCCTTCGATGTTCAAAATCTAATTTATCTGAGAATATGTTGTTTTTGTACAGCAGGCTTCCTAAACAACCTTAACATCAACAAGAACTCCTAGAATCGGTAACTCGTGGATTTTCTCACGCAATATATCCTAGGTTGATATGAAAAACATAAAAAAAAAAAGTGCAAAGCCATCAACAATATAATAATAATTTAGTCATGTTGAAACATATACAGAATCCACATTCAAATAATAAATGAGGTTATGTGTAATATATATTAACATTTAGGAAACGATCAACAAAACTTATAATAATTAATCAAATAATACTAAATTACCAATCTGCTACACTAAACGGTAACTGTTAGTCAGCTACTGGTTAGACACAAATACCTCATCGCTCAGTTATGACCTGTATGGACGTTTCAATAACGCGCACTAAATGCACAAATCCCCAATCTATTATACTATACATACTCATATCTAATTTAGTTTCACCCAAAAACCGCTTATGAAATGCTACTCCTCTGTATAGATACTCTTCGTGTAATAAAAACAAAAGAACTGATATTAATTTTGATCAGCAGTACTAAAGTTGGTCAAAAAATCGTAATAAAACTAAAATGTGTTTTTAATAAAATATATAAAGTTCACTCAAGTCCATCTAGAATAAGAAACTGATGATCGTGGAATATTTATGAAATTTTTAAGCGCTCATATCTCTGCTTTCGGTCGGTCAGTTTTCACGTTTCAAATTATTTTTTTGACCTACGTCTCACGATTTTCTAACGAGATAACCAACTTCATCGGATACTAGATTCTGATAGCTGAAACTTACCTGTATATATAGAAGTTCGCTTTGCACTACATAATATAAGCTACAGTACTGTGATGTTTGCTGCCTTTAGTAAACTATTGTGAATATTTGGTAACAATTTATGAATACTAAATCAATGAATTACAAGTTATACATAGTGCTGGAGGTTCTGACTTACTTGCACAGGTCAGGGTGAATTATTTAATATTTTTTTTACCTAATTGATGGACAGTTGGTAGCAACTCAAAGTGATGTAAGGTTTTCAGATCCCTGATAGCTGGAGGGAGGTCCTTCCAGCATTTTGTTGCTACGCAATTGAAACTACCACAGAAAGCTGTTGTATAGAGAAATGGTATAGTTATTAATCTAGAGGAGGTCCTGGTGTTATAAAATGTGTTTATTTCATAGCACAAGGATAATTTTGCAAAAGGATATTATGTAACATCATAATCGAGCTTATATCAGTATACCGACCAATGGTAATGTCGTCATAAATCGAAGCCATACAGTTGATTTGTTCCAAAATATGATGGCCAGCGCATCGAAGTTATAAATCGATGCCATCGGCTCTATCTATCGACAATAAAGAGAAGCCATGGTGCAACGTTTGAATGACAAACTTCAGGCAGTCTCCGCATGGAGCAATGCCAATCTTGTCAAGTTCAACGCCACCTGTTGAGGAGGTCCCGCGGTGACGTTGCGGGAATTAATACGCAGTGGACTGTATATACTATAATTTCTTATTTCTCAAAAGACACTGTACAGAATGGTCTGCGGTACGTTAAGATATAAAATAAATTAAATGAAACGCGTGCGCGTGTATCGGTAGACGATCGACAGAAGACCGCTGACCCGTTGACTCGTCATGCGGGTTCGACGGCCGGAGCAGGTTATTGTCCGCGAGCCCCCCGCGCGTCTCAGTGACTTCGCCCGCCGCGCCATCCTCCCGGTCGACTGCATGTTAAGATGTCTTAACACCACCAAAACGCAGACGTGTCTGTTCACCGCCAAAAAGAGTCCTTTCACCTTGGCTCCTACTTTCCAGAATGTATCCTTGGAATACAGTGACCGGCTTCAGTTGTTAGGTTTAGAGATTTCCTCGAACCTCAACTTTGGTCGGTTCATTGAGTCCAGAGCAAGAGCAGCAGCAGCAAAGCTTGCCGTTCTTGCGAAGGTTCGGCAGTACTTTACACCGGGACAGCTTCTTGTTCTATACAAAGCACAGATCCGGTCGTGTGTAGAGTACTGTGGTCACATATTTGCTGGTGCCGCAAAGTCTCATCTTGCGGTTCTGGACTCAATTGAGAGGCGAGCAAAGAGGCTTATCGGCGATCCCAAATTGGTCGAAGCCGACCTCCAAAGCCTTGAACACAGGCGTAAAATTGCTAGCCTCTCAGTATTCTATAGGATACATTTTGGTGAGTGTGCGCAGGAACTACACGACTTAGTTTCCCCATCCCCCTTCCATCACCGGACGTCCCGACGCACGGCAGGTATCCATCCTTTTGTTGTGGACATTCCACCTGTCCGAACGAAGCGCTTTGCTTCCTCATTTTTAGTGCGTACAGCGAAGGTCTGGAACAATTTGCCTGCGTCGGTATTTCCGGCCAAATATAATGTGGGTGTCTTCAAGAGAAGAGTGAATAGGTTGCTAGGGCAGTGCGCCTTACCATCTAAGACTACATTCCACTTACCGTCAGGTGGAATGTAGTCAAGCATTGCCCTAGATCGTATAAAAAAAAAATAAAATAAAATAATTGCTTGCTTTTTAGAAACTTAACTATTCCACATAATCGAGATAGATATTACAATAAAAAATAAAAAAATCCTCTAACGCCCAGCGCAATAGTTACTGGTATCATATTGCTCTGGCCAGTAAACGGGAATATATTTCGGAACATACCCTTGTTAACACCAAACAACCAAGATGCAAATTGTAGTCTACGACAATACATTTTAGTAAAATTTACATTAAACTTAATTGTACTTTGCGTTTAAGTGATGTGTTTTTGTGGTAGACCACTAAAAAGATTGTTGTTAGCGTAATTCAGTCTCGAAATTATTATTGATTTACAAAATTTTATTCTGTCAGTGATATTGAAGTAGTTCATCATTTTGAATAAGACTTTCAGTTAATAGTTTTAGTTTTTTGAAGCTAAACCATCTGTATAAAAACATTTTAAACAATATCGTAAACTGAAATTAACAGCCAGTGTTCAGTAACAGTTGTTTTCCCATGTTTTCCACTTTATCACGTTCGAATAGACAAGCGGTTGCCATACATTATCTTGGGACCAACATTTACCAAAAGCCAACTATGACTATTTAAAGTGCGTACTAAATACGTACAACTCAAATGTTTTGAAACTAAACTTTAAACCACATATAAGCTTGTTTCAGAAAATAATTTTCTAATTTATTTTATATATATAAGAAAATCACTGAACTTTATAAATGAGTATTTATAATGAAAATTAAAAGCACTAGAACAGCCAAATAATTTAACGAGCGAGGGAACCTAATAGTTCACGAACATGTTATTTCGACATTCATATGGGAAGACAATACCACCATTTATATTGCTTAGACGCGGTTTTAAAGTAATGAAGTCCCCTATTTGTTATTTCTAAAGTTTCCATCATAACCCTCGCATCACATATGCAAGATGTCGGCGAAGATAAACCGACCATAGCTCGAAATGTAGTGTTGTTAGAGTACAGTTAGGAACTAAATTAAGATATAACAGGAACTTTTTAATAAATAAAACATTTAAATTAGATTGTTTTAAATAAACGGAAAAAATTATGACAGTATTTGAAGCAATGCTTTGTTACGTTTTTTCTAAAATTCATTCATTATGTTAATTTAAAATATTACGATTGATGATGTATATTTGCATTTTATAAAACTAATTTATTGGTAACAGAAATATATAACATATAATATAATATACACTTATCCCTTATAATATAATATAAACTGCATAAAAGTTATTTATGCAGTTTTATAAATTATTTAATAAATATACAAATATGCATATCAATGATCGTTCCTGCTTACCGTACGTAGTTATTACAGACAGTAAGCTCCACAGTTTGCAGGATTCAAAAGGAACGCCACCACAGTCGCTGATGTGAATATCAAAGTACACAAAAACCTTTAACAGCAAAACGTTTCATAAAGCAGTCTGTGACGCGTATACGTAATAAAAGATACATTTGTTCCGACTAAATGAATTGAGAGGTTGTTGTGTGATACACGTGCTGGGAGAAAAAATGTAAATGATTGAGAGAGAATATTGTCAAATTTGAAATTGATTTTTATTAAGCCTTCATCTCTTTTCAAAACGTTAGTTAAGTATTATGATTATTTAATTATTATGATTTGTTTTTTGTGTTACATAATAATTTCAAAATTTCTTTTAACATCGTATTATTATTTTATTCATGTATGTAGGATACAAACTTAGTCATCTCTAATGTGGGGGTTGTTCGATTTTAATGACAAAAAAATTACATTAAAATCTTATTAAATATTGTTGTTAATAAAAACAATCTATGTCTTAATAGTGTTGTTTTGTCAGGCATGGATCTCACCTTATCTTCCATTATAAACATGGGTAACATCAAGAAATTAATGGACCTCGTGTAACCACTCCTATTATCCTTTACTGGAGAAATAATTATTATCACGTATAAGTCATGTCAAGTATATTCTATCTTGTCTTTGTGCTCCATTCAAGATCGGTATTTCAAGAACGATTTAAATAATTTATCATCTACATTTAAAAAAAAAATTTTGGTTCATTTACAAAGTTTGCAAATCGATTAAAAACTGTAAGTATATATTATACTTTTGTATTCTAAATTTATTTAATGGTATACTTAAAAGTAAACTGAATAATAAAAAACAACAATTTCGGAACTGCTATGAAATTAAGGGTTTATATATTTTTTATATCCCACAAACCAAACACTGTAATCACTTTTGGAGAGCTTTTTCCTACTTTGAGGTAAGTTTGTTTATTCTTGAATTTTCATAAAATCCCGTTCCGTTTATTAAGTATTAAGACTTAAGTTTTAGTAATAACCGCTGAAGTTAATTCCAAAGATTGTAATATTTGTCATTTCATATTAAACATGTTACTTGAGGATATCTCTGAACAAATAATAAAAAAAAATATAACGTAGTATTAAGACATTTAGACCCCTAAGTGTTTCAAGATTCAATTTAGACCCCGAATCAAAAGGAGGGGTGTTATAAGTTTGACCTTTCGATCTGTATATCTAATTATCTGTCTGTTTCATTCTAGCAGCCGAACGCTTAGCTGTGTTTATTTGAAATAGAAACAGTCATCTCCAATATATTGAGGTTTTATTGGTGCGGGTGAAAGGTTCTTACTTGTACATGTACTTATTGAAGTCGTTATATCGCGTTCGGGGTATCGTTGGCGATGGTGTCTGGTGGGGATGGTGGAATCATTGAGGACTCAGACTATACGATTCCATATCGTAATTTCTTTATTAGCCTTGTTAACTTACTTGCATTTTAATTTCTTCCTTTATTAAGTTGTCCCACGACGGAAAGACTTCAATAAGTACATAATAATCTTTTTGTATCGGGGGTTTTTAAAATTATTATTTCTTTTTCTGTCTTTTAAAGTTATGTTACTGGTTTTTTTATTGTAGTTACTAAACGAACTTACCGATACACAATTTTTCAGTTGTTTAAGTATTTCTATCAATCTATCCTTATATTATAAAGAGGAAACTCCGGCTTCGAAACTACTGGACCGGTTAAATAAAAAATTTTACCTTTAGAATCCTAAATTATTCCCCTGATGAACATAGGCTCTATTTAATACGAGAAAAAATAGGGAACCGCTTGATATTATATAAATTATAAATGTATAAAGTAACATGATTTAAGTCTTTTTCATATACGAATATTAATAAATATAAACATTTAGAGTTAAAATGATTTACAATCACTATTATTAGTGATGAAGGGATTTATATTATCACTAGCTGTTGCCTGTAACTCTTTATGACTACGATCATAAGCCATATAAATGTAATTTTTACAGTCTACAATCTACATGGACGCAGTCAAGGGCAACAGATATCCGTAATAAAGCACTTTACTTGAGTAAATAAGTATAAAAACCTTTTAGCCTACATAACAAAGCTTTTTTTCCTATAAAGCGCGGGCGAAGCCTCTGGGAACAGCTAATTATTGAATAACAACCTTTCACCAATAAAACGTCAATATCTTGGAGACGACTGTTTCTATTTCAACTAAACATAGCAATAAAACATCTTGACAAACATAGCTTTTGTATTAAAAAAACCGCATTCAAATCCGTCTACGCGTTTTGCCGCTACATTTCCACAGACAGACACACAGATAGACAGATTGACAGGTCAACTTGTAACACCCCTCTTTTTAGTCGGGGGTTTAAAAAATAACATGTTTCTGAGTTTTTTGAGAAATGCAGTAATTTATAATATTATTATATAACATAATATATAATATATTATATAATATATTATTAATGTATTACGTTTATTAAGCAAAACACAAATGAACATAGAAGTATATACAAAATATTATATGGTGTATATTTTAACATAACAGTAACCCCTTTTTCGAAGTTAACATGTCTTTTTCGTACAATATTTCATATTATCTTTTACAAATCATAATATTACGACACATACAAAAAAATTAAGTTCTTTAAAAATTTTACCTTCATTTCTCGTTCTACAATTTTGTGGCATAGGCCATTTCTACCCTTTTTGTTTTTCAATAACAATAAAATCTGCAATTTTTATGTTGCATGCATCCAGGGGTTGTCACTTATCATCCGCTCGAATAATCGTTTTTTTGGGAGGTCAATCTGTCATTTAATAAAAAAAAAATGAAACCTACTATTATAATTATTTTGTCATTGCAATAAAAATCGCTTAACAATCCAAAAAATAGAGTAATATCATATAATAAAGCAATCAAACTTGTTTTGTAAATAAATATACAATGCAAAATTTATTAATATGGGCAGGACTCGAACCCGCTACCTCGGTAAACTATACCATTGCTCTACCTATTGAGTGACCGTACCTACCGCTGGCAGTTTCGAGGAATTTAATGTGTCTTTACCGTGAATGAGATGATAAATTTTTAGACTATTTTAGAAGATCCTAAAAAAACATTACTTGCAATGATCTAAGGGGAATTTAATGTTTATTTTTTATGAGTAGGCACATTAAATAAAAATAATATACCTAATATAAATATCAAGGTTATGTGTAGGTAAATTAAAGGTTTACATGATTTAAAAGGTTAATTTAATTTAATTTAATTTAATTTAATTTAATTTAATTCAATTCAATTCAATTCAATTCAATTCAATTCAATTCAATTCAATTCAATTCAATTCAATTCAATTCAATTCAATTCAATTCAATTCAATTCAATTCAATTCAATTCAATTCAATTCAATTCAATTCAATTCAATTCAATTCAATTCAATTCAATTCAATTCAATTCAATTCAATTCAATTCAATTCAATTCAATTCAATTCAATTCAATTCAATTCAATTCAATTCAATTCAATTCAATTCAATTCAATTCAATTCAATTCAATTCAATTCAATTCAATTCAATTCAATTCAATTCAATTCAATTCAATTCAATTCAATTCAATTCAATTCAATTCAATTCAATTCAATTCAATTCAATTCAATTCAATTCAATTCAATTCAATTCAATTCAATTCAATTCAATTCAATTCAATTCAATTCAATTCAATTCAATTCAATTCAATTCAATTCAATTCAATTCAATTCAATTCAATTCAATTCAATTCAATTCAATTCAATTCAATTCAATTCAATTCAATTCAATTCAATTCAATTCAATTCAATTCAATTCAATTCAATTCAATTCAATTCAATTCAATTCAATTCAATTCAATTCAATTCAATTCAATTCAATTCAATTCAATTCAATTCAATTCAATTCAATTCAATTCAATTCAATTCAATTCAATTCAATTCAATTCAATTCAATTCAATTCAATTCAATTCAATTCAATTCAATTCAATTCAATTCAATTCAATTCAATTCAATTCAATTCAATTCAATTCAATTCAATTCAATTCAATTCAATTCAATTCAATTCAATTCAATTCAATTCAATGTAATTCAATTCAATTTAATTCAATTCAATTCAATTTAATTTAATTTAATTTAATTTAATTTAATTTAATTTAATTTAATTTAATTTAATTTAATTTAATTTAATTTAATTTAATTTAATTTAATTTAATTTAATTTAATTTAATTTAATTTAATTTAATTTAATTTAATTTAATTTAATTTAATTTAATTTAATTTAATTTAATTTAATTTAATTTAATTTAATTTAATTTAATTTAATTTAATTTAATTTAATTTAATTTAATTTAATTTAATTTAATTTAATTTAATTTAATTTAATTTAATTTAATTTAATTTAATTTAATTTAATTTAATTTAATTTAATTTAATTTAATTTAATTTAATTTAATTTAATTTAATTTAATTTAATTTAATTTAATTTAATTTAATTTAATTTAATTTAATTTAATTTAATTTAATTTAATTTAATTTAATTTAATTTAATTTAATTTAATTTAATTTAATTTAATTTAATTTAATTTAATTTAATTTAATTTAATTTTTTTACATGACTTTAAAGGTTATGAGTAGGTACATTACATAAAAATAATGTACCTAATATAAATATAATAATAATATTACAGGACAAATTACACACATTGATCTTACCTATTGGTAATTAGTTATTAGTAAGCAAATTATTTACTTGTGTTAAGGGTGTTGGATAACGATACAAATACATTGAGCTATACATTAACAATATATTTAATAAACTATCAAACACATTAATACAGACATCTAGAGACATATATGCCTGTCCCTGTCGGAAATCGAACCTGAGCCCTATTGCTGCGGTATACGTTTTACTTCGAATGTTATTAATTAGCTACGATTACTATATAAACAAGTTTATCAATAAGTATTTTTGAAAGTCATAATAATATAAGAAAAACAGTATAAAATATAGTAAAAATGAATTGAAAATTTTTACATATATTTTTTTACACTGATTGTAATTTTAAATACGAATATTTATTATTTTTATAAAGGGGTATTTTTTCTTTTAAGCTTGCAATAGATTCCATAATAAAAAAATATTTATTTTTTTTTAAAAAACACCTTTTTAATATGAATTATTAAAAACATTATAAAAGGATAAAATAGTCCTTGATTCCAGTATGCAGTTGTTAGAAGTGGAATAGTAAAATATAAATATAAATATAAATATAATACTGAACAAACAATAATGTTTGCAGGATTGTAAAGGAACGCCACCCCGTATTTCACAAAACCCTTAACAGAAAGCGTTTTCATACCGCGGTCTATATTTCGGTCTTTACAAATATATCTCATAATGAAAAGAAAGATAAAATAATACCATGTATATCGTAAAGTACATATAATAATGGAATAATTAAATTGTAAAAACGAATTTTCGAATTCCAAACTGGGATAAATCTGACGGAGCTTAATGTCCTTTACATGCTTTGTGTTTCAGATTGAGAAATTAAATCTTATTAATATTAAAATGTATGGCAGTGGGAAGATTGGAATGTACTAAAAATACAAAGAGAGCGTTATAACATAAGAAAACATACGTGATGTGTTACATTACGTCGAAAGGAACTAACTGAATTTAATTAATAAACATATGAATTATGAGTATATCTGAGTTAGAAGAGAAGTCCCGGCTGAAATTGATAAATTTGATTAGTATACCAAATATTCATCAATTATCTTTAGATTTACAGCAATTTCTGGGATTTAAATGATGACATATATTTAATACAGAATTCCCTTTAATTTTTTTAATATTTTATGTCTAAGTCCTATACTTTAATCAAATTAAACAATTATATAATCAAATAAAATTATTTTTGTAACTGTAATTCATTACTTCAGTCATTAGCCTTTATATTTTACATTTTAAACTTTAAATTTATTATAACAATCGTATAGTTTGAACAAAACTAACTAACTACCAGTCTCTTAGTTTTTTTTCAATTTATATCTCTATATATTAGGTATACATCAAACCGGTTAAATATACTATATACTAACTATATCATCTGATTTCTGTAATTTCTTTCCATGTTACTAAAATATAGACCAATTTTTCAAATGGAACTGTAAATAGTAATATTTTTCTCATATCTATTTGTTTACGTTTTATTACTTACAAATTATAAAAATGTTATGAATTATTTGTTTATTTATTAATATGGATAATAAAAATGTTTCAATGAAGTAACAAAAGGTATAATTGATGCATATATAAATGTAATATTTAGTAATGCACGTAAGAAAATCCTCTAAACTATATTTGTATACTGAAATATAACATATAACACATTTTTAAAGCTGTTATTTTTTTTGTATGCAGAGGTCTATCTATAGCTAACAAAACGACATTGAATTGGATTGAGAAATGTTACATCTTATACAACGTTACATTTTATGTCTTTCAGTATTATATATACAATTATATTTCAGACATACTGAAATGTCTCTCAAATCAAACACGATGTTTTCAAATTCAATCAACATACAAATGAAATCCTAATGAAGTTAATGACTTAAAATTATTAAAAAGACATCCCCAATATTTATTTACTTACGCTACAAATTTTTCATTACATTGTCCTCAACATTTCAAAGCAATTTCTGAGTATCGCTGTAGGGTATTATTTCACATCACAGAAATCATAGAGTTACTAAAGCCCAACGAAATCCTGTCGGGTCTCTTATCTAACAAGGTTAAATAAAACGGTTAACCTCTGGCTAACATAAAATATATATCATTTGATAAAACAAGTAAGTTATTTAGTTATTATTATTATTATTTCTTAAGAGAGAGAGAAAGAAATTGAAACAATATTTAGAGTTTGGATAAACAACTACGAATACAAAGCAACGTTGCAAATATTTTCGTCGTATCGGTCGAATAAAAGTCAGTATTCAAATCACGTCTATGATAAGGGCCGCCAGCTTATCCGGACTCCGAGTGTATTGTACTCGCATTTATGGTATAGAGGTGTGTAGCTCTTACGTACCTTCCCGCGTATTCCGCTGACGTTTAAAAACTTTTGTCACGTTTTCATCTTATTTGCAATGCTTGTTACAAATTAATGTTACAAAGAAAGTATACTTCTCGTATGAGATTATAAATAACAAATGGTTTTAGAAAACCTTTTTGTAAATAACATGTTCATTGTGATACTTAAACTATAAATGATGGAACTACTTAATAATTACATAACTAATATTTGTTTGATATATAACAAAGGGGATGGATAACCATTGGTCAAAAATTATAGAGACGGTGTATTATTTATTATTTAGGAATTCTAAATTATTTGTTTTGTGTAGGTTTTTACTTAAAACCTTAGACATAACTCAAAATTAGGTGGCAAATAAATAAGAAAGAAATAACATTTATTTATACCTCGTAACTAAACACAATTTGCACATCCTTCACAATAGCAGTCATTGGTCATACTTTTATTATAAGAATACACAAAAAAGAATAAACAGAAAATATTTTATATTTACTAATATTTTCTCCCCTGACTGTCCGACGTTTATTCAGAACACGTTTGAGTCAGCGGCTTAGTAACAACTAGCAGTGGTCGAATGACGGATCTCAGGGAGCTGACAAGGAGATGCTCCGCGCGCCATCTTATGGTTTGTTATTTGTTTATTGGGTACGGAATAGGCATTCAGCTCAGCATATGCTATATATGTATTATTTTATCGTAAGTGATTGTCATTTTGTCAGGTCGGTACAAACTTAAGAAATTATTTTAATTAACATCTCCAAGAGCGTGAAGACTTTTACGACTCTTTAAACTTTGCTGAATCTGATTAAGAAAATTTGTTTAATAATTATATTTTCCAAAAGATATGTTAATTTGTAATTGGTTTAATAACTAATATCTTTTATATTTCTAAGAAGATATGTTATTATAAAGGCAATAACAACTTAATAACATTGAAAGGCACAACTAAAAGTATATGCAATAGTTAATGATGAAGAATATTGTTATTGTAACTAAATATTATTAAAAATATTTGTTTATATATTGTTGTGTGTTTTTTGTATTATTTCTTTTGGGATGTTGTATGTGAAGTATAATATCTAGTTTAAATGTTATTAAACAAAACTGAAGTACGGGTCAAAGTAAAATAAATTTTAATTTAATATCATTACGGAATGAAAACTATTTTTTAATAAGATCAAAACTATATTGTAATATTAAATTATATGTTGATTAAGTTTTAGTTGTTTTAACGATTCAATTCAAATTATTGTTTTTTAGTGTTTTTATGCTTTGTGAAACATCCAATTTTATTAAAGTTAAACACATAAAAATAAATTCAGCAAATACTTCGAAACTTTATAATTAAAAACAAAGGCCACAACAAAGGATATAACATATTGTTCGAAACCAGTATAAATAGCTACATAAATATTTTTAAATCATGTTAGTTTTGTTTTATGTCTTAAATATAATTTTTTTTATTTTTTCACAAAGTTAGAAATAGATGCAAATTATACCCAGAATAGGAACAATAATCTTTTCCCTTCTTAATATAATGGCATCTGATAAAAATACTGATATTTATGCATTCGTATATAAGAATAATAATACACTTTGACATTGAACTTATTGACAATAAAATATATATAATTTTGAACCAAAATGAGATATAACTTATTCATCACAGTGCAAAACCTATACACTAAATATTGAATTTTGCTGCATCACTTCTTGCGGTAGCATCGGGAGTCGGGTTGCCTTCCTCCCTCAAATATGGCGAAGGGGGTGATGGCTGGCTCTTGTGTTATGCTCGTGAACGGGTGCTGCTACGGTGACTGGTGGTGTGGCAGGCCGAAGATTTCTTTATTATTATTTTTTTTACTGTTATTATTATTTTATTTTCGTTGCCTGAAATCATTAGGCTTCATTTCTGATCGATTGCGACGGTTCTAGTTGTGACCTTTGTGAAACAGTGATCACAAAACAAAAAATATATCCGGCGGAGTTTGTTGTGTGGTTTTTCTCAGACCATGACACGTTTGGAACCCTCATAGCTTTAACATTAAGAGGGAAAGTGCTTTTTCAGAAGGGCTTATTACGATAAATCTAGTATCGTAATAGGTCCTCCTGACACTTCCATGTTGACGTACACAAGTGATTACTGATTATTATTCTAAGTGGAAAAGATATAAATAAACAAAATAAATAAGAAGAATAATAAATTTCTTGGTATTATAATACATAACAAAATTAATTGTTAAAATCATTTTGTTAATGCATGATACAAAATGAATAGATTTATTTGTGTATGAACTGGCTACGACAATTTTCAACCATATACACTTTTAATGACAAATATATCTTTAAAAGCATAATATTACTAAAACGAGGTATCAATCCTAAGATATTTATAGGTTTAGGTTTTATATTATTGGGAAATACCTCGTGTGTTGTGTAACAATGTTTTCGCGCCTTTTTTAGTCAAGTCAGTATGAAACTTATCGTCCATTATTTCAAAAGTTAGAAGTGTTGACTGTTACGTTCTTTTACATTAAAGGCGTAAACTTTTGTTAAAAAGAACGACATATTTTTAAATTGCTTATCGAAAAACCCAAAACTTCCCTGTTATCCGATTCGACTGTTATTGTAGGTGCGTTTAAATATTAAGCAACTCATAATCTTTATTTTAAGGAATATTTAATAACTATTTATGTTGTTTAAATGTATAAGAATTCAATTTATATTTTGATTAATGCTATACTAAATCATTAAACTAAATATTAATTGACTTTGCAATTCCAAATTGGCATGATTTAAAAATTAGACATGTTTTATAAGTAAGTGGAATAAGCGAGCATTGTATCCCTAAAACCTGTACCTACTAATCGTATTCAGTCAAATAAAGATGACCCTTATTATTATTATCTTCGTCTGAGGTTTACTAAAACGATAGATAGATAAATAATAAAAAGAGATTCAAATATTTGAATTACTTGTCATTCAACTATAATACTTTAATACTCGTAAATAGTAAAACACCAAAATTTATATTGTATAATGAAAGTAATTTTCATGACAAATTTTAAAGCGCCGTTAAATGTTTTCTCAGAGGAAGAGCCCCTAAACATGATCTCTTAAGACTTGTATAAATACAGAAAGAAAACGTCACATTTGTATTGTTAAGTCGTGGGGCGGGTTTTAAAGTAACGAAGTTCCCATTCGTTATGTCTAATGTTTCCATCATAACTTTCACACGTATGCAAGACTTCGGCGAAGATACAACGAGTTGCTCCAAATGTTATGTTAGAATACAATGTGTAAATGAAAACATGTTATTTCAAATACTTTACTTAAATATAATCATGATATTTGTATAATTCTATATCTCTTTGTGTACAACTAGCACAGCTGACTCAGGGACCAAAATAATAGTAATTACAACACCACATCACTTTTTCGAAAGGTGATTTTTTTTCGAAAACACTAATCGTAACTAATTAAGATAAGGGCTGGTAGATAATGATTATTAACATTTTTTTTTTCTTTTAATAATAACGTTTCCTGCTGGATACTTTCGACGTAAATACTTTAAAAAATAGCGTTTAATCTTTCCCTAAAAGGTCTGTTTCGCTTTTGTGATTACTATAGTGTTGCAATCGATCGAGGATGGCTGTCACCTTTTGTGACATATGTGTATTGTCTTAAACGTATAAAATTCTTAGAACTACTACTTAATTCTTACTACTACTTCTATTGCTTCTTAGTACTACTTCTACAGAGAAACAAGTTTACAGTTTACGTTTGGAATTAATATGAAAGTACGAAATTGTACATTTAGATTTTTTTTTATTAGAAATTATTATCAAAATATTATATTATTACCATTATCGTAAAAAATATTATTAGTTAAAAATAATTTTGATGTTTATACAACGCTTCTATTACAATATCGGAAGAGTATATGAAGTAACGTTGTCAAAAGATACGACAGACTGACTACAGTCACTAATTATAAAATGTCCATCAAGTCTGCAACAGCCACGATCGTTTATGCTGTATTGATTATCGGAGAACCATAACTTACATGGTCAATGCAAATAATAATTTGTAATTTTAATGTAATTGTAATTTTAATTTGTAATTTTAAAGATGTTAACATTGAGTATTTACCTACTAGTAGTGTCTATTTTTTTTTTTTATTTTTAGTTATTCACGGAGGCTACTGAATCTCAAGAACCTGAGCTCTAGAACCGGGTGCACCTGTAAAAGCTCAGTGGCTCAGAGTTTTGGATGTCACAGTAACATTTATGATTGCGTGTGTGATTTTACCCAACTGTGCTGGATTATGGCTAATAAAAGGGTTATGTTCTTAACTTATATTATTTTCTGGCATTGTACATAATCCAAACGATTTTGATAAATTATGTATCGTTGAATTCGTTTCGTTAAGACGGTTTTTGATTAGCAAACTTTCCTTTTATTTAAATAGTCGAAATAAAATTTATCTAAATTAAACATTTTCCTTATTTTAATTCTATTATTTAATTTTATATATTTCAATCTTTTTTTTATCTGATTTATTCGTGTTTTAATTTAAAGCTTGAGCAAACTCAGACAAAGTCGTTTAGCAATGCTTCATACATGTCCATTATGTATTTAGCGTATAGTTCGGTGTCGTTACGTTAAAAAAAAAGAATTAACCTTAATTAAAAACATAAATAATGATTATAAGTTCCTATTAAAATTATAGATACAACGCGACATAACAGTTTATTTTGTAGATATATGAAAATAAATGTTTTTGTGGAATATGTTTAATCTATAAAATTGGCTTTTATTATAGCGAAAAACCCCATTTCTCAAAGCCCAGCTCCCTTATATTTTACAAAGAAGTGTTTTTTACTTTGTTAAAAATACCTCTTATCATTGGACAAAACAGTTTGTAATTTTTCAGATCTCTAATTAGTGAGCTGATAAAAAAGAAACACGACTGTGATACAACATCCAAGCATCAGTCAAGTCACAAACAAGATTACAATGTAATCAATCAGTGGGGACGAACGTCGTCGTCAATTAATCAAAAACGCGGCAAGCACTGACAGCGCTAGAGCTTATGATTAAAATTATAACATTTTATATTAATCTTTAATAAAATAGGACTTGTAACTAAATATTACATTTTCTTGCGAAAATCAAATCATCAAAATACATTTCATACGAAGCTGTCACTTAAAATAAAAGGGATTCATTCAATAATTTCATTAAATGTTTTGATTAACTATAGATTGCTTTTTAATTCATTAGCAATATAATATTAATATTTGAATATATTTTTTGTGAAAATAAAAATCTGTCTGGAAATAAAAGATAAAAAATAATCTTATTTGGAGCAATATTTCGATATTACACGCCATGTTAAATTAAGTAATTTAAAATATATTCCTGATAAAATTGGTAATTTATACTCCAAACATTTATATTGATCTGAGAAGCAATTAAAAGGCATTAATTTATTGCATTGAAATAAAATATTTATTCATATTAAAAAAAATCAACGTAATTATTATCTATTTCTCGTTCGTATTAATTTCTAAACATAAAATAATTATATTTAAGTAGTTTCGTGTTTGCCAAAGATTAAAAAAAAATCTAAAAAAATATTGAAGTAACTTATCCCATATAGAAATAAAAAGAAAAACTATTTTGTGTGTATTACCTGGATAATCAATATAAACGCTAGCTACAGTTGTAGATATTTCGTAACACAGATTTACTAGCCATTATGGGAAAGACTATTCCTTTTCAAAGTTACAAAAACAAGACCCTTTCTTGTTTTTGTCTCTCATTGTCCTTTTAGGAAAGGGAGAGCATGTTGTTCAAACAGAAAAAAGATATAGTTCCTTCAGGAAACGGCCCATTCCCCGCCCTTTCTAGCTATCGGGTATTAACAATTTGCTTTGTGAGCGTCCTAAAATAGGATTGCCTCAGAAAGATAAAAGAAAAGGGACTTAAGTAATTAGACCTAAAAGTGTTTAGAGTAAATTCAAATTCAACGAGCCTAATTACGTTCAGGGTAATTTAATGTTTGTAGTAAGAAGACTATATTTAATGTTATTTTAAAATTATTAGAAATTTTAAATAAGAAATAAAATGATCAACATTACTAGCTATCTATATTTATTTATACATAGCTCTTTGCTTATGTACTGGGCTTCCAGTGCAATATTAAAAAAATATTTTTCATTTGTATAATATTATTACAATAAGGTTTATCGATTATTAAATGTTCTTACTATTTACTTACTTTAAACAAGATCAGCGTATTTGTTTTTGAGTTAAAAACTGTAATAGTTACATACAGAGAACGGCCACAACGACAAAAAATACCCCAAAAATTGTAATTGCTGACAAAACTGTTACCAGATTTCTTTAGAAGTATTGCAAAAAATAGTTTTTTCATAATATATATTTTTTTCTTTTTTAGGTCCTTTTGTCTTGCAAAGAAACGTTAGGTCTTAAGATAGGGCGTCTACTTACTCGTTACATTTGGTAAATGGATGCCTATTGCTAACGGATTTTTTTTTATTATTATTTATAGCAATTGATATAACGTTCTAAGAATGTACATAACTATGCGTCATCTAGTGTGAAATAGGGAAAAACAAAATTTTCTTTCCAATATATACATTTCTAGATCGAGATCAGTTGAGAGGAATCCTGCTAATTGTTGAAGGATTTATATACCTGGATTTATATATCTGGATGAATGAACGATGGAAATCACGGGTAAAATTTTTCGCAAGATAAGTTTTGTTTTTAAAAACAAATAGATAAACTGTGTTAAAATGTAAATATTTAATACAATTTTAATTAACGTAATCTTATACAAGAATTACGTTCTGTTTAGGAAATAAATATATCATCTATGCTCTAGCAACTGAACCAAGTTTCAGAGAGCATATACTTTTATATGTCTACAACTTTAATTAAAATTTACTTTTTTACTGTCGTTAAATATTTAATTTTTAATAAATAATCATAAAGCACTACATAAAAGTTTATTATTTAGATAAAGGCTAATAATATAAGTTTTATCTGATCATTCTAAACATTATTACTTAAAGGAAGCTTCAGCGTTAGTCTCTTCATATTATAACTATTTGAATGTACGCAATATTCTTGAATAAATGGAATAGTTTCTCTACTTTTTTTTTTTGAATGAATGTCTATACAATTCTATTAACACGAAAGCTTCTATTATTAACACAAGATCGAATACTGTTTAGCTTTATCAGCCTTCTTTTACAATTTGATAATTTTTATCTTGCTTTCAATACCCTAAGGTTAAAGACAAAAAAGCTTAAGGCATGTTTAATTATTACACGTCATAGCTTTTGACAAACGTTATTATGCCAAGGTTAGTATAACATTGTTATTATGTTGTCTGGGGATTATGGAAATTGATTTTGAGTCAACCTCTGAATTATGAACGGAGGTTATTATCCAAATTACATGTGTTTAAAATCATTCATTTGTTTTAATCATTTAATTATTTCGTAATATCTGCTTAGTAAAATAAAAAGAGCAAAATATTTTACCAGGAGTCATGACTACGGTCAGTTTCATTGTTGTTAACCAGAAAGTTTTATTCAAGATTCTAATCAATCACCTAGTTTAACTTCACTAATCTATTATCTAAACACCTGTTTTACCTAAGAAAATCATTTGTGCATTATTCAATAATATATACAATAATTTAATAACATAAATTATGAAAAGAGAAAGATACGTCTATTTAAAATATTGTCTTTATTAAGCTTTATTAAAACAGCAAAAAATATGTTTCATAAAGAAAACTGGTAATTAAATTGTACGAGATTTGTTACTAACCGAGATATGATTGAAGATTCAGCTTACCACTAAGTAATATGATATTTCTATGTTAAGTTATAGATAAGGATGACCTGGTTTCTCTTCTTACCCTACTTTAAGTTTTTAAATAAGATTAAACATTTTGGATTATACGTTCAGAAAATATATATTTTATAAATAATATGATACTTCTTTGAAGACATAATTAAAATAAATATTTTTAATTATCGGAACGTAGTTCCTTATTGTATTATTTTTTATATTATTATCACGTGTCATAAGTAACTAAATAAACAAGAGAATAAAACATGTAGGTATGCATTAATTTAAATTTATAAATTTTGAAATAATTCTGTAAATAGATATAAAATATTTTTTTTGTGTATTGATAGGATATCAAAAGAAAAACATAAATATTTTATCACCTTTTAACGCGTACGTTGCTGTATAATATTATTATGAATTAACTCCGAATATAAGATTTGTCTTAATTTAAGTGTCAGTCAATGTACAAGTATCATCGCAAAATATAAAAATATTTAAAATTTTAGAGAAAATTAACTCTTAGGAAAAAAATAATATTTTAACCAAGCTTTCATATATTATTTTATTTGGCAAGCTTTATCCTTACAAAATAATATTATTTAAGTAATGATAGTTTCTCAACGAAATACAGCTAAATAAGATATTAAAAATAATTTTAACATTATTTTCAAGGAAACCCTTTTTTTAGAAATAGTATACTTACCGTTACAACAAGATAAAGATTGAGATTGATAATATCTTGATCTAATCTATATACCTATTATCGACTCTATAGAATATAGAATTCTATAGAATTTTAAATTCCTATTTAAATTAAGAGTTGACAGATACGAACACTGCCCTTTATTTTGAAATATTCAAATTTTCTTGTTCAGAAAATATATGTTATTGTAAATCTTCTGAATGACAAATTGATTATAGATCAAGATTGATATAGATTATATTTAAAATACATATTTATTTTTAATAAGGCTTAAAAAAGAACTAGCTTGTACTTTTTTCGCTACTAATCATATGATGACACCAAATAATTTTGATCTATAGTAATTTGTAGTAGTGAGGATAGTTGCGAATAAAAGAGATCTAGCACTAGACTATCATCTTCTATATCTAGGACTTCATATAGATGACACTCAGCTGAAACATTCATATAGTTGAGATAGTTCATAAAGTAACGTATTCGTTACGTTTACTTTATTGACACAATTTTTTTTACCCATTAGGGCTAAAACTCTGTTAGTGCAGTCTCTCATCTTACCAATTATTGACTATGCTGATGTATGTTACTCTAACATTTGCGAAGCCTTCTTAGACAAATCAGATCGCCTGTTAAACAGTTGTATTGGTTTTATCTTTAATCTCCGTAAATTTGATCACATTTCTCAATACCGTTCTAAGCTTAAATGGATACCTATCCGCAAACGAAGACAACTGAGAACTTTATGTCAGTTATTCTCAATCCTTAATGATCCATCTTCTCCTCAGTACTGGAGATCTAAATTCCATTTATTAAGTAACACCCACGATTTGCAACTACGCTCTTCGTTTAACCTCAATTTATGAATACCTTCACACCGCACTGGTTTTTTATTCAACTCTTTCACACTACACGCTACACGCTCTGGAACAGCCTTCCTAATTGACTTCGACGAGCCCCCAATAAAGAGCTTTTTAAGAAACTTGTCCGCAAATACCTTCTTGAGATGGTATAACTTTAGTTATTTTTAATTCCACTTTGTTAGAGTAGATGTGTATGTGTATGTGTATTTATGATTCCCTTTACCTTTTAACTTAGGAAAGTGATGGTTATTAAAAATTATCAAACGCTAAATTAGACAAGACTCATTTATTAATAAATATAGTAGCTTGTTTTTATGTTAAAAGATTCAGAACAAGTAACATGAACTCGTATCATACTAGTGTTTTTGTTCACGTGGAGTTTATTTTTGTGTGGTTTACTGAGAAGAACATTACATTATCATAACGTGCAGAGAGACTTTGTGGATAGGTCTGATTGCTTATAGTACCTACATAAAATTTACTTTATGTTACGGTAATTTATCACAACATTTTTTTATGCAAGTCATTTATGTGAGCCTTAGATTTAAGTAGCACATTTTGTCAACGAAAAACAAAATATCTCTTATTTTTGGATTGAAACAAAAAAAAAAGAAACAGATCTTCGAAAGGTTCGAAAGGTCGAAGTAGTAATAACAATCAAAGTATATAATATAGTAAAAAACTGGTAATATAAGTAGAAAATCAACATTTGGAATTTCTACCAAATGATAAACATTTTAGGACTTTAGCGATTTTTTAAATAGTTTAAATAATTAGGTGACTAAACAAAAAAATAATTTTATTTAAATGCACCAAAATACCGTAAATATTAGTTTCATGAGTAGAATATCTTAATATATATAAATTACGTGTCACGTTGTTTGTCCGCGATGGACTCCTAAACTACTTAACCGATTTTAATCAAATTTGCACACCGTGTGTAGTTTGATCCAACTTGAAACATAGGATAACTTACATCTTAATTTTTAGTCACAATATTATTTTATATCAAATATTGTTATTTCGTTATTGGCCTTGATAAATTTACTTGCATTTAAATTTTTTCCTTTACTTAGCGGACGGGGGTTTTTGTAATTTTAAATTTTATTTTTTCTAATACCGTGACTTCTTAAATAGTTTACTACAATGTAATAGGTATATCCAAAACCTTAGCAACCACAGCAACGCGTGGCCGAGTCTGCTAGTATATATATATATATTTTATATATTTTTTTATTATATGGAACTTAAAAGTGATATAAATTATATATCAACTAAGACATTTGTAATGTATACGAATAAAAGTGTGACAACCGTATAAAGTCCGTAACAGATTGATTGCGGGAGTTGCGGAAATCGAGAAACATCCCTGACAGATTAAACCGGCTGAAATAAATCAAAACGTCTGTCACTTATACCCTTCAAAGCAGGACCGGATCCATTAGATTAATCTTGTGTGATTATATATTTATTACAGTCTAGAATTTTCTGCTAAGTAAACAAATTAATAATACAGGTTTTTTATTATAAATGTAGAAAACTAATCGATATACGTATTTTTATTCTATATCATATATTTTTTTCTAATTTATAAAATACATTGGTGTATTCATGTACTTGTAAGTTGCACTGCATTTATTTTTAATACAATTCATCGATCTCTAAAGTTATATTACTCGCAATTTCGTGTCGGTGCTATCTTGAAAGCGAAGTTAGCAAGTTCGCAGTCATTAACTTGGCCTAAGTTTGTTACTGCGCTCGGTTCACCGCTATAGCGGTTAAAAGCATAAGGGTGGAGGATAGAGTACGGCGCACACAGACAAAGATATAGGTTGATAAAATATTATACACAGACAAAGATATAGGTTGATGAAATATTATACACAGACAAAGATATAGGTTGATAAAATATTATACACAGACAAAGATATAGGTTGATAAAATATTATACACAGACAAAGATATAGGTTGATAAAATATTATACACAGACAAAGATATAGGTTGATAAAATATTATACACAGACAAAGATATAGGTTGATGAAATATTATACACAGACAAAGATATAGGTTGATAAAATATTATACACAGACAAAGATATAGGTTGATAAAATATTATACACAGACAAAGATATAGGTTGATAAAATATTATACACAGACAAAGATATAGGTTGTTTTCTTATTAGAAATTGCAAGTTAAATAACGTTTCGTAATTTATCTAGTAATAATTTTCAACCGCAACTATGCACCTGAAAAGACTTGTTCCTTCAATGTTGATATTAAGAGACGCGAAGTCTCTATAACCATATTTCTTAGTATAAAATTTGCTTCGGCCGTCTTACCTACTAATTTTTCATAATAGCACGCCACTGACTTGCGTACTGCCTTTACTTTGTTATAGTAACATAAAGCGTTAATGTTTAGTGGCACATTCTTCGGCAGGATCTCGGCAGCGATGCAATGCAAAAAAAGCAACGACTAGCTCCGTCTTTTAGATCACATTTTTACAAATATTCTGTTTTGCAAGAGACAATGGTTTTGCAGATAATCTGATTATTTAGCTTATACAGGTACATTTTGTACGTTAAGTGATAGCGACAAAGAAGAAGACTGAGATCTATTCAAACATATTTCCATATCATAAAAAACTTGTTGTTAAACTTTAGCAAGCCGATATCGTTTCCGAGAAGAATAATATTTTTCCATACATATCAGGTTTTTAAAAGTGTTTAGAAATAATATTAAGATTTTATAACAGATAATTTAGTCTGCTGTAATAAAAAATATTAACTTTTAAAATATACTCTCATCGTCCAATCGTTTAAAATAATAATCTAAAATCCTTGAAGGCTGTTAGTGCTTCCAACTCTGCTGATTAATTGCCAACGATGTTTTGTCCCCATTGATAGATTACATTGTAAGCTTTTTTGCAACTTGACTAATGCTCGATTTTTTTGTTAGATTGTATATATAATTTATAACAAAATAAACCTATTATAACCTTAGAGGTAAATTATAATAAAAATTAAATTACCCGCTGATACCAAAATACGTTTAAAAAGGATAAAAATAATATTATTATACAGTTATTGAAGTCGTCAGGCTTTCTATTAAAAAGAAACCGCATTCTTATCCGTCCACGTATATAGCTGCTACGTTGCTATAGACAGACACACAGGTCAAATTTATATTACCCTTCTTTATGGGTCGGGGTTTAAAAATATAATTTGAATAAAAACAATAACATTTAAAGTAAAAACAATAACATTTAAAGATGTAAAAGTTTGTATAAAAGAGTGACATTTCATTTATCAAGTTAGATATTTTTAATTAATCTAAGTAGAAATTTGTTTACAAAGAATTAACCATATTTTATCGTTTATTAGACGTATATCAAATACTACGCATTTTTTTTGTCTGATGTCCGATTTTTTACGTCTTTTAAATAGATTTTTATGATTATACAATAGGTACACACTAAATCTTATTTACCGTACATGTTTGGATATTTAAATGGATGGATGTTTGTTACTCAATCAAAACTACTGAAAGGATTTTGATGAAACTTGGCAATATTGTAGTTTATGTACCAGAATAATACATATGTTATAGAAATACTATTTTTTGCACGTGGTTTTATTTGTAACATAACATAGGTTGTGGCGTAATTACGTAATTGCCATGGGAGATTTTTTTTTTGTCTACAGGCATACCCATCCAGGAGCCTATCAAAATGAAGGGCGTCAGATAGAAATTTCATAAATTAAAATTAAAATTATGACTACTTGTGTCATACTTTTCATATCTACATTTAAACTTGTCTACTCTAAATCCATGAGAGATATTATTTACCATAAGAGACAGAGCTACTTTTTAGCAAAGCTGTTTCATCGCAATAATTAACTGCCATTAAGTAGGCGTATAATTTAAATAACCAATTTGTATTATTCGTTGACTGGTCTAGGAGAGTTTTAAATTTATTAATATGTCTTACTCACAATGTACTAGTTATAATCATCAATATTAGAAGGGTAATTAGTAGACACTTACTATAATGTTAATTATAAAACAATCCAGTATTATTGGATGAATTGTATCCGCAATATATCTAACAATAAGTATATCTGGCTTAATTAATACTCAAGATTGGAAACAACCGGGTTTTGATCTTGTATGATATGTTGAGATAATTATAAATTCAATAATGGTCGAATGTCTGATAACACAGGGAGCAATTCAGAATATAAAAAATTTCAAATGAATGTTCATATTATACTTAAACAATACAAGTTTTAAAAAAACACTAACATAATATTCATATTAATTTGAAACATTAATAATTACAATTAGTGTGAGAACATAACAAACATTATAAAATATATAAAACATTTCTTAAAGATATCTGTTTATAGAATTATTAGATTTTATTAATGTAATTATTACTATGAGGTTCAATTTATTTTCAAAAACGGCCAAAAGCCGTATTTTTTACATTAACTATTAGGTATTTATTCAAATTCCCTTATTGTTCAATGCATTTACATACATTTACACAGACAAAGGTGAGGTTTGTTATAGTCGTTTGTACAGACACAATAAGTCAAATTTATATACCTACTAGGAAAGTAATATAATGGATATTACTAGGAAAAGATTATATAAACATATTTTATATATTTTTTATACAGATGAAAACAATATTTTCGAAAGTGGCTGTCGTCGTAAGTAACTGAAAAACAATTTAGTTTAATTGTTATTAAACAATTAAAATAAATTGTTTTTATTGTTATTGTTATTAAACAATTAAACTAAGTTGTTTTTCAGTTACTTACGACAACGGCCACTTTCCAGTGACCCCCTCTCTGCAGACATGGCGACACATTCAAATATGTAAGATATATATTAATAATGTGTTTGTGTAATGTTATATATATACATATGTATGCCAATGCGAAAAAAGAATCAATAAATAGTCAGTAATTATTTTAAGAAAACTTGTCATTTGAATAGACCATAACTTTAACTGTCAGACCCGTATCAAACAATAGATGGCTTCTCTTTTGACCTCGTCTTATCATATCGAATTTCCTGTAAGCCGGAGTTACAAGTAGTTTATACAGAGAATTTTTATTAGCGTATCTTATTCATTTTTATTTATTAAAAAGTTTCAATTACTACTAAGCAGTATTGTGGGATCTAACAAATAAACTTATGCATTTTCATCTGCTCTTAAATGCTCCTTGACTCTATACATACATATCCTTCTGCTTGCTTCTTAATAGATTCATGAATCTTTAATAATTAATGCAAAATAAATCCTAATCCAAAAAAAAAAATATTTTAGAAAATAATGAGAAACATTTCCATAGAACAAACTAATTAAGTAATGCATAGATTAGAACAACTTCATTGTTTCTAGAATGCGGACCCAAACGATATGCCGAGAATGTTGGTTTACACTATTTTCCAGTATGAAGGTGTTAACGATGTGTAACACTGGAACCTACAAACGTACACTAAATAAATATAACATAACAAAATAGTTTTTACAGTGTATTCAATTGTTACCAATACTACACATATATATGTTTAGTATATTTACTTTTATATAACCTTTTGGTATGGCCATATATTTAGCATAAGAATATTATTTTATACAAAACAACGGTTTACTATCAAAAGTTTGGGTACAGAGATAGCTCTTATCTGCGGCCACCAACTGTCAGAGTTTATTTCCATACAAATTGAATGACATTTTACGACCAGCGCAATTTGAACTCATCCTACCAGACTTTTCTAAATTTCTATAGTAAAGTTCCTTAGTTTGTAATTTTAAATACTATAGTCTGTAGAAAATTATTACTAATAACCTACATAAAATAAAGTAGTATTTTAAATCGTTGAGATATGTTATAATTTACTGTAGAGGCTAGCAGTTGCCAACTTACTATAGAGAAGTACAAAGACAAATGTCTACTCGTTCTGAAATTATTCATTTTTGTTGAGACAGAAACTATACACGCTTCTATTAATAATAGAATTTAAAAAATCCTGTGTCCCAGTCCTAGTTCATAATTTACGAATGTAAAAGCTAAGCACTCGATAACAATTTAGGATAACATATTAAACCCAAACTAGGATTAACTGAACAAGGACTATAAAGGGGTGAATACTTAAATCTGGTATATTTATTTCGGATTCTACAGATTCCAAACAAATACAATATCTATATTTACATCTGCCCATAGAAACATCCAAGGTCTGAAGTGCAATATTATAAGGCCTATACAAAGAAATAGAAATACTTTTACAACACAAAAAATATTCCACTAAATAAATCATTAAAGACCTTATAATTGCATTAGATGTGACGAAAAAACCTATATTGTATAGTTGTATAGTTAGTTCTGACCTATTCAAAACACGCAAGAAAATAATTTTAAAAAATAAATATTGGGATAATTCGCTATTTTATGAAAATTACAAATAATATGAAAATTCTCAACAAAGTAGCGTTAAAATGGGGTTATGTTTGTATAACAAGTTAAGAGCAACAGCAAATTGTTTGAAAACGTTTCCGCTTCTTAAGTAACGTTACAATCGTATTACAATAAACTTTCAAAGATATTTCCATAAATACTCTAATATTTAATCTTTTCAATTTAATTCGGACTAACAGACAGAGTTTATTAATTTTTTTGCTTTGAGGTTTCTTGGTTTGAGGTTCAGGTCTTCCATTTTAGCGTTAAAAAAAGTTGGATATTTAGACTAGTAATGAACCTAAGTATGTAATATTATTAATCTAAGTAGACTTATTTCTTACGAATATTATAAATATGAAATTGTTTAAATTTGTATGTATGTGTTTCTGTTCTTCAATCCAATCCAATGCTCATAATCCGGAATAACACATATGATACTTTTTATCCCAATAACCCTGGTTAATTCTTTTTTATAACATTAGATGTTCAAAAATCTTTTCTAGGTAGTGTTTGCAACGAAAAAGAAGATAGGTTTTGTTATAATTTATTAAAAAATTGCACTTGCGCATTCATCCCCCTGTTGACTGAAATTTCTATATTGTTTTTTTTTATCGAAATGATCCTAGTAAACTACTTAGAATACTATTCTGATTTTTTTTAAACTTTTAGCTGTCTAACATAACAAAATAAAAGCATAAAAAAATCCAGGGATTAATGTATCCTTCCGTACTAAAACGGATTAAGATTATCTTACAATTACTTATTATACACTATTTTATGATTTAAATATATTGATTATTAGAATCTCTACAAATTATTATTTCATAATTCCTGGAACTTTTTATTGTATGTGCCTGCTTCGGACAGCCATATGTTTCTGTTAAATATAAAAACAAAAATTAGGTAGCAATTAAATATCGAGACTAAAAACAACACAAATACAACAAATTTACAGATTTTTTTTTTGACGAAGCTGTTTTCGTTACTCATGAGATTTATTAAAAGTGGATAAAAGTAATGTAATATATAAAAAGTGTAAGATTTATTCACCATATTCCAATACCTAATACTATTACTTAAAATGTTTTATTATTAAAAAAAAAACATGTTAAGTTATAGATAGTAACATTATATAATTATTTAAAAATCATGAATTAACGCGTACGAAATAGGTATCACATATCATTTATTTGCCGGGTTTTCCACCAGGTTAACTGAGTCAGCCTGTGGCACCGGCCTTTGATATTTCGTACGCGTTAATTTCCGATTTTATTTTCCGAATGTTTAAGAGTTAGTAATAACATTATTTATAACACAGTGTTCTTTTGATTCAGTATTAAAATGTGCGTAGTCAAGAAGAAACCCAATACATCATTAAGGACCTGAGGGACGGATAATATCAAACAACTTTTGTTTGAGACACTTTTTTTGTTGTAAATACAAAAATCTTCTTACATCTTAAATCGTATATATAATATTCTATATGAATAAGTTATAATAATAGTGCAGGCGCTGAACTCGGAAAATCTTGCTTATAATTTTTCTTCTGTTAGGAACTCTATTCGTCTAATTTTTTTATACCCCACTAAGAGTTGAACAAATGCTTTGACACTATTTTAATCGTTATTTTTATACGATATCCTTTTCTTTCTTATAATTAGTAATATTTAGAAAAAAAAAATAAACAACAAAGAAATAAAAATAATACAAATACTTATTTGTAAATAATTATTCGAAAGTAAAATAATCAGTTGTTTTTTGGCAATCAATATAAATACATTTGAAAAATTAAAAACATTTTAGCCTAATAACTAAAATGGACTACAAGCCTTGGTTTGACAATTCCAAGAACATTTACAGGGCTGAATTCACAACTCTGGCAACGGTTACTACGTACATTGTCGTGTAAACAATTTGTCGTCTTTTAAAACATAAAAATGAAAAATAAGAAAATCAATTTTTTCATTTTGCTAAATATTACTTTTAAAATATTAAATAAACATTCTTCTCTAAGACATGCAGTTTGAGAAAGAAACCAACTGTCAATTAAAGAATGGTCGACCCTGTTATATAATATAGTTAATATAGTCTGTAAGATGTCTATGGTAAGACAGGAACTACAATGTCTATGGTTCCACTTCCACTTGGTTGTAATGGTAGTCATTCCGCATACGTGTAACGCATTTAATAAAAAGTACCAATACAGAAGTCGTTGTCTAATTTAAGATATATACCCAAGAACGAACCCTACAATATATAACATGGTTTTAGAAGTGCAGAAATTAAAGAAATATTAGAGGATTGCTAGAATTATGGCGGATAAACATTTTGTGACGCAGATGAAGCACCTTTCAATACAAGCTGGCGAAAATGCTGCTGAAAAATGGAAGAAATGGAAGCAAAGGTATGAAATCTTCTGTGATGCCAACGAGATAAGCAAATGCTCAGATGCAAAACAAACAGCAATTTTATTAAACGCCATAGGTGATGATGGCATCGAAATATTTAATAGCTTTAATATTGACCGATCAAAAGCAAATGTAGAACAAATTTTAAAGAAATTTGACGATATATTTAGTCCACATACTAATATTACCGTAGAAAGATACAATTTCTTCACAAGATATCAAAATGAAGAATCAGTTGAAGAATATCTTACGACATTGAACAACATGGCTTCCAATTGCAAATTCGAAATTCTAAAACAAGAGCTCATCAAAGACATGTTCGTCATTGGAATTAAAAATAAGTTAATAAAAGAAAGATTGCTTCAAGAAGAAAACTTAACAATAGAAACGGCTATGAAACTTGCTAAAAGTTTAGAACTGTCACAAGAAAGGTCTAATAAACTTAATCAGAAGAATGAAGTCCATCATATTCAAGCTGTCAAGTCATTTAACAAACAATATAGGAGTATCTCAAGATCCAATCAAAAGTCACAGTCATCGGAAAGATATCCAAGTCAAAGGAAAAAATCACCACTCAATATCAAATCTTGCAAGAGATGTGGTCAAATACACAGATACAAATGTCCGGCTGAAGGGATAACTTGTAACATATGTAAAAAGAAAAACCATTTTGCGAATTTCTGTTTTTTCAGAAATAAAACTCATCACAAACAAAAACAAAACAATTAGAAGTAAAAGTCTAGAAGATATTGACAATCATTTTCTAATTAATTCGATTCATCAGGGTATAAATAAAAGTAATGATTGGGAAATTAAGGTAAAGTTTAATAATTATAATGTTACATGTCAAATAGATACAGGTGCTGATACTAATGTAATAAATAAGCAAACTTTAGAAAAAATTAAAAAGAATACAGGCTCAATAATTACATTGTTTAGAACAAATAAGAAGCTTTTCTCATTTTCAGGACAATTAGTTCCAAATTTAGGTTCCTGCATATTCAACTGTGAATTTGAAAATAGACTAAAGACCACAATACAGTTTGTGGTAGTGGAAAATGATTGCAAACCTATAATTGGTTGGAACACATGTGAAAAACTGGGTATAAGTAAAAGAGTATTTAATATTCAAGACAAACGTAATGAAAGGTCAGTACAAGATATTGTTTCAAAATACTCAAACACTTTTGAAGGCTTAGGCTGTTTACAATACAAAGCACACTTAGATGTCGATCCAAGTGTAAACCCTAAAATTTGTCCAGTTCGTCGAATTCCTTATGCATTAGAAAAACGTCTTAAAAATGAATTAGACCACATGGAACAATTAAATGTCATTGAAAAGGTAGATAAACCTACTAAATGGGTAAACTCTATAGTTTTAGTCGAAAAACCTAATGGAAAGTTAAGAATTTGTCTTGATCCTAGAAATTTAAATGTAGCTATACAGAGACCACACTATCCATTTCCTACATTTGATGATTTAAGGTCTAAGGTAGCAGGTGCCTCTATTTTTTCAAAATTAGATGCTTGTTCAGGCTATTGGAACATTGGTCTAGATTCAGAGAGTAGTAATTTGTGTACCTTTAACACTAATTTTGGTAGATATAAATTTCTTAGATTACCATATGGAATTAACTCTAGTAGTGAAATATTTCACAAGACAATGAATGATTTATTTGGAGATTTAACAGGAGTAATAATATTTGTAGACGATATTCTTGTTTATGGTTCTAACTTATCTGAACATAATGAAAGACTAGAATCACTTCTTAAAAAAGCTTCTGAAGTCAATTTAAAATTTAATAAGTCTAAATGTCAATTTGGTGTGTCCGAAATTCAATATTTAGGTCATATTTTTAATAAATATGGTGTGACCCCTGACCAATCTAAAATAGAAGCAATTTTAAATATGCCAAATCCAACTAATGGTAAAAAAATTACAGGAAAATGTAACATATCCATGTAAAAAGAAATCAAAATCATTTCAAAAGTCAATACAGAAGGAAGATAATAATAGTACATTTATTTTTACTTATAATGTAAGTCCTAAGTCAATTAAAAGTCAAGAAGATAATAGAAATGATTCTGATTCCTTCCTGTCAAAAGACTCAAATAATTCTTGTCAAGAAAATATAATTAAGTCACCGATATTAGTAAATGTAAAAGAAGATGTAATGTCGTCAGAAAGTTTGGATGAACATCAAAATCAATTACAAATGTCAGATATGAAAATAAATAATGAAAACTTAACAGTTAGTGCGAGTACAAGATCTATTGATATATTACCTGATAATTTATTGTTTTCTTCTGAAAATAGTAGTAACATGAATGTAAATGAAAATGTGAATGATAATAAACAATATAGTTCTAGAGGAAGATTGTTAAAGAAAACTAAAAAATTTGATTTATAATATTGTGTAAAATAATTGATTGATTAATTTAATGGCTTTCAGTTGCATTGGTAAAATTAAAATAATATTTACTTTAAACATAGAAATGTAATATGTATAAGTCAAGTGTCAACTAGTATGTCAGTTAACAGTGTCATTGTTATTTAATAAAAAAGGGGCATGTTATATAATATAGTTAATATAGTCTGTAAGATGTCTATGGTAAGACAAGAACTACAATGTCTATGGTTCCACTTCCACTTGGTTGTAATGGTAGTCATTCCGCATACGTGTAACGCATTTAATAAAAAGTACCAATACAGAAGTCGTTGTCTAATTCAAGATATATACCCAAGAACGAACCCTACAATATATAACAGACCCCAGGAATTCATAAGACTAAACAAAAATTGTTTGACATCTAAGAGTACCTTCGTTTTATAGGGGTTATCTGTGGAGCTGAATAATTATTACGATTAAAAGGATCTCCATCGAATAGTGTATTTTTTTGGTATTAAAAACCTGATACTTAGAAATAATAAAAAATAAACTTCTAATGTTAAAACAGATGAACAGTAATATATTTTTAAATGGGAAAGCGATGAATGTAGATGAATCCACAGTTTTCCTAGGAACTACTGTAAATGCTTTAATGACGTCCTCATATAGTTGGATTGACTGGTAAATTTAGCTCTGCCGCGTACGCCATTAAAAAAATAAGCCATATTGATATGCCACATTAGTACATTAAAGTATCTTTCACGGCAAAATGTTTTCTGTTATCTTGCTATGGGATGCTAAGGGATATAGATTTTACGAGAGAGGTTTATCCGTGCAATTAACAACATGGATAAGTTTAAAAAAAATTAATGTACTTACGGTCGCCGGTCAGTAGTTATGAAAGTCTTACATATTATCATAATATTACGGAAAAAATACTACGGATAGTGATATATACAATATAAACAAGAGTAACATACACAAGCTCGGGTTACCAAATACTCGATTATAAAAAGCAAGTAAATCTACTATGGGCCAATGTATACAAATGTACAACAAGCTCCTACAAAACGCTCAAGTATTACCGTTTAACAAATTTAAGAAAGTAACTAAAGAACGTTTGTTTACTAAAGAATACACACACACACACACACACACACACACACACACACACACACACACACACAATGTTTTCGAATATTTAGTAAATCATGCACGGTGGATATAAAGAGATCGTTGCCAGGCAACTTCAAAATTTATTCAGAGTAGGTATTTACTCAGTACTGTAATGTTATTATTTATTTATAATTTAAGTTTTTTTTTGTTTAAATATTTTATTATATTTTTTTTTATTTTTAATTATCTAAACACGTTATTCATTAAATAATATGGCTTCCCATCGAATTGATTTGCTATGATTCTAGTTGATCGTAAAGTGCTTACTTAATACTGACGCTTGTCAGACAGTGATCACAGGAAAGAAATACCCGTCTTTGTTTGTAGTGTGGTTCTTAGACCAAGGTGCTTGGAACTCTCGTAGCTTAAATTTTAAAAATGAATGAATATTTTCAGAAGGGCCCATTTCGATAAATATGGTATAAAAATTGTAGGGACGTCGTAATAATTCCATTTGACGTACACAAGTAATCTCTGGTATAAATTCAAATATATAAATAAAGAAATAAATATATAATGATCCGGTATTATCTACATCATCTAATAGATTTCTATAGAAATGTTTGCGATCACAAAACACATAATTAAACAAAGCATATTGAGTAACGTAACGTAGTTCCATAGCGTACCACAGGAACGTATACCTACTTGAAAAAATTGGAAAATCACTTGTTCGTTACGGCCAAATTTTGTAATAAAACATTTTTAGAATTCGACATAAATTAAGGATTATCTTCTATCTCTGACTATCTGTTATATGAAATGAGTTGTTCGTTGTTTAAATAAGACTGAATCATAATATTGAAAATCTTTATGAAGCTGATAACGGTCAAGATAATTTAAATGTTATAACCATAAAATCAGTAACAGATTGATGGCGGGAGTTACGGCAATCGAGAAACGTCCCTGACAGATTATATCTGCTGAAATAAATCAAAATGACTGTCGCTTACACTTGGATGTGGGTCTGTAACAATCTCCTAGATTAATTTCCTTTTATCAAATATCTATTACAATTATTATCATCTAATATCATTAATTTGTATTATATGAATAAAATAAGATGTAGGTTTAGTTTTTTAGACAAAATATTAAGCAAACAGTAGAACTATATAATAACTAGCTGTTGCCTGTTGTGACTTCGTCCACGTAGACTAAAAATAATATATTTATGGCTAAGAACATAAGCCATAAAAGTATTATTTTCGATGATTTTTGACGTATCTACCGAGACGTGAAAATCCTTAGTCTTAGTTGGACTAGACTATAGTTGGGAACATAAAAGTAGCATAATTGACTATATTTCTATAAACATACGTATATTTGAATAACATAACACTCCTTCGGTCGTCGGATAAATTATGTAGAATTCAGTAAACCAAACGAATAAAAACATGATCTCCCGGGGCAATTAGTTTTCGCGCGACAATCTATGTTATGTCCCAAACAAAACCACGTGCAAAATTTAGTATTTCTATAGCCTATGTGTTATTCTAGGTCTTCAGCTACCTACATACCAAATCGTCGTAATCGGTTCAGTAGTATTTGCATGAAAGGGTAACAAACACCCATACATACTCACAATCTTTCGCATTTATAATATTAGTAGGATTTGATTTATTACAAGTTTTGTATGTTTATTTAAAAATCAATAACTACGTTCAGTTATTGATTACAAATTATAAAAAAAATGTTATGTAATTTATGGCTAAATTTAATAGTGGACAAAACCTATGTTAAATTAATTCCTTAGCTTTCGAACGGAAACATAATTCAGTAAATTTAGTCATATTGATATACATTGTTATGTTTGAAAAATTCAGTAAACATGTTAAGCTTATTTAAATTTTGAATTAATTTAGAAATTAAATGATACCGGCAGGATTAGATCCCGAGACCTTTGAAAAACCACCCTGTCGCTCTATATTATTATGTATACCTCATATTGTGGTAAATTCATCCGAGCGGGAAGTGATACGGTAGCTAATTGGTAAATGGCAGCAATCATATATCACCAACTATATTAGATAATATTTTATATGAATTTTACGTTTTATTATAGCTCTAGGAAAATAGGAGCATAAATATTTAATAAAACTGTTATGTTCTTAAACTGATTTTAGGTCAATATTTAAGTTTCTTATATTATCCAACTAAAAATATATATTTTTTTATTTAGTTTTATCCACTAATCTGTAATAGAGCAGCGTTGTTGGTCAAGCACCTCTCCCTTTTTATAATCAGAAAACTAAATACCCAGGAATCTTATTTAAGTATACTAGGACACGCCTTTATAATATACTTACAAAACAAAATTATATTAGTAACTAGCTGTCTCTGCGACTTCGTACGTGTATATTTCGATTTTGATAAAACGTACCCTTTGTACATACCAATGTATGTAAAAACTAAAGACCTTCAAACTGGTAAGCAGCAATGGTACGACAATAAGAGATTATTAACTTCTTTATTTGTTAACCGATTATTAAAGAAAAAAAAACTTATTATAAAGTGAATCTCATGACAATATATTCCTGAAAACTGCATCCAAATCTATTAATCCGTTTTTGAGATTAGCGTGCACAAACATACAAATGATACAATTAGAGTGGTATTAATTTTAAAATTGTACTGAAAGTTGATATAACTAAATACAATTTTTGCATAATATTAATTCTATTATTGTTTTTGTTCTTTGATTGATTACCGACGACTTCGTCCTCACTGATTGATTACACTGTAAGCTTATTTGTTCATTGACGATCGGTCATTTGGGTAAAATACTGTTTACTTTTATTATCAATCTGCAAAACCAAAAGAAATGAAAGGATAGAAAAGACAAAAGGATATGAAAAAAAGGCTGAATGTAATTAAAATACATTTTCATATGCAAATGAATTCATAGTTCAGATTTAAATATTTTTGTTTAAAAATTTAAGTGTTGCTACAGAAATAACTTAATTTAATACTGTCCCTTTATTTACTTGAAATAACGCAACCTAGGTAACCTTAGAAGCAATTTTTACGAATACAAAATACGAATAAGAGTTTTGTGGAGGCAAGTTCACTTGCAGAAGAGTTTCTTTTTGCTGAACTCATACTTACTTTTCAAATTACAAGAATATTATTTTATTTTACATAAATTTCTAGGAAACAAATGACGGTTTTTAGGCAACTACTATGAATTAAGAATTATTATAAAAATATTATACATATACCACTATTAAAATAAAACAAAATCATGTAATTAATATATGTATATTGATTTTCACAATTACTATCTGTTTAAAGTTATACAATCTTATGAGTTTATGACAGAAATATACAAAATTGTAAATTGAGACCATATTTTTTATTTATGTGATTTTCCAGCTTCGCTTCAACACAATTTAGTTGGCAAGTCATCTAAAGTTCTATCAAATACTTATTCTAGTAAAGAAACAAACAACGACGTTATCAAAGACGACATGTTGTTTTCGTTATGTCTCAATTACAAATTTGTAACCCAATAATAAAGAATAATTACAAATAAATAGTTTTTCGGTAATTGCACAGTTCTTGAAAGAATTAGTCGTAAAGAATACCATTGTTTTTTACACTTAAGCGTTTCAGGAGTAAAAACTATACTTTAAACGGTTCTGCATTTTTTAATAACACAGGTCAACTTAAAGACAGGTGAAGCATTATATAGAATTAAGAATCAATAACATATTATTAGTTAAGCTTGTCTTTTGAATTATGAGAAAAATATCTTAAAATAATTCACAATCCGATCGTTATGAAGTAATAAAACGGTCTCGGTCACAGTTCATTCATTCGGAAACCAATAAATTGTGCTAGGGCTACGAGTATATTTGATAAATGTTCCGATAAAGACGCAGTTGGATAGAGATTCAATTCTTTGAAACTGCATTTAACTAAAACGATAACGTGGAAAATATTACTTAGCAGAAAATTATATTGTTAGCTTAGTAGACACCAATGAGCTGCTATGAATAGATTATTAGTGCCCAATTCCTTAAAGTTAAGATGAAAAAATAATTATTGATTCATTGATGTGATGGAATAATTTTTGTATAATTTTAGATACAAGGTTGGAAATTTTTTTTCTTTTAATACTGCTACTTTAACCCTTCAAACGTCGAACTGTTCACATGTCTGGCATAGTTGTAAAAATGCGAAAGAGTGCTTTGAAGACGATGGTGTAATATATATATATATATATCGGAGTGAAGACCTCCGTAATCATCATGATTTTGTTTTATAAAGCCTTCGCGCAGATATATATAAATAAAATATATAAATTAATAAATGTTAACAACTTTTTGTCGTTTATCTGTACTTAATATTTAATATAGTAAGTAGTGAATGTGTACTTAATATTTAATATAGTAAGTAATTTTGAAGTGTGTCTGTAATTTTTTTAGTAATATATAATTCATTTTATACGCTTTATTGAAGAAGAAAACCGGAATAAAAGGTTGTATTATTTATTTTAATAAATTTAAAATTAAATATAATTAAATACACCAGGAAACATATTTAATTACCTAAAGAAAATAAAACTTCACATTTTCTTTTCAATGAGTATCTCTGAGTACTGCTTAAGTAAGTTTCCAGTAAATTTTCAAATGTCTACTAGGGTTGCCAATTTGAGGGAGATATAAGGATAAGAGATTTTTGTATTTATCTAACTAACAACAATAGTATTTTAATAATTATGCAAAGTTCTATTCTATATGCCCAGGTGCACCTTTTTCTTTTATCCAAGTTATGTAATTTTTGTCTTAAATCAATATTTTACAAGTAAAAAAAAAATAGAATTCTAAAACGAATTGCTATAATGTATTATATTGTGACAAATAAATATCTGTGTCACAACCTTGCAATATACCCAGATGCATTCAACAATGCAGACTCTTAGCTAGTTGCTCGTTAATTAGCAAGGAAATGCCGCGATGGAGCTAACTTGTTCCTTCAAAGTAGAAACTTTACCCCTAAGTATGCGAAAAGTGATAGACCGGAAAAGTAGGAGATACGAGTACGTTATTGTTTGCATGAGAGACGAAAGTTTCATAAGAAAAGTATTACGGGACATTCCTCTTCTACTAGGTAGATAGAAAACACTTTTCTTTAAATTTAAAGTTATTTATAACTTCAGATATAACTTTATTTATCAAAAAAATATATATAATGTTTTTTAAAACAATAGCACACTTATATCAAATAAAACTAGAAGCTACCAATGGCAAAATAATGTACTGATTCTCAATTTTTTTCTTGTTTCATTTCACTGTTAACAAGCGAACAGAAAACAATTGTATTATAAATACATCATTTTTGGATAGGTATAAATTTAATAAATATAAATAAAAATATAATTAAATCAGTTTTATTATAGTCTTAGTACATTAAGGTATATACTTAGTGAAAAATAAATTCTAAAAAGATATTTAAACTAGTAATCAATTAAAAAAACTGTACTGTACTGTTAATTCAAATTGATTTTGCTTTATCGACCTTCTGCACATTAGAAGTTAGAAATTAACACATTAAAAGTCACTACTTTCGGTAGCATCGGAAGTCGGGTTGCCTTCTTCCCTCAAATATGGCGAAGGGGGTGATGGCTGGCTCTTGTGTTATGCTCGTGAACGGGTGCTGCTTGCGGTGACTGGTTGTGTGGCAGGCCGAAGATTTTTTTTTATATATATATTTTACTGTTATTATTATTTCATTTTCGTTGTCTGAAATCATTAGGCACCATTCCCGATTGACTGCGACGGTTCTAATTGTTCCAAAATTACATTTAAGATTGACGTTTGTGAAACAGTGATCACTGATTATGATTCTAAGTGGAAAAGATATAAATAAATAAATAAATAAATAATAGATTAAAAAAACCTCCAAGTGTTTAAAAAATATTTTCCTACTGATAATGCTATTTTATGACAGTGCAATATTATTTTCGCAAATTGAAACAAGGCTGCTTTGCTCAGCACCCGATCGGAGTGCTAAAAAAATAAGGAAGAATAAATTCGGAAAATAAAATTCACATGCAGTGTTACAAGTTATGCAAGTGAAACGGCTATTTTGGATCGTATTTCTCGGATTCAAATCAGTTGCAATGTAAAGCGTTGCAAACCTCATTAATATATATTATTATCAGTATAGGGGTTTATTACACCTTAAATACTAGATGTATTTAAGTATCATCAATGGATGGACGGATATCGTAAAAGGCAACTAAAGTTTAACCAACGGGTAAAGGATAGCAGCGTAAACTGGAGGAATACCTACCATCATTACTGTGATCACCTGTGCGCCTGCTAGGTGACTAGATTATAAGCGTAATAAAGTAGACCAAAAACTGCAAAGTATCTGCAAAAAGATTTACCTGTCGATCAAACCCAGATAACAAAAATAAAGACAGAGAGCGGTCGTATTATATCCTCTAAGTCAGAAATCTTGGGAGAGCTCGAATCGTTTTACGGACAACGGTATACTTCATCGCAAAGTGCTAGCATTAGTATTACTGGAGACAAAAGAGCTCGTTTGACCTTACACTATCCTAAAGATATTCCGGACGTAAATCTATTTGAGATAAGGAAGGCACTTATAAAACTTAAAAACGATGAGACTCCTGCAAATCACGAAATTACACCAGAACTTCTGAGAGCGATTGGAACACCAGTACTTAAAGTATTTTCGAAACTCTTCAGTTCTTTTTTTCTCGAGTGACCTAACGAGTCCCTGTTAAATGGCAAGGAATAGGAATATAGTGGTCCTGTTTCATAAAAGGGGAGGTGTAACCGTTCTTGAGAATAATACGCCTATATCTCTGCTGAACTATGTCTATACCAAACATTTTGCACAAAAGTTTTGAACGACTTTCAGCATAATGAACAAGTCAGGTTCTGCAAAGGCTTTAGTACCTTAAATCTCTTTAATATGATCCAGCAGATTATATAAGAAAACCATAAAGTGTAATAGGCCACTTTGTCTTGCGTTTGTGAACTACGAGTAAGCTTTCCATTCGACACCTGGGTAATGAGAACCTTTGAAATAGACTACGAGTGCATGCAAGTGATGATGGGTTTGCTAACGTAACCGTAATGCCACCACGACTGCCTGGCTCCAAAATCAGATAAAAAAAATCCTACAGCAGGGAAAAGAGGGGTGAAATAAGGAGAAGTATAATATAATATAACCACAAAAGTCAAGCTTAAGTAGCAATGGTCTGGAATAGCTCAGAAAACCGATAACCGAAGGGGAGCAAAGGTTTTTGCTTGGCGTCCACGATTATGTGCTAAGCGAAGTGTGGTAAGACTCATTACCTGATAGACTGATGACATACTGGTAATTGCAGGGCGTTGACGGATGGAGAGGCTATGTATGGTTTCGTGTGGGGGATGCCCTTATTCCGCAGTGGACCGAAAATAACTGACATGATGATGATGATGACGATTTAATGTATACGTTACTAGTTCGTAATAAGAATTAAATAAATATGCAGCGTACTATTATACAACAATACTATGGAATAGAAAAACAAAATAAAATATAATATTACATTAGAATGATGTAATGTAAAAATATTTCATAAAAAAAGGATAGATTATTATGAAAAAAAAACTTTAGCGCAATGTAAGCGTTTAAAAGTTAAGAGATAATTGTCAACATTCATCATGTAAAATAGATTAACTTTTCAAAAACGGAAAACTTGAGGGTTGTCACCTTGTTTTTTCTGCAGATCTACTTTACAAGTCCCCACGCAATGGCACGAAACGTTGAGTTTTAACTAATTTAATTTTGTTTGTTTCTGGACCGTGCCATAATAATTGTCAATAATGAATACATCTTTACATTATTGTGTGAGGAATGATTGGTCTGGTTTACATTTTAGTTGAGATAGTTTCTTTTTATTTACACTTCTATTAAAAATAAATTATGATTCATATCGATAATAAGATCCTTAAAGATTATGATAATATCGATCAAGAAACTGTCACGATGTGTTAAAATAAATAGCGATTCTAAAAATTATCATCTAAAGAGCATTCTCAGTATTTTAATAGAACAATATCTCAAGAGAGCTTTCAAAAGAGGTTATTGCCGTGAAGAAATGAAAAAGCCAATTACTTTAACGTAACTTAAATGTAAATGATATTCAAAACTTTTAGCACTTTGCTAAATTTTTATTAAAAATATATTATATTTCAAAGAGTTCAAAGACATAATAGCATAATTTTTTAAATTAAGACTACAAAACGAATATATATATACGTATGTACAATGTTTATATACAAATGTCTTTTAGAAATGTATTAACGATATGAAATCTTACGACTGTTGTTTTAAATGTAAGAACTTTCTTATCAAGATGTGCTTTTATTATATATGTGTCATACATTAATAATATTACCTATTTTTTTAAAAAATCTTTATTAGTTTAAAATTAAACATACATACATATTATAAGTATAATCAATCGTCATAATAAACGACAACGTTAAACAAGTTTATGATGATTTTAAAACTTTCTTATTATTATTATAAATAACAATTTAATTTCTAAATTTTAACTAGGTCAAAGATATGAAATTTCAGCTATTAACAGGAATGAACAGTGCAATACTAGCCGCAGGATTTGCATTTCCTTCTTATTGTTGTCCCATCCTCGTTTAAATGCAAATGTTTTATAATTCAAGCTCTACCCAGTCATCCTTCATTTCAGTTCATTTCATTCCCAGTAATTTGTTTTGTCTATGTTAAACTCACTTTATTAAATTTAAATTAAATGTGAAAAAAATCTGCGCAGAATTCTCGATGCTGGTGAATAAAAATATTTCATTAAAAGTAGCTAGGTACGTAACAGAGATGAATTCTGAATTTTAACAAATATATTTAAAATTATTTCCCTTCCACCTTTAGAATATTAGTGTAATATTATCATTTTGTTTTTCAAAATAAATGAAGCCACATGACTGCGTCATTTTTAACACTGCTAAATTAGGAATGATCAACTAATCAATGATCATTGCATTGATTAATGATACCGGATAGCAATATTCGGACGGTAATATTTATCATAAAACCAATGAAACGATACAATCGTCTTTGTTATTGAAATTGGCTTTAGTAAATGTTCACTCAATAATTTTTGAAGGTGGCAATAAATGTAGTGTACTATTAAGTACACTACATTACTTAATAGTACACTACATTTATTGTATAAACAAATTATTGTTTATCGGTCATAAGTGTTTAATAAAAAAAATCTCAAGGTGATTACTGACATGATAGCTCAGTCGTTGGACTCCTAGAAATTCTAGATAGAAAAATCCAGAAAAGTCTTTTTCATGTTGATAAATTAATTTTATATTTAAATTAACAATACCATTAAAAAAACAACAATGAAAATTTACAAGATTAATTAATTTCCTTCTGCTATTAAAATAAGCACATAAAACAAAAGCTAAAAGATTGATCATTAACTTAAGGTTGACTCTCATAAGTCATCTATTACATAACGTCACTAGCGACGGGACCGTCTGAATATGTATGGGCCATAAATGAAAAATCGATTTCTACAGATTATTCAACAGGGACACTCATTAGACTATAAATTAGTCCTTGCTCTATTTGAATCTGAGCTTTAATTGGGCAATCGTGTATAGTTTTTAATGTAAAATTTTAGATTACCTACGTATATGTATTTTTTAAATTTAGTTTTTAAGAATAAGGAAACCCATAAAGATTTAAGTAATAATCTCATCAATAAAAACATTGAAATATACTATGCCTATACGACAATTTTTCTACAACTTTATCTAAGATACAAAGATTAAGTACCCGTAGGTACCCGTACATCACAATCAAAACAAATCACATTATTGGTTAAATATTCTTTAATAGTAAATTTGCTTTAAGTTTTTACCATTTAATTTTAAATGGCAACAAAATTTGCAGTCTCGAAGACCTTCATTTGCCAGCGGTCACCGAGTCACCCTTACCTCATTTTTTATGTAGATTGAGTTAAAGAAAAGTTTGACAATATCAGTCCGCGACACCAGAGGGCTATAACATATTCCTCGGGGAAACTCTTTGTATTAAATTTAGTTCTACTTATCTTTGTGCCATTCAATTTCCCGAGGGATCTGAAGTAAACGCAGTATAGATTTTAAATTAATTTAAAATTCAGTTATTGAATGCAGAGTCACGAACAACGATCTTGTCTTTACTGAAACCGTACTTACGGAATATTAATATAAAAATAATAGTCTTATTCCTTATTTCAATGTTGTAAAAGTTTTACTTAGCTATGTTAACAACATGTTGAAATTAAAATAATCAAAAATGTACGGCTTACAGATTATACTAATGAAAAACTGTGAATTGTGTTAATGAAATAACATTTTTAGAATCAACCGATACGATACAGATATATATATATATATATATATATATATATATATATATATATATATATATATAATGTATTTGTTACCTAACAAAACATGTTACTGTTATCAACATGTCACTATACATTTTAGCTAAGATGTGATAGGGTGAATTCATCTTTGTTCGGCACAAATCTTGTTTCAAATATATTTTTTTTTAATTTATATATTATACAAAGACTGTCCTCCATCTGGGGTTTAAACCCAGAAACAATAGATCTTAGTTAGATATAGTCTGCATATTTTAGCTATTGACGAGGACAATAATTTTCATATTACATTCTTTATAAAGACTTTGAAGAACGATCCTTTGAAAGAGATAAATAACATCTCTTAAATAATTGTCTGAATGGCTATTTGATCTCTTCGCCGGCTGACAGTTCCCTAACACCTTAAAAGGGAAGTTAATTTCCCTCTTTACATTTATAACGGAAAACAGATTAACTTAATTTCGTCGGTACATGTATTATTCAAACCGGTGTAAGGTTTTAGTTTTAATGGACTCAACAAATTCATAACGTATACTGTAAATTCCATGAAAATTAGTATGAAAAATAGCTCTTTAAAATAAAGCACAAACTAAAAAATGAGATCCCTGTATCATGTTCACAACAACTAATAAATGTTTGGGTTTAGCCATGTTATTTTATAATAACTTAAAATTATAATATATTGACCATCAATACTCTATATAATTGTTTTTAATCTCTTATTTTTATAAATAATATAAGAACCTAATATAATAAAATAACAAACGTTCGATGCAATCAAAAAGTCTCAACTTCAATGTTTATAATTTTAAATAATGTTTAACGAAATTAAATAATTTCGTATAGATATGGATGTACCTATGCCTTATGATTTAATTTCCTTAAAATTAAATTTCCTTTTATTAAAACAACTTCACAATTCAAGCTGTAAAATCCCAGTCTTCCAAAAATACATCATATAAATTGGATTAACCATGCAAAAACAGAAAGCTTGAGGGCTGTCAGCAAATTGTTTTGTGTCAGTTTGCCTTAAAGTTTTCGCAGAACTACGTTTTGTTAAACTGATTTTAATATTGACTAAAATATAAAAACCGTTCTTTGTTTTTCAAAAAGTTCGTAAGTACTTTTCGAAAGTTTCGTTATAGGTATAATTATAATACATAATTATTCAAATATGAGTACCAATGAAAGTTTCATCTATGTATTATTAAGATTGTTGTACGCTACAAATTAGAAATCATCGTACAAGAACATACCTACATACATTTACAAGGAGTTATATAGATCTCAATATCTAATCTATTATTTGGTACATTCTGAAGTAAACTATTACATACATACATACAGTAAACAATTACATTATTTATCTAGGTATATAATGTTGGAGTTGATCGTTAAAATAATTGCATTCATGAAGATTAAATACAACCTTTCTAACTTTAAAACATAAATTAATAATTCAAACATAATTAAAACCATATTCGAATAGTATAATATTGATTTCTGAACTGAGTGTTTTGACAACCCTGTAGGATAAGTACTCAAACGAAAACGTTTTGCTTCATACGTTATTCCACATTTGTTTATTGCTGCTTGCATAACGATCTTTTTCTCCTGCTACCTATTGATATATTAACTAAATTTTCATGGGCTGCTTACAAAAACCCTTTATTCGCATAACATGTTTTCAATATCATGTATATGATACCCGAATATCGGCTATTTGTTTAAAATAAAGTATGAATATGGTATGGTATGGTAGGTATACAGTGTCAAGTGTAAGATCCATTTTGTTACAAGTCATGATATTATTTACTTTAATTTTATTAAATTTCTGATGCCTATTTTTATGTATTGTTAGTCATATTTATTTATAATAATTTAAATGGTAAATACATTGGAATTAACATGTTTTAGTTCATAAGTTTCAACACTAGCGCCACCTACACAATCAATTAAAGAATGTTATTTAGTATTTACTGTTAAATATTTTAAGAATAAGAATGATAGAATATTTTAACATAATGTTTAATCTTTTATTAATTGTGAGAACTTAATATAAGGTATAAATAATATCATCTGTAAGTTAAAGGTTATGAAATTGTAAATTACCCTCACCTAAATATTATAGTGTTAAAATATTATAAAACGAGTTGTAAGGGCTGCTCTCGCCCATTCTATTACAAATGGTTGGATATTAAACATTGAAGTGCAAGTACTGTGTATTACTAAAACAAGTCTTAACAAGTCAGAAGTGTTCGACCGCTGTAGTATTACGCGCCACGTGTCGATGTACACCGTTCGCAAGATATCCTGTCCAAGAATGCTGATGAAGATGATGTGCTGCCACTGCCGTTGAAAAGCCACGAAAATAAGAGACGATGTTAAAGTTACGTCTAAGAATGCTGATGAAGATGGAGTGCTGCCACTGCCGTTGAAAAGCCACGAAAATAAGAGACGACGTTAAAGTTACTATTTGGGCCTTCTCCGAGTGCTGCTGTAGTAACCTCAAGCGACAACGAGTCGTAGATTTAAAATGATATTGCAAGTGCGTAAGTTTTTTTTTTTTCTTAATACCCACGTTTTGCCATCTGCTTAGCAGGCTAATTATCTAGCTGGTTATTCGGCAGCATGCTCAATATAGAATATTAATAACTTTGTAGCTTGAAGTTAATAGCACTACTAATAAATTCTATTCATCATATATATCATATTCACTATTAACCATATCCTGTTAAAGTTCAATCATATGCGAAATACAATAAGAGCCTGAATATTTACCAAAACTTTACAGTGTTATTAATACAATATCTCTTCATACATGTTTACATCGCTTGGAGTCTTTGGTGAAGACATACGTCGGAGATGGAAAACTCTATACTACTACTTGACTGCTAATCTGGAAGGGAATTCGTTGCTATGTTATGAAAATCGACAACAATCTACTCAAAAACATCTACTGGAAGAAGCGGTCAACCAAGTACTTTCTTCCTGATCGCGGGATGGCAGTGCAAGCAAGCAGCACTATACAACGATGGACCTGAATACAACGACAAGGTGACAGACAAAACTTTATTATAAGAAACTAGCCCTGGAAAAGTTTTGCATAATTAAGTGACCATGTGATTTATAATATTATTGTTACTACGTATACCAATTTTCAAAGCTTTTAAGACCCAGTTGTAGGTTAGAGACGCGATTTTTTTTTTCTTTGCTTTTATTAAGTTACTAGCTGGAGGCCGCGGCTCCACCCGCGTGTAGGTCGCTTTTCGCGTAATCTGTGGAAACTACAATTATCCAGACCTATAATAGACTTATAGTTAATTCTATAGTATCCTATTCAAGTGGAAATTTTATCTATATAGGCATTACATTGCTACGATATCAAACTGAAAATAATAACATATATCTAATCACATCACACACACACGACCAGGAGATTATTCAGATATACGTATTAAAGCATATGGATTCGAAATATTATGTTTTTGACAATATAAGTATAGATATAACTGACGCGGTAGTTGAGACTTTGAGACTTGCAATATAAAAGTAATGTTAGTATTTTAGATTACGATTTAGGCTTTAATGTCTTTATATATGACATAGAAGTGAACACTCTCAATGAAGGGGTAATATTACAAAATGTATGTAGGTTATTTAAAGAACGATTTCTTAAAAAAAGAGTATATTCAGTTGTAAATGATTAAAATATAAAACCCAATATTAAACAAAAAGAAAAGGAATAACGTTAGATATTTATATATATAATTTTTTTAAAGTAGCACTTAACATCATAAAACTATTTTCAAATCGTATAATCCTTTTGTTTAAGATAGTAAATAGTAAGTAGTTCCTTATAGTATATGGATATATATTTACACAATATGAATAGATGAAGTATAATTTTAATTTATACAGATTAAAATGTAGACTTGTCTCCTTTCAGAGAAATTAAAATTCTAGAATATCTTATAAATAGACTTAAATAAATATGACTCGGTAAATATTACACTCCATAAATTTGGTAGGGTCAGATCTAAATGGCCTTGAGGACCGTATGGAAATATTTTGCCAATGCTTTGACGCTATAAGGGGTAGATTTAGATATGTTTACATTTATTAAATAGGTAAAGATTTGAATTCACGATATTATTTCATTACTTCTGCAACTATATTTTATTTTGTTTTGCTAAAACTACTCCATAGATCTTAAAATATTTATATTTAATTTTGAATTTGTAAGTTTAGCATCAGGTTTCGATAGACGTTCGTTTTTAAAACCAAGTTGGATACTTGGTTATCTACGAGGATAGGGTTATGCCATATCAAGTGGAGAAATTAAATTTTATGGAACCCAATAATATCTGTTTTGAGAAGTTTCATTGGTTACTTTCATAAATCAAGTTTGCTTTAAAAAACCATTTTTTTTTAGGTGGGTAAAAATAAAGTTTAAAAACGTTTAAAATCTGAACCGGTACTGTCTAAATATAATCCCGAACTAAACAGACTAATTCAATAATAACGCGTATGAATATGAAGCAATGATACTGGTATTTATTACTAAAACATATTTCTATTATCTTTTATTTGACCGTTCAAATTATTTACTGAGTGTTAAGTTCTCAGTAGTAGGTATCTGTACGAATTTATGATCTTAAATTTTGAATCGATTATTGAAAAGGTAAAACGCAATAGGTATTCCGAAATAAATTCGTTAGAATCGATAAATTATTTCAGAATGATGATAATATAGGTTTAACATTTAGATCGATTTTAAACTACACCAATAAACGCGTACATTTCGTATTAAATTGTAAAAAAAAAATAAAGCAAGCAATTAGGTCTTCTAAATCCCTATTAAAAAAAAAAAACTTTAAACGATATGCGTGGCACTCGATTATTTAATTTCCGATAGTATGTTAAAGAAGAAAAGAAATAACTACGATGAATTATCTTACACGCGTTTTTGAACTGTCAAATCAAGGAATTATATAAATCCACAGTAAAAGTTTTACTAAACAAGAAATAATTGCATACCTAAACAATATACCATAATTGACAGTTCAGACAGTTCAAATTAGGTATTTCAAATTTATGAACTTTAAAAAAATATATAATTTTCTAGGTTATGACTGTTTATTACTTAAAAATAGAATTATTATAAAACATGCCTCCTAAATATTCTTATTAGTAATATGAAACATAAACACGTTAGACTTAAAGACTCTGGTGACTTGAACTCTAGACAAGAGAAACATAAGAAAATTAGCAACGAATATATATATTGTCGTATCTTGGGGTATAAGAAGTAATATTATATATGGCACGGCCTTATAAAACCCCAAGCCCCAACCCTCTAAATTTCCAAGAATCGTATTATTTTCAGTATAACGTTTGTAAAATTTAATGCATTTGAATTCTATTAAATAATTTATACTGTAGATAATAATAAAACAAAAAATAAAATACGTTTTGAATAATTGTATCATTCATTGTTTCGATTATATAGTAAACTAGATGTAGGTATACAATGTACAAAATTACGATTTCAAACTCGGAATAAAATTAATAACACTTTTATAACAAGTGATTGAAAATTTAATGGACTTACGTTTTAATGCTTTATAAATAAATTAGTTAATCATTAGTTATTGATTTAGTGCAAATTAGAACAATTGGAAATAATAATATAAATAGTAAACTTCTAAGGAAATATTCTTGGTTTTATAATGTTCTCCAATTGTATGAAAAGTATCGTTACATCTTCAAAATAAAAAAGAGGACTATAAAAATGTTCTATTCCCACTAATGATTATTTTTTTTTAGTTAAGAATATTTTCAATATTGATACGAACAGAGTAAATAAAGAATGTAAAAATGTAAAAAAAATATATATATTTATTTATAAAATCTTTATTATACAAAGAAATTTATACAATTGGCGGACTTAATGCTATAGTACTTAACACCTACTAATTATCTAGAAGTACCCTCGACCCCTAACAATATATTACAATTTCTTAAATAAAAAGAAATATTTATTTTATTTTAAAAACTTATTGCACATACAATTATTACAAAAATTACAGTAGTAGGATGTTGATACAGTAAGAAATTTTTGTGCAAAGGCGGTCTTGTCGCTTAAAAGCGATCTCTTACAGACAACCCTTGATGAGTAATGAATATTTGCAAGGTCATAGGATAGTGCACGCATACTACGAGAATAAGAATTTATACATAAGGACACAATAAAAATAAAAACTATCGTTTTTAATTATATAAGTAATTAAATAATGATTATATATAAATATACACATACGCACATACATATATATACATATATCCGTATATATAAATAAATAGAATAAAATAAATAACCTATATAATACATGGTATACATACTTATGATAAAAATATATATTGCGTAGATAAATAATATTACTTCAAACGATTTTTCAAAATTGACAGTGATTTAGAAGTTTGAACTTCTAACGGTAGGTCATTCCAGAGTAATATAGAGAAATATATATAAATATTACAATTGTCGTGAATCTTGAATCGTGTTATGGTCAATAACTAAATGTAGCTTCCTTATTAACTACCTTTAAAGTATTTAAATTTTCTAAATTCGGGTGAATGAACATTTTCTTAAGATGTAAAATTTAAAACTGTTTCGATAAAATACCACATCATTTAATATTAATTTTTCTTTAAAAAATATAAAGAAACTAAACAAATATAACAATACAAACGTAATACAAAGTAAAAACAACCTGCTACTTCCAACAAAACCCATGCATAGTATGAATTTAAAAGTCATATATCTCTGTAGTCTGATCATTAATATAGCCTAACAAAATGAGCTTTGTTTGCTTTTATTAGTTAAAGATTTATTTGCTTAGAATAAGTTTTAAAAAGTTGAAATTAAATATATGTTCATAACAATGATATTAATAAGTAAATTATTGAATAATGTGTTGAGTACCAAGTTGGTGTGTTACGTGGTAAAAATAAATGTAAAGTACCATGTTGGTGTAAAAATGATAACGTAATATTTTACCATTTTTAACACATGTTTGTGTGTCCCGTAGTAAAAATAAGAAATTGATGCCATGTTGGTGTGTCCAATAGTAAAGGTAAGTATGAAATACCATCAATGGGTGCGTCCCGTGGTATAAAAAAATAAGAATAAACTACCATCTGTGTGTGTTCCGTTGGTAGTAGTAAAAGTATAAGAAATACCATCTGTGTGTGTTCCGTTGGTATATATAAAAAAAAATAAGAATAAACTACCATCTGTGTGTGTTCCGTTGGTAGTAGTAAAAGTATAAGAAATACCATCTGTGTGTGTTCCGTTGGTATATAAAAAAAAATAATAAGAATAAACTACCATCTGTGTGTGTTCCGTTGGTATATAAAAAAAAAATAATAAGAATAAACTACCATCTGTGTGTGTTCCGTTGGTAGTAGTAAAAGTATAAGAAATACCATCTGTGTGTGTTCCGTTGGTATGTAAAAAAAAAATAATAAGAATAAACTACCATCTGTGTGTGTTCCGTTGGTAGTAGTAAAAGTATAAGAAATACCATCTGTGTGTGTTCCGTTGGTATAAAAAAAAAAATAATAAGAATAAATAATAAAATAAATAATATCTGTGTGTGTTCCGTTGGTAGTAGTAAAAGTATAAGAAATACCATCTGTGTGTGTTCCGGTGGTAATAGTAAAATTGAGATATATCCCATGTTGATGATGTGTGTCCATGGGCACCAGATCATAACGGCATGTCCGTTGATCTGGCTTTTTGTAAGCAGCCTGGTTTGTCCGGTGCAAAGAGAACAAGTATATATGATAAAAACGATTATTATTATATATTATTATTATATTAACGAGTATTTATGATAAAAATTATAATTATATTACGAGGACGTAATAAGATGTCAAAACGGCCGATAGTAAAGTTATATGTTGTATAAATGTTATGTAATTTCGCACATTAAAAGTATAATTGGATGTTTTTTTTCTTGATGCATTGTATTTTTAATAATTTGTTTTTCTCTATAACATTGTAAGATCCTTAATTCAGATGACCATTTGGTCTACTGGTTTCCAGAATGTTTATTAAATTAGAAATTAGTCATTTAATATATGATGATTGGTAATTAAAGAAATTAATGATACAATTACGAGGTCGTAAGATTACAAATCAGGAAAGGCCGAGTGTTAGTCATATTTATTTATAATAATTTAAATGGTAAATACATTGGAATTAACATGTTTTAGTTCATAAGTTTCAACACTAGCGCCACCTACACAATCAATTAAAGAATGTTATTTAGTATTTACTGTTAAATATTTTAAGAATAAGAATGATAGAATATTTTAACATAATGTTTAATCTTTTATTAATTGTGAGAACTTAATATAAGGTATAAATAATATCATCTGTAAGTTAAAGGTTATGAAATTGTAAATTACCCTCACCTAAATATTATAGTGTTAAAATATTATAAAACGAGTTGTAAGGGCTGCTCTCGCCCATTCTATTACAAATGGTTGGATATTAAACATTGAAGTGCAAGTACTGTGTATTACTAAAACAAGTCTTAACAGTATAAATAACTTAACAAATAATGGATTATAAGTGTGAATAAGTGTCTTTAAATCTAACAATTTTTTTTTTAGAATACCATAATTTAAGCAGTTAAGTCGATAAAAACGTTGTCATCTAAGTATATAGAAAATTTTATATCATGACGAAGACAATAAAATAACAATAACCTCTTGAAAATACTAGAGTTTTCATACAAATATGATTATTCATGTTATTTTGTATAATATATTTTTATCAAAGCTCAAATTATTTCGTTGTTATTAAAAACAAACCTAGTTTATAAAACGTTGAGAAATTATCTTATTCATATATAAGATTAAATCTAAGTTATTGTAACATAATATAAAATATAAAACTTACCCACTACAACAAAATGGGGGAAAATAATAGTTTACATTATTTATATTAAACATTTGTTCATTTATTGAGTTAATTTAAGTAACCATTACATTGCTATGAAAGGTTGTGGCTAGAAAAATAATATCAATAAGTAGTAGTAGTGTTAGCGAATAGTGTTAGCGAGTAGTATTAGCGAGTAGTATTAGCGAGTAGTATTAGCGAGTAGTATTAGCGAGTAGTATTAGCGAGTAGTATTAGCGAGTAGTGTTAGCGAGTAGTGTTATCGGACAGTACATTAGTACATAAGTACATACCTAGTGTAGGTTGCGTATGGTTATTCTTTACTCAGACCCAGTAAGGATGCAAATATTTAACAATTGTAGCGAGACCTAGCTATTCCGAATATTCAGGTCCATTTCCGGTATTTTTTTGCTGTTTTTCTCATTTTGAATAAATAGAATATAGAAAATTTAGTTTGTTTATAATTTAATATTATTATATAAGTACAGTTTTTGGTTTTTAATAATAATAATATAATTATAATTTCCTTTATTAATTAAATATAATTAAAGTAAGCAAAATATTATAAGTTACAAGTAAACCCGTTACAAGTTAAAAATATATGAATGTATAATAAATTTTAAGATTCAGACAAAAATTTTAAGATTGTGCTAATTTCCCACGGGTTAACAAAGAGAACGCGATTAGGAAGTTGTCTGATTCAAATAGTACTTGTATGATTCTGGCAGCCTGATGGCTTATTAATTATAGATTACGGAAACATGAATCAATTTTAAGAGATTCATTATTGAAGTAAACAGTAAATAGGAATATTAAAATAATGCTCTAGCCATGGAACCGATAATCATTGCTACTGATGTAAGTCTATTATACTTAGTCACCCCACCAACACCAAACCATCACTGCAATCAGCTAACGCCAACGTTGCACTTTTTTGAAAAATTGGGAAGCTTCCTTAGAGCTTTGGGCATAAATACGGTTATTTTGTTTGTTGAAATGTTGCTTAATTGTAAAAATGTTCTCATCCGTAAACAAAATGTTTCTGTGACCTTTCTTTGCGTACCGCTTCAGTAGGTAGTTCTTTCGATTTGACCACCCTATGCATCTTTAATTTATTAGTTAAGAAACGACCAATGCGTCTTTTATAGGCTGCAAGTCCTAAGTCATCTCTTAAAATATACGACATGGTTTTAGGAGCTATATTCATTTCCCGAGATAAAATCTTTTGCTTTCGGACAGGATTTCTTCGAATTCTTTCCCTTACTACTTTTACCACCTTTTCCGGGCGAGCAATATGTTGATCTTTCTCTGTCACAAACAGAGATAGTCTCATTGTTCCTATTAATAACTCAGTACACAAACATTTGACTAATACCAAGTGTATGGCGAGTTTTAAAAATTGCATTTAGCTCCATACCTACTTTGTGTAATGCAGTTGCAATGCAATTGAGATAAAATATTGAAAATAATCAAGCTTATTAATTTAGTACTCGTTGTGGCAAATTTTAATCGGGTGATAAATATTGCTAGATTTGATGAAAAGTACAAACCTTTAATAAGTATTTTTTTTTTTTTTTTTTTTTTATATTATCTAGGGCAATGCTTGACTACATTCCACCTGATGGTAAGTGGAATGTAGTCTTAGGTGGTAAGGCGCATTACCCTAGCAACCTATTCACTCTTCGCTTGAAGACACCCACATTGTATTCGGTCGGAAATACCGACGCAGGCAAGCTGTTCCAATCCTTTGCTGTACGCAGTAAAAATGAGGAAGCAAAGCGCTTCGTTCGGACAGGTGGAATGTCCACAACAAAAGGATGGATACCTGCCGTGCGTCGGGACGTCCGGTGATGGAAGGGGGACGGGGGAATTAAATTGTGTAATTCCTGCGCACACTCACCAAAATGTATCCTATAGAATACTGAGAGGCTAGCAATTCTACGCCTGTGCTCAAGGCTTTGGAGGTCGGCTCCGACCAATTCGGGATCGCCTATAAGCCTCTTTGCTCGCCTCTCAATTGAGTCCAGAACCGCAAGATGAGACTTTGCGGCACCAGCAAATATGTGACCACAGTACTCTACACACGACCGGATCTGTGCTTTGTATAAAACAAGAAGCTGTCCCGGTGCAAAGTACTGCCGAACCTTCGCCAGAACGGCAAGCTTTGCTGCTGCTGCTCTTGCTCTGGACTCAATGAACCGACCAAAGTTGAGGTTCGAGGAAATCTCTAAGCCTAACAACTGAAGCCGGTCACTGTATTCCAAGGATACATTCTGGAAAGTAGGAGCCAAGGTGAAAGGGCTCCTTTTGGCGGTGAATAGACATGTCTGCGTTTTGGTGGCGTTGAACTTGACAAGATTGGCATTGCTCCATGCGGAGACTGCCTGAAGTTTGTCATTCAAACGTTGCACCATGGCTTCTCTTTCAGACTGTACTTGATCTCGACTAGCCCGAGTACTCGGCAGATATCTTTCTACAACTGTGCTGTCGTCTGCATACCCATAGATACCGGGCTTCAACAGATCATTAATGTGCAGCAGAAACAGAGTTGCAGAAAGAACGGACCCCTGAGGCACTCCGGCATTTATTGTCAAGGGTTCCGAGGAACACCCGTCGACAACTACTCGGAGAGATCTGTGGCTCAGAAAGTCCGTTACCCAGCCGATCAGACCAGGAGATATACCGTACGCTGAAAGCTTGCTTATAAGGCTCGCATGCCAGACCCTGTCAAATGCCCTCGAGACGTCCAGAGAGACGGCGACCGCTTCTCCGTTCTTCTCGATGGCCTCGCCTAAAATGTGAGTAGCATACACTAGGAGGTCCCCAGTAGACCTATTACGGCGAAACCCGTACTGTCGGTCACTGAGGAGATCGTTACCTTCTAGGTATGCTAGTAGGCGCGAGTTCAATACACGCTCCATAATCTTGCAGAGTATGGAGGTGATTGAAATCGGTCGGTAATTGACAGGGTCGGCACGGCTGCCTTTTTTGGGCACGGGTTGCACATTAGCAAGCTTCCAGGATTTCGGCACTATTCCAGTCATGAAAGAGAGACGATACAGACGTGTCAGTACAGGAGACAACTCAGCTGCGCATGTCTTGAGCAGAACGGCTGGTATACCATCAGGACCACTGGCTTTATTCACATCTAAACGACACAATGTTCTCCATACCTCTTTGTTAGTGATGCGGATTTCAGGCATCGAAACACCGCAGTGAGGAAGATGTGCTGGAGAGGCATTGCCAGTGTCTAGATGCGAATTATCAGCAAACAGAGAAGCAAGTACATTCGCTTTCTCTGTTGCTGTGTGGGCCAGGGATCCATCCGGCTTCAGCAGAGCAGGCAGTGAGGGTTGGCAGAAATTCGACTCGATCGCTTTCGCAAGAGACCAGAAAGTTCGACTGCCAGTTGGTCTGACAGAGAGCCTTTCGCCATTCTTAGCGATTCGATCGAGACGAGCCTTCCGCAATGCCTTTTTGTAGGACTTGGCAGCTTGGTTAAAGGCTCTCTTCTTCGAACTTACATCCGGAGTTTTGCGGCTTCGAGCATCAGCCCAAATGAGATATGCCGAATGTTTTCGGTCTTGAGCATGACCACATTCGGCATTAAACCATGGGCGAGCTTTGCCACCGATGGGTACGTCAGCAAAAGGAATAAAATACTCCATTGCCTGATGCACCACATCGGTTATAGCATCCGCGCAACTCGACGGATCCAAAGAAGAGAAGCAGACCTGCCGCCAAGGATAAGACGCAAAAAAGTGTCGCATCTCATCCCAATCTGCTGACTTGTATTTCCATACTCGCCTAACACCATGAGGTTCGAAAGCTGGTGGGGAATATGTAAACACAGATTTCACCAGACAGTGATCGGAGGTTCCCAAGGGAGAACTAACCTCTACACGATACCTGTCCGGATCAGTTGTCAGCAGAAGGTCCAGGCAATTGGCTGTATGGCCTACCACATCTGGTACCCTTGTCGCTTGCTTCACCAGCTGAAAGAGGTCCAAGGACAACGCAAAGTTCCGCGCTTCTCTTCCAGCATGGTCGGTCTTCTGGTACGGGAACAGCCAGTCCTGATGACAGGCATTAAAATCCCCCAGAAAGACAAGCTGCGCTAAAGGGAACTGATGCAGAGCCATATCAGCAGCCTCACCGAGATACTCGAATAATCTAGTTGTCTCCTGGTCACCGCTGTGCGAACGGTAAACACAGGCATACAGGATTTTTTCGTTTCCTGTGTCTACTAAAACCCATAAAGAAGAAAAAGTGGGGTCTTCAAGGTGACGGAGACGCTGGATACAGAGGTCGTTCCGCGCATACACGCAGACTCCGGCACGTGAGCGAAAGTTGTGCTCTAACGTGTATCCGGGATAATCCAGGTGCGCAGCGCTTGAGGGACATTGTATCTGCGTCTCCGTCAAAAAGAAGAGGTGCGGTTGTTCTGTCTCCAGGTGGTGATGGACAGGTAAGATATTAGAGTGCAAACCCCTAATATTACTGAGGTGCACTTTAAATGAGGAGGAGTGCAACCGCTGTAAAAACATTTTCTTCTTTTTAACTTAAATGTAATGTATACTGCGTGTGTTCATTACATTAATATTAAAAAATTACTTACCGCCAACGAACCGCCAGTGTTCTACAGCTTGACCTCAAGTTTTCCCTAAAAGATTTACTAGGACAGTTAATATAATATAGTGACTTTTCAATTTCCGCGTGTTACGTATAATCGATTTATTTTTATGTGGTGTTATTTTGGTACAACCTTGTAGCTTGTGGAGAGGCTTACTTGCACAATAAGTACTTTATCGTGATGTGAACGAAGATTAGCATGCCAACGCCCGAGCACTTTAACAATAGACGAAAATATTGAAGAGAAAAAACTTGTATTGACCATTTGTTTAAGCACCATAACTGAAGTTGCCGAGTACCTGAACATATCGATTGCCCAGAGCCATTCGATTTTTACCAATATTTTAGGCATAAGCTTGGTCAGTCGAATGTAAATGTTTGGCTTATATTTCTGTTCAATTCTAGAGGCGTAGTGAATCATAAATTCTTGCTACATGTTAGATCTGTCAATAAGAAATATTATCAAACGAACGAAGAAACGCCAGGATTTGTGAAGGGAAAAAAATGACTTTTACAACATTATAACTACTCTGCTCACACATCGTTATGTGGGCTCAATTTTTTGGCTAAAACAAACTTACTAACTTTCCAGAGGCCCTGTCTAATTCACACAACATTTTATCAAAATCTAACTAATCAAACCATTGCAACCCATTAAATGAAAGAGATGTTTTATCTAAGCAATATTTAAGTGGTCATAGATTCCGAGGTCAATAGATGTCCTTTATGCTCTTAAATGTAAGCCCGGTTAATCGTCTGATTGAGGTCATCTTAGACCTTTGAGTGAACTCCACAGATTCAGCCCTTCGAATGATCTATATTCCACCAATATCATATAGTTAAGTCTCTCGAGGATTAACGTTTTGATATTTGTAATTTATTCGCGTCTTTACTTAAAATTAATATTAGCATTTTTGAAAATTTTTAAGTAATAAAAAAACTATTTTTTAATAAACTGGTAAGCTATTGCACTAAAGAGTTAAGTCAAGCTTTTCGTAGTAGTAGTAGTAAGAATAACATTATTTATAGTGATTGATTAAACGATGTAAAAGTTGATACAAGAATACAATTACAAAATTTGTAATGGTATATGAATACAATTGAAGTGTTATCTAGTGTAAGATGAGTGTAAGATGTAGTAACACTGTAAATCTGATATTAGAACCACCACTAAGATCACAAAAAATTCAAAATAAAAAAAAAATAAAAAGTGTTTATAAAACCACAGACAGACAGTGTCAGACACCTCCATCTCGTCTTACCGTGAACACGATTGCTGCAAAGCATTCGAAACCTCGGGTTAGATTTAAAATATAAATTTAAAATTTAATTCAATATACACGAGTTAAATCCATATAAATAGTTTTATTTCAATAAAACCCACTTTTCTAATTTAACACTTTAATTAATAATGATACTGTAACTTCTCTTCCAAAAGACAAAGTTGCCTCAGAGCTCGAGTCACGACTCCAATTCATTAAAAAATTTATGATAGGTGTTCAAACGAATAAAGTAGGGCTAGGATTCAAGACATAGACATAACAAAATCTTTTATTCGACAAGACGAAAACGATAACTAACGACTCCACGAGATGTGCCTACAAATTCAAAACGAATGGATGACCATAGGAGATTTTTGTATTCCAATAGCTTTGAAGTGGCGCACCTTAATTTTTGATTGGTCCCGCTTTGTTAAAATTCTCTCTGAATGCATTCCAAATGACTCTCCCAGATCAAAGTAATTTAGTAAGATGGGGCAAAGTTACCGAAAAGTCTTGCAACATCTGTGGAGAGGCAGTAGGAACCGCGAAACACTTATTACTAGGGTGTAGGGTACTTTTAGATAAAGGTCAATACTCGCGTCGCCACGATAATGTATAAGAAATTATACGGGAAGAGGTTAGTCTTCCAGTAGCAAGAGCGCGGAAGGGTATAACAACCACCAAACGATCTGTAGAATTCGTAAAAGAAGGCTCCTCCAAAAAATCAATACCGAAGCCTTATTCAATTTTAGGCGCGGCTCCTGATTGGACTCTCATGATGGACACGTATGAAAAGCATTACAAAATCCCTAGGGATGTTGGTGTTTCGTCATCAAGACCGGATTCATTCCTGTATTCTAAACATCTGAGGCGCGTGATACTTGTGGAGCTTACTGTTACCTGGGAAACAAACATCCCCAGAGATTACACATTTAAGCTTAATAATTATTACGAACTGACTAACGACCTGTCCAGGAATAAATTTATAGTTAGTTTGTACGCGGTTGAAGTTGGAGCGAGAGGTATAACATCAAAATCTCTCTATAACCTACTTACAGACCTTGGCCTTTCTAGAACAAGCACCGGTTCATTACTAGAACATATTTCAAAGGCGGCACTGGTAGGTTCTTTCCAAATTTGGTTAGGTAGGGAGACGACTGTAGAGGGTGAAGGCGAGCGTTTTTGCGCATAATAAAGGGCCCCTAAAACCTACTTCTGGGTCACAAGTCCCAGGCACTAATGGCACTCCTCTCCTTGCAACGCGATGGGCACGGCACCCGCTCGGTGAATGCATGGAATGCTGAGAAGCTTCGTCTCTCTCGTTGCACATAACAGTGGTCACTGAAATCACATTCACATTCTTTGATTCAGATTTCGACAAGAATTTTCTCTAGATCTGAACGCAACACCAGGAGACTTTATTTAATTTATTCAATATACACAATTATTAATTAATATGGCTGTAGTTTTGTAAGTTACTTTGTCGTCTGTACATCATTGTGATAAAATTAATGGAAAATTTAATGATCGGATGCAGAGTCACGAACACCAATCATGCCAAACTTTTCATTACTTTATGTTAGTTAAGGTACACAACATAAGAGAAGCAGGAAGTAATTATAATATAGCTTTTTTTAAGCATATTTTTTAAGGGCGTTGACAACCTCTATTTAGCATCTTTCGATTCCTAATGGTAGTAGGTACAATTGGTAGAGCGACGAGTTAGTTTCCCCGAGGTGGTAGGATTAAATTCCAATTGTTTAATAATCTTAATAACCAAATACTATTCTGTATCAACATAGTAAATTAAATAAAGTGTGGTCTCAAATTCACTTTTAATATGTTTTATAGACTAACATAAAAACTCACAAAATTGTTACTTCTGGAGCTGTTTGCTATATATTAATATTAAATATGGTAAAAAAATGATTGTAATTTGTTAAGCTATAACTTTATACTTTACTTTATATTTTTATCACATATATTTTTTCAACCGCCTCGTTGATCAAGTGGTTAGCGTAGACGACTAACGTATAGAGACGCAATGGGGCTCGGGTTCGATTCCCGACAGGGACAGGTATGTATGTCATGAGCAAAATGTCTGTATTTCTGGGTTTGGCCGTTTATTAAATATGTTCTCAGTATTTATAATGTGTATTTCTATGTATTTGTATCGTCGTCTAACACCCTTAACACAAGCAAATAATTTGCTTACTTAGGGGTTAGATCAATGTGTGTAATTTGTCCTGTATTATTATAATTTTATTTTTTTAATATTCTAGCGTGAAAGAATAACGATATGAAAATAAAAGTAGAAAGAACAACATTCCAAAATTGTCTTAGTAAAGTAACTTAACAATCCCCAGGGACTCGACTTCAAACGAATTTCAACACTTTTATTGGGATTATAAACCGAACTTTTGTTCAAGTACTTTTTGTGAAAAAAACCTATTATTAAATTAAAACTAAATTTTTTGAGAACCAAGGGTTGAACATTTAACAATTTTTATATATTGAAAAGTGATTGATAACTATTATTTATAGTACTGTGATAGGACAAAGTCAAAGTTTTTTAACCGTTGAAAATTTCCTAAATACAATAGCAACTATAGATACGCTTTTAATTATTTAGGAAACATTTTCATCTAGGTAATTGGTCAAAAAAGTCTCACAATGATAAGACACAAACTTATTACTTTCATATTATTATTTCAAGACTAATTACATTTGAAGAAAATATGCAGTAAAGCAGCATTAAAGGTTACTAAGATGTGAAAACTGCTTTCAGAAAAGCATTGCGAGGAAGATTTAACGTATAAAGTACTGGAAATACCGTGCAAAAGTATAAAACGGATCTTCGAAAAATAAATAGCAATGTTTATTTAGAGCTTTCGCAGAGATGGCCACTGTATTTTAAAGATATATTTGAGAAAGTATGTCAAAAATATTAAAGTCTTAAGAGACTTGTCCTTTTAATAATGTGGTCAAATATATTTATGAAAGTAGTTTTTAAAATTTAAAGTATGTTCATAAAAATAAAATATATATTTTTTTATATTTCAGTAAAAATCAGTTGGTGAAAACGTTTTGGTCGCTTAGGTATTACAATATTTTGGTTGTAATAATATTAGATGAAAACTGATATCGATCCCGTTTAACCGATCGCCATAAAATAAATGTACCAGAAAAAATATTTAAGTATAGAGACTAGTTTCGCATTATCCGCTTTGCTACGTCTCCTACAAGATTTAAGCAACATTGTGTCAAGCACACCTTTCAACGTAGCCCTGATAAAAGTGTTATACATAGATAGGGTACTGTTTGCCGCTGGTTATTAATAATAATTGTTAATTGATTAGTCGATCTTCTAAATAAAATTATTAAACTTCTACATAAAATGGACTGTGACTGTGTGTGAAATGATTTTGCAGTTGAAACTCTAGAAGATTAGCATGAAACGTTAGTGGATGGCTATTTAATCTTAGTTAGCTATAAAATCGTTTCCATTGTCTATACACCTTTTTGAGCTGAGGGCTCAAAAAGGTGTATAGACAATAGAAACGCCTTACAAACTAAAATCAATAGTAATTTAATTAATTTACAAATTAATCAACAGTAGTATTTAAATTTGTGGGCCCTGTCTAGTATCGAAATATTATTATGTTGGAATAAAAAGCTTTTTAGATTGAAATATCATGCTACCATAAAACAAATTGTTACCAATTATACATTGGTAAAATGTTTAAAGTACAGAATCCGAATAATACAAATTACAATACCTTCAAAATGAATTGTAAGGTTATGGTAACCACAGGGTAATTTAACCCTTTTCATTGTTTTCTCAGCTTATTCGCTAAAACAATTCCATTAACAGGTATGCAGCGAAATTAAATAAATTGTTCCAATATCATAACAAATATTGCAATGTTATTTATAATGACATAAGCGCGATAGTTAAATATTCGCCGCAGGATTTCCATTTCCATACTTATTGTTCTGTCCTCCTCGTTTGGATGCAAATATAATATTATGCTCAAGCGTGACCGAGACATAGCGAATTTTCGTTTCTATCCTTCTCAATAATTTTATTTCATTTCAATTACATATTATATCATAGATACACAAAGATTAGTTTTATTATTATATTTATTTTAAAGTTATTATTGTTAGTTATGTGTTGTGTTGTTGTTGTGTGTAGTAGTCAGTTGTTACATATCTTATTATATTTATTGTAGAGTTAACAACACAGGGCGAAAAATGTAATGTTGTTTTAAAACGTCAATCGTTAATGAAGTCATCAGTATATGTATGGGCTTCTACTAGAAAAACCGATTTCTTTTACATGAAAATTCATTAGACTGTAGATTAATCTGTGAGCATCTAATTCAGTCAGCGTGAATTAACTTATGCGGCTTTTTAAAACCGATTCTTTAAATTGTATAATGATACGACTCGTTGTCTTATTTTATGCAGTGTATATTTTTTTTGTTGATAATATATTAATGGATTTAATAATATATTATATACATTTAGATAGAGTAAAAGTCCACACTTCCTGTAGTTAAAATATGGTCATTTAATTTTATATTATGTTAACAAAATTATCAGTCCTCAAGGTCCTCATTTGCGAACGGTCACCGCGGTCCTTGCCTCATTTTTTATGTAGATTACTTTGAAGAAAAGTTTCATAATATCAGTCAGCGCCACCAGAGGGCGCCGCACATTCCGGGGGGTCCTGCTTATATTAAATTTGTCATTATTTTTCTTTGTGCTATTTCTGCTTTAGTTTTAGAATAAGTGCTTTTAACTTTTTTTAAGCTGTTATTATGTTAATTTTATTCTAAGACAGCTAAGTTACAATGTAATGACTAATGATTCGACCAAATCAACTCAATTCAACGGTGACATTATTTTATTTTTATAGAACAGGTGTTTACTGTGATCTCTTTATGTATTCGTATTTGTTTTTTTTTTCTTAATTATAGAAATATAATCGAATTATAATATATCTTAATAGAAATCAGGTTGTGCTCAAGTTGCATCTGGAGGCGCGCCAGAGGCTTGGTACATTGTGGCTTTTTATGTACGTATCAAATTCTGTCCAAAAGTACTCTATTTTAATTTAGCCACTTTGGCACGTTCCAGCGGAACTGCGGATCATTTGTACCAGAAATACTAATAATATGATTCAAGAACCGGATCCTTTGAGAGACATGTTTTTCAAAAGGAAAGGATATTTTAGTGATTTATTTACATAAGCGATGAAAAAATAAAGAATTTAGCATTTATTTCAATTTATTAAGTAAAACAATTTTCGTAGTCTCAAAGGGATCCCCATAAAGCAATTTATCATGAGAAGAATTTGAATATGTATAGGTTGTGAATGAAAAATCGATTTCCTCAAATTATTCAACAGAGATTCTGACTTTAGATTAGTCTTTAAGCCATTTTAGGCTAAGCTTCTATTAGCATATCAATGAATTAAATACATACATACATAATTTTATTTGATAGTTTTAAATTCTTGGAACTAATGTTAAATATCTTTAGGGTGGGAAATGAATTTTTTATTCATAACTTAGATGGTTTGTTTTTTTATTCTATAAAAAGGTTAAGAAATCAATCCACTATGCTGCCTTAATGTAGGTAATAAAAAAATATAATATTTTTTTCTCACTCGTTCAGCAGACAATAATTACCAGTTTTTTTGAATAAAACAGATACATAATATATAAAATCATTTGAAGGCACTAACTACTCCCTAACCGATCATCGTTAAATTAGTGGATTAGATATTTAGTTATCATTGATTTTAAAACATTATATCTTGAATGCCATGCTATGAAAATGAGAAAGTCTATTTTACAGTTTTCCTATTGCCTAATCCTTAACCAACTGGTAAATAATCATTTTCACTAAATCAAAAGAAACAGCGAAATGTCTTATAATTATTCGGTCATTAACATATATATATGATTTAAAATGTTAATTTTTTACTTACTTTCATTTAGTAGTGTTTCATGTATTTTATTTTAAAATAAGTATATATAGTTTTGGAAATCAATATAGAATGAAAAAGATGTATCAATTCAAAGTCTTAAGCTCAACCTCCAGAAGTTTTAAATTTTGTAATTTCCAATGTTATATTTGTTAAAAAACAGGGTTTTGAATCTAATGAGTTTGATTTATTGCTTATTATTATAGACATATTGTATGGTATATTATTATTACTTAATATTGATTACTATAAAGGAATGCTTTGTTAAACTATTACAAAACATTGGAAGTACGGAAAAGGGGAGGAGATAATTTTAACAAGTTTATGTTATTATATTTTATTTTATTTACGTATTCCATTTATCTTTACAACAAATAAACAAACATTTATATGTAAACTGTACATTTAAGATAAGAGATGATTTCGTGCAAAGAATTGACATTATCTTAAGTGAAACACAGCCATAGATTAACGCCTATATTTTATATATATTTAAACTAATTTACATTTAGAAAGCAGAAAACATAATTATTATTAATGCTAGTTTAATAAAAATAAATGTATAAAATATATTATAGGCTAAATTAACAAAACTATTTATCTTAAAACTTTTTAAAAAAAATATAAAGCCCATCCACTTACTCGTTGTTACTTTTACATTTACTTAAAATTTCAAACCTATTCATACATCAAATATGTAACTTGGAAAGATACAAGAAACATAATATTCAAAATGAAACGGAGCATGTAGCGTACTTTTGTTACCTTTTTCTTCATAAAATGCGACCTTATTCTCTCTGCAACGCCTATGCATCATATGACAGACTGTTATGGCGACAGCTGGACAGATTTAAATGCCGAAATATACGATATACCGTGTAATTTATTACTTGAATTTTGATATTTGATGTGGTTTTATTACCAGAATCATTGAAAACCATTTAGTATTATACTTTTTTATTAAACATTTAAAGATATTGAACATTTGAAGGTTAAAACTCTGAACATGATTGAATAAATAAGAAAAAGGAAAAAAATATATCAAAGAATAAGAACTACAAACTAATTTAAAAATCTTTTTGTATTTTTGACATTTTTACTTGTTAAAGGAATTTGCATGCTAACTCACTCCTCAGCTTTGTGCAACAACTTCAAGTAGACAGAAAGTTTTGTAATCAATTTTAAAACTCATAGCTTGGTCATAGTACCAATCATAACGCTCTTAATAACAGAAATATTTATTTTTTTAATAGATTAAAAGAAACATAATTATATATAAAATTTATTTCTGCTACTTTTAAATGTTCACATAGAAGTAATATAAGAAATATTAAATGATTACCCGAGAGTATTAGTTTCAAATGAAATAGCTACATTTATCAAGTTTTTAATAATATTTAGATTTTTTTATTTAACTAGGTATATTAATAATTTACATTTTTTTTCGATACGTTAGTATTTTGGAATGTACAAAAAAATAATAATTCCGCATGGCATATTCTTTGACCTTCTATTTTTCTATATTATTGAATTAAATTCATTAATTAGTGGGTCATCAACGATCTAATATAATGTAATAATAGTACAAGAGCCGTGAAATGTTTAAATTCAATATCAAAGTTTTAATTGCTCTTGAACTATTCAAATGTATTGAGACCTATAATTTATCTACACTTATTCTAATATCACTGTAAAAGTTCTTCAAACCAAGCCTCATAAGCTCTTACATCGGGACATTTCTTTGAACGTCACGATCAAAACGATTAAAACGATTATTTTACTATATTCGATGTTTGTACCTGGAACAAATATAAATATGTTAAAAATGTTTATAAAATAACATAAGTATATATTTGATTTAACGTTTCAAGACAAAACCTTTTACATTAATAATACCATACCTAACTTTCATACACAATTTAATATCCCTTAATTTAATTATTTCATTATAATTAATTATGTATGCACACATTAGAATCATAACAAAGTTAAATAACTAAAGTGGGTTCACTTCATAAATATTAAAGTTCACAGTTGTTATTATTAGTCATAATTTCCCCTGGGCTACTCAAAGCGTTAACCTGTGTTAGTATTGTGGAGTACTTAATACAAATAACATGTTTGTTTTACCAACATTCTAATATTACTATGAAATATAAATATTACATTAAACATTGAAATTGTTTCAATCTATGAAATAATAAAAGAAATTATATTTGAAATAGAATTGTTAAGAAACAAATTATAATTGACGAAATATAATTAGTATTTATAATAGGAATACAATTCTTTTCAAGCACAGGTGTTATCAATAATTTAATGTTTATTAAAATTAGAATTAACATTAGATATATTATTATCCTTAGATATATATAATAATTCAACTGACTATTGCTCTCTGATTCGTTTGTCTCTCTCACTGCAATATAAATTATCTTGTTCAACTCCAAATTTCGCCGCCATCCTGGCCTAAGGCGTGTTGATCAAAACTCTGGTCTTTCATATTATTCTCTTCAAGGCACTTAATGAGAATTGGAAACAAGGCAATTTATCAATTCTTAATAAGACAACAGACTATGTTTATTTTTATTTTATTTGTATGTAATTGATATGTAAGATATACAAATAATGACACCTTAATGTATAATATTTACATATTCACTTAAAATTTCGAATTTAAAATGGCACATCTATAATCACATTAATCTTCACAAGAGACGTTAGGTTCAGAAGTGAAGTGAAGAAACATTTAAGAACAACACTTTTCAATGTGAAAAATTCTTGCGACTTCATTCTGGTCGAGCTTAAGGTCGGAATTATTTTATCCAAAATTCAAAGATAAAAGATATTCTAATAAAAAGTTTCATTCTTTTGAATCCTTTACGTATATTACTACAGTAATATGGAATTTTAATGAATTTTTTGGTAGTTATACCCTAGGGTATATTAAAAACTATTGCGAATTTTTTACATTTAGTAGCTAATTATTGTAAAGAAATCTAGTAATTTTATACTTGAATAATTTCTAATTTCATTATATGAATAATTCATATTCATACTTCAGATAATTAAACCTATGTTATTATTTAATTTTCATATAAACCTTCAAATATGTTATATTATTATTAGTGTGGTTGCTATTTACAGTACTGTAGATTTTAATTACCATAGGATTTATGCTATATGAGGAAAATTCTTATGCTACGCTTACTCGTCAGTTTGTTTATCTACGCCAGCACCCACTATTGCTTGTTGTGTAAACTCATATACCAGTTCGTGTTGTGCGTTTCTACGAGGCAAGGAATATATTATACCAGAATCCCGTAGCGTGACAGATACTCTTTGAATACCCATTTATATTATCTATCTGAATCGCCAAGATGAATTATCTTTATTCTTACCTGCATTTGAAACATACTTTGACAGCTGTGTGCGTGAATACACAGTTATAATTGCGGTAGTATCTCTTACAACCGTTGGCTCTACCAGTAGGATCGCTTCACATCGGACGCGTAGGGCGCCACTCGCAGAAGACGGTACTGCTACGCGAAGAATCCGCCATGATGCGCGAAGACCTCCAGGTTGAGGTGCGCTCAGCTCAGTTCTTTGCCATGGTTCTGTCTAAACGGGAAAACTATTTGAAAAATCCATTATTTTATATGAGGTAGATATAATTAATGTGAAAAGGGTTCAATACTAGTAAGTATGTTTTAATCCTATTATATTATTTTTATTAGTGCATACAAACTCATATAAACGAACCATTCTACCTTTATTTAATTTAATTTCAACTGAATAAAACCTTAAAATTTCACAACTACGCCAATTGAAAGGCATAAAAAATACAAAAATGAATTCAGTTTTTTGCTTTATACTCAAAACCCGGTGATGCCTGTCAAACAGCAAATTCTATAAGTCTGTTTGACTTAACTATGTCTAAAAAAATATGTAGCTAATTTTCCACAATAATAAAACAACCTAGTAATAATAAAGTTACCTTTAACGAGGTATGTTAAAAATCGATAAAAGTAATTTATTAACCTCATCAAGTTTTTTAATAAAACTTTATGTTTAGTAAATCATATACTAATATCTTTGTTATTCTATTTTTGATTCTATATCCACATAATATATATTATTTTCCTTTTCATTTTCAAGCTACTACTGCTAAAATCAATATTATAATGATGCATTACATACAAAAATAGTATTTGACGTTACGTATGTTATGATAATAATAAAATAATTTTAAATACTAAACCAGTGAAACTAATAATAATAAATACACAACATGTTAAAGCAAAGTTCATAGTTTAAAAAATATGTTAAATTTAAAACAAACGAAATCATGAACGACCATAAACAAGATAAATATAACATACTTTAAAACATACTTGAACGTAATGGAAGAGAATTTGTGAAATATATTAACCATTTTAAAAGACCGTTAGTGAAGATTTAAAGTGCCCCGACTGTTAAGTCTCCTAACAATGAACTCCGTAATGGAAAACAAAACAAACTCCCAAGTCTGAATGTAGGTACCCGGGTACAAAACATATCCTACCCATAAATAACACGTCCGTAGTAATGATGTTCATTTAAAATATATACCAAAAATATCTGTTCATAAATTAATATTATAACTTCAAAAATTCAAATAACTATTTACTGTGAAAAGTTAATTTGTTACTCAGAATACAAGAGTATTTTTTCAATGTACGGTTCAGTAATGACTTAAATGAAAAAAAGTCCTTATTGAGCAACAAAATAATTGCTTATACATCAAGAGTTAACGCTTACTTTTTATAACTACATAAGTGGAAGCTGTCATGAGTTTTGTTTACAAATAAATAGTATGAGTACTTTTCATTACTTACAGTCCCTGCAAAATGAGAAGATCATTTTACTTGAGTAATAAATTAATTTAATGAAGACAACGATGAAATTTTAGATTTTTAGTAATTTTTATGTGGTTTAATGTATTTGTGTCTTATTTTATACTATAGGGAGTAATTTGTACTAGAAACAAAAATGAAGAACAATATCTTTAGGAGTCTTGAAAAGAATTCACCGCATCAGCATTCTCCAATAAAGTCACTTATAAGATCTTTATTTGCTTTCCTCGCTATTAAGAAAAACTTTATAAGTGGAATAACCCTTTCGCTATTCTTGTTGCGAAATGGGAATGGGAAAAATATTAAAACATTTAATGTTTTTTTATTTATAAGGCAAGGATTAAAAAAAATAACTATTTATAAACTAATAAACTAATAATCTTAAAAATTATTAAAACAAAATTCCTTTCTACATACTTTCAACATTATAATAGTTAAATGTGCAATTTTAAATTCGCCGTTTCAATTTTCAACTGAGCCCAATCACAATAATTGATAGTACCTAATCCAGTCAGATTGGATTCCTGATTCCATTAGCAGAGCAAGAGAGCAAACAGTTAAATCGAGTTAGCCTATCTCTTGAGTGCAATGCCTATGGCTTGGAAAGCATTACGAGTATTGCTAGCCTTTGCTTATAAATTGAATTATGAAAGTATAGCACACCATGTAGTCGCATACACATACGCTGTTACGTGACATAATAGAAGTGCCATGACTTCGCAGACAAAAAGGGCCATAAAAATTATAAATCGCGTGCACATGCTCGAGCAGCACACTTTTATATATATTTATGCATTTGCGTATTTTAAACTATTCCCAGAAAAAAAAATACTGAATCTGAAGAAATCCTATACTAACTTCACTTATCAATAATACTAGGTCATCATTACAATTAAACAAATATTAATAATTTTTTGTTAATTTTGTTAAATTTGTTAAAAAAAACGTATTGATTGAAGACGACCAAGATTTTGTAGTTTTATCAAAATAAATGATATCTGATTATCGCATATTATTATTTACACAAATTTCATTATATGTAGTAAACAAAGTAAATGAGTATGAAGAAACGTCACAATGCAGCCCAATCGGATTTATTATTAAGTTGAAAACAGACTCGAAAAACGCAACAATGATTTAAAATTTAATGAAAAAAACAAGCCGTATTTACAAGTGCTACATTTTAAATTTTTAAATATATTTATTTGTTTTAATTCAATTATAGCCCATAGTCTATATTTCATTAAAAATAATATGAAATATTCACATTGTTTTAAAATCTTTTAAAATATTTCCGCTCTCTGATAAGAAAAACATAATAAAATAGTTCAGGTAAGGGCATTTCCATAAATATAAAATAATGATATTTATATTGTTTAATTTACAATATTCTCTGAAAAATTGCTATGCTATTGAATTAAAGAATAAGATAAGAATCTATGTACTTATATTTCAATACCATATAATACATCTCAGATAGATGTCAGTATATCGCTTAAATATCAAAATATTAACAAATTTGAGAGCTTTATAACTAATAGATCCATTCAAAACCTTTAAAGGAAACCTTTAAAAGGCATCTTAAATATCACGTTTAATATGCCTGAAGTGACCAAACACATGAAAATAGTATGCTCCCATTGACATGCGCAACGGGTGAAAAGAAAAATGGAACTCACTGACCCCAATTCGGAGTTTCTTTTGGTTACCTGGGCCCTGGGTATCATCACAAGCTTAATGATATTCTTTAAACAATTCTTTTTCAGTTCAGTTAAGTTTTCAGTTTGGTTACCTTAGGTTGGAGATTTACTTAAACTTACAAGAATTACTCAGCAACTGATTAATATTCCAAATGTACTTTAAATATTTTTTCAGTCTTATCCTACGACATTCGAATGATGATATAGATAGATTAAAAAAATATTGAAAACTAAAACAACACTCTAGGAACATAAGTTACTATTATTATTAAGATATCAAAACAAACCACCTCGTAATAACTAATCTGTTAATTTAATTTATGCTTGAATCGATAAAGCTAATGGATTACTAATTAGATTATCAATTATTATAGATTAGTTTCATAACTTGAAATTTAATAGAAGAGACAATTATATTATTTTTTTCTTAATATAATTATGTTTGTTATCGATATAATGAATATTCATTATTTTGATACTGTTATTTTAATTTTATAAATAATTAATTTGTTGTGCAGGAATGGGGTCAAAGAGATTTTATTCACATAATTTTAGTAAATATAATATATGGATGAGAAATAATACTCTCTCTTTCTCTCCCTCAGTTAGATATAACAAGTGAATCTAATTCATTTGCTATAAAGTCTAGTACTAAAAGTCTAAAGACTAGGTGACCTTACATGTTTTACTGATTCTGTTTTAAAGACTCGGGTCTTTAAATCTTGACGTCTATTACATTTTACGCTACCCATTTTTAATTAAAAGTATATATTCCAGAAAGTATATATTAAATTATTAAAGCTTGACGACAGCTAAATAAAAAAATGGATTGAAAAATGCAATATAAATTGCATGTATCATATTATGTAGAGAATTTTGGAATCTTATTATACAATCATTGTGATTATAATGTATGAATGATTCGATTCTTATTATTTTAAATCTTATTTACAAATATTAAATAAATAAAAGGAAAAGAAATATGAATATTGACGGTTCCAGAGTTATTTGGTATAAGAGACATTTTTACCGAAATCTAGTCTTATATATTTGTAATCCACTTTTTTTGCGTTTTTTAAATTGTATTTAAAATTTTTAAGAGCTATTTATTAGCGCTTAGAACCCACAATAAATTGGCTCTATTTTTGTTTCAATTGCCATAAATATTACTATTTGGTGTATCAGGTAATTTAAATCAAACACGTACTTTTTTAAAAGATTTTTCTTATGTAACAATTTTTAATATTAATCAGCATTAAGACAATTAACTTTTTTATCAAAAACTTAGAATGTTTTGCTTACTATTACATTAAGAGTGTTAGAAACTTGAATCATTGAATCGTATATTTTTAAAGGTCCTTGAAAGAATTTGTTTCAAGTCAATATTAGTTTGAAATGTCACTTTAGTCTACATGATGAAGATGCTAGATTATTAATGGATTTATTTTTCATGTTACTAACGTTATCATTGATAGCGAAGATTTCTATATACTTGTTGTGAAATAAATGAAAACCACTTTATTGTAAGAAACACTCAAACTCCAAAACCTTTCCATGAAAAAGCAGTATGAAAACAAAAGTTCACCAATAGTTTACCTGGAGAAAAATATTTAATAGAGTTGGTTTGAATGATAATGGTCGTCTGTATCGATGATATTTTGATTTATTTTATGATCACTCGTTACTTCAGTTCAAATTTGACGTTTTCAATCTATTATCAGACATTTAAGATAAATAAATTTTCTTTGTTCTATTTTATATATACATCATTACTTGAACTAATATGCTTTGAAATATAGAATACATAAGAAGCAATACCACCAATATAGTAAGTAAATGGTAATAATTTTTTTCCTAATAAAAACAGTATTTTTTTTTTCAAAACAAACTTTCTCTAATTCAACTCTTAAAAAAAGTTTCTAAGACCTTTGGAACCGTCAGTATGTAACTTGTGGTCATTTTTATCCAAACAAAATTATTTTTAAGCAACGTAGTATTTTAAAATGTATTTATATCTCTTTTAATTTAATCAAAAAATAAAAACAATTTCTAGTAGAATTTTAATTGTTATTTACCTTTGCTAATTCGTTATCAATATACCAATTGATATCAGATGGTGGGAGCGAATAATCTGAAGTACAGTTTAGAAGTATTTGCTCTCCTGGCTTCACCAATTTAGCTGCTCCTAATATTACTGGATCCTTATCTGGCATCGCTGAAAACATAAAAGGCATTAGCAAAAACAAAACACTAGAAACAATTGGCTTAATTCGAACAACGCAAAATATACTTATTAATCATACTATTTAAATGAACCATACTGAACTGGCATGACAATGACAATGTTCAGACATTACATTAAATAAGTTAACCTAGATCTAGATATCAGGATCTCTCTAAACCAACACCCAGAGCTTTCCAATATTTACACATCTGCTCTGCCCCTTTTTAACAATAGTAATTCGTTTACGCGGTACCGTTTCTAGATTTTGATTAGCCAGAATATTAGTATTTAGGTTAAAGGATCAATGCCATTACATTTACTAAACACAAACTGCATCTAATGAAATCGTCGAACAAAACTAAACGTCGGAAAAAACATTTTGAAGTGAGCCAATAATTTTAAATTCTATAAACACAATGCTTTCTATAGTCCGTTTTTCAACTATCGTCTTCTTTTTACATAGTTTTATTATTTATTCTCAGTTACAATACAATTGTCAGTTATTGAAAATTAATTATCTGAACTGATTGATTAACTTGTACCACAACCATTAGAGTAGTCATTCTAGATAATTAAAATGTCTAATCAATCCGCGGCTTAATACATAACTTTCATTCCTATTTCGATTTCAATACAAGTGGTAGGGTAATCACCGCATATATTTATTAAAATATACATGATTGCCACAAAGTTTAAGAGAAACTGCACCGAGCACTTCATTAATAATACAAGTAAATATATTTACCATATTTATAAGCAGATAGTAGATAATAACTGCCAAATAATTGAAAAAGAAATCCAATATTGTTTAACAAAATAAAAATTCCTTTTTTACCCCAAGTTGGTTGACAATATGTGACTGCTTAAATAATTACATCAGTTTGATATTAGCCTAAATAACTCTTGAATAAAAACAAAAATATTTATGCTACTTTTTCCAGTAGTTCATATTTCCCAGTTTTAACAAGTTTACTAGCTAGATGAGAATTACTTGTTTACTAACTAGTAAGACCGATTAGGCTTCGTCTGTACGAAATAGATAACTAAAGGGACCTTACCTAAATTAGAGAGAACTTGAAGATTTAGATAATCTTGTGAAGGAACTTTAGTAACATAAAGCGCTTTGATGTGGAATAGTGGGCAACTGAACGTAATTAAAGTTTTAACTGCGAATAGCCTCATTGAGCCAATCTAAAGCTTAGATTTCAACAACTCGCAAATAGAATTATCTTATTTTTTTTAATACAACATGCTTTGTTATGTATTATATACCATAACTGCATTTCTGTAAATTTTACGAGTTTTTCGAAAAAATAATAATAATATCTACATGGGCATCGCAAATAAACTGTCAATTGGTTTATAAAAAAAGTAATATTAACCAATATAATTTAATGAGGCTTAAAAAACTGAAAAAAAAACCATTTGCAGTTTGATATTTAGGCTTAGAAAAGGTACAATCTAAAACTAGATATTAATAATTATAATTCATGCAGAAAAAGATTTATCCAGCACTATTAAGAACTATCAAGTTTTACCAAAATGATTTAAATATTTATGTACATTATTAAAAATATATTTTTGTGTATTTCAGCGTTTCGGATACCTAAATCTTTCTGCATTATTTGTTACAAAAAGTTGATATCTATCATGAATAATAGAAAGGCATATATTAATTGTTGTTTTGCGAGCGTGAAATATTCAGAAAGGTTAAAATGTCCACACTGGTGCGTAAATAATTAAATATATTTATATACGCTATAAAGATAGTTATTTAGATAAAGTTATTTTTTTAAGATGAGTTCACCCCCTTTTTAAAAGCTATACAGCAATACAATTATTTTTATGGTCCTCTTATAAAGTTTTTATTTCTTTTTATGTTTTTTCTTTTCTTAATTTAATGTTTAATGATAGCAATGTCTTTTTATGATTGAAAAGATAATTTTAACGTCATTTACGTTGTTGTACCTGTTGTATCTCTAAGCTAGTATTGTTTATATTATTCATATGTTAAAGCTAGGCAATTTATTATTTACATTTATCGTTAGCATATTTATACTTTACACTGGGTTTTTAAATCTTGCAGTACGGATCATTTCTATTGTCCTATTGAATAAGATACTAAAGACACTAGGCGGTAGATAAATTACAGTCGAACTACGGGACAGCTGTCAAAATCAGGGCTCCGAGCGTTTTGTGCTGGATTCACGGTGATAATGTTTTGCTGCATAGATTTAGCGGCTGCGATCTTCTACTTCGAGGGTTGGTACATCCCTTGAGCTTTTCGGGGGCCACTGTAGTTTATGTAGCCTTCTGCTTAGGGGTTGGATGGGTAGATATGCTAGTGTCTACCCGGTCACCCGACTGTAAAGTTGGCTTACGGACTGAATGTTATTTAAGATATGAGCAAGCTTTACAGCTCCGTCACCAACTGGACATTAGCTTTTCCTAAAGTAATAAAGTTCCTAGAGTCGCCAGATAGTCGCGATTGTAATTGATCTATGATCGTTTATCTTGCGAGCTTACTAGTCCTATGGTATCGTTGATTAACTTTGAAGGTATGACCTGCGTATAAGGGTTTCTGTGCCTTAGACAACTTTGGTACTTGATAGCAGCTCACCCTTTATTACCGAAAGGTTTAAAAGGTCGAGATGCTATACACTTACTCTGTTGGATGAAGGAGAGGTAAGGGCATATGTCTAATCATGTATCGGCATTTCCCGTGTCACTTGGGGGTGGGCTACTACCTTTCATAAAATCTATTTTTTTTTCTTTTTTTTTCTATTATAAAACGTTTTAAAACTTTATCCGACTATTAAACTTAATATAACTTAATCTTTAAGACTCAATATAAAAACCACTAAAAGTTTATTGAATTATAAAAACCAATAAAAGTTATTATATTACATTAAATTTACTGTAAGTAAATTTAAGTAAATTTAATGTAATAGGATAGAAAACAGTACAACAGAGTTATAACAAATTTAAGATGTATATATATCAAGTACTAGTAATAAGATATTGTACTCATACAAACATATTTATCCTCCTCAAACAAAAAAGTTAGGTATACTAGATTAATTTTTACAGGTTTCAGTAAGATTTATGGGTACGAGCATACATAAAAGACTATTTGCAAAAAATATAAATAACTATTTAATATGAAGAGTAGTTGTTCGAATAGACGTAAACCCTAGAATATTCAACTTTGAAATAATACTCAAAACATCTAAAACTTTACATATTTTACTAACAATCATAAGTTGAATTTACAGAGATATCATAAAGATATGTTAGTATTTCATAACATACGAATGGTATGCAGCTGGTTTTAACAGGATTAAAGTAGAATTACACTAGAACTAGTATCTACCTACCTTCAAACAACAGAAACATAAAACTGCGAGGGCTATAGTAGTTGGTTGGACACACTATTCATTTTAGTTATTATACAGCTAAATACATTATTTAAAACAATATAAAAAAATAATAATCAGTTTGATATAAATTAAGGCCTTATATCATTTTATTTACATGAATATATTTTTACAATTTAAAATGTAGATCGCCTGAAAAATTAACGCATATTTTGATGCTTCAATCATTCCAATAAAATTCAAAGCCTAGATTGTAAAAGTACAAAGAAAAGCTATTATCCCCAAGGGTGGGATTAATCCCGAATTGTTGCGGGTAAAGCTACGGACAGTAACCCCTATGATAGCCGATCGTTTGAACTGCTTTACTTTTGTCAGTAGAAAATATTATTGTTTAGAATTGCAAGGAAATTCTATCAGAAGGATACAAAAGAAAAACTACGGTTACACAATATTTCATTTTAAGAATATACTGTGAAAAGAATTATGTCGATTTTTATAGAAACTAAGAATATATTGTTATAAAACTTTTCATATCATGCTTTGATTACGTTATTACATCGTGTTGTTATTAGATCCATAGTAACAGCGATAAAGCTATAATTAACTGCTATATATTTTTGTTGCAATATAGAGAAAAAAATATATGATATGGTTATAACAAATGCATAAATATGTATGTATATGTATATTTATTCAATAGTTGCGCTCGTTACTAAACTCGTACATAGCACACACACTTAGACTGATTTTGTTTAGTGTGTCCCTGCATCGGTTGAATTCACAAAATGTAGTGGGGTTGTCTATAGCTTGCCCGATAGTAATTTTATAAACTTATGAAATAATTAAAGTACCTATATTATTAACAAATTGTGGAATCAACTTACCCCCAACCGTCATATGTTTAGTTTGTCTTGCAATCTGGAACCTAGGTCCTTCCGTAGATACCTCACAACTATATGTCGCTTTTGTGGCGATGGGTGGTGGCATCACTCTCACCGTACATGAATCAACTTGGCAATGACCTCCTTGTACCATTATGCCCGTTACGTTGTAGAGCCGGATTGGGGGCTGATAACAATTCGTTTTTTATTCTATATTAATTTCATTATTTATTTAAAAAACACGATATCAGTATAAATGTAATATGAATTTAAATTTAAATTCTAAAATTAAAATTCCTTGAATTATTAAAAAAACACATACTTTATCATGGAATAAAGTGTTTTCTTTTCTACAAATAAAGAAAATAATAAGCCACTTTTTTTTAATTTCATTGCAACAAAAATAAAACCACTAGCTAAATTAATTTTACATCACAAAAATATTTTTACAAAGATACAAAGTACTACTTATAATTAAAACGTTCAAAAATTAGAAACTCTGGTAACTCCATAGAGACGGTGAAAAAGCATAAGAAAATTGTACCAAATTGCTTAATAAACACAGAACTCATTAAAATGTCCGCAGTGTACATACTTAGCGCGACCTCACAAGCGTGACTTAAGCTCAACAAGTGAAAATGGAACATAGGCCATTGCAAGTTATTACTGTAGGTCAAGTTTTTAATATTAATTTGGATTTCGAATTTGTATTTCATAAGAGGTAAGCGGTCACGTTATACAATATTAGTTGTTACTATTAATGTATTTAGTGTTGTACTTCACTTTACTATAAAAATGTTAACGTTGTATAGGTTTTCGTATTACCATTATATGGGACTGTGTTGCTTAGCTTTAAGCCTGCGGTTGCAATTCATATATAAAACTAATTAAGTCCTTTATAAAGGAAAAGTAAAAAAAATATCGTACAGATTGTATTAACAACTTGATTTTATAAAATACTAGATTGTATAAGCTGGGTAACTACACATTTCTTAAAGTTCCATAAAAATCGACTATTATCGAAATCAAGTATTGTAGTAGAAGAAACAATTCAGTTATTAACTTTAAGATTTTAAAAGCAATCAATGGTTAATCTGAAGAAATAACATCAAGGGTACCTTCTGTGAGGGGTTGTATCTGAATATCTCATGCATGTCTCTATACCATTTGACGGAGTGTAGCTTTTGATTATCCATTTGGAAATGACAGCTCAATTCTGCTGCGCGTCGAGGATCAGCGTAGAGAGGTACGTTGAGCTGAGTTATTTTATGACCTGATGCTATTGCTGAAACAAAAAAACACGTTTATAAAAGATAGTTCCCTTATTCGAAAGACCAATAAAGGTCATTTTAACACACGAAATATTATTATTTTATTAAAATTATTGTTTTATTAAAATGTATGTATTTCATCATTTTTAGGCTTAAATTTGATGATGATAAAAATTATCATCAATATTAATAACCTAACATCGGTGTTTTGATCTGTTCATCGATTTAAGTATAAATAGTTTTTTGTGTTAGATAAGATATTTATTTATACATTCATATTAGATAATCTAGATAGTAATAATTAATCCTCCCGTTAAAAAGCTAAATTTACTATTACTATTTTTTTACAAAACATTATAACATTAAATTTAGGAAAGATATAACATTTTTATGCCGCAATAATAGTGTTTCATATTTTTTGAGTGATAAATAAAACGGAAAATACCTCCTTTGTTGTTCTATTTTCAGTGATCTTTAGTCTCGGGCTATGAATTAAATATTAATGTTAAATGACACTTTGTGCCTTGACGTTTTTATAAAAAATGTTAATTAAATTATATTTGTCAGCTTTGGATTTCATTTTACTTTTTGTAATGAGTAAAAGTCTTTATAAATATGGACGTTGACTTACTAATTAATTACCTGGATGTATTCTAACAGCTCTTTTGAAATAAAGTCCATTATCATTGATATTTCTTTGAATAGCCAATAATATTTATGTTTATTAATTTTAATTAATAACTAACTACAAGAATATAATAAGATAATAAAGACAAAGTTTTCATGAAGCAAACGTGACTAATTATTTTGTTGATAGTTTTGAATATCTTTAGAATTGTGACTATTATATTTAAACTTTACAATTATTATTTTAACATTTGTTTTAAAATAACATTAATATTAATGCAATGTGCAACAGGTAATAGAATTAAATATTTGTGTTTTTGCTTACTAAAATATAAAAAACATTTTTAATACTAATATATAAGCTTTTACTAAAAATATTATAAATGCAGTTCAAAATAGAGTATAAAAATGAACTATTTTGAACATTATAGTACGACAGCCTTGCAGGAGTATTTTTACGCTAACATCACGTATGTTAAAGTGGCTACTACATTAACATCAACTCAGACTGCATATATTTCAGAAATGCTCTCAGCCATAATGTTTATAGTTTGTCTGTATGTATATTCTTTTCGTTGTTCTGCTAATGTAATTTATTTTGCAATTTAGATAACACAGAACATGTGTAAAACATTTTTCTAATTTAAGTTTTGAACTTTATATTAGTGTCAGCTAAAATATATATTGTACAATTTTAGGAACAAAAGATTTAAGTGTAAAATGGTTCCTTAATTTGAATTTAAATGTCATTCAGTTGATAAAAAATGATCTAAGGAGTAAATATTAGTCATTATATACATATTTTGCGATTAACTATTATAATAATTGAAACTTTTATTTTTCCACTTCTGAATATGAATCAAAGTAATTTTCACCTAATTAATAAAAAACCAAGTACATACAAAATTAAATTCAAGATAATACACTAGCAACCTGTCTGCTCGATTAAAGTCTAAAATATTGTCCAAGCAAACATCATAAACGAAGGAACAAATGTTTGCGAACTCTGGGCTCGGCCACAAACATAACCGCTAATTTAGTTAATCTCGGTTCTTAATTTGTCGGTTTATCATTAGTTTTGACTTTATAACATATTTTATAATATTTGTTTCTGAAACGCAATATTGGAACGTAATTCCTTATATTGTTTCTGAAACGCAATATTAATAATTATATACTCATATTATGTTTATATACAATTAAGAGCATATACATATGTTAATATGTATACGTATATACATATCATTTATATACATATATATTTTTATCCATATATATGTGTGTTCTTACAGCACGGGATAAGGTTTTCGCGGTAGGTATTCGCGGGTTCGAATCCCTGCCCGTATCGGTTTATTTTTCATTCTATATTTTTATAAATTGAAATAAGCTTAACATGGCTATACATGTTTATAGATATTTTCAAACATTCCTAAAAGATATATAATACTATAATATATTAAATTATAAATACTATAGAGTACAATCCATTTTACACAGAGCTCTATCTAAATTGAAAATCTCCGCAAATCTCGCAGTCCCCGGCTAGCACTGACGCATACCTATTTATTGCCACCCTTATGAATCTGATTAATAAAGTAATAAATAACCCGGATCTGAAATTGACAATAAAATTTTATGGTGTATATTTTACATAAGTAAGTCATAATTTATTAGTAGTCATAATTATATTCAAAAATCCATGTGTTGAAAATTATATATATTTATAGTAACACTCCAAAAATTTGAATATTTTTTCCTTTTCTTCTAAATTACAAAAATACAAAAAAAATATTTTTATATATTTACAAAATGTCTAAGTTACGTAAGAATTCCTGTAATAATTGATAATATTGAGTTAATAAAAAGCCGTAAGACCTCCAATTTGTTGGCACCAAATAACCAAGACTAGGGAAAAAGTCTATCAAATACAATAAAAAGTTTTCAAGAAAGCGGACACTAAGTTTCCGTCCCCTAAAGGAAGTCATTACGATAACGAAAGAAGCTGTCAAATGTTCCAAGATTAGACCATTGATATAAATCAATCTACGCGCCTGATAGACACAGCAAATTGACATCAATTTGTTGGAGACCTTATATGTACAATTCCATATAATATTAAATCACCGGAAAAGTTTTATTACATAACTTTACGACTGTTATTTTCTTTCAAACATAATTAAAATAAAAAAAATGTTTAGATCTACATCTAAAAACTGTAATTTTATATATTCAACTAAATTCTTTCAACATTAACAATATTAACACTGTCTACGAATGGAATATATTTCTATCCATTAGCCAATTATATACGTAAGTCTATGAACTCCAATTTAGTATGTGGGTGTTAATATGACGACAACAGATGACATCTTTGATCATTATTTAGGAAAGTGACTCAGTAATATCCATCTACATAACGCGGAGACTTCCTCATTTTACTCTTGTTGACGTGATATTATCTCATTATACGCGTAGTTTATACGACGTTAGATGATACTTGTTATAATATATGACATATTTTATGTTGTTATTAAAATTACAGTCTGAGTGTTTTTGTAAAATAAGAACTACAAAAAATATAATATTTAAATATTGATTACATTATGCTTAATTGATTAAAATTGAAATTCTTCTAAAGATTAATTTCAATTTTATGTGATTTTTGTTTGTTTAATATGAATAATGTGGTACAGTCGCAGACATTTTAAAAAGGCTATGAAAGAAGTTTTTATTTTTTTAATCTAAAGTTTATGTAGCCCAGACTGACGGAATAAATTAAGGTACAAAATTAGGTAGAAGGTCGAAAATTCTAGCGGTCATTTTATACAAATGATACGGGTTGCTTGCTTGTAACCCACACAAACAAACAAAAAGGTCATTCTGAAACTTAATATAAAAGTTTATCTACGAGGTGTGTAAAGTATAGATTAGTATATTTAAGATATGGTTTCAAGAAATATCACTTAATTTATCAAAAGTATAAGCCCTTACTATTAATCTACCCCATCTCTCAACACTCGCAGGCAAACTCAGCTCAGCCGTCTTTGCAATTAAAAAAGTAAGACAATTAACAGACGTTAATACGGCTCGACTCATGTATATTAGTTATTTTCATAGTATTTTGTCGTACGGTATTTTATTATGGGGCAGTGCTGCCGAAATCAATTCTATATCTGTTTTACAAAAAAGAGCTATACGAGCTATTTGTAATCTAAGAGCTAGAGACTCCCTAAGAGATGTTTTTAAAGAAATCAGTATATCATTTTTAATAATATATTATATATACGTCAAAATTTAAATACTTATACTAAAAACAGCGACAAACACACGATAAATACAAGAAATAAAAATAAACTCGTAACGCCTAAATTTCAACTTTAAAAAGTTAACAACTCCTTCATGGGCTTCGGTGTACGCATATATATGTATAATAAGGTTCCACGTGATATCTTAGATCTTCCATCTTCCTTTTCTTAGTGTTAAATCTAAAATTAAAAGCATATTATTACAAAAATCTTATCATAACATTCAAGAATTTTTGGTGGATCGAAATGTGTGGGACTTGGGTCATTGATTGCAGGGTTGATGTTATAATGTATAAGTCAAACATTGTTTTTCATATAAAAAGAGCAACTGTTGAGTTTCTTCTCAGCAGAACAGCATTCCGAGCTGGTGGTAGCTTACTCACAGACTGACTATACTGACCAATTTAATGTAATTGACGATTCAAAAGTGCGTGTAAATGCCTACTTGAATAAAGATATTTTGAATTTGAATTTAATATATTTCAACAATATTTCTAAAACAATGTTGGTAAAATGTTGAGTTTATAAGTCATTAAACAGTCAGGTAAAATAAAATGAACTTTATATTTCAGTCAATTTATCTTTAAGGCAACTTTAAAGTTAACTCTGTCGACAACATTAAGTACGAAAGTAATATAATAGAGAAGTTTGAAAGGGAGGATATCCCTTGAAATTCCCTTCGATAAATGTTTTACTTTGTAGAGCTATTTTTAAAGGTTAATGAACTAAAATCAACACTCTATTAGGATTATCTTTTTATATCCTAGCTTGACTTTAGTTAATTAGGAATTCGTATAAAGTAATCTTCAGTTATAAAAAAAAAGTTCTCCTATTTTATAAATGGGGAAAACATACAGATTTTAAAACAAGCTAATAGTAAGGTCTGAGGTCTACTTTATTTATATAATGTTGTGACTTTGTGTAGGACATATTTCTTCTTCAATACGCTCAATTTGTATTATTATTTTGTAACATATATGTATGACATTTCTTCTTATTTCATAATTTATTTACAATCAACTCCTTTATAATTTATTCTTCGAACGGAAATTCCGGTCCATTTACTCTACTTTAGCACTTTGGTTCGGTGGAGGGAAAGAAATGCTTTTAATAAAAGTAATTTTGAAACAAATTTACTCGATTTCCCTTGGATAAAGGTTGAATAATAATTATGGTGGAGGGTTTCCAGAGTAATTTGTTTAAGTTGCTCTAAGATGATAAACTGGAACGCCCAAAGATATTATTCAAAATATGAAGATTACTATTTTAATTGAATTATTATGTATAGTGATATATACTTCTTACTCACATTTTGCTACTTTTTGTTTATTTATTGAATAATATTTTAATATTAACGAGAGTAATAAAGAGGTAATATAAAGTAACTCGTCATATTTTCAAAGGATGAATTAATCTAAATAGATTATGATGATTATGTTAGATTCGCCTTTTAAAAGAGTCTGTTATCAGAAACAAATATATTTTGATTGAATCAGCTAAGGTTTTCGTAAATAGTTGACTTTTACTTAAAATAATTAAATCCACAACTGGTTAAGCAAAAAACGGATTAACCCAAATTACGATTGTTAGAATGAACTCATAATTTGAAGATAACTTTAATCGTCCTAAAGGTCGAGAGCTATTTAAAATAACGGTTATGGTCTTTCTTATAAAATATAATATTTATTTTCGTTTGCCAGTCTAGTTTGTTTGGCGTTGATTAGTTCCTTTGTAAATTGGTCTCGAAATGGTTACTATTAACCAAACTATAATGGTTATTCCTGAGATGACAACCGTTAAGACATTTTTGTAAATCGTTATGTGGAAAGTAAAACCTTTTAAAAAAAAATGTTTTCGTAGGCAATATAATAAAGAAAAAAGTGTTTTGGTTTCGAGTTGAACATTAATGAATTTGTTTGGTAAATGAATTCCCTGACCTACATTAACGTTACTTTAAAAAGTTTGAACATATTTTTAACAGGAAAATTTTGTTTATTGATTTTTTCACATTCGTAAATTATGGCCGTAAGGCCTTATTATGAATTATTTGTGTTACAATAGAATAAAACTAATTATATTCTGACACAAATGTAGTGCACACGATAATTAATCCCATTCTGAAATATTAATGAAAATCTATAAAAGTTTTTGCAGCAATTAAAGGTGTGTAACATACTCGTTAAGGACTAATGATGTTTAAATATTCTCTTTTGCATGCGGATTTACTACATTCAAGAAAAAAAATATATATTTCAATTGATGAAATATCCAATATTGAACAATATACAAATTATATACATGTTGCTGTGGTACAAAAAAATTAAATACGATATATTCAAATATACGAAGCCCGACGAAGAGCAAGCATTTACATGCATCACGCAATCTTCTCCACGAATGTTTGAAGCAGATACATTCAGAATTTGTAAAGGTCACCTACGGTAGGAGAATTACAATAAAATATGCAATCTAAATCTGAATCAAAAATCTGTGCGGGATTTGCAACGTGAATCATTACTATTAATTCAATATGGATGGTTACCTTTTTGTGTTTTTCAGAAATTAAACATTATTTATAGTCGTTGAAATTTACAAGAATATTTCTAACTTAAAATAAGCAGTGTATTAATTTGTTAAAAAATCAATAATATAATAAAAAATATGTTATATCTTAAATTTCAATTAATCGACATGGATTACTATTTCGTTATAATATAATTTTAAATAATATTTAATGTAACAAATAAAATCTTAATATTGGCTAACCAGTATTGTCAACTGAACAAATGAGAGTATTGTTCTACAATAAATAATAGGTTTTCATTATTACTAATACTTTGAATTAAATATAATCTGTTTTTGTTTATACACACTATTGTGTCAGAATACAATAACTCCATTATGTTATAGTAGATGTAATATAAAGATAAACATAGTTGCTGCTTTTTACGTAATTGAAGCTATTATGCTGTTAGAAAAACAGTTTTATTATAAAAATATTTCCCGACAAGAGATGTTATCAGTGACAAAAAGGTAAAATTGTCGCCAATGCTGGCTTTGAGCCAACGTCTCCGCTTACTATTGGACTTTCTATACGTATTTTTCACTTCGCATTGTTTGAGCTGTTCTTAAGAATACATGAAAAATTGCTATCCCTTGAGTAATTACAATGTCATTTTATATAGTGTATTCAAATCGCCTTACATCTTTTATTAATCTTGTCTATTTAAGACAAAATTTATGAAAAGGAATAATTTTTATAAACTCAATAAATTCTTTTATATTTTTCTTGTGTCAACTAATAATGATTGCTTATACAAATTAAAGAGATATGAGTTGAGTCTTAACTTATTTATTATTATTAAAAGATAAAATAAAACTATGATTTCAACATAATATTTATGAAAGATTATTACGATTATTGTCCATAATTCATGAAAAAAAATAGAATACCAAAAGTTTTAACTGATCTGCTGTCTTATGCTTTTCAAGAAACTTTGTATATTTGCTAAAAATGTATCTCGAATTTATTGAAAGCATGCGAAACAATACTTTTACGAATATCATGCCATATTTATCACATTTTAATAACAGTTAAGCTTGTGTGCCCGGGTTAGCGCGTACGAACAATATGCACTCAACCATTGTAGTGAATGAACTCGTTCCATATAGCGAAAGTTGCCAACACACCACATTTGTTGGCGAAGAAAATATGTGCTTTGCAGATGTTTTCTTTCATAAGTTATTGAATAGTTGTGTTTTCTTTTATTTTGGGCTTTATTTTAACGTAAAATATAAACAGGTAGATTTTGTTAATTCCTTTAATGAAGTAAACAAGGAAGGAGGTTCTTAATTCCATTACACTTTTTTTTATATTTTCTGAGTAGTTTCGATCGAGTGAACCGATTTTGATGATTCTCTTTTATTCGAAAGCTGGCCAAAACTTTTTAGAGGTCATTTAAAATAACTTTATTCTGAATATTCGGATGGCATGCACCAGAATATCATGAATCATGAATATCATGCACAAAAATATAATAGTTGGGTTTACACAAAACGTATCAAAAATATTGAAAATGGTATTATAAAATGTAAGCAGAACTTTGTTTAGACTTATAGAGATTATTATTATACATTTATTAAGGATTAGATTAAATTTTATCAAAATGTTAGTTAATCACAATTTATATAATATATAATGAAACAATATTCTCAGTAATAATTTAATTTAGTTTAGTTATAGTTTCATCCATTGGAGGTCGTTACTTAAAGTTCCATTAGGCACAATTTACTACTATGAGAACTGACCTATATTGGTTATAGTGCATGTTGAAATTAATTTAATTAACTGGTCTGTTGAACAAATAGCGAAAAGATAGTTTGGATTACAAATTAGATGGATACATTAAACTAGAGAATAACAATAAAGAATGTCATTTGAATACCTTCATTTTTTAAGCATTGACGTGACTATTATTTTGATCATACTAACAGTGCAACCTAAAACATTTCTAGCAAAAGAAACTGTTTTGTACTTCCTTAATATAATACATTAAAGTAATATTTACAATGATAAAGATTTTATGATTAAGGTCAGTGGCTGTTGTAAAACTATTGATTGGGAATCACAAATCCCAAAAGACCAATCATATTTCGATAACAGGAGGTAATAAATAAAATTGTAATTACGATCACGTGGAGCGCTGTCATAAGTTACAAAATGACATCCCCAGACGCCTAACCTATTTCGGAAGAGCAGTTTATTTTTATCTGTTATCTATAATATACTTACAATAATTTCATTTTCTATACTTTTGATGAGGAAAAGTTCGGTTCTGAATAATAATTTGCCGCAATTTAGTTTGTCAATTTAATAATCTTTGCGTGGTAATAGTAAAAAGATAGAGATAATGAAAGAAATACATATTAAATACTTCTTATTTGTGTCAATACTAATTTGTCTATAAAATGCTCTAATTATTAATGAACAGCTGAAGTTACATTACCCGGTACCCGGCACCGTTCCGTTCCATTATGAAACGGGTTAATTGGGAGTATAGAACTGAAATTAATGTAGGTGTCATGTTTTCCACAAATTTATACACGTTATAACTTTATAGTTTTGGTAACTTAGTTTTGTGTTTTAAGCTAATATGTACGATATTAAAGTTGTTATCCAAGATAAATAGTAGCTGTAATGTGATTAATAAACCAGTTCACTTTCTGTTTGTCTTATAGATTACTGTACATATTGACTTTCTTAGGAGGTCGGGTACCTTGTACTGTTAGCTATAAACTTAAATTAATTAATATGAAGTAGTTAATTGTTTTACTTACGTGTCTATAATCATGCAAGTTGCTATAATTTTAAAACTTTATGACTGCGAACGCTTGCATGTTTACTATTTGTTACACGTAACAAAAATGATTATAGAGTTTGATGAATAATAACTTTAATAAATTGTTAGATATATATTCAATTGATAATACTTTAAAAACGGCAACAGTCTAAATTGAAACTCAAAATTCCTAAATATAGATTTTATATAATCATTTTTAAATGATACAATCACAACTATTTTAATTCTATATATCTATAGATAATTTCTTGTCATTTTCAGATAATTCTATAAGAATAAATCCAAACTGGAATCATCGTGCAAGAAACTTACGAATTCAAAAGCAAAATAGCTCGGACAAAATTAAACTTGGAAGTTGGGCTGTTTGCTCGTTGTCTTTTCCTTTAGAAATATAAGATCGTTACAAACGGTTGGTGCACACGAAAATTCTTTCATGTCTATTCAGACGTTGAATTCTAGAACAGTTTGAACTGTGCAGTGAAAATAATCGCTATAGTAAAGCACAATCGTCGACTGGACGGTTGCCAAGCCAGCCAGCTTAAACATGGTTTCCAATGTGTTACGGAGCAATAGAATTAACAATTTAGCTTTTCAGCGGCGATTGCTATAGCTGCCAGTTAAATAAAATACCATCTCGGTTATCGACAGGTATTGTGTTCGTTATCGAGTTTTACTTTTAATTGTCATTAATACCGGTTTGATAACTCGTGGTCCAGTGGTTATGTCACGTAAATTTGAAAACAGGAACAAAATTTTTAAATTATAAATATATAAATATATATACATAGTATACATTATATAAAACCATTTGCGTTCGTAAATAATGCAAACATCAGATGACATCTTTTTTTTGTTAATCTATGCTTATGTTATCTTTTAATCTCTCATATTTATTAATAAACGAAGATAAAGTGATTTAATATAACAAATAATAACTTTTTGTACCCTCATTTAAGCTAAAGCTAAAAATAATAGTTTCATAGTTTGTAGTTGACAGCATTATATATTAAAAATGTCATCAAACCGCAGACAATATCCATTTTCTATGTAGAAGTTATCTACGTGCACTCACGTCAAATTAAATTTACTTTACATTTATTAAAATGTTTAAAGACCACTTATTATCATTATATATTATATACCACATACTTAACGTTTAATTTTTTTTAATGTAAAAGATCCTTTTAGTAAAAACATTTTTTTCTAAGCGATTACTATGACACAAGGATATATTAATTTAGTAATATTTTTAATTCTTTATTTTTAGCTGATTTCAAGGATTACTTTTCACAAAGAAGTTTTCATTAAGAATTCAATTAGAAAGAAGTAACATAGGTTTATAACTTATGTCTTTTAACATAGATAATCAATACATATTAAAATTGTCACTGATCCATTTTTGATCCATTTTTGAATCATTTTTGATCCATCCAAAAAAAAACATCATAGGGGGCCTTTATAAGAGCAAAAGAACCCAAAACAATGTTTTTTTAAGTATATGTTTGTCTGTATGTTTGTGCACGCTCATCTCGGAAATGGCTTAACCAATTTAAATTCAATTTTCAGGAATATATTGTCACAGTCTTTACTTAACATATAGTGTTTAGTGTATTTCATCTAAATCGATTAAAAAATAAAAAAGTTATGTCAATTTATGTCAATCACCTAATAGGTACCATGCAAATCTTATTTTACACAAGTAATAAATCTGTAGAGGAGTAGTTTTTGTACATTGAAAATATTTTAAAAAATTATCAGGATGTGAAGTGATAACCAACAAAATCCATTGTCAGCATTTTTAAAATCTTTGTCTGTTTTTCAAAACCCAGAACAATGTTTTATCATTTTGTCTATTCTTCTGTATGTTTGTGGACGCTAATCTCAGAAACGGAGTAATCGATTTGGATGCAGTTTTCGGGAATATATTTTCATGGGATTCACTTTACAATTAGTTTTTTTTTAACAATCGGTTAACAAATAAAGAAATTTTTAATCTCTTATTGTCGTACCATTGCTGCTTACCAGTTTGAAGGTTTATAGTTTTTACATACATGGTTAAATACAAAGAGTACGTTTTATCAAAATAGAAATCTACGCGTAGGAAGTCGCAGGCGCAGCTAGTTAGTATATAAGTGTTTATTACAAATGATGCTATACCAATTTAAGTGTGTAATACCATCTGGTTACATACACACATTTTTTCTTTGATGTGCGCTCGAATAGTTCTTGACCCTATTCTACATCATTGTTTAAAAGTACGTTGCTACCAGAATAAATGAAAACACTCCTGGCATTTTGCCAGTTAAAAGACAGTAAAATTTGTTCCATTGCTCCAATCACGGTAATTTAATGAATACTAATTTGAGAATGTTAAGAACCTGAATTCTGTTTCAACTATTCCGACACGATAAGAACGTCTGATAGCATTTACATTAAAACTGTTAAAGTAATTTGAATGTTATAGGAATGTTACATTTTGTCGTAACAATAAGTTATTGTAAGTCTTGATTATTTATATTTGTATATTATAAGAATAGTTGCAAAATGATTATTATGAAACGTTTCGAGGTCAGAGTATCTATTAAATTATAAATAAATTTGCCTAAACTTTTAGTGGTATTTCATACATTATATTATTTTAAAGTATTTCATATTAGTATTTTGCATTCAATAATATTTGATAAATGTACGTTTTAAAACTATCCAAAATCGGAATAGCTAGAATGTTATTATGGGTTACATAACTAAGACAAGAATCATAAAAGATGGTGCCCTATGAAACTCCACATACATTCTGACTAGATGTGATGAGCGTCTTCTATGACTCTGCATACAAGGCAATTAGGTGATTTGTATGCACATCATAAATCCAAAGTTGATGTAAGGAACATGTTCAGATCAGAGTATCAAAGCCGTCAGAACTTCCTGTCTGCTCCTACTCTCGCTGAGCTGCAAATAACCAGCCTAAGAGATATAAGAGATGCCTGAATAATCTTTTATCAAATATATTTTGTTAAAAATGATAAAAGAATATCTTGAACAGCTTTGTTTACATAATTATCCTAATAAATAGTAATTGATGAATAGATATTAGTTTAGAATTAAAATTTTATATCATTTACTTTGTTCAAACTAACAATTTCAAAAATGTAATTCAAATTCAGATTGTTACAAAAAATTCGTTGGTATAAACCGTGATAACATTTCCTGCTAATAAGAAAACAGTTCCAAATATGCAGGGTATACGGATTTTTACTCCCCACTCCGCACTGCGGATAGACAAATTTGATAAAAAAAAATCATATAAAAATGTCACTTATTTATTTTTTTACTTTTTAAAGCTATACTTAAATATTAATTAGTCTTATCCTAGCCAACTGATATATTATTAATAACATATTGTTAGCAACTGATGTTTGAATATTCTTAACAATCTATTTCGAATTGAGTTGACCGTCAATTACACTCTTCTGGTATCCCTTATATAAGCCACTACGCCGCGCTGGTATAAGAGAGCACTGGAGCAAGAAGAACGTCATTAGCATTTTGATTACAACTGTATATACACTTATATAACATTTTGAGTATGTTTTTAACCTTCAGGAACACAGAAGGATAAGAAATTTGGCATGCTTTTTATAAATTTCAAACCAACATTATAATATGACACTTTCTTGTTGCAGATAAGTACATTTTAATTAAGTTTATAAAAAAACAAACCAAATATTAGAACTTTTATGGCTTCATCTAAATTTTATAATTCAAAAAAAGGAGATTCTTACTAGAAAAAGCGCCTTTTTAATCAGCTACGAATAGCTTGTAACTTAATGTTCTTATCGATATTTGTACATTGAAAATATTAAAAAATATATTATAATAAGGGCCTTTAAAAGAGCAAGAGAACCGAATATAACGCTACGCTTATCTCAGAAACAGTTTAACCAATTTGGATGCAGTTTTCAGGAATATATTGTCACAGTCTTCTTTTTATTTTCATTCAAATTGGTTAAAAATTAAATGTCAATTTATGTCAATCATGTAATAGGTAGCAAACAAATATTTATTTTCTGTACATGTAATAAATCTGTAGAGGTACTGTAGAGGAAAAAAATATGACTAATGTAAATAACTTTTATGCATAGATATTGAGCGTCACTCTGAGTAATATTTTGTTTTTAACTTTCATTGTCCACTCTTCACTCTATCAAAAGATGTATGTATTTAAATTGTTCCAGAAATTTATCTTTATGCATATAATAAAACTGTAACTAATCGCTATGTAGAAAATATTTTTTAAAAATTTCTTATTGGGGGACCATTATATAATATGAGCAAAAAAACTCAAAAGACTGTTTTTTTCATTTTGTCTGTATGATTGTATGTTTGTGCACGCTAATCTCAGAAACAGATTAACTGGTTTAGATAAAGTTTTCATGAATATATTGTCATGAACTTCACTTACATTTTTGTTTTAATTTTATTGGTTAACAAATAAAGAAATTAATAATCTCTTATTTTCGTACCATTGCGATAAATTTTTTTTTCAAAATTGAAATAGTAGTCCTCCCCTCAGAGAACAAAAAAATTTTTTGCAATAAAAAAACATACGAAATCGGACTACCTCCTGTTTAAAAAAAATATCTGTGATTTAAAATAAAAAGTATATAAAAATAAACTAGAAATACTACTATACGCATAAAACTACAAAACTACTTGCCGGAGTTTGATGAAACTTTGAACGAATACGTTTTGTCGTAATCAAAATCTAAGCGTACGAAGTCACAGGCAAAGCTTGGTTTAAAATATATTACAAATTACTATACTAGTATCAGTACGTCCCATATTAGATATCGATCTTAGTCGCTACCCAAAAGAGTCGTCGAGATTATTCCTAATTACGAACTTTTCTCTTGTTGGTCCCTTGAGAATTATCCTCAACTTTTGATTGAAGTTACTATCACTGATATGTAATCCAACTTCTATCTGTTATATAAGTCACCTATATCGCTTTTACGTCTTAGTAACTTTTAAAAAAATATACATTTAAATCTAAACAGAGTACTAAAACTGGTACAAGTTTCATTTTGACTTTTTCATTTTGAAAAGTACTTTATAAATGTAAATAATCAGATTTGGAGATAACAAAAAAGAAAGAAACCAAGGACATAAAAATCACAAATTATAATTTATAATTTAGGGAACAACATCAATATTTACATTTCCAAATTACAAGATTTCTTGCTATAATTACATTTTTTTTATTGTGATGCTGTATTGTTTTTATATATATGTTTTGTTAGAATTTATACAACATATGAGAAATAAATGAATTCAGATCATTTAATAAATTCAACAAGGAAGTTTTACCGAACAGTTGCGCAATTAGTTTTGTGCCAGTTTGGTAATCGAATGCAAGTTAGTCTTGCAACCGTGACGTTGAAAGTTTTTTTAATTTACACTAGTAATACTGGGAGATGAAGGTTCATTCAATTTATTTCCTATATTTTAACTTTTAATGTTTTTTTTTGTTAGTGGCCTCTTTATTTTTAATCATTTTAACTGGGATGATGGTAGTTCTAATATTGTTTTTAATCGTAACATAATTATTTTTTAATTTTATTTTGTTTTAAAATTACTTAGATTTTTTCAGCAATCTGTTTTACTTTATATAGTTCAAAAGTCTAAGTATCTACGTTCTAAAGCCAAAAAATGTTAAACGCAAGTTGTATACTAACCCTTAAATTGTTTATTTTTCGTATGTAACATCAAATAAAAATTAACATGATTTTTTGCAGCCAGAGGATAACAAAATTTCCTGTTTGCAGAGTCAGTGACGCGTGGCCACTGTTACGAATCATTAAACCACATTATGTTGAGCTAACATAATATTATCTTACAATTTGTTTGATTTGCGTTTAAAACGATTAACTTTTGTATGACAACACTTTGGGTAGGACTGAGAACATTTGTTCAAAATAAATTCACATTGTATTGCCAGTATTTTGCAACTAAGTAAATAGAAGATTATATTTTGAGAATCTTTTTTGGAATTTTTAAACCTAGATAAAGCATTAAGAGTTCCATTTTTAAAATGTAAATTAAACAAAAATATACGTATTAGTAAAAAAAACAGTCATTATTATGTAAAAATTAAATGAAAACGACTGAACAACTAAAAAATATTTTGTCTTTCTATTTTATAGTATTATACATATTTTGAAATACCACAAAACTATAAACAATGATAGGATAGAAAATACTTTCTTATATTATTACAAATATATTATATTCTGTTCTTAATAATTTATTTAACAACGAACCTCTTTGTAACTTTATTCTTTAATAAACCTATAATATCTAAAAAGCTCCCAGTATTTTTTTTTTAGTAAATCTTTGATTTTATTACATAAGTAAAAAAAGATTAGGTATTTATGAATAATTAATCCTTTTAAACCATTTCATTAACCACAGACTAGACTTTTTTGAAATAAGTTTGAAATAAGGGCGTCCATTATAAAATTCTGGCACAAGCTTGTAGTCATGAATCTCATTTTTAATTTTCTTAAAACTTAACAACTGTTCCAGATGAATTCCTTAAAAATTCTTGGCAAATAGAGCGATGAAATGAGGTATGTTTTATTTCTAACTAGCTGTGCCTGCGCTTTGAACGCGTAGATTTCAACTTTGATAAAACATACCCGTTGTATATATCCATGTATAAACTATAAACCTTTAAGGTTTCATCCAACTACGTCAAGTAGTTTTTGCGTGTAGGAGTATTTTTAGTTTTTTGTTTTATCTTTTTTTTTGCATTTAAACACAGACTTTTTTTAACGGAGTAGGTAGGCCGATTTCGTATTATTTTTATTGGAAAGGGTATTATTATTCCCTGAGGGAAGGACAATTTTGAAAAAATCTTACCGCAATGGTACGCAAATAAGAAATTATTAACTTCTTTATTTGTTTATATGAAAAACCACTTGATAGCCATGACAATATATTCCCGAAAACTGCAACCCATCCGATTAAACCGTTTCTGAGATTAGTGTGCACAAACATACATACAGATGTACAGATATACAAACATACAGATGTACAGATATACAAACATACAGCTTGTTTATATAAAGGTTAACATTAGGTTTAGGTTAGCATTATGAATTTTTGAAAATATTTTCCAAGTCCAGACAGCGATCAGTTAGAGTTAAAATATATGTATAGATATACATAAATTTCATAAACGATTTAAATACTTATATATTTTGATAGAGTGAAGATTTGATAGTGCAATGAAAGTGCAAAACAAAATGTTATTCATGACGACGCTCAAATTTTGATGTATAAAAGTTTTTTACATTGGCCACATTTTTTTTTCTTCTTGCGTGCACAACTAAAAGAGATATAGATAAACAGACAAAAAATTCAAAAATGTTAGAAAAATGTTGTGTTAATTATCCGTTCACATCTTGGTTATATATTTTTTATATTTTCAATGTACAGAGACTACTCCTCTACAGATTAAAAATTAATAGCTTAACTGAAAAAAAAAGTTATAGATGTCTTTTAATATTAAACTAATCTGTTCATATTATGATTATTTTGTTCGATGATATTATTTTCCAAAACCAAAAAAAATAAAGAGAATAAACTGAATGATAGTAACATTTATAAGTATTTATCAGTACTTATCCCTTCCTTAGACCTTTGTAAATAAACACTTTTACATTCTAATTTAAATCCAAAACAGCTTTTGCTATAAAATTTAGGATATAGTTATATTATTCTTAAAGTGAATAAATGCTTTAGGAGTTTTATTTTGGAAAATAACCTTTTATTCGTTTATATATGTTATTTATATTTGGCTACTTTTGGAATTAACTGAAAAAACAGATATTTCATTAAACAATCCACACATGGCAGCCACATAAACAAGATATTTCAGTTATAAACTATAATAAAAAGTAATAACTATTGAATCTATTGAAATATTTATAATTTTCCGCTGTAAACAACAGATTTCAACCCGAAGTAGCTTTTATTACCATTTCACACTTGAAAAATCTTAACAAATTATTTGATTTTCTATTGTCATTAATAAAAGTAAGTTTAAGGAATGTTGAAACAAAATTGACTGTAGTTAAAATATTTAATAATAGATCCGAAGATGACCTTGCATTTTACTTCCGATTGTAGCAAGCACAAATTTGTGATAGAAAAGAAGAACATATCAGATATATCGGCCTATAAGAGTTATAAAATGAAAGACTCGAGGTTTTAAATTGTATATACAAACTGAAAAAAAAATATTTATACATTTTTTTTAATTTTATAAGAGCTTCGTATATAAGCGACTAAACTTGTTAAAAATTATCAAGTTAACGACATCACGCCCTAATAGCTTAAGTTATGTTTTTATAATGAAAAAATTAAAAGAAGTTCACGCAAAGAATTAACACATACATTTTATAGGCAATGGTGGATTCCTCATTAAATTACACTCACATGTAGTTATTTTAATATTTATTCTTATTAAAGAAACATTTTGTTATCAAAATTGTGTTCCCTTAATTTGATAATACCGGAACTCAGAACGATATAGGTTGAATTTAACAGAAATAAATCCAGTATCAGCTTATCATATATTATTTTCATTTCTGTCATTGGATATCATATACTCAAATTCAGTATACAAGGTTGTTTTGTACGAACATGTCACTAATTTGAACGTTTAAACTATTTTTTTGTCTAAATTTGTAACTCGTAATTAAATTTGTATAAATCAATCCTGTCTGTATGATGCCCGTCTGAAAATTAAACGTTTAATAATTCACATCTTACTCTTCCCGCTTACTCCGAGATATTTGAGATAAAGTCGTAAAAAATTCAAGTCTGAATCATAAATTCTATTGGATTAAACATAATCCATAATTACTTACCACACAATGCCATTAGCGTTAAACACCTCATTGTTAAAATTTTAATTTCCCTTCGTGTTACATAATATTTTCTGCAAACTTTTTCAGCACTTTTTTAATAAAATTAAATACTTAAGTCACAATTTTCACAAAGAGAAGTCTTTTTTTAATCTTCATTTTTAATACTGGCACTCAACTTAAAAGTCATTCCGTTATTATAATAAAGAACACCAAACAATATTTTTAATGTTATTGTTTAAATTAAGAACGAATTATATAGCAATGTTGACTTTCGTTGTTTACAAGTCACCAAACGCGTCTGTATAACACTATTGAATGGCAGAGAGAAACCGTGCTACCCGCGTCGGGGTGACTCGCCGAATGTCCTTGGATTTCCCGCTAGGGTAAAGTCATGCGCAGTACAATCTCTCCAAAAGGGTCCTTAAGTGGATTAAGTTTTTAAACTTTGACAATTGATAAAATGAGATCGACTAAGGTGGTAGAATCTTTAAGTGAAAAGTTGTAAATTAAGTATTTTTTTACAAGTGTTATATATTATCATGTCGAATTGAATAGACTGAGAGACTGAGAGAAAAAAATCGCTGTTTAACTTAAGCGCCATATTAGATTTTAGACCATTAATTAGTTTGTGGAGTAGTGGCTGCATCCGGTGCTTGATGAAGCTACACAACAAATAAGTACCATGTCAGTAGACAAGTTGTGACGCGTTAAATAAATAGGTTATAAAGTTAAGCTAAGAGTCAATTGCGACCCTGTCTTTGTTAACATTTTAGATATATAAAATAAAATATATAGTAACTTTTGAACAACCGAAAGCTATAAGAGTTGATATGAACTATATAGTATTATAGTGTACTAGAGAAAATTGCGTTTTTTTTTTGTCTTTGGAAATAAAATAACCGTCTTCTTTTTATAAATAAAATACTTTTAAGTAGTACATCACTTTTCTAACCACCATTCAAATACATAATTTTTAAGCTAATCCCTGCTATAATACACCCCAAAAATAAAGTCAAGGGGTGTAACACGAGGGTGATTTGACAGGACAGTGAAACTTAACTAAACATAAAATATTATGCATGCGTCATTCCTCCCCTGAGCTCAACATTCTGTCTTACTTTTTACAACCTCTAACATTTACATGAGCATGTTTCGGTATGTAATAAAATAATGACAGTCTATAATAGAACTATAAATAACATGAGAAAATTATTTCTCTACTGAGAGTATATTTAAATAGTTAATTCATATTGTCACTTTATTTATTCGTCATTTATATGAGAAATATGTTTATTATATCATATTTGACTTATCATGTACCTGCAGTGTTTTTTGGCAAAGTAAGTTAAATACACACTTATTTATAGTTACATTTCTCAATAATGTGATGAATTAAAGAAGAATTCAAGAAACAAATCTTTATTAAAAAAATATATATTATTATGTATTAAATAACAGAAGCCTAGTCATTAAAAGCCTAGTTTAAAAGTACTACCTACTTAGACGATTTTTAAGATAGTTGCCGAGTACTATGTTTTTTCACCGCAGTTAGCAACTTTAACTATTTGAAGTTAGCTTCTAGTTTTGTAATTTCTGCATCATTCCTTAAAGTTTAAAGAATTTAATACTAAATATTTATTAAATAATAATTAAATGATATATAAATTATATGCATAATAAATCTCGTACAAGACTCTAAGATATTACGACGAGACAAATAAAAGTGAAAAATGTTATGCAATCGCGATTATTACTTTTACAAAAATAGCGATATGTAATTATTTACTGCGGACTTCACGGTCAGGTCTGAACCTGACCCGATCAGTGCGATAACATGTGACTGATAACTTGTTATAGCACTGATCGGGACTAAAACATAATCCTACTCATTTTTAAACAAAGAAAGTAAGTACTTTTTTTAAAGTCATTAACATATTTATATGTGTACATACTATGATAGTGTAACAGTTTTTATTCGGATAAACAAGTATCAAAGCACGCTTTAACTCTTATATAACAAAATCCATTTAAAAAATAAAGTAAAATATATTTTGTTATCTTTGATGATATACCTGCTATACGGATATTCCGTTTGCGATATGCTTTGTGTTTTTAACAATATTATTGTTAAAAATATGGATATTTTTTGAATATAAATTGTAAGCTGATAACATTTTAGTTCGAACTCGCAAAATTTCTGAAACTACCAATGGGATTAGATTTTTTTTTTATCTCATAGTCTATCAAGAAATAATATATATTTTTTCACACATCTTTGCAATTAGTATTGGACTGAATATCATTTAAAATTGCAAACATGTGGATACTATTCACTGTCTCTCAGGTATGACCTGATAAACAGTAAATAATCACAGTAAAGGTCACAGTAGTACGGATTCTTAACCCATAACGCTATTCTCTACTCCACACGGACAAAGTCGGTAATAACAGTTAGTGAAAAATAAAAATCTTAGAAAACACTGCTGGAATAGGATCTATCCAATTCTAACTTGAATAGGTCAAATGTATCGAAAGCGATCATTTCTCCAATACTACTTTATAGACCATCAAGGGTTCAGACACAATCCAATTACGTTCTATATATATATATATTATAAAAGTCGTTGACACCACAGCATTCGGTTACTAAAACTTTGATGGTTATTATGTAATAAAGTATTATTTATAGCTCCATGTGACTGACACTAAAACATATTAGGAGTAAAGTCGCACTTCTGTTATGTTATTATATTATTTGAATTAGTATCACCACATTTATTTTAACATTATTAACAAGACTCGACTATAAATTCGATAAATGTTACCTATTTCCATTCATAAGTTTTTTAATCTTTTTGAATTTTTTAATTTATTTCCATTACACTTGGTATGGGATTTCATCTTTTTGATTTTAAATCAAAGAGAGATAAGTGGTAGAAATTAAAAAGTATAATCAGCAAAAAATTTGAAAAAGTGCTCCAAGGAAAATTAGCCCATAGATAAGAGTTTTGAAGTTACAAGCGAACACAAAGTACCACTGCAAGATAATTTGGACATAAGCCAAGATGTAAGCACTTGTTCCATTACTTTTAAAAACGTGATTATAGCCAAGGGTGCATTTTATACAGTGGCATTAACTGTTAATATGATGTTTGAAACTGTGTTTGGTCGTAAACATTATCATAACTCTTATAAACAACAAACTTATTAAGTATCGTTAGATAGAATTAAGTTTTGACGAAAGTAATTTTATGCAGCATCTTCATTTCTGCTCTAAATCTAGTATATTAAAATACAATGAGGCATTCAATTAATACTTACATATAGTAAATACAAAATATACCGACAAACAAATCATATTTTACAAATTGTTTTGTAAATATTTAAAATACGTGTTATCTAAGAATACAGAAATTGTTATATTATTCATTGTGTTCATTGTTCATTGTGTTTTCTCATTTTGGCGTCAATACATTGAACAATATTTTGCGATATCAAAAGGGAGTGGGGTGATAAAAAGAACACAATCGCTGTGATTGCATTACACAAAGTACTTAGGTATGGAGCCAAATGCAATTTTTAAAACTCTCCATACACTTGGTATTAGTCAGATATTTGTGTACTGGGCTATTAATAGGTACAATGAGACTTTCTCTGTTTGTGACAGAGAAAGATCTGATCGTCCACGTAGTGTTCGTACTAAAAAGGTGGTCAAAGCAGTAAGGGAAAGAATTCGTAGAAATTCGTAGAATGGAGGTCGGCTTCGACCAATTCGGGATCGCCTATAAGCCTCCTTGCTCGCCTCTCAATTGAGTCCAGAACCGCAAGATGAAACTCTGTGGCATCAGCAAATATGTGACCACAGTACTCCACACACGACCGGATCTGTGTTTTGTATAATACAAGTAGCTGTTTTGGTGTAAAGTACTGCCGGACCTTCGGAAGAACGGCAAGCTTTCCTGCAGCTGCTCTTGCTCTGGACTCAATGTACCGACCAATGTTGAGGTTCGAGGAAATCTCTAAGCTTATCAACTGAAGCCGGTCACTGTATTCCAACTAAACATTCTAGAAAGTAGGAGCAAAGGTGAAAGGGCTCCTTTTAGCGGTGAAATTTAAAATAAAATAACATCAAAATACTGACCATAGTTACATATCTCTAAGTATTTGCAATATTGTTGTTGTAAAATTAAATATTGTTATCCATAATCTAAACCTTTTTATATAATTATTAATGAAATAGTACACCAGAACAGCAGTTGGAAGTTTTGTAGATATGATGAAGAAGTTCTGAAATGTGAGTAATATTACTTTGTTACTTTATGTGTTTCAAACACTACATCAGGATATAAAACAACAATATCTCCCTTATTTTCCTCATGACAGTAAAAACAATTGCCTATTAAGATTGTTATTATCATAAAATTTCAATAATGCTAAGACAAGAAGTGTTTTAGAATATAGTATCGTTGATGTAAACATCTTAAACATATTTTGTTCTGTCATTTGTCACATAATAATTCAACGAAATAATATTAAACAAATCGGCTTTTAATTAAAATAACAAATATAAATTTAATTAACTAAGAGTACTTTATGCAATTGGTCACATAGGAGAACTGATTAAATAAAACTAATAAATATATACAGACAAAGTAATTGAAATACAATATATACACACAAAGATATAGTTTTATAACTGAATATTTTGTATTATGAATCATCATGTATACTAGTAAAGCGACGTAGACAGACGTTCCAAAGTCATTGGTTTAAATATTTTTGGGGTAATCGCTTTTTTTTATTAATATTTATATAAAATTAAATATTGCCCATGATTTCATCAGCTTGCTTCCTCTTACTCACCCTTCCATTCCTTAAAATCTTAATATTAGTAAAATGTTAATATTAAATTTTTAGAAGAGAATAAAAACAATTTATGTAGCATAAAAGAGCATACAAATATATTATTGTCTGCTACATAGTATGTTGGAAATAAACTGATAAAGTGTAAGTTATGTATATTGTTGCATTCTAACTGGTCACTGTGATCGTTACTATCTTATTTGTTACCTCGTATAAAGAATTCATTTTATAGCTTTGAATAGCAAATGCGACTACAAGCTGAATAAATTTAATAAATTACATTTATTGACGAGTTCATTAATACAGATACTAAACTAACAAGAACAGTTTTAAAGTATTTATAAAAACTAATGCAGTTTTTAATAATTTACTCTTAAAATTAAAGTAAGAGAAGCGTCGGGAAAGTGAATATACTGAAAAAATTATAATCATTTATAATAATTATAATCCTATTTTAAAAGTGCACAAATTTACTTCGACTACTATTTTTTTATAGCTCTATAATAGTAGATAATTAAAAATATTTGTGAAAATATAATTTTAGGTACCGTAAGATATTTTAAATTTAAAATATAATTCTGACTAACCTGGGATACAAAAAAAATATTGTACAGAAAAGATTTATATACAATAAATTTTACACCACCGTAATTAATTAAGAAATAACCTATAACCAAAGGGTCGGGAGGTACTCACATACCCGTCATGCCCTTTTTTGACAAATGCAGACAAGCGGGCGTTTCGTTTTTCATGTTTTCAATTTAGTCTTACAATATTATTCCTAAAGAATTTTAAATATTTCAATGAATTCCTTTTTTAGGGTTGGTCTTTAAACGCGAAAAATCAAATTATAACATTAAGTTATTACATATACTTCAATTAAGAATAAATAATATTTACTTATGGAACCATTTCTATATCCAGTATATCCTCACTTGCTTGTTATATGGTTCACTTCTTTTTAAATTTATTATGAGTTATTTATCAGAACTATCAGGATTTAAGTCTCTTACTACTCCTAGAGTCCTACTTGTCTAGAGAAATTCTTTAAGTATATACATATGTATATGTTGAGAGTCAATATCTCCAAATAAATATATCTCCATATACATAAATATATTAAAAAATATCCTAAAAAGGATCTAAATAAAAAATATATTTTAACAATTCATCTACCAATATTTAAAATCACATTTCAAATCAGTTCTATCGTTTTAAGGATAGAAAAAAAAAAACAACAACTATTATGCAATCATTAATTTAACTCTAAAATTATTAGTAGTATTAGTATTTTCCGCCATTTAGTGATTACCTGTATTTGTTTAAAAAGACTTTGTTGAAACGTTTATCATAATAACAAACAGAGATGACGCATTTACTTACTTCTCTACTTAAACTGTACGTATACCTGACTAGTTCGCCTAGTATTAACTAGTCTTATGTAAATTGATTTACCTATAAAAGTATATTATCCTTTACATACCAAATTCACCTCCATAATATTTATAAAAGTCACGTATTATGTATGTAAAATACATCATAGGATCATAATGTTTCTTGTTTATGTTTTAAGAATACATGATAAAGAAAGCTTTTTTTTAAAGTTAACACACTTCGGTTAGACACTGCTGAAATTAAAGCAATCAATTTTAAAATATTTTTTTTATTATATTTATATTTGTATGTCATATTTCAATGTTTAGTCATAGTATTTTAAAGGTCCTGGTAGTTTGAACAATGCGAAATGAAGAGAATTTGAGGTCAATTTTTTTATAAGGTTTGGAATGCGAATAAATCTAAATAATAAAATTATTTTCACACATAACATTTACGGAGACATTTCTTTTTATTCTCCTATGTGTTTGATAGAATTTACAAACCATAGTGAAATGATAAACTTATTAAACTAAAAGGTTGCAGCTAAAGCCATGCGCTAGATCATAGTTTAAACAAGACCCAATGTCAACAACATTTTGATTTAGTAAGCGTACGAGTGTTTCAGTATTTATGATGATAACTGTGGTCGAATAAATCATACCCACGGAGTTCCAAGTATAATTCATGTTGTTACGATTCAATTTATTTTTGGTACATATTTTATCCGATTATGATTCAAACATTATTCTCAAATATATTCTTCATAAAAATCCTAAAATCTGTCCACTCATTATATTCTCTAAAGATTTGTACATCTCATTTAATATTTTAGATAACCTGAACTAAATTTGGGTTCGCTGACACTTTATAACGAAATTCCCAAGAGAACAACTCCCTTTTTTAAATATAACTTAAACGCCTTTGAGAAAAGTTACATAAAAAGATAAGGTTCTTTTTTGTGAATTATTATTCTTTTCATATTTAATAAATATTTTCATGAATTGTTAAAAGTTTGGTTATATTATAATAAATGGTACGTTTATCTAAAAATGGTAAAATATCACTATAAAGGCTCACAAGGAAAAATAAACAGGAACATAATATTATACGGAACGCCCCATAAAGATTTTTTATTTGATGTTAAATTGCGTCATTTCATCCTACTTAAAGTCAGAGCAAGTCCTTAAAAAATTATCACATTACCATTTTTATTAGAAAATATTCTTAAAATCATATCAAAGAATAAATAAGAAAAAGGTGGAAGACCCTGATGTAGGTGAGTGTTCATCACGATGCTGCTTCATAAGCTTGACAAAGAGTGAAAATAATATAACTTGGTTATGTACCATATGACAGTTATAAATTAAAGTTAGAAAAAATCTTAGTCTCATAGTGTTATATATTGTGCAACATTTGTACCCGTATAAATTTGTCGAGGGTGACCCTTGGCGTTAAATTGCTCTCATATTGTAAGGGCTTATCCTCGGCATGAATTCATCAGGGTTAACTAAGACCTTATCAACATAACACTGTTTTTAAGTTGTTATAAAATAATGTGTGGATGTTAAATAACTATATTTTAATAAAAATAAGGTAAAATGACAGTCATGTTGACTATTCGCGAGTCATTAATTATTGAAATAGTTTTTGAAACAAATTTGACATTTATTAAAATTGCTAAATTTAAAAATAAATACAATATGATTAAAAGAAGAATTCTTAAAATTAAATGTAAAGCATTTTTTTCAAACATTCAGTTACTTTTTTGTCTATTTGGCAACATAATAATACTCAACGAGTCATTAGTTGGAGAAGGCTTTGAGGATTGCAGTGAAGTGGACGATTCCGGCCGGTCATTAGGAGATTCCTCCTCGCCATTCGCGCAAATTACATGCGATTTACAAAACTGTTACCGCACGAGAAAAAGTTTTAGCATTAGGTACCTTCAAACAACTTACATAATAATTTTAATTTGACAATTAGTGTTAAAAGATGCTATACTATACATATTTATAAATACTCGTACCAGAGTATTTTTATAGCTAAAAATAATATTTAGATTCTAACAACTGAAGTTCTTATTTCTAAATAAAATTGATGGTCTTAATATTGGAAAACAATTCTATAATATTTTATTTGTAGTCGTTGTTAAACAGAATATGTTACTTGAAACTATTCTATTTATCGTAAATACCTAGAGTGTTATAAGATAATAAACGTATTATTTAAGTTTGCTGATGTTTTCTATTTATTTGTATAATTCTTCAAAATAATGAAATGTAATTTCGATATTGTTAGGACTTGTTTCAGTAATACACAGTACTTGCACTTCAATGTTTAATATCCGACAACTTGTAATAGAATGACCGAGAGCAGCCCTTACCATTCGTTTAATAATACTTTAATACTATAATATTTAGGTGAGTGTAATTTACAATTTCATAAACAACTTACAGATGCTATTATTTATATCTTATAATATATTCTAAAAATTAATAAAATATTAAACATTATGTTAAAATATCCTATGCTTCTAATTCTCAAAACATTTAACAGTAAATACTAAATAACATTCCGTAATTAATTACGTAGTTGGCGCTAATATTGTATACTATTTCAAAACTCATGAATAAAACATATAAATTCCGATGTATTTACCATTTAAAATATTGTAAATAAATGTTACTAATAATGTATATTATATTACGTGAGAGTTAAATATAAAAAATATATATATTATGTATTAAATACATTATTCAAGCAATTGTGATGTACCTATAAAGATTTTCGGTCTTCAGAACTATTTATTTTATAAAAATAGTTTGGTATGGCAGATGGCATGTAATTTACAAGCATGAAAACATACAAAGGAAAACCATTATCTGTCAAAATGACGGTACTGCTCCTTGTTAGTCTGTAGTCAACTAAGAACCAATTTAAACCGACAAATTGGTTGTTTATCAAATATGAAGGAATATAAAAATGATTAGCACTTCAAAAGTTAAAATTCACTTAAAAGACCAAGAGCAACAAATATAACCCTTGGAAAATACGTTTCATAAAAAAGATAGTTTGTTTTAAGACGATTTTTAACGACGTAAAGTTTTGTTTCCTGAAACAAAATAGTATCCTAGCCTTCTTACACTTTATCTCCACTATTACAAATATTTACAATTTTACTGTTTTTAAATAATATATCAGAATCGGACTTTTGGCCTAAAAGAAATATATCTGTTATTTAATTATGTAGGTGGGGTGATACAGAATAATTAATGAGGTATATTCTTTAGAGCGCCCTAAGTAGGTCACATAATCGTAGATAATGATCATTTAGATTTTAAAAGTACTTCATTACTCTACTTGATAAGTAGTAGGTATATATTATGTATATGTATTTAAATATATAATATATATTTATAAATATGCCACATCATGGTAGTACTTTATTTCTGTTCTAATAAACCAGTCTTAAGTCCTGGCTACGGTTTTTCTTAAATGAAAACGTTTTACTGGTACTTTATTACGTGTTTTATTGTTGAAAAACTCTGCAAAAGCTTATATACTAAAAAGAAGATAAATGTGTTGTAGAAAGCACCAGATAGGAGGCGGAAATAATTTACAATACCCTTAAATTTACCTTATAAAACGATTAACTAGATATTTTTATTTCAGTTATATACTAGTAATAATCATTAATATATTATAATATCTTTTATTCCTAATAACTACAAATTAATGTTATTTCTTTCAACTGATTTAAAGTTATATTTTGATTTCATTATTTCTACAAATTTTTATTTATTTATTGACAAATAATATTTGATTTTATAATTATATAATGGTAATCATTATTTGTTAAAAGTTAATTAAAACTTTATTCAAATATAATTGCATTTAAAATAAAATAAACCTTTCCATTTTCATTTACATATATTTGTTTGGGTTTATTCATTTGTAAAAACAGTAAATTCGTCAAAACAGAGGACTACTTATGTACTATTATACATTGAATAGATGTTTAAAGCCTTTCATTAAGAAAATAATTAGAATCAAAATAAAACAAACACCCTTTTTCTTGCACTCTGGAAATATTAACATTGGTGTTAACTCCGTCTCTAGTTTTTTATAAAATGTTAGTGAGTAAAAATGTTCAAAGATATGGAATAAAAATAATTAGTCTATGTTGCTTTTTAACATAATATTATTTTATTATTATTGAGGTTTATTAACGTGTGTATTTTTTGTAAGATACGTATTTTTCTAAAACACGATACTGCGAAACATAGCTTAAATTATTTTATATAAAATAATTTAAGTTATGTTTGATGTAAAGTTATGTTTTCAATTTCGGTTTAAAATTTTGTAATCAGAGTGAAATAGTTAGCTGGTTTAATCTGGTAAAGGAAAACTCTAACAATAATATTATCTAGCGGATTTAGTTATGTAATATTTGATATTCAGATTTGGTTAGTTTATACTCGTAACTACCTTCAAATATTAAAAGTATATTTTCAGGTTTTTGTTAATTAAAAGAAAGTGTAGCCCTGTGTTTTACTTTTGGTAATTATAACTTTTGCTCTAAAAAACCGTAAAAATGAGTTACATTAAAAGAAATGTATTTTTATCCCACAAAATATTTCATATATTCAAAATAGCATAACCCTCATATAAAACATATTTTTATGTAACATGTCAACTCTATTGAAAACCAAATTATCCTGTTTCGTGATAAATATTCTTTCCGACGGTGGAAAATTGCCACACAATGAGCAACACTCAATAAAGCGCTATGGAATATCACTGCTGTTTTAACCCCCAGGGAACGAAGAGTTGATCGATTTTAATATTGTCTTTTATTGTGAAAACACGCAAACGATTTCACGTCTGTTATGAACCAGAATTTTTTAAATATAATAGAAGTACATAAATTATAATTCAAAAATTGTACTTAGGATGTTTAACTTTGCATAATTATTGTATATTTTGTATCTTTTTACATTAGTACTATATTTCTAGTATTTTCTCTGTCAATCTAATAGTTTGCTATGTGATACGATCAAACAGTATTTTATAATTATTCATTAATCAATTGCATTTCAATTTATATCTTTAATTCTGAAATTTTTAAGTAAAGAAATAATTTGTAATTTTTAAATATTTTCTTCTACATGGATATAACAGGATGAAAAGAAATTAACAATAAAATCAAGATTAATAAGAAACATAAGTCCTCTACAAGTTTCAAAATTAAATCAAAACAAGATATAGTGCATACAAAGTACATACAAATGCTTACTGTAAATAATTTATGTTTTTGTAAACTTAATATTAAAATATCATAATACTTGTCATGATTAAAACTGATGTAGCAGGGACCATAATCCCTTTGCGTATGAGTTCAATTTCAGAGCGCTGAAGGGTCTTTCTTTTGTGACTAATGCCCCTCTAAATGTTACGCTATTCATTCGTATTTTTTGGAAGATTGAAGGGACATTTATTACTCACGCATATATATATTACATTGAAATGGTTACTTCTTAATCATTATAATCTTCTTTTTCACTCATCACAGCAATGAACTAAGTTTAACAGAGATTGACTTTAAAAAAATATATATTTTGTTTTTTATGACTTTTTTTATTTTTTTATTTAACTCTGAATATTTTTGAGGTCAAAGTTTTTCTAATATTTATAACAAATATACCTTATATGATATGGTCATAGTAATAATGAATCAATCGAATTTAGCAAATTTATTTTTCATTTAAAATTTGGCGATAAGTAAAGCTGAGCTTTATGTTAAGTTAAATGTGCACATCTTTACTATAAACAGCATTATTTTATGACAATTTTATGACCAAACTATTACCTCTGTTACGACTTGATTATATGATTCCTCATAAGCTCAATAAGGTTTTCTTCTTCAATTACTATTATTTTTTATTTTATTTTTATTTATTTATTTATTACATAATAATAAATCAAAGTTACAATAAATTTTATATACGTGGTGCAAACATAAACTCTAATGAGTTTTTCCGTACACCCAGCCGTTGACAACTTGCAAAATAACAATACTATAATACACTACACACACACTGTTCTTATACTATATACATTATTAGTAGGTAGGAATAAAACAAATAGTTACACTAACAGTAAGGTAGTTGAGTAAAATATTTTGTTTACAATATTTTTTCACATATAGCATGATGTTAATTATTTAAACAATTCGTATTTATTAATTGTTAACTGTATATAATATTGTTTTAGTTTATATTTAAAATTTTTATTCGTTATACTTCTTTTATTGTCTTATGGAGTTGGTTTATTAAGTAAGGTATTGTGTAATTTAATCTCCTTTTGCCATATAAATTATTGTACTTAGGCAGTTCGAGTTTTTCGCTATTCTGAAATCTTTTTGAGTACGTTTCTTTAGTTTTTTGTAATTTTTCATTAAAAAATTCTTCAGTAAGTAAAGTTAATTCAGTTTTTTCGTGAATAGGTATAATTTTACAAAATGCAAATAGTTTACGATAATCATCCTTCAAGCTTGATTTTACTTTTGTCGGAACTAATTCTTTTAGAAGCCTAATCTGAAGTGCAAAGATTTTATCAAGGTTGGTTTTAAATGTTCTTCCATAGCTTGATAGACCATAAGATACAATGGATTCAGCCAATGTTTTGTATAGCAATAGGAGCGTTTGATGCGGTATTTTGTATTTAATTATAGAAAATTTGGCAAGTAACAATCTCAGTTTATTACATACGTTATTGACGTGTTCTTTCCAACTCATTCGATTATCAATTATAAGCCCAAGATATGTATATTTATCTATTATTTCTAAGGCAGTACAGCTACAAGACCTAGGATTATTTAAATGGAGGCATTGGTGATTGTGCATTTTAAGTACAGGTTTAAATGATCCTCTATTGCGACTTGTGCTTATATACATTAATTTAGTTTTACTACAATTGACCACCAAACCAACGTCATGAGACCATTTCGCTATTATGTCTAAGTCGCTTTGTAGTTTCTTAATTACTTCATATATATTACGACCAGCGGCGACTAGACAGGTATCGTCTGCGAACTGGTAAATTTCACATTGATTTATTGCGTTAGACAGGTTATTGACATATGTTAAGTAGAGCAAAGGTCCCAGTACGGAACCCTGTGCCGTGCCTTCTGTCACATGGATTGCGGCACTGTCTGTGTTGCAAACCATCACCCGGTAAGATCTATTATTTAAGTAGTCTTCACACCATGAAAGCTTTTTCCCTCTTATTCCGCATTCAGATAGACTTTTTAGTAATGTAGAATGTCTAAGTGTATCAAACGCCTTACGATAGTCTATAAAGACAGCCAATACATGTTCTTTGTTGTCCATGTGATTATATATGCTGTCTGTAAACGCAGAGAGCAGTTGCGTACAACTCTTGTGTGGTTGAAAACCGTATTGGTTTGTGGTTAATATATTGTTACTTTCATAAAATTTGTATATTTGATCGCTTATATATTTTTCTATGATTTTATCGATAGCCGGCAAAATAGTAATAGGTCGGTAGTTGTCATATTCTCCTCGGTTTCCTTTTTTATATATTGGCCTGACAATTCCAGTTTTTAAGGCTGTAGGATATTTACCTGTATCTAAGCTTGTATTTATCAATTTACAAATGACCGATTTGATTTTGTCACATAAAAATTTAATGTCAACAGTTCTTATCCTGTCCACACCGGGGGCTTTGTTACTGTTCAACGATTTAATAATTTTGCCTACTTGATTGACGTCTGCTGGCTGAAATCTCATCGAAACATTTGCTGATGTTCTATACCTCGATGTGCTAAGTAATGGTACAGAACATTTAGAGATTATTTGCTTAACATTATTTTTAAAAGTATATGCAAATTTGTTAGCGATGACATTTGATGTGATCCCATTACCACTAAAAGAGTTCTGAAGGACTTCATCAATCGACGACTTAATTCTGCCTGTCAGTCTGTTCAAAATATTCCAAAGGTTTTTGAAATTGTGTTTATTTGAAATAATGGCCGATTTTGTGTTTTCATTTTTGGTTTTTTAAATTAATTTATTTGCATAGTTCCTAGCTTTGTTGTATTTTACTCTTATAATCATACTATTAGTATTTTGTATCCATTGAGAAAATAATGTATCCCTGTAATTACACGCTTTAATGACCTTATAATTAATCCAGTCATTATCTTTTCGTGTGCTGTTAGGATTAATTTTATTTTATTTTATTGCCTTCTTGTATTGTATTAGTATTGTATATTTATAAACGTATTAATCGAGATTAATACGTTTGTAAATATACAATTTACAATTTACAAACTTGTCGATTGTTTCATTAATTAGATTTTGTAAACATACGGGGGGGTCAAAAAGTTCGTTACTACCTGCACTAGTTGTGACACTCATTAAGAGTATAAATACTAAGTTTCAAAACAATCAGGTCACAATTTACTGAGCTACACGTCAATCAACAAGTCAGTCCGGAAGAATTTTTGCAACATGGAGAAAATTGAGTTTCGCACCGTCATCAAATTCCTAACCAAGCAAGGAAAACCTCCCCAGACTATTTTGGAAGAGATGTCTTCTATTTACGGGGACTCTTGCCCTGGTAAAACCATGGTTTACAAGTGGCACAACCTGTTTAAGCAAGGCAGGGATTCGATTGAAGATGATCCGAGGCCGGGGCGGCCCGTCGAGGCAACCACGGCAGATTCAGAAGGAATCCTCCTTATTGATTATAAAGAAAAGGGTGTTTCTTTAACCGGGAAGTACTACGCTATATTATTAAAACGTCTGCGAGTTGCTGTGAGGGAGAAAAGACGGGGAAAATTGACCCAAGGTGTGCTGCTTTTGCACGACAATGCACCTGTGCACAAGGCGCAAGTTGCGATGGCTGCTGTTCAAAGAATGGGCTTCAAAATCTTAGACCATCCTCCCTATAGCCTAGATCTAGCGCTTAGTGATTTTTATTTGTTCCCAAAAATGAAAAAAGAGCTTCGAGTATAAATTAATTGATAAGTCTAATAAATTTATTAGAGTTAATAAATTAATTGATAGGTCTAATAAATGTATTAGAGTTAAGGAGGAATACATTGAGAAGGAAAAATAATTTTGTGTTTTATTTCTTACTTTTTACCCTCCATTCCGCGAACTTTTTGACCCACCTGCGTAGTTTAGTGAAAAAAAACTCAATTTTATTCTTTTTATTTTTGGTTGATTTATCAACTGGACAGACAGACAATGTAAATTATAAAATATAATAATTTTATTTTATCAAACATACATTTCGCTACACAATATACAACCACCAAAACAAGGTAAGTTATTTTGTATGTGTCAAAGTTATACATTTAATATTTCCAACCTTTTAAACCTATTCAATCGTATAAACATGATGGTATCCGCAATATTAAATAAAAAGAATACAAGAATAGAAAATTACATCATATTTTTGTACGATCAGCTCCAGTATATTAGTATATTGAGGTTTGTAATAATAAATATTCGTTAAACCGATCGTTCGATTGCCCGAAGACATCCTGGGTTACCCATAAACTCCGAGCCAAACGCGATAACAATTCACCAACTTTTATCTTGTGGTGAAAAAAGTAATCCGTCCATAAGAATTCGAGGGGTGGCCCTTTTCATGAATTCTAATCAGGAAAAGCTAGGTATAAGTTTTTGCGTTCCTAGTAGTCGCAGTGGAGTGGCGATTTCCCCGGGACTAGCGGCATTAATAAATGGGAGCACGTCGAGACAGAACATGAAGCGCAAAGTTTACGAAGCATTGCCCGTAACAAAGGTGGCAGGCATCGAATGCCGGTTATTACGAAAAGTAAATAAAACTATCATATTAATCGAGCGGAAAGACGTGGAGCCACCTTACGCTCAGGCTAATTGTCTGCTGTCGAAATTCGGAGAGCCGTTAGGAGGGGAAAACATCACTCCCCGAACAATCAGTGTTGATGCTATGGTACTGGTGTATGAGAAGGCTGAAGTATCACAAAGGATTGGTATTTTAAAGGCCTCCATACACCACGAGATAGTTGTCTATGAAGACCGAGGAGAAAACCTTGAATACCTCAGGCCACATCATGTTTTGGGACCAACCAAGCCCCCGGGCAACGGAGGATATACAGAACCAGCATCAAAGAGTGGTTCGGAACGACTACAGGAGAAGGCAAAAGCACAACAACAAGCAGAAGCCTCCACGTCAAAACCTAGCCTGACATCAAAATCTTTCATGAAGGCAATCACAACCGCCGTAGGGTCCATGGTAAAAGCATCAAGAACCTCACCAGGTAAGAAAGTGGTGTACGATGTCCAGGAGGAAAATCTCCAACACACTAGTTCACGTCGTACACTAAAGCCCACCAGCTCCATGGCAACGGCGGTAATTAACCTCATAAAGATGAAAAATAAAACCAGCTCTGAATCCGTAAAACCTCAAAAAAAAACAAAGGCAAAGATGGGAATAGTCAGTTCGCCTTGTCTTCGTCTGGCGGAGGGACCACTTGATCACTTCATAAATGCTTTCCTTGAGTTTCAAGCTTTAACAAAAGCGACTAAACAGGCTAAATCAATACCTCTTGAAGAAATTCTTCAGGCCTTTAAAATCGGTAATCGGAAGTTCTTGGAGCTGAAACTCAAGGAGGCAGATGCAGCCATATACAACAACCAAACTGCAAAGATAATTCACGGCACAATGGCAGGAGAGCATATGGCAGCATACAATGCGACCAGTGGTTTCGTTATGTTGGATAGGGAAGAGACGAAGCGAACAGGCAAAGCCAGATATACGACGCCATCTAACGACCCAATTGTTGTCATGGCCCAATGCACCAAGATTATGCTAGAGGATATGATCCTAGACAAAGCTAGCACAATAACGAACTTCGAAGCTTGGACCGTGCCAATACTAAACTGGGTCAACGGGGTTCCAGGATGTGGCAAAACCACGTGGATAATATCGCACTTCGACGCGGAGAAGGACGTCATCGTTACAACCACAACTGAGGCCGCTAAAGATCTAAGAGAGAAGATCTCTCAGCGTATAGGTGACGAATCAAAGAATCGAGTGCGTACGATGGCCTCTGTATTAGTAAATGGATTCAAAGAGTCAGAAATCTATCAACGTTTGGTGGTAGACGAGGCTCTTATGAACCATTTCGGATCCATAGTGATGGCTACGCGGTTGTCCGGCGCTGCCGAAATTCTCCTCGTCGGTGACGTGAACCAGTTACCTTACATCGATAGAGATAATCTATTCGAGATGAGGTACTGTCGTCCCACCCTGATAACGTCCATCAGCCAAGAATTACTGTGCACACATCGGAATCCCTTAGATGTCGCGTATGCCTTAGAAGAGGTCTTCTCCGGCATCTACTCCAGCAGGAAACTAGTGCAGTCCTTAACAATGCTCAATTACACAGGATCGAAAATACCCAGATCCCAACCTAATACCCTGTACTTAGTACACACCCAGGAAGAGAAGATAGCATTGTCTAACGAGGGTTATGGATCAGGCGAAGGGTCGCGTATCTTAACCATACACGAAGCACAAGGACTCACTTTCAGTTCCGTTTTTATAATCAACACCAGGAGTAAGATGCAACTGCACGACAGCGTTCCCCACGCGGTTGTAGCAGTGTCGCGTCATACCGAGAGCTGTGTGTATTTTACCGACAGCGAGGACGACGCGACGGGCAGATTCATCAGGAGAGCGATGAAGGCGACAAAATATAACATCATAGAATATAATACCAAGATGGCTATAAAAGACAGAAACTTCGCTATCGTGGAAACCTTGCTCGTGATGAGTGAAAAAAAATAAAAATAACAGTAGGTCACCACAATAGTGTTTTCGTAGGAAGGCATTAATGAGAAAATGTAAAAAATTTAACTTTAATAATATTTTTCTTTTTTATACATCAAATACTTCACATTATAACATTGTACAATAAAAAAAAATAATTAAATAAATAAATAAAAAATTAAAAAAAAATATATGTATATATATATATATATATATAATATTTATATTTATATAAGTATGTGTAATTGCTGTGCAAAGGACTTACCTTACTAATATAGTTTTTAAGGTACCTGTAGTAATAGACTCCTTTTTGAGTATGTTATCTCAAAATTTCAACAATTAATATGCAAAATACAAACCAAATGCGAAAAGTGCACGGGCGACGTGTCCGTGGATAAATGTAGAAATTAATAAAAAAAAAAAATATTCGTTAAACCAGATATTTGTGAGAAAACAAATGCTGGTTTAATATTAGTAATAATACTAAGAATATTTTTTTTAAAGATAAGACTCGCGTATAGGTTTACATTTTACTCTATTCATTTTAAATTTAACCCGTGAATTAGAATGATAGATAGATATAAAAACAGTTTTTTTTAATGTGTACAATATATATATTATACGTGTTTAAAGATATTTTTAACCGACTTCTTCAAAAAGGACGGTATATATTTTTTTTATGTATGTACACCGATTTCTCCGAGATTTCTGAACCGATTTACGTAATTATTTTTTGTTTGATGCGCAATAGTTTCGAATTGGTCCCAAAAATTTGATTTAGGTAGGCCCATTAGTGTTTATTTTATTAGCTCCTCCGGAAGGAAATCAAGACGTGCTATGACTAATAACATCTGTTGTTTTGGATATGTGAAGTCTGACTCGCAACTGCTAGCCAGTTATCACGTTGCTGAGCAGACTCGGTTGCTGTAAATTATATACTACCAATTATTTATATGTCCTATTTACTAATAGGTTTAAAGTAAAGGTAAATTATATTTACCACTTAAATGAATACGAGCAAAATAATACAATGAATGCCTACTTTGATGATTAAGATACGTAAATAAACATAACAAAAATCAATTAAATGTTATTATTATAACCAGCTCAATCAATACAAATAATAGTGAATACAAACCAAAATTATGAAAATATATTCAACAAAAATCTTAAACTAAATGGACGTGTGAATTATGAAATGCCTACTTCAAAAATTAAGATATGTAAATAAAGCTATAAAAGAACAATTAAATATTAATATAATTACTAGCTTGAATCGATACGAAGAAGATCTTTTTACAACTAACTCATGAGCTATATATATATACAAACACTGATAATTAGTTTTACGATTAATGATTAAAAGCCTCAATAAATCTTGTATAATAAATCTTTCGTTTATTTAAGTTTGTTTCTCCTGTTTTTTAGGTTAAGACTTGATTATTTGTTATGGCTTGGTTAAGACTTTTATGCCTAGTCTTTATATGTTCTCATGTTAAATTGTGCCTTTTTTTATTTTATATTTATTATTATTATTTTTTTGTCTGTTGTTTATAATGTTGAAATTTAGTGCAATCTTTGATAGGTTATGTTTGTATAAAATGTGTGACTGCTGACACTGTCGCGTGCTCAATTATAGATTATAAAGTATAAAGGCTCAACTGAAAATCAGTGTTGCGATATTTTTATTATATTATATATTTTATATATCGTAGCGTAAGCTGAGCTGAGTCCTTTTCGGCTCAACATAACATTTGGGTACATAACACTTAGATAATTTTATTATTCTGTTTTAACTTTTTATAGCTTTTCTGTATGTAAATGTTTTGTAGAGACTACGAATAAATATGTTTTCTTTCTTTCTTTCTTTCTTTCTAAGATAAACGACATATAAATAATAGATAGTATATAATAAATATTAAATCTTTATTATTTTTTACTTTTTAGTTTTAAAGTCGGTTTTTTTTTTAGAAAGTTATTTTCATACATCGATTCTATTAAAACCCAACAAAAACGAGAGAATAAAATAGAGTAATGTTTGAGAAACGAAGATGTGAAATAAGATTGAGCTACTACCATTTGCGGAGCTTATATCAGAAATATTTTTGCTGATCTTGTTTACTTTGACACATTGAATAAGGCCTGGCTCATGTCCAGGTTCAATCAAAGATTTTACAATTTATTAATTACTTATATTTTACCCAATAACTTTTTTAATTTAATACTTATTTAAAATATGATATCTTTTGCTTAATAAGTAGTTCACATATACTTTAACACATCATTTTGTATCTAACTTTTCATTTCTTAAATTCATGTAAGCTTCAAAACAATACTTACATCACAACAAGCATATTCTTAAACGTCGCAAAATATATGCGATCCGCCTTTGCGTACCAACATAAAGCTTAAAGTTGACATTTAATATATATATTTATTATTGCTAAGCTATGCATTCCTTATATTGCTATTGCACAAATAACCGAATCAAAACGTATAAAGTTAACTTAATCTATTTTATTGGCTACGGAGTCTGTGTAGTGGATGCAGTTATAATATTCCCAACAACTATTGAATTATTTTTATCAGCTTTTAAAAATTACACAATTCCTGCTGGATGTAGACTATATAAATATAATATCACACTACGTCTTTTGAAATCGTCATTATAAAGCACCTTCTCCAAAAATGTGTCAAATTTGGATTAAGCGGTTTCATTTCCATTTTTGATGTTATTTTTTTTGAGAAACAAACAGTTAATTTTATATAAAAAGCTAAAAGTGAGTGAGTTGTAGAACTAGATCTAAATATTATACAAGTCTTAAAATAGGTTTGGAAGACACATTGAATCAAACTGAGTAAATACAACAAATATGTAATATATAACTTGTTGTGAGCCTTGTTTATAATATTGTTAAGTCCTTGTGTGCGTATATGCTTTTAGTTTACCAGGTTTATCATTTCACATTTGTTTGTGGATTATTCTGCAGTGCCTATAGGAAAATATAATATCGCACACTTAATTTGCGTAGTTGTAGGAAATCATTCGCGTATTATATACTTTTACATTTTAAAACAAAAGGACGAATGTTTAAGAATAAAATATTTATTTATGTCAGTTTAAAAATCTTCTATAGTGTATTAGCAACAAAAAATAATAAAATATTAAATTTGATATTTTAAAATAGGAACATTTATTATTTTTAGTTAAATTAGCTTTGTAATAACAGTTCTCTTCTAGTTCGTTAATTTATTTAAGACATTTTAGTTATTTTCTCAAATAACTGCATGGGGTAATTTCTCCCAATGATAAGGTACAACACGATAAAATACGATACTCCACGAACAAGACACGAAATATTGAATATTATGAAACACGGATAAAGATATATAAATCTACAATACAAATATATTTACATATATTTTTCTGTATGAATATTGAAATAAAACATTTTTTTACGGACTTAACTCGCGTATAATAAATTGAAAATTATTTTATTTCAACGTGTAATACTCGTGAATTTTTTTGAAAATAATACGTGTTAATATTTTTTAGGTTCGTGTCAGTAACAAGATAACTTACTAGGCAAACCATGTAGAAATAAAAAAGTTTGTAACTTAATTTGTGCTTTGAAAGTTAAACATTAAGTAATAAACGATTTATTTGTTTTAAAACCAATACTTATATATAAATATTTGTTATATTTTTGTAAATTAATGTTGTTTGTATTTATATAAATGTAATGCTGTTTGTTTTTCCAATAATATAAAATACTTGGTTTCTCTTTTCTGTCATACTGTGAAATCATTTTATGAATTCACTACGACGCGACAAGATACGATACGAGACACAGTATTTTACTGAAATATGATTTAAAAAACATATATTACTATTTGTATATTCTCATTTGTATTAAAATGTTGGTATTATTTCCTTAAGTATCCAGCAGGCTGACCGTCATCTCTAAAAGCCAAATTCCTATAATCGTTCTACGAATTTTGGATCATGACATCCTATTTTTCATGACGTCATCCTAAGTCAGGAAGTTTTTCTGCCAAATAACATTATTAACTTACGCCATGATGTGTTTTTGTCAATAAATACATAATAATTATGACCAATTTCTTTAATTTCAGAAAATTATTTCTTAAGCGACTGGCTTATCATTGCCTTTTGATTAGCGTATATTAATCTGAAAAAAAATAAGAAAATATATTGGTGTATTTATTGTACGAAAAATTATATTATTATTTTTTAATATTTAAATTAATATTTTCTTGCTATTTTAAATAGCTTAATCAATAATAGTTCAAAGAGATTTTTCACGGCAGAGAAATCAGAACACTGACACAAGGGGCTCTGCTGCTGACAATTTCCTGAGAAATGTTTCACTTTTACACTTGTGCGACGAGCTCTAGTATTGTCAAAAGCTTGATATAGAGCTAGCGAGTCGTAGGTTCAAATCAAAATTTAACTGCCGACCAAAATATTTAATAATAATGTTAATCACTTAAACCAGCTTTCATTTTAATAGTTTTTTTTAATTATTTAACTTTGAGACATTCAAAGCTAATAAAAATTGGTGGCGTAAACATACAACAACATTACAAGTAGGTACTATCAAACACTTTAAATAATAATTGTTTTACTCTATTTACCGATAAGTATTATAATAATTGAATAAAAGTAATCAATTTTAATTTTCAGATTATAAATATGAATTAAATTATCGGCAAATTTTTAATGGATTATATAATGACACACTCATCTGCAACATTGAACCGCAGTAGTAATATAATATGTTATATTTATATAAATTAATTATAATAAAAAAATTATATAAATATGGAATGAAAACATGGCTTAACATGGCTTTACATGTTTATAGATATTTTCAAACGCATTAAATATTACTTTCATTGAACAGATTACTTTCATCTTCATTCTCCAGACGTCTGTGGACAAATGACAAAGCGTCTATCGAGGTATTACAGCGCTAGGAATAGATTTACGATTGCTTCAAATCCTTTAATACGAACATACCTTTTACATTTAAATGTTTATTTACTGAATAATATTTCTAGAAAAGCGATGGTTTAAAAGGATATATTGTAACTTAAACTACTTGATCTTTTGTAAGTAATAGGAAAATAAAAAACATTGTAAAAATGTGTATTATTAATACACTATTGTAATAATGTTATGTTTAGAATCGCCAGATTAGGAATCACATAATGACTTTTCTGTATCAGTCATTTTATGTGGGTAGTCCGACAAGACCATGGTTTGTACAAAATCAAAAATAATCCGCAATATGATTATTTCTATTTTCCTATTTGCCTGTTTCCTGTGGCTAACATAATCACTGAGAATGTTTTGTACATTTACTGTTAATCAAAACCAAATAGATATTAGTACTAAACTACATGAAACTACAAAATTAATAATTATTTGATGATACAAGAGTTGTACTAGAAATATCGAATATGTTGTTAATTAAATTATTGAAATTATACTTATAACATTGTTACATGAAAATGACAAACTTAAATATAAAAATAAATACATAATGTCTGAAGAAGAAAAGAAAATTATTATGTTGATCCTCCTCCTATTATTACTTAATCCTTGATTGATCCTCCTAATATTACTCAATACTTAGTAAGGAAATAAAGAATAGACTATGACATTAATAAAATTTTAAACTAATTATTAAAATTTATTTTTAACTACTACTTCCTTCTACTTCTTATTACTACATATAGTTATAATTTATTTATGATCCATAAATGTTTATTATTAAACAATATTAATTTTACATTCCTTATAGATGCTAATAATAACTTATATTGTACACAATATTTTTTGTTCATAGTTAGTTTTATAACCACTAATAACAGAAATCAGGATATATAGAGAAAATAATTGCATTACCCAAGCAAATATAAAACATTGTAGGGCTATGGATTATTTACTTATTTAAACTGAGTAAACAAAAATATAATCACGTCGAAATTAAGCATTATAATAATAATCCACGAGACAAAATTATCAACCTAATATTTTTATTATAAAACTTTAATCTTGGGTTAGGATATTTTCCTGAATTTCCTGAATATATCAATAATATTCAAGCTCCATGAATAACCTCATAATTTTACGTAATCTTGGCTTGGACTTTTAAGCAATAATGATTTACATCTCGCTTATAATTTGTCTTGAATCTGACTATTAAAAGCCTAATATTATTTTATTTCCATTATTTTATGCAGTCTTATTTTAAATTGACTACTGATTATTCTATTTATATATAATAATCATAATAGCCTTTATTAACAATCTAACATAAATAGTGTATACAGAGTTTTAAATTATGACACCGGTAATGATTGTTTTGTCTCAGCATAGGCCTTCCCCAAGTCTTTTCATAAGTCTCGATCGTAGGTTTTCCTCCTCCCGCGGCCGCTCTTAAGTCTTCATCCCATCTTTTTGTTGGTCTTCCTCTCTTTCTCTTTTCCTCTCTAGGGCCGAATGGTAATTCGGCCACTTGTTTTGAACATTTGTTTGTTTTGTCTCTGATTAAATGGCCCGCCCATTTCAATTTAAGCCTCTTGATGGTGTAAGATACTTCTATAGCTTTAGTTTTTTGACGGATAACTTTTAAATTGATTTTGTCTCTTGTCTTGATATTGAGCATACTTCTTTCCATGCCGTGTTGACATGTTTGTAGTCTCTTTATATTTTGTAGCGTTGCGGCCCATGTCTGGCAGCCGTCAGTCATGGTAGGAAGTATGCACGAATTAAATACTTTGCATTTTAGATTCAAAAATATATTTGAGAAAAATGAGACGGTAATGGATCTTTTTTGAATATTTCAATATTTATAACTTTTAGTTTCGTTAAATTCGTTAATAAAGTCAATAAATACAAAAACAAACAATGTTATACTATAAGCTAATTCGTTACCATTATAATCCTCATATTTATATGTGCGAAACGTATTTTCAAAAGTTTTGAATATTCCTAAGCATAACATTATTATGGAAATAAATACTACATCATGTAAGCTGTTGCTTTAATAAGTTACTTCTTTATGGGATAAAATTCTTACAATTCGAACCACTTGAAGTTATAATAAAAAAATACTTATTACATAGGATTTTATAAGTCTCTCAACATATTCTTACTACGAAGGTCATATAGAACAAGACAATTTATTATTTTATTAATGTAATTCAGTTACGTGTACATATTAGAAGTCTTAAGGTTCCCTGTTTCGAGGTGAAACAAATGGAATCATACATAGCCCCCTTGTTTCACAATACTACAGGAATGCTTTGATATCTTTTTTTTAAACAACATTATGTAATAGATATATTCTCGTAAAGTTATATGAGTTATCGGAAATACAATAATAACAAGCTTCAAATAATACACCCAGGAATCAGAAATTGGGACAACTGAGACGATGCCCAAAGGTTCGCGTCTACCCACGATAAAAATATATCTCAGCGGTATCTACTAGAAACCTTCTGTAAGACATAATAAATAGGTTAAACCTTCACAAATATTGTAATATCTTATTTTCCTATAAATAAGTAATTAAATAAATATAATTAACTTATAAAAGCTTACTGAGGAAAAAGTAAACAGTGCAATAGCTTATGTCTTCTACAATTATCAAAACAAAATAAATACGACGATATATTGCGACGTAAAAACATTAGTCACAGTCGCAAAAACTTATTATTACCTAATGAAAAAACTTCTTATTAACTTATTATTACTCATTTTATACCATCAGGTATTTATAATGAAAATTCAAATTGCTAAGAAAATATTTGTCCAACATTTTATAAACTGCCCGGAAAATTCCGGTAGTTATGGTTATTCTATAATATTTAATAAGCCCTGCAATTAAACACAGGATTCATTATAAAATATCCAATATAAATTCAAAACTATGCAAATAAGCTGACCATGTTGCTACTGACACCAAACTTCAAACCAAATTTAGGTACATTATAAATAACGACAAAAGGAGATAATTATCTGATTAATTTTAAAACGATCATCATTGAGCATATGTTATAAAATGATTTCATATAATTATATTATGTATAATTCTGTAATAAATGACAGTTCTCAAATAATATTATCACAGCAATACGCTACTAATATCACAGTAATATAGTAAAATACTAAATTTTACATATTAAAGGCTATATATTTCACTTTAACTTTCTATAACATAAAGAGTTGTCACAGACTAAATAATATATGAATACACATATTCAATTAGCTGTCAACAGATAATTAACTAACATAATGTATGATTTGATAAAAGACAAATAATAAAAGTATGTTAACAAATATATTTAATTAATTACTAAATCAAATGTATACTTAGCAGAGGGTAGTTTTATGTAGTAATGTTCTGGTCAACGCTGTTTAATTTATACGACTTTAATAATATTGGTTTTACTTCGAAACGATAAAAGCAAAATATTTGTACAATTCCAAATTTTTAGATTTGCAGGCAAATCAAACAAAAGCACTATTAAAAAACAAAAATATTGAAACAAATAAATAGATGCTTAAAAAGTATTTGGAAAAATAAATAAAGTAAAATTTAAATTGAAGATGGACATAAACAATAATATTATTTCCTTCCAGTGCGATTGTAAAGTCAATATATAAACTCATTTTTGAAAAGGCATTTTTTACTTGAGTTTGATAATAAATCACTTGTAATTTTAATTTTCATCAGTCCTAAATCAACAAGAACAGAGTTAACGGAATAACGTGATCAAGGATATAGAATCAGTTGAAAACTAATTATAACATAAATTAAGCAGATGCCTGTCTTTTGATAAAATGCATTATTATTGTAAAATTGTAAAACACGTTATCTTTATATTTTTTTTCTTTTATATATTTCTTAAATTTTCAAGTCATTGCATTTTTAATATTTTATTTGACATTTAAAACAAACTGTTTAATTAAGTAAAATTTTGCACATAATAAAATAAAATAATGCTATATATTTTTTTAAATTATTAAAATATGGTAATCTTAACTCTATCCTTGGCCTTGGCCAAAGTTTTGTCTGCTAATACTTAGTCAAGAGACTCTGAAGTTACTTGGCTCAAACTTTTAAACAAGAGCTTTGGACGGTTTTCTTAACATTGTGTGGGACATTAAAATAAAAGGAACTGACAATTGTTTTATAATAGTTTAATTATATTTATATTTCTTTTAAAATTACTTTATATACTGACTACCACAATTATGAACTGTTTGTTATACGCTGCTTTGTTAAGTTATTTTCCTATTAACATACAAATCTGATGATTTGTATGTTAATTAGAATGGGCTGATGCCCTTAGCAATAATTTATATATTACTAGCTTTTTCCCGCGGCTTCGCACGCCTTAAATTAATTGTAAAACAATTGACCTTTCCCTTTTTTTTTGTATTGGCTTCTGTATAACTTATTTTAAGTGACACAATCAAAATTACGACATCCGCAGACATCGCTCACTGTCAAAAGTATTTTGAAAGTTTAATTAGGATACAATATTAGGTATTGTAATTAATTTTATACCTCTCTTTTTTTACTTAACCGTCCATTTAAATCCTTTTTAAACAAAGTAATTGATAACCATTCTAACCATATATCACACTTATAGATTTTCATTAACATAGAGTAAACTTAAGGAATTTTGAGCTACACAATCGACGTAATTTTGACCATCAACTTGCAGGTCTGGTTTTATTAAAAAATATATACATATTCCAATTTAAATGCTAAGTAATATGTATTAGAAATTCAGTTAGCTATATGCATTAACAAAATTTTCAATACTAAACATTCGCAAAGGCCATTCACAAAATCCATTTTTGAGACGGTTTGCACGGTTCCATACCATAGTGCGCCGGAAGACCGTACCGCCGCAAACGCGCAAACAAACAAACGCAAACGTTAAAACGTTATTTTAAATCTGTAATATCTTCGAAAATATTTATTTAAATTACATGCTGTAAAGGGCTATATTATTTTGATTTTTAGTTACTTTGTCGGAAAAGCTAAATATTTAGGTTATACTCTATATTAATTTAGATCCTGGCAGGCCTTGTTGTGGCTAAAAAATAAGGCAATAAATGCTTTACTTCAACAGTACTGGTGAATTTAAAATGATTTTAGTTTTATCATCCTTAATGCTAATAACGAATTCTTTTCTTTTCTTCTTTTTTCTTGTTCTTTTTCCAGGTATCACCGTAAACCTAATAAAATGTACACTTTTATTTATAACAAGACTGCTTTCTGGCCTAGGAGAAAAGCCAGTTTTTTTAGACCTCTCTAGTTCCTGGACAGCGTTGGCAAACCTGCCAATGGAAAACCCCCGAGGATAAACAGTTTTTTCTTCTTATATAAAAACCGTTTGAAATAATCTTTAGAGTTAGTCTAGGTATCTTATCTTATCTATATTACCTCATAATAGAGGCCAACATGACGGAGCAAAATTATCATTACAAATGAGAACACAGCATACAAATGCTGCTTACGATTGGTGATGGGATGTGATATCATGTCAGAAGCCATGAAGAATAAGATTCTTAAGTCCTTAAGGCCAATCATGTCCTTTTCAGGAGCTGGCTGGAAACAAAAAATAATCACAATGTCCATTTTCGAAACAATCAATAGATTTAATTAACATAATTGACTGAACGGACAAAACTAGTGAAGGCGATTAGGAGTTTTGTAATTTTAATTTGGGAATATATTTGAAAAAAAAAAAACTATTAAGAAAATTAGTTTTTAATTTCATTAACATAAATCGCAAAGGCCTCTACTAGGTACTAGGTACTAGATTTAAAACACGTGTTACTGCACTGCTCATTTCCCAAGAGCAAAGTAATAAACACAATTATTAAAGAAATACAATTAAATGCAAAGCATAAAATAAAAGTAGTAACTAAAATACTTCAAAAATTACTTAAAAAAGCTAAATTAAAAATTCAAATTAGTGTGACAGTTCGTTTTTATGTTTAGGGGCAAGTGCGTGCGTACAGCAGGAATCCATCCCTACATTGTGGACATTCTCCTGTCCGAACGAAGCGCTTTGTTTCGATCTTTTTAGTTCGAACAGCGAAGGAATGAAACCGCTTGCCTGCGTCGGTATTTTCGTCCGATTACAATGTGGGTGTCTTCCAGAGTAGAGTGAATAGGTTACTAAGTTAATGCGTCTTACCACCTATAACTACATTTCCATCAGGTGGAATGTAGTCAAGCATTAACTTAGTTTGTATAAAAAAAGAAAGTTGAACATTAAGTATAGCATTAGTAATACATTTTATAAATTTGTGATTAAAAATGTATAATACTGTTCATAAATGACTCTAAATCTAATTTATATCCCCATATAGTTTATTATCTTGAGCAAAACCATAAGACGTCTTGGGCTATAAATAATGCTTTATCACGTAATAACTATGAAAGTGCCAGTGTCTGCGACAGTGACTCCGTCTAGTGAAAGCGTGGCGTCTGGCGTGTAATTAGATTGTCACTCAGATAACATTATGACAGATTCCAAAAGCGACACTCGATTAATAGTTGATTTTGAGATATGCATAAATTTGAATAATACGTATTATTACATAAACATTAAAGAAAGTAGTGTGATTAATACAAAGCCGGTATCAATTGTCCCTATAAAGCTGTCATATTAAAAGGGTTGCCTTAATAATATATACAATAAAACTGCAAAATTTACTTCCGCCTAGGCATAAATTATTAAGAACCTTTTTTTTAAGAAAAAACATGAATGTTTAATGAGAAAAATGTAAATTTCGGTATAAAGTGTACCCAATAAAAATAAACAATAGACAATAAATGTCATAGAATATCTTAGTGATGGTCAACTCGAGTTACTAGCTCGAGTTAACTCGAGTCAGGCGTAACTCGAGTTAACTCGAGTTGAATTCTTCCCAACTCGAGTTAAATTTTTCCCGCCATAATCATTGGTTCATTGTCTATATTCATTGCTTACAGGTGTCACAATATTGAACATTTTAAGTTATTCTTGGAATTTTTTAGTTGTTAGTTTATGTTATATTGTTGTTATTAAGTGTGTTATTGTTAATTATAGTTATTAAAATGCCGGGACCTAAAAGGAAATCGCTTGTTTGGGATGTTTTTGATTTGTCAGATAATGGACGTGCTAAGTGTAAACAGTGTTCAGAGTCATACAAATATAATGGAAATACGACAACTTTATTAAACCACATTAAAAAGAAGCACCCATGTGTTCAACTCGTAGAAACAAATGATTTAAATCAGACTTCATCGTCAGCAAATACAAACGATTTTTTGGTTGTACCGTCTCACTCTCAGTTATCTACACTGGAAGTTGAGTCTCCTCAAAAAAGATTGAAGTTAACTCAAACCCGGCTAGCTGTTCCTAAGAAGATTGTACAAAAATATGGTGACAGTGCTTTGATTACTATGATAGTCAAGGATTTTCAACCCTACCAAATAGTGGAGAACTCGGGTTTTCAACAATTTACTAAAGCATTAAATGCTGATTACGAACTTCCAAATAGAAAAAAATTAGTGTCGATGATAGATCAAAAGTATCAATTGGAGTCTGAAACTTTAAAGAAGGAGTTAGAGAATATTTCTTATTTATCTTTGACTTCTGACATCTGGTCTTCAGATAGTAATAAAAGTTTCATAAGTGTGACCGCTCATTTCATAGTGGAAACGAGTTTAAAATCAGTTGTAATTTCTACGTCTGAAATCCAAGAAAACCACACGGCTGAAAACATTGCGGTGGCAATTCAACAAGTAATGGATCAGTGGCAAATTAGCTCAAAAGTGGTAGCTATTGTTACAGATAATGCTGCGACTATGAAAAAAGCAGTAAGTGAATGTTTAAATAAGAGAAACCATTTTTGTGTTGCTCATGCGCTTAATCTCGCAGTTAAAGATTGTATAGAAAAAATACCATTGAATTTAGAAAATAACAGTAATGCTGATATCATTTATCACAATCAACTACAACAACTGTTAGCGAAATGTCGAGCAATTGTTTCCCATTTTAAATATAGTACGAAAGCATCTTATGCCTTACTCAAAATGCAACAACAATTGAAAGTAGATACATTAAAATTGAAGCAAGACATTCGTACCCGCTGGAATAGTACATTCAATATGCTCGAGCGGTTATTAAAAATAAAAATATCTCTTTCTGCTATGTGGCCGCTTCTAGAATCATCTCCTTCAAATCTGGATTCTAATGAATGGTTATTGATAGAAGACGTGACAGCACTTTTACGCCCCTTCGAAAATGTGACAACTATTTTATCAGGAGAAAAGTATCCCACTTTATCATCTGTTATTCCTCTAGTACTTGGTTTACGAAAGGCTGTAGAGAGCAAAATTTTAGTGACGGAAACCGGCAAGTGTTTAAAACGTAGTCTTATTTCTATAATAGAAAAACGACTTGTAGTATATGAGACTAACAGGACAGCATCAAAAGCTACTTTCCTTGACCCACGTTTTAAAAAAATGGGTTTTATGGTAGAAAAAAATGCCACCAATGCTCAAATGTGGGTAATAACTGAATTATCAAACATGAACAGAAATCAAGACGTACCTCCTTCTAGTACAAGTAGTGCTAGTATTAATGCTGCTTCTGCTAGTATTTCCAATGAAACTGATTCGGATAAAGATGATATATGGGAAGTAATAGATAAAAAAATCATGGAGGTTAGTGCTAAGCCAACTCCATACATTTCGGCAGCTACAATAGTCAAACAATACATTGACTTACCATATCTTGATAGAAAGAGTGATCCAATTGAGTTTTGGTACGAGAAAAAAAATTTGTTTCCAGATTTATTTATGATTGCCCACAAATACCTTTGTATACCGGCAACATCAGTTCCCTCAGAGCGTTTATTTTCGAAAGCCGGAATTTTATGCAATGATAGACGGAATCGTCTAGGATCAAAAAATGTTGAACAAATCCTTTTTCTTAATAGCATTCAATAATTATTATTTTTTATATTAATAGAATGTTAACATTTCTTTAAAAAAAAATTAAACATTTTGTTTATTTATGAAAGTTAAAAGTATTTATGTCAGCCATAAGAAGAAGAGGAAACTATATTTTTGTTAATTTAAAAGTAAACTTATAAGAAATTTGTTTAAGTTTGTTATTGTTTTTGTTGTATAGTAGGTACATAGATTGACCAAAAACTATTTTTAGCATAAGTAAATACTTATATAAAGTAAGACTGATACATTGCAAATACGACAAGTTTTGTGATAATTTTAAAAAATATTTTATGAAAAATAAATCTTTATTTGTTCAAATTCTTCTTAATATCATTAATTATGATTGAACCAAGTCCCTGAACATATTTATCATGAATCTTTTCTGCACTTTTTTTTATTATTATAAAGCTAGGTTATTAAAATATTAAAAACAAACTGCGTATCATTCAGTTAACTCGAGTTGTTTAACTCGAATTACGAGAATTTTAACTCGAATTAAATCGAGTCGTGTCTATCCCGAGTTGGCACATCATTAGAATATCTGATTGTCTAAAACAAGATCATGAACTGATTTCGGAATTAGTCAGTTTTCTTTAATTAAAAATGCATTTATGAAAATAATAAATCTGAATGCAATAATTAGTTACAAGAAGATCTTTATTACTTTAATAAATTTCATATAGTATAATGAAAGTTTTGTATTTTTTGTTAGCTGTCTGTCTATTTTTATTATTTTTTAAAACCAAAAACGTGTTGCTCTTTATTATTATAATAATGTTGTTGCTAAAGCAACCAATCAACCGACATGGTAAACCGAAATTTAAAAATGAGGAGGCACAATATTAAACATTAAAAAACAATTAAAATAATGGAATGAATATCCATAAAACTACTTACTAATACGTACACAATACCAACTAATACATGTAACAATAATTTAGAGTAAATAAGACTCATATTCTGCTATAGAAATAAAGTTTACTAAATATCAATAAATACATACAAATGACTAACATAATATACATACATGATTATATACAAACATACACATATACGTACATATACACATATACAGATATACACATCTACGCTAACAAAGTGAAATTAAAAATAACTAAAATTATACTATCTCAAGAAGGTATTTGCGGACACGTTTCTTAAAAAGCTCTTTAATGGGGGCTTCTCAAAGTGGCCGGTCCAAAGTTTTATAGCGTGTAGTGTGAAAGAGTTGGATAAAAAACCAGTGCGGTGTGAAGGTATTCATAAATTGAGGTTAAACGAAGAGCGTAGTTGCAAATCGTGGGTGTTACTTAATAAATGGAATTTAGATCTCCAGTACTGAGGAGAGAAGATGGATCATTAAGGATTGAGAATAACTGACATAGAGTTCTCAGTTGCCTTCGTTTGCGGATAGGTAGCCATTTAAGCTTAGAACGGTATTGAGAAATGTTATCAAATTTACGGAAATTAAAGATAAAACGAACAACTGTTTAAAAGACGATCTAATTTGTCTAAGAAGACTTCGGAAATGTTAGAGTAACATACATCAGCATAGTCAATAATTGGTAAGATGAGAGACTGCACTAACAGAAATTTAGTCCTACTGGGTAAAACATTTTTGTGTCGATAAAGTGAACGTAACGAATACGTTACTTTACGAGCTATCTCAACTATATAGATGTTCCAGCTGAGTGTCGAATCTATGTGAAGTCCTAGATTTTTCACTGATGGCATTAACGGTATGTCTATGTTATTAAATTTAACCGTTGGCGCATCACCGTAACAGATTTACGTGAATGATAAAATCATGACTAACAAGAGTTTAAAAGGAACCATAAAAACGTGATTGACACCTCCAAGATGACACCGATACTAATAAATAAAAAAGAGACTAGCACTTGTACGAAATTGTCCAAAATTGAAGACAAATTCCATAAAAGTGTTTTGGTAAATAGTAGCGTAACACATAAATTTTGCAAATATAGATTTAAATGTGTTGCTGCCCTTTAAAATGGAGGTATGGAGAAATCTAGGAGAGAGAGTGAGGAAGTGGCGGGATGTGTGGTTTTCCGGCTCTCTACTTTACCGACGAAACATTGTTATAATAGCTACTTAGGCCGATCTTCGGTTGGAGGATGGCAATAATAGCAAGACAATAGAGCGTTCAAATACAGTAAGACCTACCAAAAAAAATATAAACTTAAATGAAAATAAGGATAATAAATATTAATTTAGTTCTTATTTTTAGAACAACCTTCTTAAGAATTTTCCGCAGCTTTTAAATTTCTTTCTAAGCTATTTTCAATGAAAATTGCAGCAAACATTTGATTCTGTCTTAAGGGACAGAATCCCCAATCTTCTCTACATTGGCTTAATAATATTTTCGATAAATTAGATGCCACTAAATACAGTCTATTTTTTTTATTACTGATGCTATCCCTATTTTAAATGATAAAAAAATATACCTTGCATTAAATACTACAATATTTTTAGCATATATATTATAAGAATCAAGAAATATTTCTTTAAATAATCCAAAACTGTAATGTAAATGGTTTTCACATCGTCAGTTCACGATGCTCTGGTTCTTCTAATAAAATGTTTAACTAGTTGTTCTATTTAATGCTGTTTTCAAGAAAATGTGTTAAAATCAAAGTGTTATATATATGTTATCACCCGCTCGTATTAGAAAGTGTCCATAAATCGCAGCTTCCTCAAATTGATCCCTACAGTTGTAATTTCACGTCTCAAAAGTTCTTTTCTTATTTTATAATGTAAATTTTCTTTTAGCACCGCACTTGTCTAAATCTCTCTATTGTCCAGATAAAAGGAGATTTAATATAAGAGTGAATCTGTGTTGAACTTCTTTCTATATTTCACACAAGATTAAATGAATATATTAGAAACTTTTGTATCAAACAAACAAATATATCAAAAGATTTTCTAAAAAAAGGTATTTAAATAATAAAACAACAATTAACAAAGTTCGTATCACATATTATACATTATATTTTAAATTACTATTTCCTCTAAAAATACTTGTATATATTCCGTAAAAAAAAAACTATTTAAATATAAAGAAAATCTGTCATGTTACAATATATAATATTATTTATTTTGAACTCCCGTATTTATACCAATATTATGACTATGTATGTAATTTATGATTATAGACTATATTTTTTTTTTATGGCAGTATAACTTTTGAATAATATCTTCGCGCCGAATTGATTTAATTTTATTGGAAATGTTAACTTTAAGGTTCTTTTTTAACATATCAGATTATTAGTAAGTAAGTAAGTAAGTAGTAGTATTAGAATGTAGATTTTTTTTCCAAAAGGTTGAAATGAGAATTAAATGATTATACAACAGTAAACATATTCAATATTCAAATGGATTATTGTGTAATAATAGTAAAATATTCATCTTCGTTCTGCAGACGTCTGTGGACAAATGACAAAGCGTCCATTGCGGTATTAGAGCGCTGAAGATAGATTTACGATTGCTTTAAGCTTTTAACTTGAACAATAGTGTAACACGCAATTTATATTTAACGAAATACTTTTCTGAGAACATAAGAAATAATTCAAGTAACATAAGATGAAAGAAAACATATTCTTAGGACAATAAGAACAATGTGATGTATAGCCAATTTATTGAAATATTGTTTTTTTTTAATTGCAAAAGAATATTTTTTAAACATATTTAATATTCACAATAAAAAAGACATTCCTTTGTTGCCAGTGTTTCAAAATACTGAAAAAAATTCCAACGCAGTCCTTGCATTCATACCTTTTGTAAAATATATAATATAATCTATACTCATATTTTTACAAAAAATCTTATCAAATAAAAAAAAATTTGATGTCCTGAAATGTAAATGATACGTAAAGTGTTTAATAATGTATCAATCAGGATTAACACTGCTACAGAAACTGGATGATGAATTCCCTAATTAAACCACACAATTAGCCCTGGGGCACATAAATTACCTCTATCAAGATGCGCTAAGCACGCTTAAAACTTTAGGGCTTCAAAATCGATTAAACGGGGAATACAAGCCTTTCCCGGAACTCTACTCACTACACCGCAGGTTTAAGAATATATTCATTTATATTATATTAAACTAATGTGTTTATTATCCAGAAACACTACATTCTTTTAGATAAAAAACTAAAATCATTAACACGTATAAAACAAAGGAAATGTTAATGTACCAAAAGCACATTAAAAATGATATTAATTTAGCTTGAAATTACTTATTTCTGAAATGTCCGTTTAGTAAACTTATGTTGACAATAGTGTGCAGATACTTTTACATTATTATATTATTATTATTATATCTTTACATTAAACTAAAAATATATTAAAAAATTTAATATATTACGTATATTTTTCTGTTTATGTTTTATTATACTCTTGTAGTCGTATAACGCGCAAAGAAATACGTATTTTTTGTATCAATAATTATTTGCCTAACGCTGACAAGCTTACGTATTCAGCAAGTTCACTCAGAGCAAGAGGCTAACGAGACCAAGAGACGAACGGTCTTACTTAACGAACACCACTTTGCACTTTTATTTAAATATGAACATTGCATATTAGTAAAGAATTCTTTTGAGTATACGTTAAATAAAGACATTATACATTCGGTAGTCCTTATTTTACTATAATTACTTTAAAAAGAAAGCATTACTTTACTAGAATCAATAACTTAAGTAACAAAAAACATATTTGTACTTTTATTCTTTTCACTTATTTGTAAATCGCAGATTAGAATGTTTTTTTACATCTATAAATTAGGATTACATAATTCTATACAGCTATAACAAGAGTAGCTCTAATCGTGTCTGATTGAGAATTTTCCGTTATTATATTATTTTAGAGTTATTTATTTTTAATCCTCGACCCACAAGGAGGGAGTTATAAGTTTGACCTGTGTATCTGGGTGTTTGTCTTTGGTTTCGTAGAAATCAAACGAGTGGACGGATTTGATTGCTATTTTTTTAATCGAAAGCTTGGTTGTAAAGATGGTTCCTAGCTATGTTTGGTCGAAAAAAAAGCAGTCATCTCTTAAAAAGGTCATCTCAAAAAAAGCAGTCATCTCTTAAAAAGGTCTTACACAATATTGATAGTAAATACTTAAAGTCAAAATTAATGTGTTTGTATAATCCTGTAACATAACTTTAAAAAGCAGAAAAAAATATATATGCAAAAACCCCGATGCAAAAAGACCCCCGGCGCAACGACTTCAATAAGTACAGAATGATATATATTATTAATATCTTTTTTAGAGATCGTTTTGATTTTTTTTGATTGATTTTTTTATATATTTTTTTATAGTTATAATTCCAAAAGAAACCACCACAAGCAGCAAACCTATAAGTCCTAAATAAAAAATTAAATAACCATAAAATAAAAAACATATGTTTTAAAATGTCGCAAGAAGCACGTAATGAAAGTAAATGTAGTGAAAAATAATGAAAAAAAAGAAAATAATTATAACAATACCTATACTTTTGCACTATATAAGGGATATTTTCGTCCTATTTTATGTAAATATTATTTATTGCACCTTTAAAACTATGTATGCACTATTGGATAACCCATCAAGGAAATAAATGTATATAAATATAGAATGAAAAATGAACCGATACGGGCAGGGATTCGATCCCGCCACCTCTGGAAAACCGTACCGTCGCGTCGCTCTCCCCGAGTCGTCTCGTTTCACAGAGGTCGTGGGTTCGAATTCCTGCCCGTATGGATTAATCTGTCATTCTATATTTATATACATTTAATTAATCTTAACAGGGTTATACATGTTTATAGATATTTTTAAACAAGTAAATAAATAATCAATAAAGTTATATTGATAACTAGAATTTTCATCAACTATATTAAAATGATTTGCTGTACCAAGTTCAGGAAATAATAATAATTGTTTCGTTTTTTTTAATACAACATTTATTTTATAAAATAGTTCTGTTATTTACTTTGAAATATATAATACAAACGTGTGTATTAATTCCCGGTAAATTCCACTCGTATACATAAACGAGCAGCCAGATCTATTAAACTGACAAAACCTGTGTATGTCAATGTTCAAACAAGCACTATGTCAACTACAGTTTGATTTTCCTGTTTCCGTTTCCTAATATTGTTGAAAGGCCATACTAGTAACGTCAGATTTATTATTTGGATCACTGATTAGTATGCGAGAAAAATATTTTTCGTAGTATTCATTGAATATACTGAAAAAAGTATGTATGTATATTTTATCATCATAAAGTGGGTAACTAGATAATGAAGTTCCGTCAATCAAGTCAAATCAAGACAATCAAGGTTCTATAAATAAATACATATTTATCGTTTGTTAGCTCAAATCTCAAGGGTTTATTATATTATAGTAATCAGACGTCTAAAGTCTAATCCTAGTTGGGGTTGGCCCGCCGACACTTCGTAAAGAGACTCCCAAGTGACTTGACTCCTGCAAACTTTCATTCAACAGCTTTGGGCAGTTTCCAAAATGTAACATCACATCAATATAGAGATGTAAATTTCATGACATCTATAAAGACTTTTTCTCCAATTGCAAAAGGGTCTTTATTTTTAATGTCTTACGGTTTAATATGGTGCTATTTTTATATCGACCAAACATAGCTAAGAACCATCTCGACAAACATGGCTTTCGATTAAAAAAAACCGCATTTAATAATGTAATTTCTAATGACTAATATAATCCACTTTATCCAGAATGTTTAGAAGTATTTAAAAATCTGTAGCACACTTCTAAAGTCTGTTCGTTCATCTAAGTAAATAAATAGACAAGAAAAACTAAAATAAAAAAAAAGGATAAAAATATAATAAAAATATATTCAGAAAATATTTAGAAATGGAATTTCATACAGAATAGAGAAGCCACTTTTTTGTATACATAAGCTAAAACGTGAGATGAAATTATTTATGTTACAAATCAGTAAAAAAGCAACGGATCCATATAAAGCGTGACTATATTTCAGTTATAACAGTTTTTGTCCATAAATTGGATCTTTCTTTCGATCTTTTGATCCAATTTTCAGGCACATGAGAGCACTCTGCGCCATCAATGTATAGATTACCAATGGCGAAAATTAAACCTTTCTCTCGTTTTCAATATAGTGGTGGTGGTGATGGTACTCTCATTATGTATATATATATATATATATATATATATATATATATATATATTATCGTGGTACTACTCATGGTCTACTCGTGACCATGGAGCGTGTAACCGCTTCGAAATATCGAGGTAATAATAATAATATAACTGACCGTGGCAATAATCCCGTTTTTGTACATAATTCTATATATATATATGTAATTCATTCATTATGTATATATCTATACATAATGAGAGTTCAAAATAATATATATTTAAAAACTTTTCAACATATTTAATATACATAGAAGTTTAATTGATAAAATAATTGTAATATTGGATACTGATTTGATTAAGAATAAGAAGTATATAAATCGCAGCTCGGTTAAGAGAAGGCATTGTGAAATTGGGGTACAAGTTGTGGGGTGGTGCTATTGTGATAAAAGTGTAACAATTATAATAAACCGCTGAGTGTGTGATCGAGAGACTAAGTTGTGTAACAGTGATAGTTAAGAGTTTAAATGGCAAACAGTTTAATGTATTTGTGAACAGTGTCATAAAGTGCTTTAAAGAATACAACGACTGTCGTTGGCGAATCTTTGCGGTAAGAGAGTTCTAATATTTGTTAACCGAAATAAATCAGTATCTCCATAGTTATCTACTTTATAATAATATCATAATCGAGAACTTAATCACGTGGTTAATATAGAATTCTATAAATATAGAATAAAAATAAACCGTCCCGGGACGGTTTCCCAGTAGTCGCAGGTTCAAATCCCTGCCCGTATCGGTTTATTTTTCATTCAATTTTTATATAAATTTAAATAAGCTTAACATGGCTAAACATGTTTATAGATATTTTTCAAACATGGTTAAGCAATTAAAATTCCTCACTACAGTCACACAGATCACTGCTTCGCTAATTCAGTATTATTCAAATGCAACTCAATATGAAACAACTACAAAAAAGGTCTATAAATCGAAATCAAGTGTTTACAAGATAAATTATTACTGAATATTGCTTGAATAACATCGTCGCGATAAGTTTCATGGTTCATGGATGGATGAATATTTTATTCAATTAAATTTATCATTTGGAGAGTCTGATAAATAGATTGGTGAGATACATATTACATTACATAAGATACAAACAAAAGCCCACGCTATACTAGTTAAAACCCAGGTATTACAAGAACAATGCATGTTATTTATCAGCCTTACATAAAGTCTGGTAAAACAATAAGAGCTTATAATTCAAACATGATTTGAATAATGTAAGAAAACATCATTGAACAAAATATATCATATTTTCTATTAATTAGGAATCGACCTATAAAACTATTTGAAATTCAAAATTAAATGTAATTCGTTTTAATTTAATTTGTTGATGAAATCATTGTTATACCAATTAGTATTTATTATATTGATTTGAGTTGTTGTTAAGTTGGACTCAATGTTAGCTTTACATTAATAACAAATTGTCATCGAATCAAAGAACTATCTATAATATATATATATATATATATTTATATTAGAAATTGCTAATAAAAGGTATTATTATTTAATCTAAAATTTACCTCTAACTACTAATTAAATTTAACTATAAAAGAACGGAGTTTTTGTTTGTGTAAAAATACGTTACTATGAAACTATTGCTAATTCTATTAGATGATGATAATATCAACCAAACCTATATACAGGGTTATTTGTAATTAGTTGAGCACCTTTTACAGGCAGCCCCTCTACATCAATCCTAACAACATTTGTTCTACGACTTTTTAAAATTAATAGTTTTAAAAATTTAGTTTTTCCCATACAAAATTTATTTACTGCTTCTGAACGTGCATTTAACAACCTTGCAACCTTGAGCAAAGAGAGGCCACGCACCTTGCGTAGGCAAAATACGTGCCAAGGACACGAGCAGCGGGGCGCGGGGTGGCGGGGGGCGGGGTGATGCAGCGGCGGCGATGCACGTTTGAACTTGATCCAGTCGTTTGTCACGGTCAATTAGATAAGCGTGTGCCGCGCGACCCGCTAGCTCCCGTTACTCGGTAACCGAATTTCGATTAGTGAAAACAGTACTGTGATGCCGTAACACAAATATCAAATACACCAAGATAGTGCGAGTGCTGGCTAAGTGTGGTAAGAGGAGTCGGTGAACAGTTGATTTTTAGGTGTGGTCTTTGTGTTGGATATGAAGGGGACTATTTTGCATCGGTATCGACGAGATATAAATTTAAGAGGTAATTTGTAAATATTGAATCTTTTTGTAAATAACACATTGTATTATTGTAAATAATCTGATTCTACCTTGATTAATTGTTAACTTTTAATACACAATACGACGATTGGGTAATTATTACATACTGTTTGAAATAAAACAAAAAATAATAATAAGTTATAATAGTATTACGTGCGTCGTGGTACCTTACAAATTTCGTACAGCGCTAGACTGCCGCGACCTATACTTTAGACTGCTTACAAAATACAGAGTAATAAATAATCGAGGGAGCAAAAATTTTTTTGTTTCGTTTATTCTGAGTTATTTATCAAGATTTTTTAAAAGTCGTAGAACAAATGTTGTTGGGATTGATGTAGAGAGGCTGCCTGCAAAAGGTGCTCAACTAATTAAAAATAACCCTGTATATCTAATTATAACTTCATTAAATTCGTGCTATATAGATACCGTTAAACATAAAAATATTGTTAACTAAATAAACAGTTATACCCATTTACAATGACCTAAATTAAATCAATTAAAAGCAAGAATCGAATAAGAATAAAAGAAAAAATTATGAAATGAAAAAATATTTTAATAACTTAAAAGTTTACAAAACCAGTTTATAATATAAAATATAATGATATCGAAGAAATGAAAAGAAATACAAATTTTAGAAAAGACATGCAAACCAGTAAAATATCACTTATTTTTATCTACTTGGTAATTAACACTACAATTATTAATGTACATATTATCACAACATCAAATTTCATAGGTTTTAAATAAATATAATACGGAAAGCGGTTAGTCTTTCAGTAGCAAAGGCGCGGAAGGGTATAACAACCACCAAACAATCTGTAGAATTCGTAAAAGAAGGCTCCTCTAAAAAATCAAAAGCGAAGCCTTATTCAAAATTAGGCGCGGCTCCAGATTGGATTCTCATGATGGACACGAATGAAAAGCATTACAAAATCCCTGGGGATGTTGGTGTTTCGTCATCCAGACCGGACTTATTCCTGTATTCGAAACATCTGAGGCGCGTGATACTTGTGGAGCTTACTGTTCCTTGGGAAACAAACATTCCAAGGGATCACACATTCAAGCACAATAGGTATTACGAACTGACCAACGAACTGATCAGGAATAAATTTATAGTTAGTTTGTACGCGGTAGAAGTGGGAGCGAGAGGTATAATAGCAAAATCTCTCTATAGCCTACTTAAAGACCTTGGCCTTTCTAGAACAAGCATCGGTTCATTTCTAGAACGTATTTCAAAGGCGGCATTAGTAGGTTCTTTCCAAATTTGGTTAGGTAGGGAGAGGAGTGTGGAAGGTGAAAGTGAGCGTTTTTGCGCATAATAAAACTTAAACCTACTCCTGGGTCGCAAGTCCCAGGCACTGCTTGCACTCCTCTCCTTGCAACGCGATGGGCCCGGCACCCGCACGGTGAATCCATGTAATGCTAAGAAGCTTCGTCTCTGAAATACACATAAATACCGGCAGGACAAATACAACGTTCACAGAGTTGGCCTCCTAATTGTTTTAATGTATTTACAGATAATTGTATATTATTTCATAAATACTTTTAATATCAAATCAAGGTTATCTGTATTCTCTAGTAAACTCTGAATGGACATATTCTCGAACTCGTTGGAACTAATTGAATACGTGATTGTAGATTATTTTCAATGTGCTAGGTTCATTATTTCACCTCTTGTCTCTAATAACACTGAAACACGAAAGCTGCTATTTGATGAAGAAATCCACCACCATTTCTATTTCAATATCAGTTGCATTTAGTATATATTTATTTAATATTTATGTACACACAGAATACATATCAGATAAACTTATTCAAACAAACAATCGTACAAAGGCACTGCTTATTTCAAAATGAAATTTCTTCCAGCAGACCTGTGAAAGGAGAGTACAACAATGAATAACACTAAGTGTGCGCACCATATGACAATAAAAAAAATAATAAAACTAATAAAAAAAAAAAAAAACACAAAAATAAGTTTTAAAGTGAGCAAAAGCAATTACAAATGATTACAAAAATTCTATCTAAAAAAAAATAATAATTAATAAATAATAACATAAAAATATAAGCATACAAACTCTAAATATAAATCTACATGGATAGATAATATTCAATCACTCGTTTTTTAAAGATAGATACAGTTTTAGATGATCTTATAGCGTATGGAATTGTGTTCCACAACCTCACTGCTTGAACCGTGAAAGAATGAGAGTAAATTTTACTTTTATTTATGAGGAATTTAAGATTTGTACGAAGTTGCGGCCTACAAGGAGATTCAGAATCATGAACAAAAGAGAAGCGTTGGCGCAAATAATCTGGGAAGGTTGGATTGTAGAGATTATAGTAAAAAAGACATCTAATGCGAGTATTTCTGCGAAAGCGAATTGGTAGCCATTTGAGCTGTTTTAGAAAATTAGAAACATGGTCAAACTTTTTTAATCCAAAAATAAAACGGATACAGAGATTTTGTAGACGTTCAAGTTTATTGAAAAGTTCCTCCGTGGCATCCAAGTAACAGGTATCTGCGTAGTCGATAATGGGTTGAATGAGAGTTTGAGTAAGAGATATCTTAGTTTTTATAGGCAAAAAGTTTTGTAGACACTTCAGCGAATGAAATGCATAATGCACCTTGCGGCTTACCTCATTAACTTGGGAATCCCAAGACAATGAAGAGTTCATAATGATTCCTAAGTTTTTGACAGAATTAGAGTATTTAATCAGAGTATCATTAAAAAATAAAGGAGCAAGAAAAGGTAACAAGTTCAATTGATGTCGCGTGCATAAAACTAACGCCTGAGTTTTAACCGCATTAAGTACTAGTCCATAAGATCTAGACCAACAATTAATCTGTTCAAGATCTAAATTAATTGCAGCTATAGCCTGGTCAGCATCAGCTATAGCAAAATGCCGGTACAGCTGCAAGTCGTCAGCATAAAGGTGGAAACTAGAAGAAATTACTTTAGTGACAGAGTTGATAAAAATTGAAAAGAGTAGCGGGGAAAGGACTTGAGGCACACCAGTTGTGAGATGAGCCCAGTTAGAAAAGGATGAGTCCAGGCAAACACACTGTGAGCGACCTCGTAGGTAAGAATCAAACCAAGTAATTGTGGAAGAAGAAAAATTCATGGATGGATAGTATCATCAAAAATTAAAAAATATTTCATTCCATTTGTTGTGTAACAATATTAATTTATCTACATAATTTAAATAAATAATTTCGAGAATATTTGAACTTGATTTAAATATTGTTACCACAAACCTCGACACTGAACCAAAAGGCAATTTTACTGTTATTACGTCAACTATTGTTATAGTTTGATAATAGGTTATTATAAAAGATAATATAATATTATAAACGTTGATATCATTTGTTTTTTTTATTTAATATTACTAAAAAGATTTTTGTTATTTTTTCTATAGCCACAAAAACTATAGTACATTACATACATTAGTTTTCTTTTTATATAGCCATAAAATAAATCTTAAAATGTAAAAAAGATTTTATAGTATATTGGATGCATTTTTTGTCATAGTTATATATGTTTTATAAACGTTATACTTATTAATATAACGTTATACTTATATATATATATATATACATATACCTGTATATATATTTTGTTTATATTATTTTTTATTACGGCATATCACTAATTTAACCACTTTACATATCTCAAGCTAACATTCCGAGATATTCAGATAATTCATTCAGAAGGCCAATGAGAGCAAAAGTGACGAACGAAAAAGCAGATTGCACAGTTATTTAAATTCATCATAATTACATGATATATATTTTAATTATGTTTAACATTTTTCCCCACAGAGTAATTAAAAACTACGCATACAAACAGGTTGCCTTTTGGATCTTCTTTTTATGTATCTTAATCTAAGCGAAATGTGTAATTTGATTTCATGAGCTTAAAATTTATATTTCTTACATATTTATGAACATATTTGAAAAAGTTGATAAATAACTGTTACATACATATATATAAAAACTTTTATAACGGTAATTTTTTTAACTAAGGAGGATGTCTGATAGTTTATAATGAGTAGTTGTGGTTGTAAAAATATAAATTATAATGATAAAATAATTATAAAAATATATAATATATATTTTTTTGATAAAGTTTTATTACACAATTGGTTGCTAATTTTATTCTTTTATGTCGTTATGTGTGTATTGAGAAAGCTGCCCGAAGCTGTTATATAAAAGTTTGAGAGAGCCAAGTCAGTTCGGAGTACGCAAAGTGTCAGCGAACAAAACTCGAGCTAAGGTTAAAGTTGAGATTACCATACTATGCCAATTTGTTATAAATAAATCAATATCACATTATAGTGTTTGTATATTTATATATGAGTTTTTTCGAAAAAGTCAGAATTTGATACATTAAGGATATATCAATGTTTTGAGAACTTAAAAAACATTTCCTCGATAATACTGTCTACATTTTTCTATTTTTTTCTGTTGATTAAGTCCTTATGTCGTTATCCCAGCCTGCAGCTTCATTCTTCTTGGCTATAACTTCAAAATTGTATATGATTTATTATATAGTACTTTATAAGGCATGACGAAAAATAATATTTTACATATTCGTACATTGTTGTGCTATATAACTTGCATAGGTTATTTCAATAAATTCCAGTCCTAATGAAAAATCTGAACCAAAATGTTATAACTAATACTACATTCAAAAATGAATAACCAAACCTACCATATAAGGAAATGTCTTCAAGCTTTTTACCGTTTTACTTTAGTTTTTAAAGTAACCTTTATTTATCACTGGGAATATATTTATATTTGACAAATAAAATGATACTACATTCAATGGAAAGGAAAAAACATGATGTTATTTTGGTCTTATATAATTCTTCAGTAATATATAAATATGCATTATATATTTGTATTTATTTACTTCATTAAATTCATAAGATTACCAAGCGGACTATTATAAGCTCGGCAAATGCCTATTGTAGAATAATTTTATTAATTCAGAAACCTTCGTTGGCGTACCAACAATGTTCACTAAAGTTTCGTCGCAATCGAATAAACGCTTTAGAAATGCAAAACAAACATAAAAACTATTTGCTATTTTATTTTAAGAATTGAAGTTATACAATGCTGTTTTTCGTTTAATAAAACAAATAAAAAAGCATGTTTATCAATAGTAGATGTCAATCAACATCCACTTAGATCTTTTTAGGTTATACGATGATTTTATATTTTTTATATTATGTGATTTTAAACAATATTTAATTTCGAACATATAACTAGATATGACCATAATACCAAACCGGTTACGCTTGTTAACGAACGTTTCCAAAACAAACTAAATATTAAATGTACATGAAACGCAACGTTCGAAATATAAAAGAAAAATCAAACTAGAGCTGATACAACCTCATTTTTCGAACTATACAGAGCGTATATTTATGAGTCTTTTTTTATTGCTAGATATACCTTTTCGATATTGTTTGCGAATGGTTTTAACCAAAAATATAAGAATTTCTTTCGTATTTCTGTGTGTTTTAACACTCATATCGTTTACATATTTGTTTAATATCCGCTGAAACTCGAGAAGAATAAATATTTGACATGATGTCGGCATATTACTCTAAAAGACCCGTAATTTATAATTTATTCTCAATCAAAATTTGTAATAAAAATCTATAAGTAATTGATTTTAAAATGTAGTTTTATATATATTAAAAACTACTGGTCTTTTAATAACTAGGTGAAATATGAGAAATGTGTACGTTTTCGATAAATAAAACGCAATCGATGCAATCAGAGTGGAAAATATTATGGTATTATTTACGACACTTCTGAGAATAAACAACAAAGAGTATATCACAGTGTTGAAACTCTTTACAGTCGTTTACGGTTCTTCTATACTGTTGGATAATTAATAGTTTCAATACTTATGTAACATATACTATAATATAGAAAGCAGCGAAAATATATACACAAATAGACAAAGTTTTCTTTTTAAAATTTACATCTACTACTTTGGAATGATGTTGTGTTTTATTAAGTATACTAACGTTGTAAGTATAGTTTTCACAAATTATTTTTATAAATATATATTTGAACATATTACAAAAGAAAAACAAAGGTAGAATGGAGCTTCCAGCTACTTCACGCCGATCTTCTGTGAGGGATATAAGCAACAGCCAAAATATATAGAACATTTCATTTACCAATGTTATTTGACCATTTTTTCATAAGCTTGTCTTTGGATATTTATCAAAACTGAAAAGAAACTAGTTGTAATTTCTATTACATTCCTATGTCATTAATAAAAATAATAAAAAACAGAAAACTTTATTTCATTTATATTCCATTTGCAGATACAAACTATCAAATTATTATATAATCTGTTTGGTTTCAATTAAGAGAAGTCCAATTCCAAAGGTAATTAGCATTTTAATTGTTATTGTCCCTAATTTAATTGGTTTATTAAGCCACTAGGAACTTTAGTATATCATTGTTAATAAAATATTTTTTACTTTTAAAAATTAATGTGATTATAGAAGCAACAGTAGTTACCAAAATTCCATTTAATTTTGTAAAGATTAAAGATTTGTAAAGCTGAGAGAGACATTAAGTCCCAGAGAAAGTCTTTGTTAAGTACTTTGCTTGTCATTGACTAGCAAAAAAACAAATACATATTTTATGGTTTTAAGTTTTTATTGAGTAATTTCAATTAAAACGAATTATGTATGAAGATAAATAGAAATTACCAGAATTATAGTTAAATACTGAACCTCTTTAACTAACAGACAACGTACGAATTTTACGTTTTATCAATTATTTACTATTTGTTTATTTTATTATTATTATCTATAATTATTATTTACATTACCTTATTTAATAAGCTTAAGTATTATTTTTTAGTCTGGCAAACAAGAGCCAAAGACGACCTTGCCTAAAAACACTTTCTCTCGCAATTAATAAATTTAAACATGGTAATGTAACATTATTTTATTAGTATATAAAAATAAATTAAAAGTAAAAAAACTGTGCCCTTATGTTTCTTTTATTTTAAAAACAAATATAAATTGAAACTAATAAGTATTTTCTATGTAATCTAGATTTTCAAAGACTGAAATTACTTATAATAATCTTATAGTAGTCGGAGTATAAAAGAAAGCAATAAGTTTTTGAACGAAATACAACGGCTGTTAATTATAAATTCCTGTTTGATAATAAGTTATAGTTTTTTATTTCGAATAAATATGTAGTGATTCCAAGGGCAACTGTGCAAGTATAATCTATCATGTCCTCTCCACCCTTGTTCTTGAAAGGGAAGTGGCAAGAAACCATGCGTAGTCTTAAATGTATTTTTTAAAAAGTATTGACTGGTGAGGCAGTCATTGTTATAAACTGATTTTCATATAAGTAAAGCTTGGTAAAAAAAAGAGAATAGAATAACTAACTACACAGATGCTATTGCTATGTCGGTCTCACATTCACAAAGGCTTAAAACGGATTCTAACTTATATCAGTGTTTTCATTCAGTCGTCATACTTATTATAATGTAACTCTATTAAATATTGGTTAAGTACTTCGCTTTGTTAATTGATGATATGAAGTTTTGGATAATAAAGAGAATTTACCGTCAGTACGTATGAGCAGCTGTTGCCTCCTTAGTGGAATGAATGTAGGCAATTTAAGAAAGCGATTATCACCTAAGAACTCCGACGTAATTTTAACTTCACAATAATATTATTATAGAACTAAGTTTTAGATTGGAAAACTATTTTCGACGAAAGTTTCATAGCTGGAAATTTGCATATATTAATTCATAATTTTGGGAATATATTATAATATTTATATTTTGATAATGCATTGGCATTATTATATTTAAAAAATTCAGTTCTTATCTACATTTGGAACTATAAATATAATTAATAATTAAGGATATTGCTAGCTAAATAGTATTAATAGCATTAAACAAAACCATTAAACGTGTTTGGCTTTTATGACAACCATTGACATTAAAAAACATAGTGGCTTCATCTAATACATGTAGCTCTAGGAAAGGTTATCGAAATATTCCTGATCTATTGGAAACATAGCTCTGATATGAATATATTTCTTTGGCCATAGAAGAACATAAAAACTATGAAGGGTAGTTCGACGTAGTTATAATTTATGATGAAATGCTCTGATTCATTGAAGTGATTTAAAGAAGAAATGTATATATTTATATACAGACGTCCATGCGAATTTGCAGTTTTCCTCTAATGTACCTAGAAAATTGAAATCGTATTAATATGTTTAATATAAGGTAGGTAAATTATGTTAATTTAATTTATAATTTTAAATCATATTTAAGACTGCCTTTTTATAACATAACAGTAACGATTTTATAAGTCTTACATTTGGGTTGTTAGTATAAACTTCTTTGCAAAATTTAACATTAATGATGCGTCATAACTAGTAACATGATTGATAGTCATATAGATCAGTTAGTAATATTATTTGAAAATGGGGCAGAGAAAGGTAGAAGATTAATAGGGGTACTTCTAACGGAACGGTAAAACTGTGCTCATATTGTAAGGGCTAATCCTCGACGCGAATTCGTCATTTCATACTGAAACCTCTATCTACGACCCTCACATTCATCACTTTTCTGTTTTCGTCTCTATAGCAAACTATTCAAAGTAAAGCCTTTAAATATTATCTACTCGTGCCTTCCCTTAAGCTAATTATTTGGTGTTGGCTCATTTCCATTTATCTACGCTTGTTTAACACACTTTATTTCGTTTCAACAACCTCCAATCAGGTCTTTGATCACTCTCTTCTCTTATAACCTTTAAGACTTTTAAGTATAAAAGTGGATGTTGATGCTCTTAAGACAATACTATGAAACACTACTCTTAGTTATTTTTTCTATTCTATTACTAGTGCTATTTTAAAACTATTTCTAAAATAGACCTTATTAACTAAATCCATTATCAACAGGAAGATATAAGAGTGTTTAAAGCAGGCTATCTAAGACATAAGAACTGTTGATATTACAGAAAACCTTTCTGACATGGTTTCTATACTAATCGTACATATCATGGATCAATATCTACTTAAAAGGCACATCTTTATTTTGAGGATCCACCAAAAAACCTCAATGAATAAACTGAAAAAAATGAAAGACAAGATGATAAAAAAAAACAAACTAACATAGTTAGCTGTCATTATTTATAGTATTTTTATTTAAAGCTAATTATGTTGAATACATCCGCGTCCCGGGGTAATCTGTTGACATCATGTCTTATGCTAGTTAGGGTACAAATTACTATCTTATATTAAGCAACTATCTATATGTAGTACATTTATTATAAACTATATCACTTCAATCACTAACACATGCCAATACAAAGCTCACTTCAACTAAATTATATACAGGGTTATAGGTAATTAATTAATTGGCCACTTCTTGCAGGCTGCCTCTCTACATCAATCCCAATAACATTTGTACCCCGAGTCTGGCACAGATCTTGTACCCTTGTTTTTAAAATAACTTGTTTAGCTTTGTGATACATTTTGAAATTATTACTTTTTTATTTAATTAAATTTTAGAAACAAACATACATTATTTTATTTTGAATTGTTGTTTAGAATAATAGCATTTTGAACATTTCCCTATCCGCCTTAAAAAATATATGGCGATCAAACGGATAACATAACATCTTTTTTTTTGTCTCCATATTTTAGGATTTAATACTACTACATTGATTAAAACAGTAAAAAATGTTGACATAATTGTCAGATTCATGGTAATTTTCCTATCTGAAATGGAATGTAATAAAAAAAGGTTTTGTTTAAAATGGTGATCAACGCCTAAATTAACATTAAAGCGATTTTCTTTTAAACAAATTCAGCTCCGTTGAAGACATTTGAAGTTGAATAAATCCTTAGGGTGTCCTTGAGGAGAATGATATCTGATCTTCATTTACTTCGAAGCCTCTCTACAGATTTTAACATATCTTCCATGTATTATAAAAATCTCTAATACCACTTTAAGGTGAATCCATTATTTTATTGATGTGAACAATAAATGTTGACCGAGTTTATACTTTATGTTATTATATATTAATTATTAACATACTTGTACACGCCTAAGAATTTTTATCATAATATGCGTTAATTTATGCTGTTCATTCTACTAAAATCAATAATTTTTACATTTTTAAATTAAACTTATTTCCTTAAATCACAGAAACATACAGTGGCAACAAATATGTATATATTATAAAAGGTCCAAAGGCTTTGCTTCGATAAAGTGATCGAAGCTATTCCAAATTCAAAGAAATCGAGTTAACGTCCCTTTTGATTAACTTTTAAGTTCAGTCCAGAGTTGCATAAAGTTTCTGGTTAAAATAGTTTGTATAATTTTATTCCTAGTCACGAGGGTCATGCGCTTTATTTGACTCGTGTAATGCATTAAAATGGCCTAATGAATTCCACTTTATTAACCACATGGTAGAAGAACTGTCGTAAATGGAAATAGTTTGGTATATGTTCCACTCTTAACTATACATCTTGTTACCGTAACGCATTCAGAAAGTGTACTAACTACTTTAATAAATTTGTTGTAATTAAATACCAAGTATTGTTTTTTTTTTAATTATTGATTTTTGGTATAGTATAGATATCGTATAGTTGGTTGTGTACCTTTATGAGATCGTTTAAAAAGCTATCGATTATTACTTGCAACGATGTAGTACGGCCTTGATTTTTTTACCTAAAAATTTAAACGGAACTGCTTCCGTAACCGTATTACCGCTCTGACCACCTATTTATTATAAGACCCGTATCGTAAGAGGTATACTTTGTATTCCGTCTACCCAGACACAGACTAAGGTATTTACTTGGTTCTGCCCACGTTCAGAAATCCTCAACTATATTTAAAAGTACCTGACATTATTTTGAAAAATATTAATAACTATATTCAATATAATGGGAGAAATACAACGACCCTGAAATAAACCTATGTTATAATTGAGTGGTTTTGAATGGTTTTCATTAAAAGTTATGGAAAATTTTAATTTTCAATAGTATGATGAAATAATGTCGCTAACTACCGTGTAACTCACACTATCTAAGCGCGAACATCATCAGTTCAATTTCAATTTAATGATTAATTAAATCAAGAATTTTCTTGTTTTGGTTTTAACGAAGTATAATCGCAGAAGCTAGTGTATAACTGATCAAATTGTCTTAGCAATGAAATTATCAAAAAAAAATTCAATACAGATTAGCAGTAGTCATAATATTCTTCTTCATAATATTTTACTACGTTTTACTTTTTTATACTTCAAAATATGATATTTTTATAGTTCACAATATAATACAAGGTATACAGTTTAATTGTATCCCAATTAATACAAATTGTTCAGGATGGGATAGTATAAATGTCACAGAAGGTGGATTCATAGTATGTTCTTATTCTTCATCATCCCTCCTTGTGGTTTATCCGTATTTGTAACGTAGATACATATTTGTAGATACATATACACCGGTGACGGTAATTACTTACCATCAGGTATCCCATCTGCTTGTTTGCTCCGACTAATATAAAAAATAAACACCTGCTTATACTCCACATTTTAAGGTTCAATATTCTTATAAATAAAGTGAATTCTAATCATTAATTCACCTTTTTGAGAAACTTTTAGTAAATAATATGGATATTGTAATAGAGTTTTACAAAAAATGTTTCTTATATTTATTGTATTAGTTGAATAATTAAACAAATCTAATAATATACTCACTTTAATTAGTGGATAAAATTCGTTAAAGATTTTATTTAAGAATTTGTCTATTTAACATCTACAAATGATTTATATTTCCTGTTTCGAATTAAAAAGATATTTCGGAATTTTGGTACGTTTTTGTAAAGAGAAAAGCGTCACTTTTAAAAACATATGTATATCATTTTATTACTATAATTGATATGTCAATAAAATAATATTATAAAAAAGGACTTAGACCGCCCTGTTGATCCAGTGGTTAGAACAGACGCCTAACGTATAACGAAGCAATGGAGCTCGGGTTCGATTCCCGACAGGAAAAGGCACATATGTGATGAGCATACATATCTGTATTTCTGGGTTTGTTCGTTTATTAAATCTATTCGCAGTGTTTATAATGTGTACTTCTATGTATTTGTATAGTTGTCTAACACCCTTAACACAAGCAAATAATTTGCTTACTTAGGGGTTAATTCAATTTGTGTAATTTGTCCAGTATTATTGTGTACTTACTATAAACATTTCTTAACAACCCAAAAATATTTTTGTACAACTCTGTGAAGCTTGAGAAGAAATACACTTGTGACGTGCAGCCTCCGACCTATTGTAATTCATTTTTTACAAGAGTATTCATTTGTACAACAGCGCAGCAGAAATTAATTGGGCCGAAATTGAGCTTGAAAATGTTTCATGGTTGAATACCTAATTATTGGCAAATATGGGTGTTGATTTATTTATAACTGGGTCATTTATGCTTTGATTCTTGCATCATTGGCTTGTTGTCGGAATGATAAACTCTCTCATTAACTCTTATAGCAGATTTAATTAAAATGAAATGATGAATCCATCCATCACTGTTTTGCATAGTGTATCATAGTATTATGTAGAGTAAATAGAGTTTTACCCTGAAACGATTAACAAATTACATTTTAGCATTGCATTTGGAAATCATATCATTCGATTTATATTACAATCTTAATAGCAAACATATCAAATGTATAGTTGCATGAAGAGTATCCATATTAGATATTTTTCCTGTTCGTGACAAATATTATTATCCGCAATGGAAAATTGCCAGACAATAGGTCACACTCAATAGGAATGATTGTAATAAGCGAAATGGAATATCACTGATGTTTGAGCCCGGGGGAAAGACGAGCTGATTGAGTTTTATATTATCTTTTTTTTTGTTAAAAGACTATTCTTATCGATTTAAAGGCTGTTATTAATCAGAACTAAATAATAAACAACACTCAATAGAAAAATTATAAGGGTGCTCTCTTTCTTTTTATTACTATTGTACATTTTGTGTCTTTTTTACTACTATTTACCACAAAGATTTTTAGACTCGTTTCAGAACGTGATCCGATTAAGCGGCATTTTATGATCATTCTTATCAGTTCCGTGGAGACCGTTTCTTTAATAGTACTGAATTTAAGGAAAAAGAAGTTCGACTTTAGGAAAGTATATTTTATTTCGAACTCGACTTAAAATAGATTTTTAGAAGTAGTTTGACCACAGACTCATGGTCATTTTATAATAAAGACATTTAGTAAGAATAAAATATTTGTATATGTTTAGAATGGCAAAACATATACCAGTATTAATGAAATAGTAAAACATCTGAGGCATTGACTTGTGCAAAGTGGAGATGCTCTAAAATAACTATCAATAAGAACATAAGAAAATATAACGGACAAGTACAAAGGACTATAATATAAGTAAAAACGATGACCAAAAATCCATTTCAACAAAAACTTTTGACAAAAAAAGTTTTTAGGTGTCAAGTGTCAAACTAATAAGGTTTTTTTTTTTATATGATCTAGGGCAATGCTTGACTACATTCCACCTGATGGTAAGTGGAATGTAGTCTAAGGTGGTAAGGCGCATTACCCTAGCAACCTATTCACTCTTCTCTTGAATGTGACCACATTGTATTCGGTCGGAAATACCGACGCAGGCAAGCTGTTCCAATCCTTTGCTGTACGCAGTAAAAATGAGGAAGCAAAGCGCTTCGTTCGGACAGGTGGAATGCCCACAACAAAAGGATGAAAACCTGCCGTGCGTCGGGACGTCCGGTGATGGAAGGGGGACGGGGGAATTGCATCGTGTAATTCCTGCGCACACTCACCAAAATGTATCCTATAGAATACTGAGAGGCTAGCAATTCTACGCCTGTGCTCAAGGCTTTGGAGGTCGGCTCCGACCAATTCGGGATCACCTATAAGCCTCTTTGCTCGCCTCTCAATTGAGTCCATAACCGCAAGATGAGACTTTGCGGCACCAGCAAATATGTGACCACAGTACTCTACACACGACCGGATCTGTGCTTTGTATAAAACAAGAAGCTGTCCCGGTGTAAAGTACTGCCGAACCTTCGCAAGAACGGCAAGCTTTGCTGCTGCTGCTCTTGCTCTGGACTCAATGAACCGACCAAAGTTGAGGTTCGAGGAAATCTCTAAGCCTTACAACTGAAGCCGGTCACTGTATTCCAAGGATACATTCTGGAAAGTAGGAGCCAAGGTGAAAGGGCTCCTTATGGCGGTGAATAGACACGTCTGCGTTTTGGTGGCGTTGAACTTGACAACATTGGCATTGCTCCATGCGGAGACTGCCTGAAATTTGTCATTCAAACGTTGCACCATGGCTTCTCTTTCATACTGTACTTGATCTCGACTAGCCCGAGTACTCGGCAGATATCTTTCTACAACTGTGCTGTCGTCTGCATACCCATAGATACCGGACTTCAACAGATCATTAATGTGCAGCAGAAACAGAGTTGCAGAAAGAACGGACCCCTAAGGCACTCCGGCATTTATTGTCAAGGGTTCCGAGGAACACCCGTCGACAACTACTCGGAGAGATCTGTAGCTCAAAAAGTCCGTTACCCAGCCGATCAGACCAGGAGATATACCGTACGCTGAAAGCTTGCTTATAAGGCTCGCATGCCAGACCCTGTCAAATGCCCTCGAGACGTCCAGAAAGACGGCGACCGCTTCTGCGTTCTTCTCGATGGCTTCGCCTAAAATGTGAGTAGCATACACTAGGAGGTCCCCAGTAGACCTATTACGGCGAAACCCGTACTGTCGGTCACTGAGGAGATCGTTACCTTCTAGGTATGCTAGTAGGCGCGAGTTCAATACACGCTCCATAATCTTACAGAGTATGGAGGTGATTGAAATCGGTCTGTAATTGGCAGGGTCGGCACGGCTGCCTTTTTTGGGCACGGGTTGCACATTAGCAAGCTTCCAGGATTTCAGCACTATTCCAGTCATGAAAGAGAGACGATACAGACGTGTCACTACAGGAGACAACTCAGCTGCGCATGTCTTGAGCAGAATGGCTGGTATACCATCAGGACCACGGGCTTTATTCACATCTAAACGACACAATGTTCTCCATACCTCTTTGTTAGTGATGCGGATTTCAGGCATCGAAATACCGCAGTGAGGAAGATGTGCTGGAGAAGCATTGCCAGTGTCTAGATGCGAATTATCAGCAAACAGAGAAGCAAGTACATTCGCTTTCTCTGTTGCTGTGAGGGCCAGGGATCCATCCGGCTTCAGCAGAGCAGGCAATGAGGGTTGGCAGAAATTCGACTCGATCGCTTTCGCAAGAGACCAGAAAGCTTGACTGCCAGTTGGTCTGACAGACAGCTTTTCGCCATTCTTAGCGATTCGATCGAGACGAGCCTTCCGCAATGCCTTTTTGTAGGACTTGGCAGCTTGGTTAAAGGCTCTCTTCTTCGAACTTACATCCGGAGTTTTGCGGCTTCGAGCATCAGCCCAAATGAGATATGCCGAATGTTTTCGGTCTTGAGCATGACCACATTCGGCATTAAACCATGGGCAAGCTTTGCCACCGATGGGTACGTCAGCAAAATGAATAAAATACTCCATTGCCTGATGCACCACATCGATTATAGCATCCGAGCAACTCGACGGATCCAAAGAAGAGAAGCAGACCTGCCGCCAAGGATAAGACGCAAATAAGTGCCGCATCTCATCCCAATCTGCTGACTTGTATTTCCATACTCGCCATGAGGTTCGAAAGGTGGTGGGGAAAATGTAAACACAGATTTCACCAGACAGTGATCGGAGGTTCCCAAGGGAGAGGTAAGCTCTACACGATACCTGTCCGGATCATTTGTCAGCAGAAGGTCCAGGCAATTGGCTGTATGGCCTACCACATCTGGTACCATTGTCGCTTGCTTCACCAGCTGAAAGAGGTCCAAGGACAACGCAAAGTTCCGCGCTTCTCTTCCAGCATGGTCGGTTTTCTGGTACGGGAACAGCCAGTCCTGATGACAGGCATTAAAATCCCCCAGAAAGACGAGCTGCGCTGAAGGGAACTGATGCATAGCCATATTAGCAGCCTCACCGAGATACTCGAATAATCTAGTTGTCTCCTGGTCACCGCTGTGCGAACGGTAAACACAGGAATACAGGATTTTTTCGTTTCCTGTGTCTACTAAAACCCATAAAGAAGAAAAAGTGGGGTCTTCAAGGTGACGGAGACGCTGGATACAGAGGTCGTTCCGCGCGTACACGCAGACTCCGGCACGTGAGCGAAAGTTGTGCTCTAACGTGTATCCGGGATAATCCAGGTGCGCAGCGCTTAAGGAACATTGTATCTGCGTCTCCGTCAAAAAGAACAGGTGCGGTTGTTCTGTCTTCAGGTGGTGATGGACAGATAAGATATTAGAGTGCAAACCCCTAATATTACTGAGGTGCACTTTAAATGAGGAGGAGTGCAACCGCTGTACAAACTTTTTCTTTTTTTGGTTTTTCTTCATGATAAAAAAAAATAAAGTGAATAGGGATGGGAAATGGCAGTTGAACGAGGCGGTACGTATCGAACCCAACGTAGAATTTGGTGATGTCTTGCCACTGGGAGGCTAGCCTGGAGACTGCGGGGACGCCCGAACCCCCCAGGGATCGCCATCGGGCCTCCTCGTCTGGTCGCCAACCAGTACGATGGAGCCAACCTGGGATTTTTCGCAGCTGGCGGGGCAGCCTTGCGTGGGTGGCTAACCCACTAATTGGGCCCCCAACTATCTGCGGGCGGCCAGCGGAAAGCCGCCGCTTCGGATCCCGCTACCCTCCTCGACTAAACACCCGACAAAACAAACACCAACTCGACGTCAACCGGTTCGCCAACATACCGCAGCTGTTCAGACCCATTTCCTATAAACGGCTTCATCGAGCAACGTGCCGGAACACGACTAGGTCGCTTTGCGGCACGACTTTGCCCGATGGGTGGTAACTTTGCCGGCGACCCGATGTTATGGTCTACCACCAAGAATAGTTAGTTACAAAAGCGCCAGTGTTTTGGTAAAAGTACATCGGAATGTTGGTTATTTTTTAAATACTATGCATGAACTTTAACTATAATATATTATCAAATTATACTTATACGATGACAGCCATACTTAGTCTGGCCACAAATATTGTTACAATTAAAAATAAAAAATATTTCATTTGAATTTGGAATCTGTCATTTTTATACGAATGTTCATTGTGTTGTCTCATTTTGGCGCCAATATATTGTACAATATTTTGCGATATTAAAATGTAGTAGGCAAAAGTAGGGTGATAAAGAGAACAGAATCGCTGTGATTCCATTACACAAAGTAGGTATGGAACCAAATGCAATTTTTGAAACTTTCCATAAACTTGATATTAGTCAAAGGTTTGTGTACCGGGCTATTAATAGGTGCAATGAGACTTTCTCTGTTTGTGACAGAGAAAGATTTGGCCGTACTGTTCATACGAAAAAGCTGGTCAAAGCAGTAAGGGAAAGAATTTGAATAAATCCTGAAAGAAAGATGACTTAGGACTTGCAGCCTGGGGGGCGAACGCCGGGAACCTCCTCGTGGGCAACAACGGTTACTGAGAACCTTCGGGTTCTCCCGTTGGCTAATACCCGGTGCGGTGGGGGTCAGTCATGGGGGTTTGTGCCCGGTCCATGGCTGGCCAGGGCGGGTTACCTTTCGGGGTGGCCTGCCCGCGGCGGGGAGGCCTCGGGCCTTTTTCCATCGGCCTTTGTTGGTGGAAAGTTAGCCTGGGTGTCTAGAGTGAGAGGGCGCAGGCCCTCTTTGCCGGGGCTAGCCGCGGGATCACTCTTGGTACTTCTCTGATTAGCAGTGTGTGTGACTGTGGAGTGGTCCCGCAGCTGTATGGGAGGGGTGCGTGGCGGTCTCTTTCTTGCTGAGGAAGAGGCCGTCTGCGTCGTTTAGGGGTCTGGACCTCTTTCTACCAAACATTGACAGAACATTGCTTGGTGGGGAGACGGTCCGAGACGTTGCCTGGGTTGATCGTTGCCGATTGCGATGCCACTGTTGCGCTTAGTGATGGTTAGTCTGGGCGTGGTGGGTTCCCAAATTGTCGGGTTCGATGTTGGGTCCTCTGCATTGAGTGGGCTTTAGTGCGGCCCGGCGCGTGGCTCGCAGCTTGACCAGAGCCGCTGAGCCCGCTGGGTCATATCGAGAGTCTGCTATCCTAGGGGGCCTGACCGGTGGTCTCCTCTCGGGGATACTACTGGGCACGGTCGATAATGGTCGAGTCGGGTTTTACAGCTGATTCCCTGATACAGAGGCAGCAGGCTTGGGTGGGGGGAAGGGGATCCCTCCACAATCTATCAAGCCTGCGAAAAAGGGATGGGAGCTCCTCGTTGCGGAGTGCCCTCTCCGTGGATCATGTCGAGGCATCGCGGTGAGTGCGAAAGCGATCCCGTGGTGTTCCATTATGACGGCGGCGGCAACCGTCAGATTTAATGAGTAGGAGTCTCACATAACCATCTCCATCATCCCCTGGATGGAGGTGTGTATCCATGAAGATTCTTGAGGTTAATTTATTTTTTTAAATTAAAAAAAAATAACATAAAAAAAAGGACTTGCAGCCTATAAGAGATGCACTGATCATTTCTTAACTAATAAATTAAAGATGTATAGAGTGGTAAAACCGAAACTACTACTGAAGCGGTACGCAAATGGAGATCACAGAAAAATTTTGTTCAGGGATGAGAATTTTTTCCCAATTGAGCAGCATTTTAACAAACAAAATGACTGTATTTATGCTCGGATTATGATATAAGGAACATTAATAATTAGTCGACAGAGGGCAACGTGGGCATTATCCGACTTCAGTGATGGTTTCGTGGGGTGTTAGCTATGATGGAGTGACTGGGCCATATTTTTGTTGAAAAGGGTATCAAAACATCAGCACAAGTGTATCAAGATACTATTCTTAAGAAGATTTCAATAACCGAGTATGGTCCTTCCAGCAAAACTCGGCGCCGGGTCATAAAACTCGGTCCACGCAGTCTTGGTAGAAAGCGACCGTCTCGGACTTCGTTAGAGCTGAAGACTGGCCGTCGTCTAGTTACGATATTAATTCGCTGGATTATGATTTATGGTCAGTTTTAGAGAGTACAGCTTGCTCTAAACGCCATGATAATTTGGAGTCCCTAAAATAATCCATAGGATTGGCAGTGAAGAATGGGAAGAGCGCGTGCTTCAATTGATAACTGGCCGCAACGTTTAAAGGACTGTATTGCAGCCAATGGACACCACTTCGAATATTTTTTTTTATATTTTATATTTGCGTATTAAACTAAAACACTGTAAAAGTATTAAATAATATTGGCAATAAAAAAAAAATTTTCGTTGTTACAATATTTATAGCAAGTTATAATAACATATTTCGTTTTAAAAACACACATACATTTGTTTATTTTATATAAATTACCTAATATATTTTCATACTAAAAATATTTGGGATTTTCTAATCGATCACAAAAGAAAATTATTGTTTTGTTGGCTTCTTTCATCTCTCTGATTAATTTAGTTAGTATACTTAGACTTTTTATTAAGATTAAATAAAATATTTTTACATTAATCAAAATTAGTTAAATGGTACGATAAGAGCTATATTAGATATTCTCGTACATATTTTATGTGTGCATATTATGTACATCGAGGAAACTGCCCAAGGCATTTAATTAATAATAATTTAGTTTGGTTGAGCTAAGTCACTTGAGAATCTCGTTACGAAGTGTCAGAGGACCAAACTCGGGAAAGGTGGGTTTAGCTAGCACTTACCTATAACTATGGTTCTTATTGGATATAAGTCTTTATTTATAAGCTTGCGTAAAACGTTTTAATAACATTCATTAATGTTTTCTTAACTGTAATTTATTATTATTTATATTTTTAAAAGTTTATTTGAACCTAATTTATTTTTAGAAACAAGGGATTATCTTGTCAAAACTCTGAACATTAATACCAGTTCCCTATCTGAGTCTGGGTCAAACTGTCTCCAAGTTCCTGTTGATTTAGGACTAATGAGCTAACATTGTAAATATTTTGTTGCTAAACCCGTTTGTATATTGTTGTTTTTGTTATTTTACACAGCTAAGTTATTTACTTAGTATTATTATATATTACGGTATTGTAAGCTGGTTCAAATTTTACCCATTAATAGTAAAAGAGTTAATAACTGGTAAAAGGATAACAACTAATAAAATATATTCCCTGTCTTATTAATATAGTGGGAGGTACAATAAAATGACGATACATTTACAAGCAATAGTCAGTAGTTTTCATCGGATACATTATGTAGTATGTCATTGACTAACTAATTAATTCCACAGACCCTTTTCTACCATCGACCAACCAGGCGTATGTATTTACGCTATGGGTTAATGGCATACATTACCCGTACGAGTCGATCAGTTTTATCGTTTTAAATCCGGTCAAGGAATTAAACTCATTACCCAATATAATAGATCGATATAGTTGTAGAATATAGATGAATAGCAACTCGTAGAAGTGCATTATATGTACTCACTATTTAGCCATGGTGTTTGATACCACGATTTGGGCCAATCCATTATGGATATTATTGTTAATAACATGCCGATATTATTATCTTCTATTATACATTAAAACATTTTGATGGGGTCAGACAGTCAAAAAATTAAAAAATACTTCTAATTTGAAAATTATACGATCAAAATAAAATGTTCTATTTCCATATTTTAAATACCATACACCTAATATTTTCTTCATTGTTATATAATTCATCTATATTGAAATGTATTCTTTAATTAATAACAAATTAACCATACAAGATAAATAAATTTAATTGTCTTTGCCGAATAAATGTTTTCTCTTATAGTAATGTACAGCTAGCAACTGACACATTTTTTTTTTTAGCCAACTTCTAAATCTACATATTTTTTATATGTGATCTTATTAACGAATTCAACATCATAATACATAATATATATACCTAGTCTTGCCATAAATCTAGTTACAAAAAATATATTTTTTTTTTATTGCAAATAACATTTATTACTTTTACTGTGTGCTAGTTTAATACACAAATATAAAACAATTAAAAATATAAAAAGCTTATTTGAAGTGATATCCATTGGCTGCAATACAGTCCTGTAAACGTTGCACAAGATCTTTGAGCATAAATACGGTCATTATGTTTGTTAAAATGTTGCTCAATTGTAAAAATGTTCTCATCCGTAAACAAAATTTTTCTGTGACCTCCCTTTGCGTACCGCTTCAGTAATTGTTTATATTTTACCACCCAATTCATCTTTAAATTATCAGTTAAGAAATGATCAGTGCGGCTGCAAGTCCTAAGTCATCTTTCTTTCAGGATTTCTTCAAATTCTTTCCCTTTCTGCTTTGACCACCCTTTTCGTATGAACACTACGTAGACGGCCAAATCTTTCTCTGTCACAAGAAGAGGAAGTCTCATTGTGTCTATTAATAGCCCGGTACACAAACATTTAAATACCAAGTGTATGGAGAGTTTTAAAAATTGCATTTGGCTCCATCTCCATACCTACTTTGTGTAATGCAATAGCAGCCAATCTGTTCTCTTTATCACCCCACTCCATTTTAATATTGTACAATGTATTGGCGCCAAAATGAGACAACACAATGAACAATCGTATAAAAATGACAGATTCCAAATTCAATTGTAATATTTTTTTAGTTTTAATTGTAACAGTATTTATGGCCAGACTAAGTATATATATATATATATATATATATATATATATATATATATATATATATATATTCTATGCTAATACTAAAATTAGTGTAACTATGAGGTTGAAAAGTTTTTAAGTATGAAAGTTTGTGACAGTTTAGGAATAAAGGTTATCCAAATTCGTTTTCAAATTCGTTGCAGGCCATGTCTAAACTAGGACAAACAAGTTCACAACAGTTTCTAGTTGTAGGTGCTTTCAGTTTAGTAGGTTAATCATTTTAGTTTTGTTTGCGCATAACACAGAGGTACCTCTGACTAGATACTGGTTTGCTTTAGATAATTTGAATTTTATATTAGAAATTTGTGGAATATATAATTGATACTATCGAAATATAACTATAGAAATTGATTTGAAACTATGTTTCTTTTATATTTACGTATTTTTTTTTTGCATTATTGAAATATAATATTTTTTTTTGTTATGAAATAATTATAAAAGGAACCTAGTATACACACCGGTAACTATTTTTCTCTCAAAATCTTATAAAACTAAACACATCTGATGTGCACAAGCCTAATAATGTTTTAGCGTTTATATTAAGCGTTTAAATTGTGTAATTTAATACATGAAATGCCATGTTATATATGTATCCTGAATTTTGGCTTAGAAAAAGGTAGAAGAATGTGAAGATAAATGACAAAATTTTAATATTTCATAAATTTCTTCTCATGAAAACGATTATTGCAATGTCGAACAATAGTTAATTTGAAAACTAAATATAACAACGCTATATGACAAACATACATAGTTTAAATATTAATTGAACAATATGAAAATCCAATGATCTAGAATTCTGACACTCATATTATTTATTCACCACACGTTTTTATACAAATGACAATGGTGTTAGAGCACCAAAGAAAGATTTACGATTGTTTCAAATCCTTTAATGCTAACATTACTCCTACATATAGACTGCTACAGACGTATATTCAACTAAATATAATCTGAGATGTATCTTCCCTCTGTTTTATAGTTTGAAGCTGATCAAAATAACTGTTGCGTATTATATTGTAAGCTTAGTTCAAGTTTGGAAAACACAATGTTTCTCTTGCTAAAAGAAATGTTAAATATTACCATGTTTCAAAATGTTTGAAAATATTTATAAACTTGTATAACCGTGTTATTTTCCATTCTATCTTAATATAAATTTAAATATTAACATGTTTCAAAAAGATTTTATGAATATTGAAAGAGATTTTATGTTTCTTCACAAAATTAGTATTAGAGATGTCACAAAAAAAATATTAGTATTAGAGATGTCCACTGAAGTCTGATCTAACAGACCTTAGAGGTGTTAAAATGTATGGTGTTGGATATGGGTGTAATAATTTATTGATCCACGATCAACACATCTTATAAACACAATACATTTAAACTTAATAATTAAGGTTACCCACCGTAGGTATATAAAGTATTTAATAATATATCAATCTGGATTACTGTTACAGAAACTGGATGTTGAATTTTCCAAATCCACATACACGCGATTGATCCAAAACCACACGATTTGCCTCGGGACACATTAATTACCTCTATCAAAGTGCGCTAAGCTTTAAAATCGATATAATTTAACAGAATATAACAAAAATAAATTTAAAACTAAAAAAGCAGTCCAAATATATTCCAATACATAATCAATTTATTCACCTTTTTACTCAGCTTTTTGTGGTTTTCAAGAAACCAAATCAAGACAACACTAAGATTAAAACTAGCAAAAAAATAAAGATTAATAATCTATTTAAAAAAAAAAATAATATAATAACAAGTTATACGTAGAAGGTTGCGACTAATCAAAACGGCGACCAACAAATGCCAGTGGTTTTTGAAAGATAAGCGACTTTATTTTTATTACTTATAAATCATAAGATACTAATATCTCGGCGTAAAATATGGCCACACCACCCTGTATCATTCTCGAGAGTACTGTAAAAAGTCAATGCTGCCGGTAAGAGTTGACTGGCGCGTTAAGAATCGAAAAGCAATAGGTCCTCATCGTATACGTTTTTATAAGTTGTTACAAGGGAAGGCGAATCCACAAGAATTAGCTACTAGCGAGTAAGTAGATAATATATTAAAGTAGTTTTACTTTACATGTTTAACTACAAGATGTTGAATAAAATCCTACAAAAAGGTAATCAACAAACAGTAATAGGACTTTAGGTTGCTATCGGTCCGTCTCGCTTACATTACAATTTAAAGTTTACAATTTAATCCAATCAATTTATGATTGTATGTATAAAATGTAGTTTTTAAAAATTGTCTTAGTACTCTCAACAGCTTCGTTTAAAACAAAGATTTGCTCATATATACATACACGTACAAAATACTTACTGTTAGCTTTCTGTAACAAATTTACATATCAAAGACATATAGCACTTGTAAAGGGGCTGATTGCATTCCGTTAGCTCGTGCACAAGTATCAGTGTATCAAATGGAATATCGGTGTAACAATTTCGTACTAGATATGTTACAATTGAATCAATCACGACGATTATATTATTTGATGACTTTAAAGGGGGTTCTTTAAAAGATTCAGTATTTTATTCCTCTACAATCCAAACGCAAAAAGATAACCTAAATATAACACTTCTCTTAGGAAGATTTTGTTTAATCTATAATTATTGGCCTCATGCTGACAAGCTTACGTATTCAAAAGGTTCGCTCGGGCTAACGAGAGCAAGATACGACCTTACTTAACGAACACTACTTTGTACAAATATTTAAATTGAACGCTCCATCTATTTATTTTATTTTATTTAATATTTATGTACACACAGAATACATAGCTAATATATTTTATAGGATGGACTACTGTTTTCTTGACTTGATTTTATAATTATTTCCCGATGTAAATTACATGATAACTTTAAAAACAAGTTCCACGCTTATATATTAGTTGATATCAATGAACATCATGTCACAAAAACTGTTTTAAGCAAATTAATATAATACTTTTTTAAAGGAATATCTATCAAATACACATTTCCATATTATATACATTCTGCATGACGCTTCTCTCTATGACGCTTCTTTCTTATTTTTGCCAAACCTTATTTCGGCTATGACTTGATTACATCAACTTCATTATTTGATAAAGAACTATCCATCTAACAAAATATAAATTTTACCCAATTTCTTACTTTAATAAACACAAAATGATTTGAACCATACATTACTCCTATTTTCATTACATTGGGGCCTACCATGAACTCTTAAAAACTATCATAGTTTTAAGACGTTTTGTAGCAATATTACAATAATATTACTTTGATTCGTACCATGAACTTTATAAAACAAGATTGTTTTATTCCTGCTTAGTGACGTAAATGAACGAATGCTTTTCTATTCCTGCTATAAGAAGGAATGAGACATCACTTTTATTTCGTATAGCTTCATCTCTTTTACACCATGTTGCTATGGAAATACTAAATAATCAAAATGACAGGAATGTGGATTACAAAACACAATTTACATTAACCAAAAATAAAATTATCGGATTAGAGTTTTATAATTAAATAATGAATTGTAATTATGTAGTGGACAATACGATTTTATGGACTTGCTATTGAAACTAATAAATAAATTCAAGATTATAACATGAAGAAGAAATTATGAAATATAATTTATAATATTTAAAATACATTGATTGTCTGAAATAAAAGAAGTAAGAATGACAAGAAATACGAGTTTTGGCTGAGAAATGGAGCATTGGGGTCCTGATCTTTACAAGGTCTGTTTTGCTATACCTAGAACGAACAACAACTCGAAACAGAAAAAACCATTATGAAGAATAATTTTATTTGTGATATAGTGACGATCCAACATGTTAAGAAGCCTAAAGTTATTATTTTTAAAGTGGATTGTGTACATTTGTTGTTTTTATGGTACTTATGTGTTTCTTCTATGAGAATATAATACGTCAGAATCAGTCGATTCACTTCTTACGTTTTAATTAATTAATATTAATAAAAATATATTGATGATAAACTGTCTTTGAATTAAAGGGGTGGTGCTGAGTTTAACACTATACCATTATATTTATAATATAATAAATGAGTTAAGTGTGATGTTTGTAAACAGTAAAAATAATCATAAAATAATAGTTAACAAGTTTATACTAAGTCAGTATAAACTATACAATACAGAAATGATTTTACAAATCGTTTTTGTAAATGGAAATACTCTTTAAAACCCTTGTAATTTTGAGAGTATCATATAATTACGTGTGGTGTGGTTAGCTAGCCTAGACTTCTTTTGTAGTATTTATGCCTATTGTAGTTGCTGGGTAAAATAACTACGTAAATTATAAAGTAATAATAAGTAAATCTATTGCGAAAAACTAACTCCAAATAATAAAATTGGGCATATAAACAATATTACATTCTAAATCCGTCTTGAAAACCTAACGATTTTTAAAAGTCAAAATTAGACATATAGGCAATATTACTTTTATGTTTCTATTGTCAATAAATAGTTCATGGTACCAGTTAATAGTGTTTTATATGGTAAAAGAACGAATGAATTAGAATCACGTCATCAAAATTTCTTATTGAAACATTCTTAAAGTAATATTACTTTTAGGATGTCATGGTACGAAAATCGAAAGTAAGATTATTGTAATACTGCTATAAGAGTTCATGGTAGGCCCCATTATATAAACATATAAACATTGTCGACTTGTAATCTATCTCATAATTTTATAGTTTCCGACGCTTGTATATAAAACCGATTTTTAAAATAAACAATTTTATTAAAAAACATATTAGTTTTTGAGATTGTAATGTTTTTGACACACAAACATGGAACCACAAATATAATAAAAAAATTCTTCGTGGCTAGGGACTTAGTATTGCCACATACTTTTGAAAAAAAATACCACGTGAATATAATTGAAATAGATGGGCATATAGATTTTAGGCAGTTTCGAGATCCTTAGTCACATTAAGTAAATAGATACTTAAACAAATTAAATTGTTATTAAAATGAGTTTCAAATCAGATTCTAAACGTTAGCCAGCATTACTTGTGTATTATAACTAACAGTTGTTAGAAGTATTGGTTTATAACATACACTAAATAAGTAAATAAAGACTTTATGTCAACAAAGTTTAACCCTATAAGCTTTCTAAATAAACGACGAGTATTTCATAATTGTACTTGGTATAATGTGACTTCTGTGTACTTCTTAATCTACCTTTTAAATAAATGTTAAAAATTAAACGCAAGGGAAAACATTGTTGGGAATGTTAGGAATTAAAAGCAATGATATTATTTAACTTTCACTATAACATTCATATACAAATTATTACAAACAACGAAAAATCTTGGCATTCCAATCAAAAGCATTACAAATAAATATTATAATGATTGACAAATTAGTTTCTTTACTAACGACCAGTGATCAGTCTGATATAAAATTTCGACCGTATCAAGCTTTTTAAAAGAAACTAGTAAAACCTTACTACAAAATTTTATAGGCGATAATATTTAATTACAAAACACTGTAGTTTAGTTTGAAAAATCTGAGAAATCATGACTTGTTTTTATCATCTCTAAAAGACCAATAAGAAAAAACTCATCCATTAGATGTAACTTTACTATCCTTTTGTTTTGTGATCATATTTTTCTCATAATGTATTGAGTAACAGCAAAATGTATAGGTTTATTACGAAGTGGTTTCGCTAGTTACGTATTAAATTGATATTACATATATATCTGCTCTTCCTTTATATCTCACGTCGTTTATGTTTTAGCAAATCAAATTATGAAGTTTCTATCGAAAAATACATCGTAAATGAAATATTTTTTTTATTTATCTTACATTTAAAAAATAAAAATTCGATATACATTTTACCTATTTGAAACACATTTCCATACCCTAAATACCTTAAACAAAAACCCTATCTTTTAGGTAAAATAAATAACAACACGTAATACAAAACACAATTCAGAAAGATTGTCTTCATAAGTAATAAAATAAACATTGTTATCCAGAAATGTTAAGTAAATATTTGAAAATCATCATCTCATCGTAAGAGCTTTCTGAAATTTCCAATTTCTTCGCTTGCAATTTTTAGTGAAAATTCTCTTTAACAGGAAAAGTCACGTAGCTACTGAATATAAAGTAACGAGTTACGAGTACCACGCGCTAAGACACCGTTCTACTCAATAGGATAGCTGGCATCAAGAGCTATCACTCTTACCCGTAAAGGACTGTTCTGTTTTTCTATTTTACATATTAAAAAATCGTTTTATTTTGTTTTATAAAATAAATACAATACCACCTTTTAGTTTAAGTCTAATAACTAAAAATAATTTATAAATAAAATATAGTAAATTAAAGGAATAATATTCAAAAAAATATTTTACTTTAATACATACACGTACAATTCTTTCACAGTAATTGTCTTGACGTAACAACGATATTATCACAGGCCCGGCGGCTCATTATCACGTAAGTAAACGTTCCTTTTGATAAATTAACTTTTCAGACCCATCCTAAGTGATGTGATGTAAACTTTCTGTTTGAAATGGAACTTGTCTAATGTTGTTTCTAACGACCCACGAGGGTAATGTAAAGCGCTTTGTTTCACTTATCTATGCCTTCACAGAAATCAAATTTGTTATCTGAGTAACCAATTAGATTTTTATTGTTACATAATTAATAATTTTATTAATAAACCGTTACAATAAGGAATTAAATATATAATTATTTAAGAGACTGACGTCTGATATGCGTTTCTGTCGCATTTACCTATATATATTTGAGTGTTTCGACTCCATTTTTCAACTTTATTCTTAACCCACTGGACGACTCGACGAACGATATAGGCCATGATTTCATTAACCAAGTTATTAATAATTTATGAAAATGTCATGTTTTGGTCACGTTATTCAGACACCGTAATTATCCATTATAAAAATCACTACGCAATTCTTTAGCTCTCACAATAGGTATATATATATCTGTAGAAAATGAAAATTATAATAACAATGAAAAATTCTTTAATATTTTTTGGTTATTATAGCTATTAAGTGACGATTAAAAGCTCTTTTTTTTATAAACTATAAGTTTTAGTTATTAACTTTCTTTAAGTTTTTTTTATTATTTATAATGACTTAATTTTTTATGCATTAACACTGTATAATATTATTCTGTTGCACCTTTTCTTATGCAAAAGCCTAAGCTTAGTTGTAGTATTCATAAAATAATATATTCTTGATATATATGACAAGGTTTAAGGATTACAATGAAATATTTTATATATTTTTTTCTTGTTTAGTTCACGTTTCCTACTAAACGAAATTCTTTGCTTTGACACATTAGCCGTTCTTTAACGCTCACATAACATAATATAGTACGACGTGAGGTTTTATGTAAAAGAAATACATACCCGTTGGATATTTATAAAACGTTACAATCGAAGATATTATATATTTTATAAAATCTTGTTATAATATATGAAAAATATACAATCATATAAAAATTTTCATAAAATTCATATAAAAACGTAATAATTCTATTTTGAAATATAATTAAAGCAAGCTGGATTCTTAAAAGAAAATCTATTTAATAAAGTGCGTGATTAGTTAACATTAAAAAGATCCACATTAGCAACAGCTTGCCGCAGACTAAAATAAATGCGGCTCATTCGCGAGAACGTTTATCACTCGAAGAATGCTCGGCTCGGCAATGTCCAAACTACCATTACTACTTTGGGTAAATTTTAGGGTAAATTGCGTTACTTTAAGATAACACACTGTATCAGATGTACCATTTTGAAATTACTACTGCCAATAAATAATATGAAGGTTTTTTACTAAGTTTAATAGTATTAAAATTTTAAATCATCGGAACTTTAGCGCAATAAGCAATAAAAAAAAATATATTACTTAGGTTTTACGCCACAGACCCTACATATTTTTAAATGATATCATATTTTATACCACAGACAAGATTAGTAAATAGCTACATATAGCTATCTATCTCATAAAAGTTAAATACAGAGTTAATTTATTTTATTAAGTACTCAATGATAACATGCCACTTATTTATATCATATCAGGTAGCACAAAAAAAAATAAACAGAAAATATTCATAGCAGCCGAATACCAAACCAAACACTAGTATTTTGCCACTCTCAATACATTATGAGAAAAATACGATCATAAAACAAAAGAACAGTAAAACAGTATCTAATGGACGAGCGTAATCCTATTGGGTTGTTCAGATATGGCGGAATCGAATAATGGATTGGCTGATGTTATCCGTACCAAAAGTCCTAAACTTGAATATTATCGTCTCTGAATTCGATAGAAGCCTATGTCCTTTTACTTTTACTGTTCTTCTAACTTTTACGATTTATTAAGTGAAAGAATAAGTCCTGAAAAATATATTTTTACGGGTTGTTTCAAATATTTTTATGTTTTATTAATAATTTCCAAAAAAAGGCATAACACTTTCTGTATATTCGAAACATTGAGTCATAACTACTGATTTAAAAAAGTTCCTTTAGGTTATGAGATTTTTTCATCCGCTTTATAATTATATTTGTGAATGTAATGTAATACTATCCTTCAACCTTCATAACAGATTGAGGTATATAAACAAAAATATTTTTTTCTAATCTGACTGGTAAATTTATAAATGTGTAATTTCTTCATTATTAGTTCTGCTAGAGCTGAGCTGCGACTCTGTCCAAATTAACAAAAAGAGAGAGCTTAACGTTCGGAACATAAGTTCTGATCTACTAATTCAAGCCGGGAGGTTATCAGCAGAGACGTATTTCCAAATCTTTTCTTTCTTTTTTGTTAACGGTACTGATAATGTTTATAAAACCTTGAACTATCCATAATAAAAAAAATATTTAAAAAAAAATCTAAAATGTCTGGAAATTTCATAGATGTCAGAAGTTAAACAATCGGTTAAATAATCATTAATCTTTTTGTCTATTCTTCAGTTTTCAAAGCAATATTGCCATAATCAAAATTTGAGCCAGGCATGGCATAGAAACTACCATATCATAGTACGACATGTTGGTAAATATACATACATCTCCGCCTCTACATATAAAATAATCGTGAGGTGGTTCTATACACTACTTTTTAAAAATACTTTATGGTGAGTTTAAGTTATAAAAATCTTATAACTCTAATTCACTCATTCATCAAAAAGTGTTGCTATAACGAAACACCTAATAACATCTTTGTCAATAATAACTACTTCTAAACTAAACTTTAAAAAGGGTAAAAATATTGAAGCATACATATAAACATATTGTATTTATGGTTTTTACTAAGAAATAATTCGTTTCATTTCATTCGTGGTTTACACACCAAATATTTTAACGTTTTATCATTCACAACAAACAGAAACCCTAAATATTTCCAAAGAGAGATAAATATTTACGTCATAATTCACTCGGGCCATAAAAAGCGTAGACACGTCTCAGAATGATTTTCTTGTCTCCCTCGGGATCAGCCGTGAAATATATTTACAGCGCGGGAATTTTGATCTGCCTCAAGCTATAAAACAACGGAAAATGCTCGGAAAATATACAAATGCGATACAAAGTATTCCTATAAACCGAATTCAGTATACTATGAATTTGGATGTTATAGGAATATTACTTCAGTATTAAGATGTTTAAACCGTCTTTGTTAAATACTGCATCGGTTAAAGTTACGAACTTTTAGCAGACCGAGCAGCAGCAGCTTTTACGGATCCAAAGACAAAACTAAGGTCTATGTTGACAGAAGGGAGACATGACTATACTTACTTGTTTCCAACTCTGCACTTCCGCGAAATATGATACCAATAACGAGGTCCGTTAGAATTGTTTGTTCTAAAACAAGACATAATATTGTCATATTTTAAGTTAGAAACCGTTAACTTCTTCTAAATGTAGGAGCATCATAGAACTAATATTGGCCTAGTTCTTTAAGTCTATCCACTTTTCGTTCATCGTCTTTTGTTTATTCGATTCTTTTTTGGTACCTTCGCTTTACTTGAAATCTATATTTTATCCAATACATCAGTTATGAATGTGACTCAAAAGTTAACAAGTACTCGTATATAAAAAATAAATAAATAATAAATTACAAGAGTAGTCCATTGTATTTCCTGCCGGTTCCACGACATGGACCTAGCCGTAGGAATCTTGGAAATAGGGTTAAAATAAAAAATGACGTTTCGTAAGAACAATGTATACTTTTTATAATTTATTATAAATAATAAATTTGTTTTGGACTCCAATGTTTACCTAAACAATTAAACTTTTGATGGGAGCTACATTATAAATGGTCAAAACGAGTTTCGTTGAGAATTAAATTGATGAATAAAATTTCATTTTATACTAAGTTGTTCGGAGTTAACGATTCAAGTGGGCTCAAATAAATGTAACAGCTTTTTTCCTCATGAAATAAATATACTAACAAAATAATAAATCAACCTGAGCTGTTGCCTTATTGCCGATAGATAGATAAAGTCTCAAATTTTAAAATGTTTACAAAATGATAATAAATTTATTAGTTAAATACTTAAAAATCGAAGAAAGTATTTTTTATGATCTTTAAGCGTTATTAACTATACTTGGTTATTAGAACTCTCTTACCGCAAAGAATCGCCAACGACAGTTGTTCTCTTCTTTAAATCACTTTATGACACTGTTCACAAATATACTAAACTGTTTACCATTTAAACTCTTTACTATCACTGTTACACAACTTAGTCTCTTGATCACACACTCAGCGGTTTATTATAACTGTTACACTTTTATCACAAAAGCTCCACCACACAATTTGTACTCCCAATTTTACAATGCCTTCTCTTAACCGAGCTGCGATTTATATACTTCTTATTCTTAGTCAAATCAGTGTTCAATATTACATTTATTTTATCAATTAAACTTCTATACAGAGATTCAATTGTTTTAGTCAAATCAACAACTTATATCTTTATTTTTAGTCAAAACCAAACTACTACATGTATAAAAGCTAACAGCTCGGCCATCCTAAGCATAACGAGTCCGCTCGTTATCAAAAACCATTTACTTACAATATTAATTCTGAAGTAATTTGTAAATCTAATTATTATAATTGTAAATTCACAAAATCTAATCAAAAGTCTATATATTATGATACATTAATATTTATACATTTTTCGGCCATCATATATAAATAATTGGTCCTCCAATTTAGAGAATGTTTTGAAATTTATAGACTTAACAATTTCAACTATAATAATCAATTGGTATAAGTTGTCTGATTACGTGTTCAATCTGGCTCAGCAGCCTCTTTCAAAAAAAAAAAATCTACTGGACACAAAAATTTTGCCTCATAAATCATAATCATAGTCATGGTCAGTTCAATATCCTCAATGTACCAAATACTACTCAGAAGTTGGCTTATCGGCCTCATGTGAGTATTTGATCTTCTCAAACGCTACTCAAAAATTGGCTTATCGGCCTCATGTGAGCGCTTGATGTCCCTATACCTCAAATGCTACACTCATCATTTGGCTTATCGGCCTCATGTGAGCATTTGATGTCACTAGTCATAGTCAGTTCAATATCCTCAATGTACCAAATACTACTCAGAAGTTGGCTTATCGGCCTCATGTGAGTATTTGATCTTCTCAAACGCTACTCAAAAATTGGCTTATCGGCCTCATGTGAGCGCTTGATGTCCCTATACCTCAAATGCTACACTCATCATTTGGCTTATCGGCCTCATGTGAGCATTTGATGTCACTAGTCATAGTCAGTTCAATATCCTCAATGTACCAAATACTACTCAGAAGTTGGCTTATCGGCCTCATGTGAGTATTTGATCTTCTCAAACGCTACTCAAAAATTGGCTTATCGGCCTCATGTGAGCGCTTGATGTCCCTATACCTCAAATGCTACACTCATCATTTGGCTTATCGGCCTCATGTGAGCATTTGATGTCACTAGTCATAGTCAGTTCAATATCCTCAATGTACCAAACACTAATCGGAAGTTGGCTTATCGGCCTCATGTGAGTGATCAGACAACAAAACCCTCATCCACATAAAATACTTTTTAAAAAACAATTCAAAGTAATTACTTTTATCATCTTAGTATATTCTACATATTAAATATATTGAATTAATAAATAAATAAGCACATATAATAGCTAAGAATACCGAATTTAAAACAAAGTTATTTAAAACAAAAGTTTAAAACATTGTTTTCCAAGTTTAAAACAAACACTCACGTTTACGAAAATCCTGGATAAAATAATTTCGCGCCTTATCATAATACGTAACAAAATACGTCAAGTTAAAGTGAAATAATTATCAGTAAAAATTAAAAAAAACAAGATCATGAAAGTTGATCGCTAATCTCAATACTAGTTATCTCAACAATAATAATAAAGTGCATACTACTATATTTAATCGCTTAATTTTCTTTAACTAGCGAGTATTTAGCGCAAAAATTGGATGTAAATCGAAACGAATCACCTTTATGCTGTGACGTGATTGATGATGGATAAATTGCGCAGACATCAACGTGTTGCTCGCCACGTGCCATGCCAGCACCGCTACCATAGCTGCCATCGCCACGACCGCCATCAACACCATCAACACCATCAGCAACATCGACACCATCATTGCCAACCGCGCTGCGTCTTCATCGCCATCCGCCCCACGCCATCACCGCTATCCGCGCCGCGCCATTACCGCCATTCACACCGCGCCATTACCGCCATTCGCGCCGCGTTGTCACCGCCATAATTTCTCATTTCCTTCTTTCTTCATTAGCAACGATTCCTTCTTTCGTAGAATTCTTCCAATGGTTTGTCACATAATCTAATAAACGACTTGCATAAGCGATTAAATAGGTATTTTCACTCTATTTTCTTAATATGTGGGTAGATCTCAATTTTGAAGTTTTGAGATAACAAATTTAACTTGATTGATTGATTGACAACCATTGATTATCAACTACTGATTGATTGTATTGATTCTGGAACTTCATTGTTATTATCTTGTAGTGTGCGTTTCAAATAATAATATCACTTCATTTTTTTTGCTTGATGTGATTTTGTAGCTTCAATAAACTTATCTTGTAGGTAGTTTGTGGTTTTAATGCCCGAGTGTATCCCACTTCTGAACTATTAGAACTCTCTTACCGCAAAGAATCGCCAACGACAGTTGTTCTCTTCTTTAAATCACTTTATGACACTGTTCACAAATATACTAAACTGTTTACCATTTAAACTCTTTACTATCACTGTTACACAACTTAGTCTCTTGATCACACACTCAGCGGTTTATTATAACTGTTACACTTTTATCACAAAAGCTCCACCACACAATTTGTACTCCCAATTTTACAATGCCTTCTCTTAACCGAGCTGCGATTTATATACTTCTTATTCTTATCTTGCTTTATTTCTTAGCTTGATCTTATTGCCTCTTACCTAAATCAAAGAGTTCAGACGGTTGATGTAAATAATTGTAAATCGGCTGGTTCTCACCTAAAGATGGGTGTTCCACAAGGATCTATTCTTGGCCCCTTTTTATTTTTACTATATATTAATGATTTGCCCTTTTATGTAAAAGGACTATGTGACATTGTACTTTTTGCTGATGATACCTCGCTTATTTTCAATGTTGATCGTAATAAAGCTAATTATGACGAAGTAAACAGTGCTCTGTCACGTATTCTTCATTGGTTCGAAATTAATAATTTGGTCTTAAATACTAAAAAAACTAAATGCCTGGAATTTGCACTTCCTAATGTCAAAAGTCAAAATTGTAGTTTACGCCTTAACAATGAAGTGTTAGAACTGACTGACTCGACAACTTTCTTAGGTATAACTTTAGATAAAAAGCTCCAGTGGAACCCCCATCTCTCGACCCTCGCAAGCAAACTTAGCTCAGCCGTCTTTGCAATTAAAAAAGTAAGACAATTAACAGACGCTAATACGGCTCGACTCGTTTATTTTAGTTATTTTCACAGTATATTGTCTTACGGTATCTTACTATGGGGCAGCGCTGCCGAAATTAATTCTATATTTATTTTACAAAAACGAGCTATACGGGCTATTTGTAACTTAAAAGCTAGAGACTCCCTAATAGAAGTTTTTAAAGAAATCGGTATTCTTACGGTCGCTTCTCAATACATTTTTAATAACTTACTATATATACGCCAAAATTTAAATGACTATAAAAAAACAGCGACAGACATACTATCAATACAAGAAATAAAAATAGGCTTGTAACGCCTAAATTTAGACTTCAAAAAGTTCAGAAATCCTTCATGGGCTTGAGTATACACATATATAATAAGGTTCCACAAGATATCTTAGATCTTCCTTTTCTTGGTTTCAAATCTAAAATTAAAGGTATATTATTAAATAAATCTTACTATAACATTCAAGAGTTTTTGGTTGATCGAAATGTGTGGAACTTGGGTCATTGTATCATAAATCTTGGGTCATAAATCTGTATTGTATTGCGAATAGCTAGTAATCTCCGCAATTTGTTTTTTGTTGTAAATTAATTTTGCTTTATCGACCTTCTGCATCACACCGATTCCTTAGAAGTCACTACTTGCGGTAGCATCGGGAGTCGGGTTGCCTCCCTCCCTCAAATATGTGCGAAGGGGGTGATGGCTGGCTCTTGTGTTATGCTCGTGAACGGGTGCTGCTTGCGGTGACTGGTTGTGTGGCAGGCCGAGGATTTATATATATTTACTGTTATTATTATTTAATTTTCGTTGCCTGAAATCATTAGGCTTCTTTTCCGATTGATTGCGACGGTTCTAGTTGTTCCAAAATTGCATTTAAGTTTATAAAATAAATAAAATTGACTCATTTGCAGGGTTGATGTTATAATTTATAAGTCAAACATTGTTAAATTTTATTTAAAAAGAGCAACTGTTGAGTTTCTGGCCAGCTCTTCTCAGCAGAACAGCATTCCGAGCTGGTGGTAGCTTACTCACAGACTGACTATACTGACCAATTTAATGTAATTGACGATTCAAAAGTGCGTGTAAATGCCTACTTGAATAAAGATATTTTGAATTTGAATTTGAATTTGAATCTTAGTCAAATCAGTATTCAATATTACATTTATTTTATCAATTAAACTTCTATACAGAGATTCAATTGTTTTAGTCAAATCAACAACTTATATCTTTATTTTTAGTCAAAACCAAACTACTACATGTATAAAAGCTAACATGGTATTAAAATAAAAAGCACAAAACAGTTTATAAGATGCGTTTGGCTTACAAGCTTAAGGTATTCCAGGGTAATCTGCGGCTTTTCCTCCCTCTCCTAAAGAATTAACATCATAGTTAAATTTTATATTTCGAATATAAAATTATAATAATAGAAATGATTGTTTATAGTCTGATATATGACATATACGCATATAAAATATAGCTGGTAACAAAAATTTTTTTTTGGTGTTTAAACTTTTGTTATCCATATGATATGATAACATAACGAGATTCAGTAATGAGTCTCGGGATTAATAACCCCGGTTGTCATTATATTATATATTTATTATTATTATATATTTTTAATTTATTGCATTTCTTGATTGATTTGTAATAAGCTAATGAAAACAAATTGACTATAAAATAAATGTCAAGGAATTATTAACAAAACAAAGTTATAAGTTATAATCTTTCTTTATATAAAAGTTCTAGAGCGACAGTTGTTTCGTATGTTCATTTTGCCATGTAGTTATGTGACTTTTGATATAAAAGATAGAAACAGTCGTCTGCAATATGCTTCACTAGAAAACAACGGGAAAAGAAATTGAAAACTGTCAAGACTTCTTCTACTTTATCTTTTGCAAGTCATTTAAAAACTTGTTGATGCATCTTGTCATATAGCACTGTAATATAATATGTTATTTCGAAATAAATATAACGCAAAACTCGTACGAAATATATTTTATTAAGTTTTATTGTGATGTACCGATAACAACAGGTCTATTTAAAAATAAAATACTTACTCACATTATTATTTAAATATTTATGTAAATACACTTAAACACTTAGTAAATTATACAAACACTTAATAATTGAAATAATTCGTACCTAATTTGAAAAGGCGATGATATATATTTTTTTATTATTTTCAAATCAGCCAGTACTTTTATGGGGGATGGTTTGTTTTAAGCTGTATATAATAAATTTTGTCAATTCATCTTTTTACAGCTCTTTATTAATAGCCGACCTATGTATTAAAAGTAATAGTCTAACATAATTATTGTTGATTGTGATCAGAGTCACAGAAGCAAATTAGCGACAGCTTTCCAGAGAGTCAAATAAATGCGGGTCATTAGAGAGAGAGCATTTATCAGCCGAAGAATAGGCTTAGCGATGTTCTATTAACTGGTATGGCTACTTCAGAATTAAGTGTTTATTGAATTAATTTTATGATAAATTATGATAAAATGTTTGTCAAAATATTCTTATAATTATATTAATTAATTATATTTGTATATTATTATTAAATTTAAACTATCCAACCTAGGTTACGACAGAAATTAAAAAGAAATATTTACGCTTACAAAAAATAAAGTAAAATAGAATGAGTTAATGAAATACATGTTTAATTATGTCATGAAAAAATAGTTATTAAAATATTTTTGATCAAGATACAAATATGTCTTATGAAAAAATAAATATGAAATTAAAAATGAAAATTGATAATATCTTCGTAAGAATAAAATCTTTCACTATTACAGAACTTATTAAATTAAATCCTATTATAATTTGGTTGTCGGCTTATTTTTATAGCTTCGCGTATGTTATATGAGGCGAAAGCTTATAGATCAATTTATAGAAAGCTCATACACTGATGGAGGTAAAATATATATTTAATTATATTTACATTTAATAACATTAATAGCAAACAAAAATGAAAATATTTAACACGTTACATTACGACATATGAATATATAAAATAACACGTAATAATATTCATGCATCTTTACTACTGCAGTTGCATTTATTTTCTACAACTGTAGAGCTCTCCTAGCTTGTAAAGTGTCATTTGATTCGAATAATATACACTTGCTCAAGCATATTATTTTTCCACATAAATGGTTTTTCAAAAACAAAATGCAAATATGGAATGTAATTAATAATAAATTCAGTACATTATAGATAGATACCATAGATAAGAGATTTAAAAAAATACCTGTGTATCTGTCTGTCTGTCTGTAGCCTCTTAAGACCATAGCAACCATAGATTTTATGGTGGGTTTTTGTAAACAAAGCCTGATAGACCAGGATTGATAAAATGGTTCTTAAGTATGGCTTTAAAAAAAGAACAAAATAATATTTTTATGTACTTATTGAAGTCGTTGTGTCAAGGGACCGCGACTTAATAATCAAAATGCAAGTAAGTTATCACGACAAATAACGAAATAACTATATGTAATAGGGAATATGCATAAAATTTATAGAGGTCCCAAATATTTTTTTCTCGGATACTTATAATCATATTATTATAAAAATATAAAAATACTATTTTTTTAAGAACATAAAATAATTTAATTTGTGAAAAGTATGGAGCAAAATTCAAACTTTCAAAACGCGCTACCATTGGTTGAAAGGAAATGTGACGTCAATTGACACGCCATTCAATTTATCGGCGTCAAAGTTCATACTGTGGTATCAGTGTGACTGAGAAAAATAAATAATTTAAACCTATATTTTCGTGCTTAAAAGTTTTAATAAATGATACGATTGTTTAGATTGTTTAAAACATTTTCTATAACAACTGTAACAAAACAACGACAAACTCTTTTTCAATAGCAGTTAGCATGTTATTACACATTACTTTTTTTAAATGTTTCTTCCTCTGAATCATTTTCCACTTCACTTGACTCAGATAAATAACTTGGTTAATAATCAGCAGATATAAAAGAATAAGATGCTATAGAAGTACTGTCAAATGTTTTTTCAGTAAACAATTTTCTTTTTAAAACAGATAGTTTTAATAATAAAGTTCCAATATTCTGTGTTGAATGAGAAAATAGTGACAACGCTACATTTTGTTTTTCAGCAGGTATATGTACACCTTAACCTCTATACTTTGATTTAATATTCACTTGCACAGCGTAGTCACTCGGTAATTTATCTTCAATATGCGTAAAGCAAGGCTCTGCCTTATGATCATTACATTTCATAGGAGAAGTACTGAGTCCAGGTTGATTAATATCACAGATATTTGTATAGGCAGTAGTAGGACTTACTTAGTGATCACTTCTTTGTGGCACAATTTTCACAATTTTTTAAACATTACTACTTTTGATAGCCAATTCTAAAAGGGCTTCATTAACCGCTGTCAATGTTTGCCTTTTGACTACACACATTCTCTTTCCCTCAGCTGGTGTTTTTGGAGGCACAACTCCTTTCTTCAAACTTAGATTACATTTTCTCCTTGCTGTTCCATCATATTATATTTAATACAAAATGCTGTATATTCCTTAACCCGAAATAAATCGTCAACCATAAAAATTTCGTAAAAGTAAAAAAAGTAGGGTTTTTATAGAAAGTTACACTGCACTTTTGTAAACTAGGTTAGGTTAATTTTAAACTAAATATTCTAATGTTCAATAGCTAATGCAAAACTTACTTCTCACTTATTTACACTAAATACGATTTAAGAATATATTGTCCTGTGGCAAACGAGCCCGGGGGCCCCCTGTTGGGAAGTAATCATCGCCTTACACGTTTTCTTGCAATAGTTATCGGAGGATGGATAAAACTTTTTAACCACCCTAGGAAGTTTTTTCAATATCTTGATATTCATCATCTGCACTATCGACAAGAGTAACCCTTATGCATCAAGGTCTTAAGGGTGGTATTTGCAGGCAGTGGAGTTGATTTTAAAAGAACGAATCGAAGAAACTAACGATTTACTTTTGTCTTCTAGCGAATAAACTAAGTGAGATTCAAATCCGGTACTCTATCTAGGGAGGTTTGAATCGAGTTCACAAATTTCAGTAATCATCAAGGTATTAAAGAAAGATCTTGCCTGTACGATAAAAAAATAAGCATCTACAGTTTAAATTGACATAAATATGATCTTTCGTCAAATTGCCAATAACTATTTCCATATAGCGAACATCGTAAAACTCACAAATTATCTTTACTTACCCTCATTTAAAAAATTGTTATCGTTAGTCGCTTCCTCCACTGAATGGGCTTTTTAAAGGTTTTATTTGTGAAAAAAGAGAAGTAACAGTAGAGCTTCGAGTACCATTATAGAATGGCACTCGAAACTCTACAATAATGATATGATCTTTTCTTTTGTGATTTGTCTTCTATTGAAGATCCTTCCAAAGCGGTCGAAAACATTTAGAACGTTTTAATTTTAAAAGTTTTACCATTTTTGGTAAACTTTGTTGTATAAAAGAGTTCAAACTTTTGTTTGTTGATGATGTTTAATGGTATTATAAATAGGAAAGTTATTAAAATAAATTAATATTTTTCTCCAATTAAAGCACATAAGTAATATTATGGGCCATGATTTCAGTTTTTTTTTATACTATGGTCTAATAAATGTAAATTATAGTTTTATGGTAAAAGAAAAGTCCTGTGTACGTAATGTTTATATTTTAAGTTAAGATTTATGTTTGGTACATAAATAAATAAAAAAAAAATAAAAAAGTTGTAATAATTAAAATTATGTCTATTTTAGAGTTTGTTCTTATTTTTCAATATAAATGTATTATATCAAGTTGGTAATTACTTTTGTTCGATATAAATCTTCACTCATATAATTTAGTTATAAGAGTGTAGTACTTTGTGTTTCAGATTATATTAAAAATTTAAAACAATTTCCCCACTTACATGTTTGTTTATTCCTTTAATCTTTACAGAAAATATAAATTTAATCGCAGTGTTATAGAATGATCACTCAAGATAATAAATGGTATTAGATCCCGAGAACATGAAGGTTATTGTTTTTCCAAAAATATTTTGTTATCTTAAAGTAAATGCTCAGTCAAGTGATGAATTAATGTTCTTATATACAACTTTCAGACCACATTTAGATAATTTCAACAAAACATTGACTGAGTTGAAAGAGTATAAAACCAAAACTAAAAAAAATAATGAAAATTAAGAATTTTTAAAACAAATTCTTTATTGCACTCAAAATAACAACTAGAATAAAACAACAATAATAACAACAATGAACGTAACAGTAACTTACTTTTCAAGGCACCTTTGGTAAGGCAGAGGAAATATATATATTCTAAGGATTCATGTAGAAATTTAATTAAAAAAAAGAATAAGAATTCAAAGTAATTGTCAAATTCACGTATTTCACGCTATTTAATACTACGAAAGCCAGATTACGACGTTATAACTAATTTAGTAATAAAACTATGACATAAAATGACAAATCTACCACAGTAATAAAACGCAGGATAAGCTACTACAAAGATCACATCGACAATCACTATTCACACCTGCAGAGCTTCCGCTCTCAAACGACTACGACACGATAATTGATAAACCTAACACTTGCTTACTAATTTATAGGAGTTGATGCCTACTAATTATTTAGAAATACCCTCGACTCTAACACGGCCTCTCCTGACAGGAGGTCGTCCTCGAGCTCTATCTTTTAATTCTGAAGTTTTATCTTTAAAACTACCAATGAAGCTTCCAAAAATGTTGTCTCCAAATGAGACCTAAGGCTAAGTAGTAAATTCTTCTGGACTCCTGTGTACTGGGTGTGCTGGGTCGTAACCCATCACCGACACGAAGGATTACGAGGCTCAGCAGCGCCAGCTCCGGCCAGCAGCGCCTGCCCTGACCAGCAGCGCCAGCTCCGACCAGCAGCGCCAGCTCCGACCAGCAGCGCCAGCTCCGCGATCAGTAGCGCCAGAGCTCCGACCAGCCGCTGCACCAGCACCAACTTCAACAGCCAGCAGCAACCTCAACAGCAAGAAAAATAACTTTTCAGTTTCCTTTTTTTTTTTTAAATCTTCCAGTTGACCCAGACCCGGGTTGAGAAGAGGTGCTTGTAGGATGCTCATTCCTGGTAAAGGATAGTCTTCAACCGACCCGTTCATCATCATTATCGTCCGGTCCGACTCGCTCATCCTGATTATCACAAAAACAAATAAAAACTCTCCTAAACAAAAGGCATATAGTTTGAAAAATGTAGTAAGATGATATCTCAAATTTACAATTTAAGTTTTTAATAAAAATTTAAGAGATATCGTTGCTCTCAGCGCAAGCGTGCACTCAAGCGTCCTCAAGCGACGATTTCAAAATTGTAACAAAGGGATAAATAAGTCTTTAGTGTTTAAAGAGATGTAATGTAACCATTTGTACATGTTGTTCGATTGGTAAGATTCCGGACTCTTACCACTCGATAGATTGTGATATTAAATAAAACTATGTGTAGCATAGCACTCATTACCGTAGTGCTTCTCACAATGTATTTAGCTAGCAGCTCGTCAGCCAGCAGCACCGTCTGCCAGCAGCCCCATCAGCCAGCATCGTAGGGCGACGAACGCCATAGTATTGCGACGAACGCTAAGGTACGGCGACGAACGCCAAGCATATTTGCCTGAGTGTCAAAGCACACGATACCTCTCCACTTTAGGCGACACACGCCAAGGTACGGCGACGAACGCCAAGCATATTTGACTGAGTGTCTAAGCACACGATACCTCTCCACTTTAGGCGACACACGCCAAGGTACGGCGACGAACGCCAAGCATATTTGCCTGAGTGTCGAAGCACACGATACCTCTCCACTTTAGGCGACACACGCCAAGGTACGGCGACGAACGCCAAGCATATTTGCCTGAGTGTCAAAGCACATGATACCTCTCCACTTTAGGCGACACACGCCAAGGTACGGCGACGAACGCCAAGCATATCTGCCTGAGTGTCAAAGCACACGATACCTCTCCACTTTAGGCGACACACGCCAAGGTACGGCGACGAACGCCAAGCACATTTGCCTGAGTGTCTAAGCACACGATACCTTTCCACAACAGTCGATTATCGGTAGGGTACAGCGACGAACGCCAGGCTGTGAACCTGTGTGTGTGTGACACATATACCAAAAACATGGATTAAGTATGCACAATGGACAGTGACCGCAGTATGTCCCAAACGCAGTAACCAGCCAGTGGCAGTTGCGCTAGCAGCACACTCCAACAGCAGGCTTCAACAGCCGACTCCAACAGCGACTCCAACAGCCGACTCCAACAGCCGACTCCAACAGCCGACTCCAACAGCCGACTCCAACAGCCGACTCCAACAGCCGACTCCAACAGCCGACTCCAACAGCCGACTCCAACAGCCGACTCCAACAGCCGACTCCAACAGCCGACTCCAACAGCCGACTCCAACAGCCGACTCCAACAGCCGACTCCAACAGCCGACTCCAACAGCCGACTCCAACAGCCGACTCCAACAGCCGACTCCAACAGCCGACTCCAACAGCCGACTCCAACAGCCGACTCCAACAGCCGACTCCAACAGCCGACTCCAACAGCCGACTCCAACAGCCGACTCCAACAGCCGACTCCAACAGCCGACTCCAACAGCCGACTCCAACAGCCGACTCCAACAGCCGACTCCAACAGCCGACTCCAACAGCCGACTCCAACAGCCGACTCCAACAGCCGACTCCAACAGCCGACTCCAACAGCCGACTCCAACAGCCGACTCCAACAGCCGACTCCAACAGCCGACTCCAACAGCCGACTCCAACAGCCGACTCCAACAGCCGACTCCAACAGCCGACTCCAACAGCCGACTCCAACAGCCGACTCCAACAGCCGACTCCAACAGCCGACTCCAACAGCCGACTCCAACAGCCGACTCCAACAGCCGACTGCAACAGCAAACTCCAATATTCTCGACGACGACAAACGCTGAGCGACCGGCTCCTAGATCTATCACGCGAGCAATGCACGGATCTGTTACGGGAACGGCACCGGTTCTTATTACGCGCGCAACGCATAGTTCGGCTCATAGACCGACGAACCTCACGATCTCGCGAGTCTGCCCGATCGAGGACACGTAAGCCATCGTATTCCGCGCATCTATGATCACTCGAGTTACGTCGTGAGACACCACCGTCTCTATTCGGAGACCTACTCCTTGAATTCCGCCTACTTTGAGATATATGTATCTCGGGATCCCGCGACCTACCTCGAGGTAACTGTGTATCATTACCACACAATTCTTTACTACTCATTACGTTTAATTAAAACCACAAGAAAATAAGAAATAAAAAATAAAAAACAAAAGTAGGTCAAACAAGTAATCGTTACGAATAATTAGTAAAAATATCAAAAATAAACGAAATGAAGGTAGAAGCACATAAAAATCAACAAAAGAATAAGTAAATCATACGGAGAAATAAGTAATCATTAGAAATACTCAGTAACAAAATAAAATAATGAAATGACGGTAGGAGATAGAAACGTTTTTAAATTTAAGTCTATTTATGAGTTTATGACTCTTTGTATTAAGTAGGCCAACTAGTCCTTTATCCCACTTCTGATCTAAGGATTCATGTAGAAATTTAATTAAAAAAAAAGAATAAGAATTCAAAGTAATTGTCAAATTCACGTATTTCACGCTATTTAATACTACGAAAGCCAGATTACGACGTTATAACTAATTTAGTAATAAAACTATGACATAAAACGACAAATCTACCACAGTAATAAAACGCAGGATAAGCTACTACAAAGATCACATCGACAATCACTATTCACACCTGCAGAGCTTCCGCTCTCAAACGACTACGACACGATAATTGATAAACCTAACACTTGCTTACTAATTTATAGGAGTTGATGCCTACTAATTATTTAGAAATACCCTCGACTCTAACAATATATATATATATATATATATATATATATATATATATATATATATATACGGGCTACTTATAACTTAAGAGTTAGAGATTTCTTAGAGATATGTTTTAATGAAATTGCTATTATTACGGTCGATTCTCAAACATTTTTAATAAAATTTTATGCCAACATTTAAATACTAATAGAAAAAAAAATAAAAAACCCCCGATACAAAAAGTCCTCTCTCTAAAAAGAATCAAAGAACCCCCGATACAAAAAGACCACTAAAAAGAATAAAAAAAATATTATTATGTACCTATTGAAGTCGTGGCGTCGGGGGACCGTTGTACGTACGTTGACGATGGTGTCTATTTTACGAAGGTAATCATGAGGACTTAGACTATACGATTCGATATCGTAATTTCTTTATTTGCCTTGTTAACTTACTCGCATTTTAATTTCTTCCTTTATTAAACAGTCTCCCGACGCAACGAATTCAATAAGTACATAACAATATTATTTTTATTCTTTTAAGAGGTCTTTTTTACCAGGGGTTTTTTAATTTTTTTTTTTTTTTTCTGCTTTTTATAGTTATGTTACTGGTTTCTGAATTGTACTAAATGAACCTAAAGACACACAACATTTTCAATTGCTTAAATATTTCTATCAATCTATCCTTAGCATTAGAATCCTACATTATCCTTGATCAACATTGGTTTTTTTCTATAATCATCATCATCATCATCACTTATAAAGAGGAAAGATTTGATTGTTTGTTTGAATTGAATAGGCTCCGAAACTACTGGACCGATTTAATCAAATATTTTACCTTTGGAATCCTACATTATCCCTCTGATGTACAAAGGTTATATTTAATACGAGAAATATATATATATGTCGGAGATAGATGCATATTAGTGACTTGTTCGTTCTTGATGGAATATTCTGGTACAGGATCCGAGGCGTAGGTCTCAGGCAATTAAACCACACACACAACATGACAATTCTTGTATTAAATGTAGGTAATCAATTCTCACAAATTACTTAGTAGGTATACAATTATCAGAGTTGCGTGAACTACCGATCCCCTTTGGGGGTCCGAACTGTAAGGCTCTCACTAATCAATTCCTCCTCGACTCAATGCTCTCCAATATTTAAAATGTCTCCGGTGCCCCTCCAAACGATTCCGGTCATGTGACTCGTTACGTCACGATGTTCACACCCCACTGTTACAATGATATCAATTGAGTTACTAATTATCGTTAAATTATCGTGATCTACGACATATATATTATATTTAATAAAATAAGTTTCTGCGTGAAAGTTTCGACAATTTAATAAATTATAAATGTATTAAGTAACATGATTCAAGACTTTTTCATTTGGGAAGGTAGATAGGTAAGTTTCATATATACGAATATTAATAAATGTAAAAATTTAGAGTTAAAATGATTTACAATGACTGATAACACTATGATGAAGGTATTTATATTATCACTAGCTGTTTCCCGTGATTCTTTATGACTACAATCATAAGCTATATAAATATATTTTTTTACAGTCGACGTGGACGCAGTCACGGGCAACAGCTATCCCTAATAACTTTATTACTCAGGTAAAGTACTTAATTTACCTGAGTAAATAAGTGTAAAAACCTTTTGGCCTACATAACAAGGCTTTTTTTTCGTACATAGCGCGGGCGAAGCCGCTGGGAACTGCTAATTATTGCATAAGAACCTTTCATCAATAAAACGTCAACATCTTGGAGACGACTGTTTCTATTTCGACCAATCATACCATCTCGACAAACACATCTTTCGATTAAAAAAAACCGCATTCAAATCCGTTCCCGCGTTAGTCCGCTAGATTGCCACAGACAGAGAGACAGATACACAGACACACGGATACACAGACACACAGATACATAGATACACAGATCGACAGGTCAAACTTATAATACCCCTCTTTTTAGTCGGGGGTTAAAAAGCAACTGTTGAGATCTTGGTCAGCTCTTCTCATCAGAACAGCATTAAGAGCTGGTGGTATCTTACCAACGTCCTAACCATATGGACCAATTTAATGTTATCATTGACGATTTAAAAGTTCTTTTAAATGTCTACTTGAATAAAGGTATTTTAATTTCAATTTATGTAGGGCTGCCGGCAGTATCCTTCATTTTCTTAAATTTTGTCACCCGCCACCACAACGTAGGTAATTCAGGAATTTCCACAAGCTCCATATTTTTTGGTCTTTGAGGTGGTACAAATATACTGATATTTGTCAGGCCGGTGAAAACTTTTTTAATTTAAGTAATGGTCATGGACTAATCAGTGTAAACTTTTATAAACTTTTAGTGTTAGTAGAGACTAACACGAAAAAAATTCTACATATAGATATGTGTCTCTACACATATCTATAGAATCTATTTAGTGCAAAACTATATATCTCCCGATTTGTGTCGTTACGTTCGCTTTAGGTGTGGGCTTAGTTCTTTATATCCTGCAGTTTATACCCTGCTACTCGACGATATACAGGGAGCAGACAGTTGTCTGACTAGTAAAGGATTCTTGTCATATATATAGCATGATTGTCATATAGCTTATTCAGAAAACGATTAAATATTTTTACCTAATTTTCTAAACAGTTCTGCGAAGAAAAAAATTATTAAGTACTTTTTACTCGTCAACTTCATAACCTCTGGATACGGCAGCAAAATAACGTTGCAAGATGATTTTTTCTTTCATCTTAAAAGGTCTTAATTTATAGTATAAATATAACAATAGGTCGTGAAAAGAAAAACCATTTCTCAAATTCCTCCTGAATAACATCTAAATGATCAATAAATGTAAGAATTTATTATGTTGGTAAGCAATTGTGGTTGGTTGAATTTATCCTAACACCATGGATGTTCACAATACGATTAACCAGCACTTAAGTCGATTAAGCGGCATTTTTACGATCGGTCTTATCAGTACCTAATATTTGCGATCCACGGAGTAACAGAGGAAAAAATGGAACTTCTTTGACATTTATGGGAATTTATTGAAATTTTTTCTTGTGTGCGTATTGTTTTTATATTTGTATAATTTACTCTCTTATAACAAAAAAAAAACAGTTTTCAAAATGCATTAGTCCTTAAAACTAATATATTTTCTTTTTAATCAAATACTTTATGTCTTCATAGCGTTCTTTTTGAATATATTTTTTTTCTAAATATGTTATTTCTGGAAATCCCTACATTTTATCCTTTCACGGTAGTAAGCATTCTGTACCAGAGACATTATCACCCCAATGTCGGCTCATTAACTCGCAAGCAAAAGTTCCTTTTGATAAATTGATTTTTTGAACCTTTAGGAAGTATGCCAGTTCCTACTACTATACTTGTGGTTCTAAATGAACCATGAAGTTTATTTGTTAGATTCATAACATAATACGAGGTTGTAGAATGATAGTTTGTAGTGTTATTATCTTTACTTTTAAATTAATATAAATAATATGTAAAAAGGATTTACATGATTTCTTTTCAATTTGTATTTTTTAGTAAAGGATTCCTATAATTTTATTTTACTAAGACGTGTCATGTTAGCAAAGCGACAAATACCAATTATTTCCCGATCGCTAAGCTTTCACTAGATAGTCTATTGCAGACACCAACGTTTTGATGGTTATGACGTCATAAAACTTTATTTATAGTCCAAGACGTGTTATATAATACCATAGTATTACTTGAGTACAGCAAAAGCTTTGCTATATTTAAACTTGACATTAAACACGAGTTTAAATATGAATACTTAATAGTCATAATATTGTTATTAGTCAATGTAATTTAGACATGCCTATATTAATAAAAAATATTAATATTTCGTAAAAAGGAATATAAAATTATTGCTTCTAGTAGCAATATAATAATATCTCGGTAATCAATTTGAAATTTATTATTAACCTCGGTAAATACCTATGCCTTAGATAGCAAATCTACAAAAACATACCTTATAAAAAAACTTTGTATGGTCATTAAGTAACGGACCAAATTGATGCAAACTTATTTTATATAACAGTTTTCTAACAAAAAGCAATTTTAGTTTTGGCTGTAATAGTTTCAGCGGCCATTGTGTGTTTTAATCTAATTCTCAGTAACCAAAACCAGCGGAGCATTAAAGTCACGAGAGTTTTTATTTTGGTGATAAAAGCTTTCTAATTGCCGACATTTATTCAACTCGTTGGAAAAATTTTTAACTGTTAAATTAATTCCTGTTTATGAGGGTAAACTTAAATAACATTCGTCAATACATTTATAAAACAGAATTCGAAATTCATAATAAGTGTAGTAAGGCAATTTTTTTATTACATTTATATTGATTTAAAAAACGTATTAGTTTAAGTAGTTTAACTACTTAAAACTGTTTTATAAAGAGTAATATTCATTTAAAATTAAATGTTAATTATTATTATTTTTATTCATGTTTTTAATTATTTCGAACATAAATAGTTTGGTGTAATGTGCAGTAGGTACATGTAAAAAAAAACTATCAAGGGTACAGATTCCGTATAGTTGAGATATATACAGTCCAATTTGGAATTTGAAGTCTATAATTATTGTTGTCAGTAGTTTGCATTGTTTGAAAAAATAATAATTATATATAATTTAATATATATTCATAATAATGAATAGAATTGAATGAATATAATAATGAATAGAATCTTATGTTATGCTCGTGAACGGGTGCTGCTTGCGGTGACTGGTTGTGTGGCAGGCCGAAGATTTATATATATATATTTTTTCTGTTATTATTATTTAATTTTCGTTGCCTGAAATCATTAGGCTTCTTTTCCGATTGATTGCGATGGTTCTAGTTGTTCCAAAATTGCATTTAAGTTTGACGTTTGTGAAACAGTGATCACAATAACAAAAAATATATCTGGCTGAGTTTGTTGTGTGGTTCTTCTCAGACCAGGACACGTTTGGAACCCTCATAGCTTTAACATTAAGATGGAAAGTGCTTCTTCAGAAGGGCTTATTACAATAAATCTAGTATCGTAATAGGCCCTCCTGACACTTCCATGTTGACGTACACAAGTGAACACTGATTATGATTCTAAGTGGAAAAGATATAAATAAATAAATAAATATATAAATAAATTATATTACATAAATAAAGAAGAAACGAGCGAAGCTCCGTATTGTAGGGTCAAATGTATTTGATGTCGTCGAACGCCTGTGTAATTACTGAACCGATTAGATTTTTTAAAGGTTTGCGGTGGTTTTGTTGAGTGTTTATAAGCAAAAAATTGGTGATAGGTCAAGTACTTGAGGAATAATCAGCCAAAAATCATTTACAATGGTTTGAATTCGTTTAAGCTGACGCAAGATTGTTTACATTAGTCGACTAGCAGGCTTCGATTTGGGAGTGAAACTCTTTTCAATTTATATATGTAACAGTTGAAATTAGGCTATTTCATTTCTGACCTCAGTCGCTTGACAACCAAGTGGAATGGCTGTCTACCTAGTATTAAACTAAATAATTAATTCATTTTTTTTCCTATTACCTCAACACAAGTACTAAAGAAAAGAGCTTAGAAAAAACTTATAAACTTTAAGTAGCATTGGCTCTGAAATATAGGTATCTAAGTAAAACAAAGAACTTTGTCAAGTTCTCGCTTCAAATATGAATGCCTCCCCCAAGTCAAGTTTTTGTGGTGCACCGAATATTTATAAGTGCTTAAATTATACGTTCTTAGCCTCAATAAATAAAATATCTCATACATAAAGAAAGAAAAAGTAAAACGGTTCTGAATCGCTTATATATTGAGAACCTGCAACCAAAGCATATAATGAGCGGCGGACTGTAGTTTAATTTTTAAACGCTTCGACGCTCCCCGTAATTGTTTTAACCTAATCAATGCCCTAGATTGACGATGGCTGCAGTGGTGTGATAACTAGTGTAAAATGGGTATTAACTTAACATTTTTATAACTTATAGTGTATTATAGCATCTCTTTTTTCTATACAATCAGAATATTAAACTTAAAACAAAATTGAACTTTATTTATTATCAAGATTTTTTAAAACCGATGAGAAACCTCTATGTGATTTTATTGAAATTATCTTAAAATAATAACTTTTTATTTATTTAGTGTTTATTACCAAAACATAATACAATAAGTGGACTTAATGCTTAAAAGCAATCTCTACCAGTCAACATGAAAGTATAGTAGAAAATGTAGAGTGAGGCGCTTAAAACATAAAAACATTAATCCAAAAACTAAGCAACTAAGAAAAAATGAGTAAATTGTATAAAAGTTATGTGCATGTAACACATAACACATTTTTAATACGCCTGTCAAAATTTCAATCTACTAGATAATATCTTCTTTTAGAAATTCGATCAGAAAATATTGCCCATGTAATTTGTGGCGGCCTGATACAGGTAATTTTAAATGTGTGTAAAAATTGATTTTGATATTAATATACTCACTACATTGTCATATATTTTATACAAAATTAAAATTGTTCTTAATATTATTATTTTACCCTCGCTACATCGCAAAAGTATATTACACATATTAAACTATTAAATTAAAATAAAATTAAAATTAAACATATTAATTATTATGATTTTACATTGTGATACAATTTTGTAAAATAAATTTATTATTATTGTTACAAACATTAACTCAAAAACAAAATGAAAAATCAGTAAGTAATAAATTTGACACAAAAAAAAATGTAAATAAACTTTAGATATGGTTAATAAGCAAACAAGAACAAGATGTCAAGATTTTATATTCATAAGATAAGGAAGCTTGAAATGTATTTGAATATGTTTTCGACAATATGTAATGAAATGAATTGGATAAGCAATACAATAAACTCCTTTTGAGTATATTAAACTAGAAGTAATATGATTATTAACTTATCATTTATTAATATTATTATTAATATTAACTAAATACGAAACAATACTTTAATAAAATTTGAATTGATGAGTTAATATTCCAAACAATATAAATACCAGTATTATCTTTTGAAATAATATCAATAGAATGAGAGAATATTAAAAAAGAATGTTAAAATGTCTAAAATAAACCTTTTAATATAATAATAACTTACTTCCTTAACCTAAGAAAGGAGATCACAGTAAAACTTAGATATTTATAGAAGTATTTGTCGCTGCGGCCGGCGCTTGTAAAATTGTGCTCATATTGTAAGGGCTAATCCTCGGAGAACATTCATCAGCTCCATCTGAGACCGCTACCAGTGACCTCGCGCATATATATTATCGTTATCTTTTTGTCACTTGTCACACATAACCCAGATAAAACATATCTTTACTTTTCTTAAAACAAAACTAGACGGATTTGCGATATTCAATAAAAAAAATATTACAATATTTAATAAAAATAGTAAATGACAGTTATGATTTATTTTATACATTTACACTATATTATTTTACAATTCACACGAAAGCATTATCTATACTAATATTATAAAGCTGAAGAGTTTGTTTGTTTGAACGCACTAATCTCTGGAACTACTGGTCCGAATTGAAAAAATATTTTTGTGTTGAATAGTCCGTTTATTGAGGAAGGCTATAGGGTATATGTCATCTCGCTGTGATTTATAGAAATCAAGCAGCAATGAAAAATGCTGCACAAACGGGCAAAGATTACTTTTTTGAGAGCTTTCCTCGCGTGCGCTGAGGAAACACTAAAAACCACGCGGACGGAGTCGCGGGCTACCCTTAGTTATAAATAAGCAATGACTTATTGTAACAAATTTGTTTTTTTTTAATAATTAACAATATTGGGAATTTTGTATTTAAGCAAAAACTTTACCTAAAACCCCTAAAATATACTTTATCAACTTGCATGCCCTAGGGATAACCAAGCCTCTATTTGAAAATGATATTAGTATTATTTCTTGAAAGCCAATGTCTATGGACGGTTTTAGTGAAGCAATAAGACTATATACGAGTAAGATAAACAGTCTTAATTATACCATAAATTCAAATTCAAAATATCCTTATTCAAGAAGGAATTAATACGCACTTTTGAATCGTCAATGATTACATTAAATTGGGCAGTATCAGTCAGTCAGTCCGTGATTTAGCAACCCACCAGCTCGGAATGCTGCTTTGTTGAGAAAGCTGCCCAGAAATTCAGCGTTGAAATTTTAAAGAAAATTTCACACTGTTTAACTTATATAATAAGTATAACATTATAATATATATTATAAAATCAACCCTGCAAATGAGTTGTTTACTGATATTGAACACATTTATACCAACCAAAAACTTTTATAATAATAATATAATATGTTATAATAAGCTTTACTTAATAATATACTTTTAACTTGAGATTTAAAACAAAGAAAAAGATCTAAGAAATATTGTGGAACTTTTTATATTTGCGTGCGTACACTCAAACCCATGAAAGATTTGTTAACTTTTGAAAGTCGACATTTTGAGCTCAATCACGCTGGACCCCGCCTTAAAGAAATCCTTACTTTTTTTCGTTCATATTTAACTACAAACGATACAAATGATTGTAGTGAAGTGATTTTTTTTTGTAGTAATATTAATTACGCGGCAAACCTAATAAACACTGTTCTCAACCAGATATATAAATAATACTGCACTAAAAACTTTTGAAGTACACTTTAAATCATTTGTAGTTTATTAAAGTATAAAAAAAAAATTTATATGTATAATTTCCGAGAAAAAAAAACTAAAAAAAAAACAAAGTTTTAAAAAGTCAGAAAACCTTTTCGAAAACTACAAACGATTTTTATGAATTTTATAAACGATTATAAATCTATAACAACTTACATCAAAAATTTAGAATCCTTTGATTCAGGTAAGAGGCAATAAGATCAAACGCTTTACTACGCACACCATAGTAGTTAATATTACATAGTAATGTTTGATGGTTTACGCATACAAAGGCCTTTAGATAAATCACAAAACACCCCGATTGCATTCTGTGACCCATGCGTTGTAATGAGCTTAAGAAGCGTGGCACCATATAACAGAGATAGGCTAATAATTTCCTTGTTCAAGTTTATAGCCACTTTTAAACAAAAGATTTTACTATTTTTCATGAAATCTGGAAAAGTACCGAATTGAATAAATTTGTTGAAAATTACGAACAATTGTGCAGAAATATAATTTATAACAGTGAAAAATTAAATAAAATTATAATTAGATTAATATATAAATTAAAATAAGATTAAACTAACCTAACCTACCCCAAAGATCACCGATTTTTTTCAGATTAAGGGTTCTAAATGTTTTACTATATCATATTATAAAAAAATTTTAAACTCAAAACATTTATTACTCTCTACATTGAGTCTATCTCTCACTATATAAATCATTTTACTTTTTCTACCTGAGTAAATTCCCAGATTTTCTCAATTACTAAATTTAAGGTATTTTGTTGACTAAAAATAAATAAAAATTAGATTTATCTATAAAAAAATCGAACATTAATTATATAAATTATTGGGATTACCAACAGCCATTTTCTACTTTACAAACATTTAACAACATTATTCTTAAAAGTAAGGATTCGGTTTTATGTCGTCAGACCTTCAAATAATTTTTGGGTCTTTTTATTTTCATGATAGATAAATAGAGAAAGTATTAGACTATAGTGGTCTGAACTTAAATTCGTCATTGTCGTCTGTTCATAAATGTTTCAGTGACAGAACATATACTCAATACTAGTCGCAGAAACACTAGTAATGCGAATGGATTCGATTCGAAAAGTAGTTCAATAAGTTTTAAGATTTGAACAAGTTTAATAAACAAATACTAGACGAAGTTACTTGTTATGTATCAACATTGAAGTCACCGCGCACTATCACCGATTTGTTTTTATGACAAATTTTAGTTAAGATATTCTCCATTTTGTTTTACAATTTACCAAAGTCACCAGAGTTGGATCGTACACTCATAAAGTAATATGTTCATTGAGCTCATTACAGGACTGTTCAATAACTCGCCCGACCGAGAGCGCCACTATGTCTAATCGAGGCTTTAACACTACATCATTAAAAACTAAAATAAGTGAGCCACGGCGAATATCTTTCTCTCTACAGAACCCACTTGACCATTTATATTTTTTATGTTTATAATACCGTTACTCTTTGACAACCATTCCTCTATAATGCACAATAAACTAATGTTATATTTTTGGACAAACACTTCCACTTCCGAAAACGTCACTCACTGAACATAGATAGTATCACGATAACATTAAGACTTCAGGTACAAGGAAGAGGATGAACTTTCTGACCATTAAGTATCCACTTATCATTGTAGCAAGACGCTACATCAGCTAGCCGCTGGAAAGAAATGCGTTAGAGATAAAAAGAGATAGAGTCAAGCATACTTTTATGATTTTGCAAAAAGATAATTTGTTACTATAATTAAGTAAAATATCTGTAAATTCTGTTAATCTGTTGATTTTCTTATAAAAACGTATGTAAGACAAAACATCATTATACATTTATGCATTTCACGCATATTATTTTTTTATATTTTGAAAGCTAATAAATAAAACATGCTTAAACATATAATATTTTTGAGAAAATTATCTTTACATTTTTTGTAAACTATAAACAATATAATTCAAGAGAATATTATAAAAATGAAAGAGGATAACGATAAGATGAAAAAGAAAGATAAGTTTTAAAAAAATACTTTATAATGAGTAAGTTATATTTTGATTTGGTTAAACATATTGCAAAAAGATTTTTATTTTTTTTATTTTAAACTGTCAGATTTCACTGTTAAGTTTCTTATTTATATTTGTAAAAAACATTTTATTGAATATATTGCCATACCGATAGTGTTTTCTATGCAAAGTTTCCAAATTTTCGAACGGTATTCACTACAGTGCAATTCGTGTAAAGTTGTGTTGAGCCAAAATAGCCTTTATCCAAGCACAATTTGTGCACAAACTTTGTAAATTAACAAAAGCACTTGTAAGAAAACATTTTGAATCTAAAATTTAAATATTAATATTCAAACAAGCGTTAATGTATATTTATCTTTAAATCTAAAATAACATATATGTACTATACTATAAGAAGTTAATAACATTTTGTGAATTTAAAGAAAAATACATATAATGGAATAAATCTTAAAATAACTTTTATTATATGAAATAAATGTTTATAGAAATAGTAGTAGCAGTAGACTATAAATTATAGTTTATAGTTTTGGTACACAAAGTTATATTTGTTATAAATAATATTGGAGGAAACCTAACGTTATATAAGAAAATTCATCTTAACATTTTATTTCATATCTTATTATTGTTCAATTTAGTGACAAGGTAGAAAAGGATTTGTATTTCATATCATTTATTTAAGTCTCCTTCGACAAATATAAGTATTTCAAGAAATAATTTTTTGAAGTGAAACTTCTTTATCGGGGTTGGAAAAAAATTTATTGTAACATTTTTTCGTTACGCGTGACATTTTTCCGTTACGCGCCAGCTTTTTTCCTATAGCTTCATCTCTTTTACACCATGTTGCTATGGAAATACTAAATAACCAAAATGACAAGTATGTGGATTACAAAACACAATTTACATTAACCAAAAATAAAATTATCGGATTAGAGTTTTATAATTAAATAATGAATTGTAATTACATACTGGACAATACGATTTTATGGACTTGCTATTGAAACTAATAAATAAATTCAAGATTATTTATATATATATATATATATATATATTGACTCTAATAACGTTGGTGTTTTTCAATTCAAATTATAAAAAATGAATTTAATAACGCCTTTGAACGCCTTTTTTATAATTTGAATTCAAGATTATAATATGAAGAAGAAATTATGAAATATAATTTATAATATTTTTAAAATACATTGATTGTCTGAAATAGAAGAAGTAAGAATGAAAAGAAATACAAGTTTTGGCTGAGAAATGGAGCATTGGGGTCCTGATCTGATTTCTGATCTTACAAGTCTGTTTTGCTATACCTGGAACGAACAACAACTCGAAACAGCAGAAACAATTATGAAGAATAATTTTATTTGTGATATAGTGACGATCCAACATATTAAGAAGCCTAAAGTTATTATTTTTAAAGTGGATTGTGTACATTTGTCTGTTTTTATGGTACTTCTGTGTTAATACTCTCATAGAAGTATGTGTATAATATTCTCATAGAAGTATGAGAATATTATACGTCAGAAACAGTCGATTCACTTCTTACGTTTTAATTAATTAATATTAATGAAAATTATGACGTTTTTCTGTTACGCGCCATCTTTATTTCTAAGTCACATTTAAAAAAAAATTGAATTATATTTACATTACATAGAGAAGTTTCACTTCTTACATGTGTACACTAATACACACACACATATTTTTTTTTATTGTGACCTTTTGTTGGAATGATTTCATTCATTATAGAGTTCACTAAAAACTTATCTGCTACAATGATAAAATCAAGCATTGTTCTCTGCAAGTCTTTTGAACGTATTTTCTTTGTAATATGTTGAACACATTCTTGTGCATTTTTTGCCTTACAATTTTAACAAGATCAAAATTCTGATCGTATGTTTCTTAATATTTGTACTCAGGTTTGTTGTAGAAATGTTTTTTTTTAAGCGACTATTGTCTTAAACATAATTAGGGGCTACCCGAATTAGATGTAAATCAATATATTTATGAAGAAAAAAGTATTAACTATTAATAAGGAACTACGTTTCAATAATATTATTAATAAAATTATTTTTGACTTGCCGGTTACCATCTTATGTAATCATTATTAACTTATGCAATTAAGTAATCCTTGTTCAATGCAATAATATTCTCCTAACGTACCACTTCTCTCTTTTAACTTACTCAACTTTTTAAAATTTATGCATAATTATATACAGAGCTCGTCCCAATCACAACGAAACTTTTCTACAATTTGTAACTGAATATTTCATATCACTCATTCTTGAAACGGAACGATATACCTAGCCATAAGTTCTGTTGCGAAGGAAAAAAGCAATAATTTGTGAAAAATAATCTTATTTTAAAATTTTATATGTGATTATGTGGAGTAAAAAGATATGTTAACATACTAAACTAGTTATTCAAAATATCCAACCTTAGCTTTACCGCACGGTTTTAAACGTCCGTGTCTTTCATCGGTGTATTTAAGAGCGGTTTCTATATGAAACTTGGTCACTGCTGCCTCCAAAGATTCCTTGAGCGACTCAATATTTAGGTGATGCTAAGAGCAAGCTATGTCCTCTAGTACAGATCACAATTTATAGTCCAAAGGATTTAAATCCGGACTAGCCGAAGGCCAGTCGTCAGCCTTTATGAGTAACAGAATTTATGGATAGACTGATTATAATAATTGGAAATACTTGTACAGATTTTCTTTGAATCTATAACTGTCGCAATTGTACCAGTATTTACAATTATTTACGAGCAGTGTCAATAAACTCCTTGGAACTCTAATAGGTTATAAATATTATAGGTACTAGCAGAAATATTTAATTTACTAATTTATAAAATTTCAAAAATAAAATTGAAGTATATAACGTCGTTTAATAGAAACGAAAACTAGATTCAAGTCAAGTTCTATCTACAAAACTGTTAACTGTTTTTTTTTAATTCATATTTTATTATTTTGTGCAAAAAAGGGAAGGTTTTCCATAAATTAGTGATACAATCTAATTTATTCTTTGTTTAGGATATTAAATTTTTAACACCTGACTCAAAAAGAAGGGTGTTACAAGGTTATACTTTTTAAATTCCCAAATTAAAATTTCTTATTTGTTTCCATATTATTTTTTTTAATCCAATAAATCAAAATCAAAATTTATGTTAACAAAGTGACTAGACAAACAAAATCAAAGATCCTGGCAAAGTCTTTGATGATAAACTATGTACCAGCCAGTCAGCTAATTTAACCCTTTACGTGTAGCTTTAGGCAGATAAGTGATGATGAGACATTTTAACGTTTGACAGACACGACCTCTATATAGTGTCTCTTACTAACAAATCGATGGAGAGGCTTATGAGAGTAGTAATTCTTAAACAAAAAAATATCTTACCTTTTTTTAGCTCACTAAAATATTAAAGAGTCTTGTATGTTTGTAAACTAATCTACGTTTTCCCAGAGGTCGCGGGTTCGAATCCCGGCCCGTATCGGTTTATTTTTCATTCTATATTTATATAAATTTAATCAATACACATCTGTTCTGTCTATTCTATCACATAATCTATTCTGTCACATAATCTATATACATATGTTGTTTAAAAAATAAATTTCAAGGAATTATTGAAAATTTAATATACAAACTGCATTCAATTTATTGTTTATGATACCAGTTACAAAAAAAAACAAACCAGACCAGCGGACAAAATAGTTAAGTTCTCTAGAAAATTTTCGATGAACATCGATTATTTATATTAAGTAGTATGTATGTATTATTATATTATATGTAGTATTTGCTAGATAGTTCAGTATATCCCTAGTTTTGTTAACACGTACATGTTCATAAAGTTTTCATTCGCATTTCATGTCACGATGTACATATTATTTTAAGGCCCAATTCTGCGGGTCTTGATGTCATCCACTTCACAAATATACAGTTTTATAAGGAGATAAAACAACTGTTTCTTTTCATGTTTTTGTAAATTGTGCTCAGGTATGGTTAAGATGTTTGTATACTGGATAAACCTCCCTAGACAGTCTGCGTGTTAGGAATAAATTTATATAAAAGATAACATACATGTTATAAAACATACATTGCAAAAACCTGACCGTCTTAACTATACTAATATTATAAAGAGGAAAGATTTGATTATTTTTTTGTATGTTTGAAATAAATAGGCTCCGAAACTACTGGACCGATTACAAAAATTCTTTCACCGTTGGCAAGCTAGACTATTCCCGAGTGACATAGGCTATGTTTCATTTTCAAAAAATTAGGGATGATTACTAAAACTTGAATATTCTAACGCAAGGTGTAAAAAAATAAACAAAAAACTGCGTGCGCTGCGAAAACGGTGAAAGTTACGCAAAAATGATGTTCTATGAAATTGTTTCCACAGATTACGCGAAAAGAGACCTACACGCGGGCGGAGCCGCGGGCAACAGCTCGTTAAAAATAAAATAATAATAAAAAAAAAATTATTTATTTTAGACATTAATATATCGACGTCTAAAGAATTATAAAAGTAAAAAATGCAATTTCCTTAGTGAAATTGTCGAATAAGTATAATTACTATAACGAGTAAAAGAATCTTTTACTTTTTAATAACCATTTATTATAACGACAATAAATGTATTCCATGGCTCTCATGACTACACTTAATTGACGGTTTGGTAAAATATATATAGTAAAATAGTTTGATAAATATTAAAATAGTAACTTTTAAATTTACACCATAAAATGTATAGGCATATCATTCTATTCGCAATGCAGTGACAACAATGTTCTATATTTAGATAGGAACCCGATACTACTCTCCCTTTTGATGTTCCCTTACAAACATTGTAAGTCTGACATTTTTATAGTTCTGATTTATAAATATCACACAAATAATAGACTTTTTGTTTATATAATTACTATAAGGTATACGGAATTTATACTAAAAATTGTAAGTAGACAATGTTTACCAAGGGACATGATAAGCTTGTATCCCTATAACAGTTACGTACAGCATGAAAATGAAAACAGTAACAATAATGTACTGGTGGCCACTGGTGGCCACTGGTGCAAACAGCTTAGATCTATTATTGCTTCATATTTATAAAGTTCATTTAGAACTGTACAAACAACAAGTTTAAACTTCTAAACGCTTGGTTGAAATATTGTGGCAATTTAAAATTCGGATTACATATCAGAATTACGGTTATATGTATTAGTAAAATGCTCTGCAAGCAATTATAAAAGATTTTTAGCTACATCATTAGTTATATTTAGAGCTCATTTCTTTAATACTCGAACAGAAGCAGACTTAAAAATACTACTTGATACGAACAGTAATAATTTTTTGACGCCACAGAATACCGTACAACCGTGTTCATGTCAAAAACAATACTATATCAACGACAACAAAATTACAAGTAATTTTTCAAAAACGTAGATTAAACTAATTTATTTCGTAACAACTTTAAGTACCTAAATAACTCGAATAATATCCTGGGATAATTAACCCTAACAATTGTATAAGAGATTTTTTTTTTCATACTTTGAATATAAATAAATTATATGATCTTCCATAACATTTCTTTAAAAACTCTTTACATAAGATTATTTTTACATCAAATGCTTCCGAAATTAACTTCTCATATTATATCGTAAAAGATATTTTAGCCTACGACTAATGCATGTTACCTAATGTAATGTAGCCTATGACTAAAAGTAAAATTGTTTGTAAAGACAGAGACGTAACATCTATAATGACTCTCGAAACTCTCTATAATCTCTTCGTCTTCTATTGAAGATCTCTCCGCCGGCAAAGAGGGCGGAAGTACTAGCCATTGCGCGATGCATTTACAACGTTTTCATTTTATGTGTTTTACCATTTTTGAACAATTTTGTTTTATAAGAAGAGGTTAAACCTTTGTTTGTTTTCAGCTGTCATATAGTATATCAATGGTAAAGAAATTAAAACCAACATTTTATACATACACAAATCCTTGTTGTTTATTTAAAGCATTACGATTATAAGATAAGAAATGCAAAATATTTTTTCACCGTAATAATCTTAGATTTCCTAAGAATATTGTATATGTTATATGTATTCTGGTCTAATAAAGGTAAATAAATTTATTTGCTTATGATATTTTTGTGACAAATAAAAAGTTGATTCTTTTTAACTTATTGCTAAAACATTAATTTGTTTATCTGAGTTTTCTCTAATTTCATCTAGTAATGATTACTTTTTGATTTAGACTGTTTGATCTTATCTAAAATTAAAAATTTCAAGCTAATACCCCATTCATAATTGTTAGTGATTTGATTGTTAATAAAATTCTGATTATCTCGCATATACTGTGTTATACAATGATCAGTTGGAATACTTAAGCATACAAACACAAGATGATTATTATTTACCTATTTATACTTTTATGCCTTAAAGTGAATGCTGAGCCAAATGGTGGTTTTAATGATCTCATATATAATCTTCAGGATGGACCAGACCTATATAAAAAGTTTGTGGAAAAGTTCAACAAAACATTTGATGAGCCGGCTGACTATCAGCATCGGTATAATAACTTCATGACAACACTAAGAAAAATAAACATGATTAATTCTAGACCGGGCTCTCAAAAAGTTCGATTAAATCAGTATGCGGATTTAAGTCTTGATAGAATGAGGACAAGACAAAAATAGATCGTGAGGTAATAATAATGCTTAGAGAGTTTTTAGATTAGTGCTATTATATTAAAACGTCACATAATAATCTTTTGTTTTTATTACTAGTCTTTACATAATTATTACTTATTATTATTATTTATTATTATTATTTATTATTATTATTTATTATTAATATTAATAGGAGATATTATTTACATATTTGTTTATTACACTTTACTTATTACTTATATATTATTTATTACACTGTTTTTGTGGCTCCATATGGGTAAAAGCCTCCTTCATTCTTTAGCCATATGCAGGAGATACTATACGAAAACATAATTAATATTATTTATAATTAACAATATTCTGAAGTCCTTAAAATATTTTACACTTTAATGCCAAATAATCTTTCAGGTAAATTTTTCTTTTTCCTATTGCACTTCAAATTATTTATTGTATGCAGATGTAATTACCATCAGTAAAATGAATGATGAGAAAATACTACCAAAATCATTTTTCTTCAATTTTCTTTTGATCTTTCTCCAAGATTTCTTAACATGCAGCGTTCAGGTTAGTCAGTTTATACTACAAAATATTAAAGAAATTTAAATACTATTTCAATTCACAAGCATAACTATTCTATAACATTTTATATTTAACAATAGTGATGTTTATATTGTTTTTATTTCCTATTGTTTGTTTGTTGGAAAATAAAATGAGTTCCAATTTGCTAAGAGTCCAAATTTATTTTCTTCAAGTGACCAAAAACATGATTGACATAACAATGTTTTATTTTTCTGTTCTGCTGTTTTGGTGGACTAGTAGAAAATGCTTTAGCATTAAATCCGCCAATCATACTTTATCTTTTACAGTGAAGTATTAAATAAATAATAAACAATGCTTGACTTATTGTTCTCTTCCTTTTTCCTATTTTGCACTCTTTCACTACCACCATCACCATCACATCGAAGCTGTATTCTGAATTCAATAAGTACATAATATTATTATTATTATTCTTTTTAGAGCTCTCTTTGTATGTTTTGTATGGGTTTTTTTTTAATTTTTATTTTTTTTCTGGATTTTTAAATTTATGTTACTGGTTCCATTATTGTACTAAATGAACCTTAGGACACACACATTTTCACTTGTTTAAGTATTTCTATCAATATTGCATAAGAACCTTACACCCGCAGTACTATAATTATTTCATTCGAGATAAATTCACTCAAAAGAAAATAAAGGAATACAAAACAATTTAAATCAAAACTGTTGTTTCACCAAGTTCTCATAATAGCAGCAACGAATTAGTAAGTATCATTCAAGGAACTACATGTTTAATAAAGAAGAATACTATTTTCTGGTTTCACCAAGTGTTTATATAATCACTAGAATACTTTAATGTTTTTTTTTTGCGTAATGTCTTTTCTCTCGCTTTACTGCAAAACTCTGGGAGCGAATTGTGAAAAGTGACGGAAGTGTGCGCTATTTAATTTGACAAATGTGTGATGAATGTCATTTTAACATCATATTATTATCATATCTTTTCTTATGTTTTGTTGTTATAATGTATATAAATGTATTTACTAATATTAATATTTTCGCAAAAAGTGTGTGTCATTCATCAAAAAAATAATTAAAAAAATTAAAAAACCTCCGATACAAAAAGACCTCTAAAAAGTAATAAAAAATATTATTATTTTATACTTCATGAAGTCGTTGCGTTGGGCGACTGTAGTACGTATGTTATGTCTATATTAAGAAATTACGAGGGCTTAGACTATACGAATCGATATCGTAATTTCTTTATTCGCCTTGGAACCTACTAGCATTTCAATTTTTCCCTTTATCAAGCGGTTCCCCGACGCAACGATTTAAATAAAAGTACATAATAATATTATTTTTATTCTTTTAAAACATCTTTTCGATCGGGGTTTTTAAATTTTTATATTTTTTTCTGCTTGTTAAAGTTATGTTACTGGTTTTATTATTGTACTAAATAAACTACACACAAATTTTCACTTGCTTAAGTATTTCTATCAATATTGCATAAGAAGTTTTCACCCGTACCGGTAACACCTCAATATTTTGGAGACGACTGTTTTTATTTCGACCAAACATAACTAAGAACCATCTCGACGAACTAGGCTTTCGATTAAAACAACAAAAAAACCGCAATCAAATCTGTCTACCCCTCTGGCTGCTTCACTGCCACAGACAGACACACAGATACACAGATCGACAGGTCAAACTTATAACACCCCTCTTTTTGAGTCGAGGGTTAAAAATGCAAGTATCAATTATTCAAGTATAAAGTTGTGCCTTTTTAAATGAAATACAAGTTGGAAGTAAATCAGTTTTGTAATCACAATATATGTCTCTAATTTTAGTTGTCATAAGTATATTTGAGGACCAGAAGTCCTCAAATTGAACAAAAGGGAGTATTTGCAGTAACAAATATAATAATTCCTTCTAGTGTGTATTAAATAAAATATAATTTCATAAAAATATTTGTTTGGTTTCCCAATATAATTTTAAAGAATAGCAGAATATAATTTCAAATCATCGACTCCCAAGACCTTTCCGAACGGTTTGATCCTTGGTACTGCGTAGAGATGTAGCTTCTCTATGTATCTCAATTATACCACTTACAGATTTACGCTATCGTCCATCGCAACTAAACCATAACCCCAACCACCAAAATGGCTGGCGTTCCACCACTGTGCGCTTCTCTAGAAGCTTCTTACCTTGCACAGCTAACCTGTGGAAGAAATTATCACCCGAGGTATTTCCGGATCGATACGACGTTCAAACCTTTAAAAAGAGCGTTTTCCTATCTGAAAGGCCGGCAACGCACTTGTCATACTTGTTGCAGACGTTCATGGGCGATAGAAGTCGCTTACACGTAACCCGTTTGCTTGTTTGCCTCATATTCTGAAAAAAAAAAACTTCTTGAGATTTTTAAATAATTACCGAAATATAGTAAAAATCTTTTGCAAAACTAAACTAAACTTTCTAACTAAAAGCAATTTCAGTTTGAGCTATAATATTCGCAGTCCCTTTTGTGTATTTTAATCTAATCCTCAGTTTCCAAAACATTCATAGCCGAGCATAAAAGTCACTAGAACTTTTATTTTGGTGATAAAAGCTTTCCAATTGCCCACATTTATTCAACTTGGGGGAAAAGGCTATTAATGTAATTCCGCTTTAGGAAGGTAAAGTTAAATAGAATTTGTCAATACATTTATAATCAGATTTCAAAATTCATAATGTAAAGTTAGGTCGAACTGAAATAGTGAAGTAGGTACAACAAAATTAATATTGTATTATTCAACTATGTCAGAGACAAAGTTCACATAAAAGTCACGAATCTTTTAGTGTCACAAACCCAAAGTAATAAAATAAAATAAATAAATAGAAAATACAAAACCAATTTATTTTAGGAACATTTATGGATATAAAGTTGAAGTTAAATGTAAAAAAATATATTTTGCAATAATGAATTGAAATTTTTTATCAAAATTATAAAAAAAAAGCCTATAATTAAAAAAATCGGCTGTGGTATACATATGTTTTTTTTTAAATATACAGAAACTATATTATGCAACTTTAAGTTGATTGTTAAACAAGTACAATTAAATTGAATTAATTTCGTAAGCATTTTATAGCACTAGAAATACTTTCAATTGCTTATTCTATTTCTTTTCAGCAAATAGAACATTTAATATTTATAAGTTTCTAAGACAATACTACAAAATATGTACGTAAATGTATTTTGTACATATATTCATGTACCCATATTGCGAAAAGACCAATATTTTAATATCGAACTGTCAAATTTAATATTCAAGTGTCTTATTAGTGAATGATCTTAAAAAATATTTTTGGTGAATTTGGGACTACAACATTGTTATCTTTAACTAAAAAAAATCTTCCAAATAAATTCCAACGGTAGCTGCAGTGCAATTCGTATAAAGTTATATTGTGCCAAAATAGCATTCATTTAAGCACTATTGGTGCATGGCATCTAAAGTTTATAAACCTAACAATGCTCTGACATGAAAACATTTTAGGATTTCATTTAAAATATCAAAATCAAATATTCGTTATTGTGTTATATATCACCTTCTCAGTAAACACAACGTAGTAGTTCATTGTAATTTAGTAAATTTTATCAAGTGTGTATTTTTCTGCGAATAAGATTAAAACACATCATTACTCTCATTTCTTTGGCTTAATTTTGATAACAGAAATATTCGAAATCCTTTGGAGTAAATTAATACCACGTCAAATAACTTCCAGATAAAAAAGTACTCACGAATATCATAATTACCAAAATATTTTTATCAAATTATATATAAAATATTATGAGAGAGAGGATCATCCATAATACAACAATCAAAGTACGTAAAGAAATAAATATTCAGAAGGGTATTTTAACTAAATGGCTACTCAACTAATGTTGTCACTAAGTTTAATTAATCTTTTTTCCATACCATTACAGTTCCCTTAAATTAAATCTTTTGTTTAATTAAGAATTTAAAATAATAAGAAAATGCTATTTAGAATTAATTAGAAATTGATTATTTCTTTTATATTTGCTACATTTTTTCATTCTCTTTTAAATCTTTGTCTAAAAGAGCTTTGAGATTGATTTATGAACTATGTAATAAACCAAAAAATATGCATGAAAACTTAGGAAAACAGACATTTAATCATCGACAGCTTTTTACCATTAAGATTTAAGATTTTTACCATCTTAAGCTAAAGAATCTGATGAGGAGTTGTACTTTTTAAATATTCTACAGTGTAAGAAGAAGTGTAGAATTTAATTTTTGATTGTCATTTATTTATTTTATTTTTCATTCCTTCATTCATCTATATTCACACTCACTCACCTACTTACTTACTCACTCACATACTAACCTAATTACTTACTCACTCACTCACTCACTTACTTGTTCACTCACAAATTCACTCACCCATTCACTTAATATCTCACTCACATATTCACTCAATATCTCCCCTACTCACTCACTCACTCACTCACTCACCCATTCACTCAATATCTCACCCACTCACTCACCCATTCACTCAATATCTCACCTATTTACTCACTCACTCACTCATTTACTGATCAATAAATAAATCATCGTATCATATCAGTATCGTATCATCATCATCATCGTATTATAGAATATATATATATATATATATATATATATATATGTTTTGTATATATATACAAAACATATATATATATATATATATATGTGTTATATATATATATATATTATATCAAAAGAGTGTTACTTCAATTTATGCTTCAATTTATGTTAAAAAAAATTCATTCCGGCAGTTAAACAGTTCATTAAGGTTGAGCTACATAGACGTTAACCACGCCTTGTTTATTTTTTTTACTTTAATATTTTACTTTTTTCTCATTTTTAAGACATTTATATATAGAAGAGTAATTACAAACGTTGAAGGATCGAAAAAGGAGTTATACAATGTATAATGTTCTACTTAATTACGAACAGGATAATTACTCTTCAGATTAAAATAAGAATATACTTATCAAGATAAGGTATGCTTGGAATTTAATAAATATTGCTGAAAGTCCCGGTCAAACTGTGGCGTTTAATCACTCTCTGAAAGTATTCCACTTTACAGTTTATATCAAAGTACTTTACGTTTGAAATAGAATATAAATATTAAAATATATATTAAACAAATTTTTGATACTGTTCTTTCATACTATGCATATAAAAGTTAAAGAGTTAATAAGGTTACTTAAGAAAAATTTACTTATTTAGGGATAATTATTTGTTAAAAACTGTACCAAAATTATTGTGAAAACTACACATAACAAGTAATTAAATAAATATATAATCTATACTAAATATACAGTCATAACTCAATTTGCTTTATAATGCTTTTGCAATGCAAAATATCTATTGCATATAAAAAAGGTTACGTTAGGAGTAAAAAAACACATTACGTTAGCAAAAAGACCGTGAAATAGAACGATGTAATGAAATACGTTATAGTCGTATTATGTTTAAAAATATTTGGCTCGAAATACGAATTGGTCGGTGAAGTTAAAAATGGAAATTAATAATTGACTCGTTTTAAATCCATTTAATATCACTAACCTGGTTAAATAAACAATTATTTTCAATTAAATATTATTCGACTGTATTATTTTTTTAAAGGATTTTATTAGAAGGTTGTCCAAATTTCTCAGAGTCTGGTCTCAAATTAAATCCAGATCAAAACATCAAACACAACAAACAGAAGTCCAAAAAATAGCCACTTAATTCATAATTATTATGATTCTGATAGGGCTTAAGGTTAAAATCAGTTTTGTGGCTAGAGTTTAAATGAAGATTAAAACTAGGATAAGACGATTAAAATCTAAATCAAGATTGGGCATTGGATAAGGGTTAATATTAAAAACCCAAAACAATTATTTTTTGTAGCTGGTTTAAATTAATTAAAAAAAATAAAAGCGTAGCCTCTTAATTTGACTTGCAATTATAACTAAATCCTCCGTGTCTAACAATTTTTTTTTAATCAAACATGATTATTTCTAGGCAAATAACTTCTGTAAAGTCATTTAAGACATAAATTATTATATTAGTTCCTTACAAATGAAATTTGCGTTTTGTATGGGAGGAACAGAAAGTCGTAATATTTTATAATATAATGTATTTAATTAATCAAAGTAAGAACCATTGTTTACTATGCACTTTTGCCATCTTATAAGTAGTTCATTGATACTAAAAAAAAAGGTCGGACGGAAATCAATAAAAACTTTGAAGGCTATTTGGACTGCCCTATCGAAGTTGAATTTTTTCCTTTGCAAGAAATTATACAAATTAAAAAAATGGTAATCTGTTGGAACAACTACGGTGGATGTCTTAGACATTCTAATTGACACTATTCATATTTGGTAGCGGTTGTTGTGCAGTGGGTGGCCTAATGTGGTCGTGAAGCAGCAGTGGTGTGGAGTGATTGACCAGCCTAGGTTATTTTCTTTTAGCAGCTATCTTTTCCATCATGGTTTGCAATGCTGACAATAGACATCTGTCGTAGTACATCTGTCGTCTGGCCAGATTTGAAAAAACTGTAATGAACAATACCGGCACTAGTCCAACAAACGTTTACAAGTAATTTTTTTTGGGTCAAAGTTTGCTTGGAATATATGGCTGGCTGGGCAGAATCCAACCAGTGCGATGAGCGTTTCTGATTATCGTAGAGCATCTATTTTCAAGTAATGATTCAATTTAAATCCCTTCATTATTGTGCCGGTTCTGTATGTAAAGAACCAGTCGACGTCCGTTTCAAGCGAATGCGAATTCATGAGGTGTGAATTCTTTCCACCTTTCAAACTCATTAATCTTCCCAATTTGCTTCAAGTGGATTAAAACAGTTTTATCACTAACACCCCAGCCCGTAGCTAACTCGGACGTGGTTTGCGATGGATCGGCTTCCACAATAGCCTTCAATTCTTCATTAACAACGTGGATCTACTGCCTTCCGCGAGGCTTGTTCTGCAGGTCGAAATTTTTGCCACGATAGTACTTGTACTCGTTAATAATACTATATTTTAAATTTTCCATTTTGTTACCTGAGTAACGCAAAAAGAAAAAACAGAAGAAAAAAAAACAAATTAATGACTGTCAACGAAACAAAAAACATGTGTAAACTTGTAAACAATTCTATTTGGAATTCCTTACCGAAAGAGGAGAAATTTGTGATTAAAGTGGCCAATAATAAAAACGTCAATTTCATGTGTAAGGGCCTAATATTAAGTATAATGATAAAAGATAAAGATAATTTCAAATAATTCAAACTTGTTCAATAAATATTTACTTGTCAACATTATGCTACTATAATAAGATTGTAAAATAATCTACAAAAGATATAGATTTATCTTAATACTAGGGATTCTCATAACACGGTTAACCAGCACATAAGTCCGTTAAGCGGTATTTTTACGATCGATTTTATCAGTACCTAACGCTTGTGATAATATCTCTTCTCTCTGAGTATTAGTGTAAGAATGGGACTTTTTTGACGTTTAAAGTAAATTCTGTAAGATGTTTTTTGTGTCAATATTCTTTGAACATTAGCCATAATATCTAAGCCAAAAAAAAAATTTTTTTTTTTCAAAAAAGTACTGCTCAATATGTAATTTCTAAAAATCCCTACAAGATGTTATTATTTCACAGTTGTGTTATAAGTACTAAAGAAATTAACACAAAAATGTTGGCTCATTAACATGCAAAATATATAAACTCCTTTTAATAAATTGTCTTCAAAATCTCCAGCAAGTATTCCAGTAATTAATACTAAACTTGTTGTTGTTAATGAACCAAGGAGGTAGTGTATTCATTTCTAAAATTAAATTTTTTAATAAAAAAACATAGCATACAAATTAAAACATTTTATAAGTTGGTTCACACAGTCTTCTTAATAGCGGCAAAGGAATCACTCCTTCACTTCCTACTCTAACAAGAACGGTAAATAATGTTTATAAAGTAAGTATGAACACACACATTCAAGCACTTAAATGAATGTAGAATAACAGAGAAGGCTTTTCGAATAACAGAGAGGGGTTTCTTTTTCTTCCAGTGCTTTAGTAATCAATTTAAAAATTGTTATTAACTCCGCTAAATATTTATTACATGGCAAATACAAAACAAAACCAGATAAACAAACTATAAGTATTGTAATAACGGAACGTATTGTAACATATATTTTCTTACAAATAGCAATTATAGTTTTGGCAATAATAATCTCGACGCACAATGTGGTTTTAGTTTAATCCTCAGTTTGTGGTTTAGATCCAAATCTCAGTTTCGAAACATTCATAGTTGAGCATGAAGGTCACTGGAACTTTTATTTTTATGATAAAAGCTTTCAAATTGCCCGCATTTCTTAATTTTTGTTGAAAATTGCCAATGATTTGATAGTTATTCTTTTTTGTGAAGGTTTGTTTTATAGTTGTCAATATATATACATATATATAAACAATATTTCTAAATTCATCAAAGTCAGTTAGTGTGTAGTCATAGTGCAATATTATATTTTAGGGAGGTGTAGGTTCTGTGAGTGTAAAGTACAAAGTCTGGGTTAGTTTTCATGCAAAATTTTAGGGATTTAGATAAATGGCCCCATTATTATATTATCTGATATATGTAAATGTCATAATTAGTTTAAATTCTTATTTTTTAAACTAAACTTCACCTATATATATATATCTAAGGAGGGACTAACTTGCTAAGTTAACGTATAAAGAATATTAATAATCTTAACATTTAAAGATATAACGTTACTAAACCTGCTGTAATGCGAGGGTCAGGTTACCTTTTGATAGATAATCAAGTAAGAAATATTAATTATTGTTCCATGGTACAGTTTAAATTTAAGAAAATATTGCTTTTGGCGCTAATTAATGAGTATCATATTTTATAGTAATTATTATCATACTATCGTTACTTATACAAAATATGCAAAGTAATATTTATTTATAAAATGTCATCTTGTCACACAAATAAATTTGGATAAATATATCAAATAAATAAACATACTCCAAGAGAATACTACTACCTTATGGTCAGGCGGTAGCTAGCTGTAAAAACCAAATTGTCAAAACAAATTCTCTCTATCATGAAAGTTAAAAGACAACTCAGGACAGAGCTACCTTAAGCAAAAGTGATAAGGAGAATCAACCCCGAAAATGTGAAAAAGAAGGTAAAACAAAAAGATTATGGTCACATTAAAACCAATAAAAAAAATTGGCACAAATGATTTTTTTGCATTTTTTTTTGCAAAATTTAAGAGACTTCCTAAAAAAGTAAGTGAGCATAGAGAGGATCGTGACGTAAAGATTACATGTACATGAAAGAGGACCAAATTTCTGACCATTGAATTTCACTTATCACTGTGGTGAAACGATAACAATAAGACCAATTATTAAATATAATAAGTACATTTTTAAATAAAAAGCCGATTAAACAGAATTTATTCTGTTTTAGTTTTAAATGAGCGATCTTAGGTTTTTTATTATATTAGAGATAGAGTTGATCTAAAATTACGCAAATCATAAATAACTATAAAGTTCTTTGTCACGAAGAACATCAAAATAAAGATGTTGTATATTATATTTCAATTTATATATAATATATTTAGAAGTTAAATTAATACTTAACCATTATTGTGACTGTAGTATCTAACAACACGCGCCTCGTAAAATAAAATACTGAAAACCAACCCGTCTTGTCTTTTGTTTTAAAAAAAATCGAAGAAAATTATTTGTGTGTTATTTGCTATATATTTTTTCATAGTCTTCCAATAGCTTGTTTGAAAGAACTTTCTGCTCAATAATAAATATTGTATTATATCATTATACTAAGTAACATTAATTTAGTATTAAGTAAACAATATTCAGTTGTTAAGAGAAAAAAAGCTGTTTAAAGTTCCACTTACTTCCCCTTTACTCATTAGTCTTTAAGCATATTTTCAATTTTCTCAGAGGAACAAAAAAGTTTCCGTAAATATAGTTCAAAAAATTATAATTTATATACTTTATTAAATCATTTCGATAACATTAGACAGTCGTTTTTTGTATTCCTCATATCGAAAATTGATGTTTATAAATTATCCCTACATACTTTTATTATACAGTAAGAATAAGGTTTCGACAAGATATCTCTGAAAGCAAACTGTTTCAGAGCGAGCTAAAAACACTATTTGATTAATATAAAATGATAAAATAAAAAAAAAAGATAAACAAAGAAACAGAAAACATCTGATTCTAAGGATCAATACAAAATATTTTTAATAGTAATCACCTAATTCAACTTTTAGCTCACTCTCGAAGGAGGATAATATATAACAACTGCAAATGCTTTTACAGTTGACTGTTGTATCTTTAATACAGTTGCATTTATTGCATCTTCGAGTGGTGTAAGTGAACTGAACATGTTTGAACTCTGATAGTTTATAAAATATTATACTCTGGCTGAACTGTTATTTGCTAATATTATAAGTTTTCAAAAAGAAACTTGGAATATGAAGATCATTATTCATTACCCACGAAAACCGACCTTAACTTAAAGAACTACATTTACTACAACAATATTGACCGTCTTATTTCGGTTACAAAACACATAATAATTTAATATTTTGTACTAAAATAAGGCAAACTATTCTACATCAATCACTAGTACTATCTAGTTTGTTGTTTATTTAGGATAAAAACTTTTTTAGTATGGACGAGTGTAAGCGCAAATCAGATTTTAGTTTGGTGATTGTAGATAAAGTGGTAATAAAACTAAACTACGATCGATAATTATTCATTTTTGTTTTAAAATGCAATAATATGGTCAGCTTTATATCCCGGAGCTTGAAGGTTTGAGTCCAGCCCCGGTTGATATTTTCATTCTATATATATTAAAAAATAAAACGATAAATAAATGGTTGTCACCAATTTTTTTCTCTTTTATTCTTCTAATATTATATAAAAAGACTGACAGATAAAATTTTCCTTGTTCATACGAAGGTAAAAATCCAGAAAAAATCTTGATGACATAAATATCTGACAGTCAGCGAATTCATCCCTTTATGTGTAGCTGAGAATATTTTCACAGATGACAGACACGCCTAATATACAGAGTGTCTTGTTATGAGATCGAAGGAAAGGTTTATAATAATAGTGATCCAGAAACAAATATCATATTAAATAAAATGTCTTATCTACAACTCTTACGTATGTTAGTCATATTAAGTTTGTACAATAGGTATGTAATGTTGAACACATGGTGCTAGGTATCTACTGTAATTACCTTGCAAATAATTAACTTAATATTATATTAATAATAAGCCAAGAGCGTTTTAAAATTTTAATAAATTTATCTCTCCTCACTAGTACAACATGCTATGAGAATCTCTATTCTGTATGTTGTATGGTCTTTTTCACCTTTTATAACAATGCAGTAATTCAGACAATCGTGATCTGCTTAAAGCTTCAAGAGTACTCGTGTGTGTGTTGAGACTTGAGTGAGCAAGTTGTTTTAAAATTACAAACATCAAATTACCTACAACCTTATGATAAATTGAATTGTAAACCGTTTTTATTCATATCATAAAGATACTTTTTTATTTTTTTTCAACGCTAATATCTCAATCGATTTAATCAGTATTTGCAACAGGTATCAGTTGATATTTGTAAAAGTACGCAGACAAATCAATTAATTGTTTTTCATATTATGCTATATATTATTAACTTCTTTTGTTTTTTTAATCGAATTCCCAAATGAGTAAAATGTCAATAAATAAAATCGTATCCGACCAACAAATCTAACTTTATCTATTGCTTAATTACCATTTATTACAACGATAATAAATTTAAGATATGCCCCTTAAAAGTACATAAAATGAGATAAAATTATAACAAACCATTATTATTACAGTAAAAATATATATTTATAATTAATGCTTATTGTATACGGACATCAATGAAAGTTACTGCAAATTTAATATATTAAATACATATTTGAGTTAACCCAATATTGAATAGTATGGGGTGAATGCTCCTTAGATGTTACCTAATAAACATTAAGAGTCAGTCTTTGAAGTGAACAGGAATCTAATAAAGCTGTTATTAATTAATATATTATTCATATTATATCTACGTCCACTTATTTTCTGGTTTGTATTTTATTGCTAAATTATAGTTCCTTTAATATCATATAAGTTTTAGTTAACTACTATTTTCAGGTTTTTTTCAAACAACAAATAACATTTTATTGAAACGGACAAAACCTTAAAAATCCGACTTTGCATCCTGGGCTATAAAGTTCTGGTCAATTTCGTTTGTAGTTAAACCTTTGAACGCTACAATTTTAATGGTCATATTGTTTTATAGTGAGAAAGAGAAATATACAGGGTTATGTGTTTTAATATTTTTACACATCTTTTGACAGAAAAAAAAACTGTAGGCGTATATATGGCAGCGCTAGGTTGTTTGGAGGATCAGCTGAGGTTAGAGGACGGAGTTGATTCCCCGAGCATACATTTTTTAAAAGGACCGTCAAGCAACTTGGCGATAGTGTAGCCGTTAATCAACAGTCTATTTTTTATTTTTGTTAATGCGAAATATTTTTATTTATGTAGATTCCCTCACTGAACAGAATTCAACCCTATGTTTAGAAGATATCATACGGTAAATAAAACGGAACACTGTTTAAGGTTTCATATATACTCCAATGTAATTAACCCATTTGATACATTCAAATTATTTAAAATAAATAAAGCTTTAATTACTATAAGTAGTTCCTGATTTCCATTTTATACTTTTTTATGTAACTACTCATACAGTTATTACTTTTAATACTGAGGTCGAATAAAAGTAACTAAATTTATATACAAAGTATAATTTTAAGAAAGAATATAAAAAGTACTATTTTAAATTATTTCTCATAAAACCTTTATTCCTTTCAAAATAAAACGAGTGGTATCAAGTTGAATTTTCACTCATTTTATCCAGTTATTAGTTTTTTGCTTCGGACAACGAACATCTTATCTATAATTGTAAATTCAAAGCAAATTTCCCATACAGAATTTTTAATTGCTTTGAACGTTAATGAAAATGTGAATTTAAAAGCATATATTGTGTCTTTTGTGAGCATTTTATAGAGTTCGTAAGATACGAGAAGCTATTAAAACGAGAAAATAAGATGCGTATTATTTTCCTAATAATGCTATTATACCTGGAAGTGAAAGCTGAGCCAAGTGATGATTTTAATGTTCTCATATACAATCTTCAGGACGGACCAAATCTGTATAAAAAATTTGTGGCAAAGTTCAACAAAACATTTGCTGAACCGATAGACTATGAGAATCGATATTATAACTTCATGAGAACTCTAAGCAAAATAAACCAGATTAATTCTAGACCGGAATCTCAAAAGGTCCAGCCAAATCAGTACGCGGACTTAAGTCAAGATGATTTTAATAACATTGAGCATTCGACAAAAATAGATAGTGAGTTGAAAATATTACTCAAAAATCCCAAGCCGAACGTGGATACTTTATTTCCAAACATATTATTTTAGGTAAAATAATGTTATATAAAACATCGTACTATATGTTTATGATTTTTCACTAGCCCGACATTTTATTTTGTATATTATACAACGACAATTAATAAATATACAGTATATTTTGTTTTACTAATACATTTTTGTAATTAGATACATGGAACACTAATTGGTATTATTTTAATAATACCATATTTTTAAAACCTTACCTATAATATGAAAAGTATAAACGGCTAAGTCTGTAAGACCTAAAGATAGTATTAGTGCTTTCTATGTTTATTGTAAATGGTAAGACCAAAGTCTTTGGGAATAGATGACAAATTAACCAAATTATCTAACAGATACCTAGATATTATCCTCTCATAAACTTTATTGCGGCAAAGGGGCTTAAAGTCAAAATAAAAAAGAATATAGAAAAACCAATTTTATATTAGTTTGATTAAATATTATTTTTCAAATATTTCTCACTTCAACGCCTAAGAAACCTTCAGTAAAAGTACTCCTGCGGCTCTTTTAGAACGTCAGCATTTTTATCGAGGTCCTTATTATTATCGCCGTAAATGCTGTTTTTATTTATTTCAACCAGAGTTTTCACAAATCGATAAAAGTGTTTAATATACTCAAGATTTTTCGTATAATTTTTAATGCCATATTTCTTCATAAACTCGGTATACAGTTCGGTAGCATTGTCTAAATTGTATAATTGGGAAATATTTAGCTCATTTTGTTTCTTTCTTCCTAAAAACTCAGCGTCACTTGAATTACTGACCTTTAAAACTGCAATAAACGATTTATTTTTAAATTATGAAACATTTATGAGTAAAATTAATAATAAGATAAATTTTCTTCATACATGGCTTAATAGTAATAGCGTACTGCTGTTCAACCTCTACGGGATTCAAATCTGCATACTGGCTTAGTATAAAGAATGTTTCGCGATCCAATGTGGCGTCGTTCAGTTTTTCTACAGTATTCAAATTCTCAACAAAACTTTTTAAATGAGATTTTTCTTCTACCGCATTTTTATAGTGTTTTTTATACTTTTCTTTAAAAACATTAAATATGTCTGTGGAATTATCCTCAGTATAATAAATTGCAATACTCGTACTAAGACCATAGTACGACCAAAGTAGTAGCGATATCATTTGCCTCCCAATTTTTTTTTAGTAATATATTACTCTGAACGTTCTTAATGTTTTCTTAACAACACTCAGAAATGCAACTATAACAAATTTAATTACTCGGTTTAATTCACCGATCTATCGTTAAATAACAAATTATTTATCAAATTTGATGATGTGAAATAAAGTGAAGCTTAAGTTACACCTATCTGTTAGCTGAAATTCTGGATATATTATGAGTATAACAAAATGCATTCATATTATATACAGCATTGATATTTTATTGATGGATATGTAAATATATTAAGTTGTGTATTGTAAGTTTAAAATACGTTCTAATTTGTAAGTGGATTCATAAAAAAATATTGAAGATACGAAAATATGTTTTTAAGACACAGGTTATTGTTTTTTTTTTTCCTATTTTCTCCTTTCACTGCTTCAATAATCACAATAGTAAATTTAAAAACTTTTTGTAATTCTTCATGCATTTTTGTAATAGTATGACGTTGGATTTTTTAACTGCATAATGTAACATATTTTTTTTAGCTTTGGCTTTTGCTTTTGCACACCTCCAAAGCTTCCTCTCTTAGAGAATGGTGCAGTAATAAATAAGTTCATCACATTACGCTTCCACAGCGGCCATCACTTCACAACGTCTTCAATTTTTTTACCTCTGAGGTGTTCGCTGGAGACTAGATATGGCGAATATAGAGGGTGTTCGAGTAATTCGGATCCCGCTTTTTTAAAGTCAGCCAGCACAACTGCATCTTTGTGAGCGGGTTCGTTAACTTGGTGAAACAGAATTTGACCAAAATTACGACAAAGCAATATAACTTCTTACGTGCGTACACAATTGTATTTTTTTTAGATTTTTATGCTAATTGGAAACAATAGGTTATCACATCGAGATACCACAACTGTTACAATTATTCAGTTCAAAAAACGAAAGTATTTTTCAGCAAAATACAAATCCTAATTCTAGTTAAATATTAACTAAGTAAAAGTTACGTTTAAAAAATTCTGTCATACCGTATCGGTATACACGGTATATCCTGTAGCTCAGTTGGTAGAGCGACGGGACGGTTTATCAGTAGTCGCGGGTTCGAAGCCCTGTCCGTATCGGTTTATTTTTAATTCTTTATTTATATAAAATTTATAATTGGTAACTTACGCTTCGTATTTAATTTTTGGTTTTTTTACAGATTAAATATTATTGTTTAAAAAAAATATCCAATGCACTTCGGTTAATTATTAAAGACGGCTTACTTCGGTTTAAATAAGAAGTCACTTTTTTAAATCTCAAATAAGCACGAATTATATTTTTGAAATTCAGACTCTTGTTGCACGGTTTCAAAAGGTAGATTCTTCACTGTCCTAAACCTTATGTAACACTTTCTCGCCAGGACATGGCCGCTTTGTCGAAACCTGGACGCCTTTCTTATCGCGAGTCTCCGTCGCCTTACGCTGTCGACCTAACTGTATGCTAACGAATGAGACTATTTGAGTGACAAGGTTTAAAACTTTAAATTGTTTATTCCAGATGTTAGTGATGAATTATGGCAACTCATTGAAGAAAATGAATACCATTGTCCAAAAATGATTTACATGTTTTAATTCTAGGAACTCTTATTTCAAGATGAAGTACATCTATTACTTATATTGTGTACATTACAAACATTTAATTAAAAAATAAACTATGCAATAAAGGAGTTAGTACTATAGCATCTTTTAAACATAGAATGTAAGTTTCTTTTGTAAAATAATAAAAAAAATAACCAGGACGAAATCCGGTTATATTTTTACGATCGTTCTCATCAGTACTTAATATTTGCGATAATACGTCTTCCTATAGATTAACAGGCTCTTTTTCCTTTAGGGAATGTATTGAGGATAGTATATAAATGCGTATTGTTGGTGTCATCGTATAAATTCTTTTTAAAAAATAAAAAAGTTTTGAAAACGAATTGCTAAAATAATTATCTTTTTAATATACGTAAGCTTAAATTTTTCATGGTCTGCTTTTTTGTAATATAAATTTTGCCTTATATGTAAATCCTGGAGATCCCTACGACATTTTATCCTTTCATGGTAATAAGCACAAAGTACCACAGACATTATCACCTCAAATGTTGGATAATTAGCCCGCAAGTAAAAGTTCCTTTTGATAAATTGTCTTTCAGGAAGTATTCTACTTGTGTTTTCTAATGAATCACAGACATTATGATGTTTTCCTACAACTCATACCATGTTACTATGAATTTATATATTTAAAATCCAATCCATACAAACACAAACACAGTTGCAATCATACTCTTTAATCCCAATTCATTGTGTTTAAAACAAATCATTGTGTTTACAACAAACAAAAAACGGAACTCTATTATTAAGACTTCGCTATACATCTGTCCGTCTGTTTGTCTCCAGGCTGTAACTCATAAGCTGCGATTCCGTTATAGTTGATATTCTTACAGATGACGTTTTTCAGTTGCTGCTACATAATATAACAATAAACACTAAAAACGGAATATTTAAGGGACGCAACGATATGACGAACGTGATTTTTCGGTCGATATTAATAACGGCAACATGTAAACGCTTGAAATATTTACAGAAATAAACGATTTAAAAAAAAATAGTATTTACGGGGGCTCCTTAGGACAAACGTCACTTATGCAGATGCCGTACCCAAAAGGTTAAAACAAAACCCTGTACCTAATCCTGTCTTTCCATCGGTATGTCTGTTTTTTTCTAGGCTGTATGTCATGACAGCTAGACCGCAGAAATTTTTTGTTGCTGCTATACCAAAAAATACTAAAAACAAAGAAAATTTATATTTAAGATTCAATAAACGTTTTTTTTTTGCTTAATTTTAATAACGACAACAGGACGCTTGAAATATTCACCGAATATTCAGCTTTATATTATAAGATAAATAATGCAATCAAAATAAAATTAAATTAAGGGGTCAGACAAAAACATGTTTTTTTTACGTTTTGTATATGTGCATGTTACAGAATCTTTCTTGCGTTAGTCCGACTCGCACTTTGCCGGTGTTATTCAATTTGGAAATAGTCATTTGATATATTATTATATGATTCTCATTATATACAAATGGGAGCATAAGCCTTACATTTCTTGTCTCATTTTTATTTTTTTTATAATACTGTTGAATGTCAATCTTTATTTTTTTTGTTTAACTTAACTTATTACTTTTATTATAACTTATTAATTTATATATATAGTACAATATACTTATTTCTGTTATCTATGTTAATAACTAAAGAGAACAGAAGTAATGTAGTTGAAAGTGAAATTTATACATATTTTAAGAATAATTAAGGAATACACACACATGAGATATAAGACTTACTGCATATAAAATAATACAGAAGATTATTCAAACGTGGTTGTTTTTTTAATACGTCAGTAATCAAATTTAAACTTGTTATAACCCTCGTTAAATATTTAACCCTAGTTGAGAAATATAAAAAAAACTTCAAAAGGTTTTGAAATACAGGTAACAAAATATAATAAAATAATGTTTTTAACAGTTTTCTGACAAAAAACAATTTCACTTTTGGCAATGATAATCTTAATTCACACTGTGGTCTTAATCTAATCCTCGGTTTCAAAATTTTTATAGCCGAGCATGAAAGTCACCAGAATTTTTATTTAGGTGATAAAAGCTTTCAAATTGCCCGCATTTATGTAACTCAGTGCGAAACTGCCATTAATGGAACAGTAATTCCTCTTTGTAATGGTAAAGTTAAAATGCTAAAATAAAACAGAACTTCTCAATACATTTGTAAAACATATTTCAAAATTTATTCTAAATTATTTAGTTACCTACTACTTACATTGCGGAATTATAGTCATAATTATATTTACATAGATTTAGAATAACATCATTGTTTTTTCAATTGTTAATACTCTAAATTATATTAGCATTATTATTATAACTTATTTTGGAGAGCCTTACGGAAGCCTAGTCTTGATCGAACCCTTCAGATTAGCAAAAAACTCTCTGTCCGACTATTAGACAGTCGTTCTTTTTGGTCCCTTATTAACCTTGGTCGAGTCGAACTTATTCCCACACTACCTCCTCTGGTAAAGTCTAGTGTAGACACTGACAATGTCAATCTTTAAAATCTGTCTTGTTGCAGTATTTTGACGCCAGAAAACTTTGGGTCTTCTGGATAACGGCAATGGAAGTAATGGTTGTCAGCCATTGAGCTTAAGACCTGTGCAGCCTTTTTGTTGTCTCGTATACTGACACGTCCATATCGTTTCTCTTTTGAAACTAGAATAGTATCAAAATTCTGGAAGCTAGCTAACATATAGCCCGTGTTGATTTCAATTACAGTCCGATCTCAATCACCTCCGTACTCTGCAAACAACTCTGCATGGAACGTGTATAGAACTCGCACCGTATGGCGTACCTAGAAGAGAATGGTCATCGAGAAAAACGAAAAAGCAGGCCATCGAGAAAAACGAAAAAGCAGTCGCCGTCTCTCTAGACGTCTCTTATATGCAAAATGTAAAGTTACGGTATAATCCCTTTTCTACTCGGATTACTTCTACTGAGTATCGGACATTCTGAGCTAGACATTCTTTCGAATAATTGTTGATGGGTGCTCATCGGAATCCTTAAGAATAAATACCGGAGTTCCCCAACGATCCGTTTTTTTTTTATGTAGGCCTTACAGTACAATTGTTGAAAGATATCCGTAGTGTACAATATAAAAAATATAAAAGATATACAAATATAAAAAATATGGCATAGAACATACCTGTATATATATATATATATATAATAAGACAACTACTTTTAATAAAAAAGGTACTACTCTATTTTTAATAAACGATATATTTAAATCTACTTTAAGCAACATGTACTCATTTTAAATATATTAAAGCAAGCAAGTTATTTTAAAACATTTACGAAATACAACAGAACAATACCTTAATTGAACAATGGACAAGATAAATAATGAAGTCAATGATTAATATTAATAGTATAAAATTTCAATTACCGTCATAAAATAAACTTAGTAATCCGGATGGTGGTGACATCAATTAGGCTTCTTCCAAACCGATAAAGACGATCACATATAGAATTCTTAATTCACCGAGACGAATAGCGACTTCCCAGAGGACGCGGATTCAAATCCCTGCCAGTGACTTTTAGTTGCACATTTTAGAAATCCAATAAAATATTGCGGCGTTGTTTGAGGATTAAAAATTCTTAAAAAGCATGTTTGTATAAAGATGGATGAAACCTAAAACTCTTAAAAATTTTATGGTATAATCATGTTTATTTTACTACTTCCTAAAACCCTCCATGAACATTGACGTTCAAGAAACCACACAACACACAAGATTTAAATTAAGTTATTGCTCTAATTTAAAGTTCCCAACTTTATAAAAAAAAATTATAACAAGTAATTAAGAAAAGAATAAGCAAAAAATATGTTGTTGAAATATAAAATAAATAATAATTATCAATTACAATTATATTTAAATATTGGAAAGTTTTTTCCATGAATATCTAAAATTGGTCTCGTTTTGTTTTATAAAATGAAAAAGTTTTGTTATATCTGGATTGTAAGCGAACTGAGTGACAAAAAGATAATAATAAATATATGGGCGAGGTCACTGGTAGTGGTCTCAGATGGAGCTGATAAATTTTCTCAAAGGATTAGCCCTTACAATATGAGCACAATTTTTCAAGCGCCGCGGTGACAAATACTTCTATAAATATCTAAGTTTTATTCCGTGATCTCCTTTCTTATGTACCAGTAATCTATAACAATGTAATGTACTACTATGTATTACCAAGTTTATTTTATGACGGTAATCGATATTTTACACTATTAATATATTTTATTCACTTCATTACTTATCTTGTCCATTCTTCAATTAAGATATTGCTACAATATACTTTAAATTCTTTTTCTTTACAATACACTTTAAATTAAACTTTAAATAAGGTATTGTAAGGTATTGTTGAGGTAGTGGTAGAGCGATGATTTTCTAGGGTCGAGGGTTCGAATCCCTTCCCGTGTCGGTTTTTTTTTCATTCTATATTTATTTAAATTTAAATAAGTTTAACATGGCTATACATTTTTATAGATATTTTCAAAAACAATAAAACACACTATCAGAGACTTGGCATAAGCAAAAAGTCCTATATTTTTAACTACCGACTAAAAAGAGGGGGGTTATAAGTTTGACCTGTCAATCTGTGTATCTCTGTATATGTGTATCTGTCTGTGGCAAATTTGCAGCCAAACGCGTGGACGGATTTGAATGCGGTTTACAATAAAAATAATATTATTAGTCATAAAGAAATAGTAGTCATAAAGAAACAATAAAAATAATATTATTATGTACTTATTGAATTCGTTGCGTCGGGGGACCGTTTAATAAAAAAAGAAATTAAAATGAAAGTAAATTAACAAGGCAAATAAAGAAATTACGATATCGAATCGTATAGTCTATGTCCTCAATGATTAACTTCGTAAAATATACACTATCAACGTACATACAACGGTCCCCCGATTAAAACGACTTCAAAAAGTACATAATAATATTATTTTTTTTCTTTTTAGAGGATTTTTGTATGGGGGTTTTTTTTTAATTTGTAATTTAATTTTTAAAGATAAATACATATAGATTTTCTGAAAACGTAAGTAATGCGATCCTATCTATGCTAGATAGGATCGCTATGACATTAAGACTTCAGGTACAAGGAAGAGGACGAACTTTCTGACCATTAGGTATCCACTTATCATTGTAGCAAGACGCTACATCAGCTAACGGTTGGGATAAACCTTCGAGATTAAAAACAGAGATATATCTTTTAATTCAATTGCATAATTGATACAAAAAATAAACCAATATTTGCTAATTTTGCTTATAAATTACTATTGAAGAAAAACATTATTACTTATTTTATTTGCATTTTAAAAAAAGAATAAGATTGAATTTGAATGCTTATAATACAATAATATTTATTCTGTATTTGAATTAAAGGAGCAATTTCCGATAATTATGTCAGTTACACAGCTGTTATGTCATAAAAAGAACAGCACTTTAAGGTAATTCTGATTTTTCCGCACCTAAATAAAGACGCACGCGTTCATCCAACATATATACGAATGCAATAATTTGGCATAAGGCATTATTTTTTGGATTTCGGATTTATTTCATATCACTTATAAATTTTATATATATTTAAAATATCTAACATAGTGTTTTTGCATTTTAATTTTAAATAAGTCTCTTTAATTTTTTAAACAATCTACAGTTCTTTTTTTCTGTTCTTCACAAATGAAAATAAAGCACTTACCCACTGACCCACAAAGTACTATGCCCGGCTTTTGTGGATGTTTGGAATGTAACACATACCATACCATGCCATACCATACCGTACCATACCATACCATACCATACCGGACCGTACCATACTGTACATACTGTATATATAAATCTAAGGAAGGTAGACCATCAACCAATTAGTGTTGTCAAGAAATCTTGGACATAGAGACGTCAGTTTGTATATGCCTTTATTCCCTTATCCCTTTGACAATGTTAAAACAAACAAGCATCATATAGATATTGGCCTGTGTTAGCGAGTAACCTTTTTGGAATAAAATTAAAAAAACGATCATAACTCTAAAAGCACCTAAGAGTTACAAAAATACCCGTCATTGAACAAACTGATAATGACGTAACTACCATAAGATAAAATAGTCCAAGAGCTCTAGTCACGACCTCAGTTTCATATCCAATTAATGATAAATGTTCAGTTGCATATACATTTAAGGGGAGTGTGAATGCGCATATTGAAGTTTCGTCTCAAAATTAACAATTCATTCAATATCCAACATTCGATCAAGAGTTCATAATATTAATTTAGTTCTTGTTGTAATATGTAGTAGACCTCCTACCTATATTATGTACAGCTTATCGTTTGCATGTCCCATATTCTTACTTTGTATTAATTTTCGCCAAAATTTAAATTACCAAGCCTTATCATGTTCGTTGATGATAGAGAATAAAATAATTGTAATATTATAAAGGATTTAGGTGTAGGAAAGAAAATTGGTTAGTTATTTCAGATATATACGTACAATTTAGATACTAAGTTTAAGTTTAAGAAATAAAATTTTGAAAAATTTTATTCCAGGCTTTACGATTTTCAAGTTTTATCCTAAACATTTTCAGGATCAAAGTAAAAACAAAATAAAAACAAAATAATTGAGTTATGTAATATCTATAATAGGCCTTGAATCCAATTTTTGCACATGTTTGAAAGGAATTTTCGATTTTCACGATTGATATAGGTATGTAACTTTACCCACGTTTTTCCAGAAAGGCACAGAAATAGTTATTTTTACTGATTCCATAAGATTCTTATAATTTTGTAATTATTTTACCAATGTTTAAAAAAATATGACAGATATTGAACAAAGGCCCATAAAATTAATTGTTATTTTATAAGTAAAGTATCTAAACACTAATAATATATATGAAGCTTTGAAAATATAATTATAATACTATCGTCGGTGTGTAGGCAATAGTTTTTAAAATTATGACTGAGATAGCTACTTGAAACTCAATTTCATTTTATACTTATGAAATTATCCCTAACACAGTGTAAATTTTACAGAAGTATCATTATTATAGCTATAGAACTAATTATGTTACATGTCAATTAAAATGTTTATCACATCATACAAATTTTAATTATAATTTTTAACTATGACTAAACTATGGCTTGTCACGACCAAGAATAAAATATCCACTGTTATGCTATTTTCAGTAGCACCTAAACAATTGAGAATGTGTCATATTATCCTTACGTTATTTCGGAATAAAAATATTAGAACCTTTTAATATTTCTGAGTTATAGAAAGTATAAAATTATTATCCGATAGAGCAAAAAATCTCAAATTGTTACTGTACGTTATGTATAAAACACAATTTAACAATTTCCTGTAGCAGACCGTTATCTAAGCTCTGACGTGATAACCTTTTCTTTCCGCCCTTCCCCTGTACGTGACTTTTACTGAAAAAGACACAAGCACCCGTCCATCACAATTTTTCACTAGAATAGAATTTGCGCGAGAAGAAATTGCAAATTTCTGAAACGCTCTCGAGATGAAATTTTGCTATGTTAAGATATTCTCGATAGTCTATATTTTTGTATTAAACATTACAAAATACTACAATTATGTAATAATAATAATAATATAAAGTAACACAAAAACTTTTGTTACATTGGCCTATATTTATATCTTATTTAGAAACTTTATGTGGTATTTATATATAGCTTTGCGCTATAATTCCATATTATTACAGTTAAACATATACAATAACGAACACATTTATATTCGAGAATATTATTTTTACGGGATTAGCATCGAACATAACATCCTTCGAGAATACTTCATTATCGATTGTTAGCATCATATATTTGTATAGTTTTGATTCCATGTTGCCACATTTAAAAAAGACTATTGTTTATTTATTTAAAGCAGTATAGTTCAGTGTTGTCAACTATAAATATGTTTAAGTTGACAACACTATAATATTATTTAAAAAACCCGTCTTTTTTTTCAGCTGGACTGGAGCTGGAGTCAGTCGGTACTCAGCTGACGAGCTTGGAACATGGCTAATACTAAATAATTATTGGTGTAAACATTAATATTGCAGTGATTATATCACTTGAGACAAATCATTTTTGTGTTTTACTTCTGAGTCTGTCCCAATACGATCAAAACCACGATGTCCCAAATGTCACATTGTCACATTGCGCCTTAAATTATAATTACAATTACAAGTATATAATTCAATAAATAAATCTGGTATGGAGTTCTCTATTTTATATAAAAAAAAATATTCTGTTTTAAAAAATATTAAAAACTGAACTATCTATCTGTATGTTCTAAATAATTTTTATTCTCATATTTCGTTAATCTATGCTGGACTAAATAAAAATTTCAGAGATAAACATAAAATGAATTGAAATTTCAACCCTTTGTAAAAAATGGAAATTAATATAATATCAACTGAAAATTGATGTACGAAATTAAATATAAACAAACACCAGGATGAAAGCTGGTAGTAAGTAGGTAAATAGTATTAAAAAAACATATAATTAGCTTAGAATGTAACACATATAGTAATGAGTGAATAAGTGACGTCATCGCCCGTGAATATATGTATGTGAATATATATAACTCATCAAGCGTATGTACGTACGTACCTGTTGCTGCCAACATCCCCTAATCTTTTGTAAGATGACCTATTTAGAGATCATCATAGTGCTGGTAGTAACCACCAATTGGTTATTGCATAGATGTTTTTAGAAAATGTTTTGCTTATTTTTGTTAAGCTCGTTTAATGTTTATTATATTAAGAATACTATCAAGTTATAAGAAAATTGCTACAGACTCAAAAGTGAATATCCTGCAAATACGGTGTAAAGTAAAAAGTTTTGAGATATAAAATTTTACTTCTTATTATAAACATATAATTCAAAAAACGCAATGAAAGAATTTTTCTTCAAATTAATGTGTTTTTAAAAATGTACACTAACTGCAAATTACTTTATTTCACAAAGTAGGTACTGTTATTGGCGAATAAATCAACTAAGAGTTTAATATCATATATTGAAGTGTCCAAACTAAAAAGAAAACTCCGATTGTACATTACACCCCTGAGGTAAAAGATTCCTGGACTGCTAACAAATTGTAATAAAAACTGTTACGCTTATTTAAGTAAGTTAACATTTCATTGGATCATAGTGTATGTATTCTTTAGCCCCAAGACTATCTTTAATTATTACACTAGAATTTTTAATAACTTTCCTGATAAAAAATAACTTTTGTTAAGTTATTTTTTAACAATATTAAGTTAAATGAACAAGTGGCAAACATTTGAAAGGGAAATTTAAAACAAATTATAAGGTCTGTGCAAAAAAACTGAAACAAATATATATTATATAGTAAGTTAAACACTCTTATTCCGGTATCTAAAAAAGCATCGCGCGTCTTTATCTGCCATTGAACAAAAAATCTTATATATATATATATATATATATATATATATATATATATATATATATATATATATATATATATATGTATATATATATATATATAATCTATAATCATCTTATATATATATATGTATATATATATATATATAACATATGTATAAACAAGAAAGGTGGCTCACAATTATTATTGCTGTGTTGATCTGTGTTCGTTATAGGTAGTATTACCATTCAATGATTTATGTCTGCTTCATTACATGACAAAAATTTTTGAACGTAATCCGCGTATATTATCGTTAGGGGACGCGTATCTTATCACTGCCGATATTTTACTCATAAATCACCCATGAGCCTATATCTCATGTAAAACGAATATTTTGTTTATCCAAAAAGGGTATCCGAGATCTGACGTGGAAGGCAGATTTGGTTGAATTAATTTATAACATCAATCTCTTGATTTAATCGAAAATGTTAATGTTTATTTTTAATACTTTTTCCAATGTTTTACATAAAATATAACGTAGAATTTATATCATAATTGTTAATTACACTCAAACAGTAGGGAACGCTCTACATATGTAATTTATAGTTGTCGATCTCTATAGCACATACAAAGTTACGTCGGTAATAAAATCGTCCCAGCCTTATTATTCGTCACCATAACTCTCTAACACTCACCCCCATGGGATCTCCCATTCGTTTATTAGATACCATTATCTTTGCTTTAAAACTCGTATTTTTACAATAAACATAACAAAGTTTATACTTAGAGTATATTTCTTTTTTTTTAATTTAATAAAAATCTTGAAGGAAAATCTAACCTTTACGTAGCATAAAGCAAATTCGCTTCTCGCTGTCCGTTCTTATGTATGCTTGAAATTTTAAAACTACCCAAAACTTTTTTTTAATATATAGATTGATTAAAGAGGAAGGTTTATTAATAAAAAATATAATATGTATAAAACATTTATATTTTAGTTCAGCAAAACTGGACAATTTGGAAATTTGTAATATAATCTTGGAACAAGCATATTTTTTTGCTTTTAAATCGCAAAAAATGGCTTAACCTTAAGATATATAGCAAATAAATGTACTACGGAAATATATATATTTCGAACATCAATAGGAAAATCCACAATGATTTATAATTATATCTTAAAGATTACCCCAAGTAACCATTTACTATGTAATGGAAGTAACCATTTTTTATATATTACAAAATAATGTAATAATACATTAATAGCAGGATTTTTAGAATACAATATTATTTCTTATCCAATTAAATTCATTATATATGTAGATCGATACTTCCCTTAACAGCATTTTATTAAAATGGGTATCTTAGAAGATATCAGAGATTAATAGAGCGGCGGTACATCCTAAATATTATAAACAAACAAATCTTTTAGTATAAGCTCAATATAAATGAATCTTCACTGACCCATTGCACCCGTGCGAATCCGAGGCGGGTCGCTAGTACCCGATAAAGTCGAAACGAAAACATGAAACTGAAGGTAAAAGGTGAGTAGTGACTGTCGCGCCTCAGGTCAAATTTGGGGATTGGTTGAGGAAAAACCGAACATATGTATATAAAGGGAACTAATAAGCATGTATATGAATTTTACACTCGAAAAATTATTTACTATCAAAGCCATCTGTGTGCATTCAAAGTTTTACTTTATAAAGCGTAGTTTGTGTCAGTTTTTATTCCAAAAGAAAGAGTTTCTCTTAAAATCGTACATTGTTCACATGAATTTCACACATGTCATTTATTCATGCATTAAATTTACAAAAAAATATATTTTAGAAATGGTGTCAACGGGAAACTTGACATAACTTTGGAGTTTCAGAATATTGCAAAAGCTTTGAGGCTTATGTTACTTATTAAAAGTCCCCTTAACAGGTATTCGACCCCTATTTTATATATTTATCAAGCTTTCCTTATAACTTTAAAAAGCTGAGATTGCTAATGCTTAACAATGTTTTATAGGAACAGGGTTACACTATAATTGGGTTTATAAAAAAAAATAATATAGTATGCTAACCTATATCTGTTCATTGGAGTTAATTTAACATATACAGTCGATTTCACGTTTCATTTTTTTCAATTTCCATTTAAAAGAGCGAACGCTGAAGCTTTGAAAACAATATCGGAAAATTGAAAAGGGATGAACATGAGAATAGACAACCTTTGTTTCAAGTGAACTAGAGCTCGAAATATGAATATTTAGCAGTTTTTTATCCAGTAATTGGATATTTCGTGATATTATACTATAGCTTTTAAACCACAAGTAATTGTATTCTAGTTAAGGTTCGTTTTGAATCACAAATACTTTTCCAAAACAAATGATTAGCGGAGGCTGAGAGAGATACTCCAAGCCCGTATCATCCACTGAAGTGCTCTCAACTCAGAAGGGGATGAAATCGCTGACCGTCAGATACGGTTACACTAAAAGGTTATTTACTTTAAACTCTAACGTTTTCGTGCATGAATATATTTTTGAAGATAAATCGTTCTCGAAAGAGTTCTTATCTATTAAAATAGCCTTCACATTACTTTTTTTAATAAGATGCCTCTATTTTAAAAGCCGTAACGGACTGGATTAAAATGTTATATATCCAGCTCGGTTAATATTCTGACCCCAAAGAAAAAATAAATAATATATTGATTCCATGTGAATAGAGGCAAGTATGAAAGGCTTTACGTCCACAATAAACCCACGCGGGACGAGAAGGCTTTACCCACGTTCAATAAAAGCTTTTTTATTAATAAGAAAAGATTTTCCATGTTAGACAAGTTTAAAGAAATTATACTATCAAAAACAGTTTAAAAAATTCTAAAAAATATTGTGTGTGATGTACCCAATAAGGTACATTTCCTATTTGAGTATCAGTTGTTTATTTATTTTGTACTCTGCATCGCTTATTATACATATATGTAGACAAATATCCTTTTACCTATATATAATATTTTTGAAATACTTTGGCATTATTAGTCTTTATTATTATATATGTGTGTGTGTGTGTGTGTATGTACTGAATATATATGGGTGATTCTACAAAAATTGGGTAACTCAGTGTCATTAGTCGATAAATATGAAATAATGTTATATTTTATAAATTTTATATTTTATTTTGAAATTATGAAATCTCGTCTAATTAGTCACTCAATTTCTGATATTTACTTCAAAAAGCAATTTTTTAAAAAGAAAATGTATGCCCAAAAAGTCAGTCCTTTGGCTTGTCACAAACCCAAAAACACTCAATCAATCGACTGTACATTAAATTGTACCATTAATTTAAGAAAAGTCAATATTTGGTAACAATCTATAATGTACATAACAATGTATATTACGTTTTTTATAATACAATAATCTCTACATTGTTTTTTAAAAAAAGAAGAAACTTTGTCATTAATTTCATTCGTCAGTCCTCTGTGTATTTTTCAAATTGGAAATTTGCGCCAAATAACAGGGATTCAAGAGGATAAACCTGTTAAATTTTAAATATTGGTAGTATTGTTAGCTTTGAACCCAGGCATTTCCTGGTAATCATTACAAAGTCAGTGCTATTGCGTCGGATATGACGTACTCTTGTGCCAATCCAGTCAAAAAATCAGTACTGTGGTAAATCATTATATCCTTATAAATCTTAGTTTTATTCTGATTTTTAAATAGCGTACTATAATTTGGTTAAATGTAACTTGTTGATATTCAAAAATACGAAAAGAAACATTAACTTTAATGATAACCTCAAATTTATGCCTTTTTCATCAGTCCGTTGGCATCAGTCCTTTGGCGCCACATCATACGATATAAGGACTGTGTTCAGGTTACTGATGTTTTTTCTTGTTTTTATCACTTCACTTTCATCCTTTATTTTATTCAGTATTAAAAATCATGGCGTTTATAAAAACAACAAATTTGACTATTAAAGATATTATATAAAAGAAAAGAGAAACTGAAAAGGCTCGCTTGACGAGAATTAAAAGCGACCACATCAAATTATCTGCATACAAGGAAAAACATATATATTTCACCTTATATACTAAATCAAAGATAATAATACTTTAATTTCTATTGTTTGTACATTATTTATACAATGTATTTACTTTAAAGTAAAAGTGCCTAAAAGTAAAATAATGTTATTAAAAATGTCAAGACTGTTATGAATGTTGTGATGGTTTATTTCTCATAGTAATACATTTTTTTTTTAATTTCAACTTACTAAGCATTAGCATAGCATTTGTTTCTAAGAGATTTAATAAATGTCATATATTTCCTATGAATTTGTGTTTTTTATCAGTACTGTGTCACCCTCGTCAGTCCTCTGGCAGTCAAATTCTGAAAAATCTAAATATTTCAGAAACTTCTCTGAAAAGTGACTGGCCCGATTAGCAACAATATAGTATATAGATTACCTATGTTATAAACTCAAATTTGTATAATTTTAACATAAAAACTACAGTAAACAAAAAAACCCTAAAAGTTACCCAACTTTTGTAGAATCACCCATATATATATTTATATATGTATATGTATATACATTTCTCTGTAATCCTGCATGGTGACAGAGCAGACTTTAATAATGCCAAAGTATTTCAAAAAAGAGTAGCTTTTGTGACAAATGACTCACCAAGATTACTGAGCGAGGATATAAAGAAAACCGCGTCTCTTACAAACGAATCCGCCGACAAAATGTCTCAGATGATGACCTAACATTTATTTGCTCGCATTGGATCTAATGTAAGCGTCTAGGCACTGACGAAGAGAATCGTATTACGAGACACGGAAATGCAAAAAAAAATTATAGTCATTTATTGCCTCTCATATTAAGCTATATTATTTTAAGATATTTGGTTATTATGAACAAAAATTAAATAATATAATAATTATATATTTAGTACATAGCCACATATAGTTCTAAAATGTATGCTAAATATATAATCAAATGTTAAAGATAAAATATTATAATTTAAAAAGGACCATTCTCGAAAAACTTAAGTAATTTAAGAAGCTAATATGGAATTCACCGAGACGATAATGTTGAAGTTTAGCAGTCTCAACCTTATCTGAAGAACGGTCCAATAGGATTAGACTCTTCCATTAGATACTGCTTTAGTGCTCTTTTGTTTTATGTTCGTATTTTTCTCATAATATATTGAAAGTTTCGCCAAAATGTCTCTCTTTATAGCAAGGGAAATATATTTATAACTTTTTTTTTATTTATCTACTTAAGCTACTTTTACAGATGCCTCATGTTTTTTAATCTGCTTTTCAAGTTATTATTAAGGAAGTCAAATACCTAATATATAAAACTAATAACTAATAATTACATATACATTTAAACTCTAAATAATATAAATTTAAAATTTAATAAAAAATATTTAAATGTTCACCTTAATTTGATTTGAAACTTAAATAAACAATTTAATGGGATCCTTTTTTTAAATAAAATGACTGTATAATAAGAAAATTCTGCAGTTATGGTACTAATTAGCTTACCCGAATTTTATAAACACTGATCCCAATAAAGCTAATCATTATGACATTATACTTTAATAAGTACTTTCTACGGATAAGACACAAATAAAATAAACGGTTTATTTGTTTTAGGATTCATAAAACATTTTTTTCAAACCAAATAAAACAAAAATGAAACGTAAGGCCCAACCGACCCAGCTACACGTACTTCATACTCCCCGCTCTGAATACTTAAACGTTAAATGGTAAAAGTCCAGCCAATTTCATTTCCACTTAAGAACGATACGGCAAAGTCAATTAGATTTCCGAGAGGAAATCTTATTGAGAAATCGTTTACTTCATTTATGTCTAACTTAATTAATCGATGAAATTGCAATTACAATCGACGATGTGATAATTTTCTACACTTGAAACGTGATTTTGTTCGATTCGATATATTTCTGATAACATTCGATTTATAAATCATTTTAAATAAAAGAATCTAAACATCTACTAGCTATATATTGCACATGGAACGTAAGCGTAAATTTAAATGTATAGTTTGAGCTAAAGGTTCAATAATATCGTAAATATCTTCGCTTCAGCGAGCACGGAAATCATTTCCAGAAACTGTAGTCTGCGATCACCCTTTTTATTGCCCAAGTGAATTATGATATAAAATATTTATCTCCTGTTGGGGATATGTTACTCTTATTTTTATTTTATTGATAAACTGAGAAATTTCCCCGTCTGTAGGATTAGACCAGTTGGATCCCGGATTAAATCGGCTCCTGGAGCGAAGTTTATTGAAATTAGTTCTGGTGAATTATTTATAAGCAAACTTTCTCATTTGCAACTTTCTATATTAATAACTTAAAATACAACAAATTAAGTATAACTAGAGTTCCGTGTATTACCTACTAATGTATATAAATATTATTATTATTATTATATGTACAAGTAAGGATGCGTATAACTTTATTTGTTTTTTAATATTTCTTATTTTTTAAGATATATAAAATATAAAAAATTTCCAATTCTTACTTTGTCTTACGTTTGATATCATTACTATAATGAGATACAATTTCATTAAATTAATTTTATTCCATATAAATCCTTCTAACGTATCGGGTATTATAATTTCTGTCTACACGCTTACATTAGATACAACGCCACCAAATAAATGTCAACTCATCATACATGATATTTTTCAGAGAACTCATTTGTAGGAAAGCTCGGGTTTCTTAATATCCTGAGGGAGCAATTTGTCCAAATTTCAACAATGTTACCCTTAACAAAATAACTGTTCTTGGTAAAAGTAATCTATTTAATTTTTAATTAAGCGAATTATATACATACATAGCCGGATACAGTGGCCAGGGGAAGACGGTCACTGACTGACTATTACCTCAATTTGACCCCTAACTCAGGGGTCACTAGAGTTCGGCCAATATATACTTGTCTTAATCGTCAATACCTCTACTAGAAACGCTTTGTTAACTCAAGTAGTATTTAACACGGTTAGAGTTTTATTTTTGTTAAAAAAAAATTGCCATTTAATGGAACAAGTTTTTTAGAGAATGTATATGATCTCATAAGAAGTGTCCTTCTTGGAACAACTGTGAGGGATTAATTGTTAATTATAATATATGCATTATTATATACTTAAAAAGTCTATATGTATAATTTAATAAATAAACCACCCTGCAATAAGTTTCGTTAACATAGGATTTAAGATTCCTCGTAACAATTTTTTTTGTATTTTTTTTTTTATTTAAATATATCAAATTTATAAATGTTAGGAATATAAAAAATATATATGTATTAAACGTGAAAAAGAGAATTAGTGAGTGGTCCCTAGTTAAATTAGTATTTACATAAAAAAATACAACTCTGGAGGACTTTACGACTTTAGGTTTCAGACTAAAACCTGCATCAGCATTTTGATCATATGCAAATAGCAGTTGATAATAATAGTTTTCATTAATCTAAACATAGCAATAAACTTCTTATTTGATAAAATGTGCACACATTGTATGTATTTGTGTGTGAAATATAGAACATGAAACAAATATAAATTACGTTTATAAAATGGATTACTTACAAATAAATCTGTCTGTTTTATTATCACTTCTTTACATGCGCTGGGATACAAAGGCGTGTGTATTGTGTATAGCTTTAGAAATAGATATAGAAGCAACGTAGAGACTGATTACATGTGACACACAAAGCGACATCGCCATGGAGTAGCAGCATTATACATTCTACCATCATGTCAATTCAACCTACTTTTAATTTAAAATATCCTATTTAGATATTTTTTCTCTGAGTTAGTAGGCATGTACAATATTTTATCTTCTTTTGACAACAATTCAGAGGAATAATAGATAGTAGTAAGGATGATTTTTTATTCAGATTTCAAAATAAAAGGCCATACGAAATTATATACTGTATATAATAGTAACTCATTCTCTAACTAAAAAATTAATATTAATGTAAGACTAAAATGACATGTAATTAATTCACTTACATAAAGAAAGAGTCGCTTCATTCGAGTGTCTTAATACAAATAAATAATTTGGTGGTAATCAACTAATAAAACCAAATATTTGGATAATTGCAAACTAAACTAAACATTCCAAACCAAAAACCACTATTTAGTTTAGGGTTCAAGTTTTAGAATTCAACTTGACGTTTGTGAGATGTGATGTTTTCTTAACCAATGAATAAGTAATTAAAGGAAGTAATTAAAACGAAGTTTATACTCTCGAGTTTACGTAACGTAAACTTTAGATTGTTAGAGAAGCAAAACAACAGGAGATACTAAAGATACAGAAACTTTACAATTTATGTTCTCCACGGGATGCGGGGTGTCAGGTTGTATTCGAATTATCTATTTATTTTGTTTGAAAATAAAACTTACTTTAAAAAGTCAATAAATTTAAATTCAACATTACTTAACAATTGAAAAATAGTTAGGGACTATGAAAATATACTATACGGAATTTTTAAACATTGAAAAAATATTATAGGAATATTCTATATGAATTAATGTGCCATCAATAACAAATAATCAACTGAAAAATTGTCATGTCAAATTGACAGTTAATAAGTTCTGTTCAACCATTCATTATTTTGTTTTCATTGCAATCCATTGTTGACGAGGAACCAAAACACGTTTATTACATAATCGATCCTCCAGTCTCTCAATGGAGAACGAACTTCAAGTATAGCATCGTTCTCAACTTATCTGTAAAAAGTGATGTGCGGATTGCTCGCAAAACTTGACTCGATGTTTGTCACTAGTGTTTTCCTATCTGCGATAACACTGGGGTTTCTATTTTCTTGAGTTTCAGCGGAAAATATCAAAGGTATTTGATGAACTGTGCTGACAACTATTTCAAAGATCGTTCTAAATCTTTTTAACTAAGTAACTTGACTGCGATTCCGCATGACGTCACATGTATTTAGCGATAGAAATTGTAATGTAGACAATTAAATATTAGATTTACGCTTAACTAATATATAATTATCTATTGGTATTTTAAATATTTAAAATAATTAGATGGAATTTTCTTTGTAAATCAAACTTATTAATAATATAAGCAGATGCACATGTTTAGTTTCAAAAAAGCAATTCTCACATAGCGTACACATTCACGCTACAACAAGCAAAGGAAATAATTTCGATAAACTTGAGTCTCCGATCACCCTTTTTATTGCCCGAGTAAATAAAAAGCGTGAGATAAAATATTTATCTCCTTATGAAATATACAAGAGTTCCGTCTCGTTCTTGTATATTTCTAACTGTTATTTCACTATGTTCAGTTTGGTGAACAAATTTGAACTCTTTATTCTTTATTAAGTCTTATAATAATAGATATGGTCAATTATAATAAGTACAATTATTATTATTTACTAGATCGTATTATAAATCTGGTCAGTCTTTGAGCTGATTAAAATAATATTTTAAAATTTATAATGGACTATTATTATATTAGCGATTTTAGAGATTACGAGCAGCTTAAGCTGCGCTCTAAACGTATTTTTATTGTTTTCGTCTTTAGATGATTTAAAAAGGAACACCTAAATTCAAAAAACACTTCCTTCATAAATCACACTCATTTTTATTTTTACTCATATATATGTATGTAGTTTCCATATATAGTTTACTTAAGGACAACATTTACAAAATATTTTTAGATATACTTATTAATTTTTAATAAGGGCATTTTTAAATATAAGTTTTTAGCTTTATTAAAATACAGTGCTGTTGCATTATATACCTACGAGGAAACTTCCGGGGGTTACGTCCCCGGCAGTTCCTCTGTGGCCGTGACAGATAACATTTTTTGTGACCTCTAACACCTTTCTTGACCCTCCACACAAATAAAACACTTAAATAAAATACGTAATTTTTATTAATATGGAATTCCCTACGTATGCATGTAGCATGCATACGTAGCGTTAGCGTTGTAGCGTTTAAAATTAATAAGTAAAGTCTTATTCGACTTAATTGATTAATTAAAAATTCAAAAAAGGGTCTAGAATCTGTGACTCTAATAATAAAAGAATATACACATTCGAATGGTAATTCACTTATATACCTCGAACGTTATGTTCAGGCATTACACTGGGGTCAAAGGTCACAGATCTTAAGTCATTGTACTATAGTAAGGATGTTGCAGTACCAGGGTCTCAATTCATAAAAGAAATTATCGAAAAAAAATCTAAGAATCACTATCTTATACTAGACTTACAATTCTTAAGTGAGTTAATGGTCTGATGTTTTTTGTAGAAATTAACACTTAATATAACTAAATGTAAATTAAATCAAGTTAGTATTTTACAGAATTTTAATTGGTTAAGAATATATTATTATAATAGACATATTTGTATAGATGTGAAAGCGAAGCGTCCCTAATTTGTCTTAACGTTAATGGCGACTGTCAAATTGCTAGCAACTTGCAAATTATATTATACTCAATAACTTGTTAACAATTTTGCCAAGAAATTGCATATGACGGATAAACTTACTAATTGGGTTACTGTGCTTCAGAAATGTTTTACAGTACTTTTGTGTGAAGTCATTCAAAAGTAAATTATTAAAAAGTCGTTTTAAGTTGTTTTTTATGAAATGGGTAAAGAGAACTATTTCGAATGTTTCAATTTTACGTTGTTACATACAAACTGCTTTCGTAAATTTAATCCAAATCTTCGAAATAAGTAATATTTAAAACTTTATCTCGGATATATAATACGTCATAACAACTATAGGTTACCTTTAAAATTGTAGATATCTACTTCTAATATGTTGTAGTAATAAAGTAAAATCATAGAAAAAAAAAATGTAAAATACACGAACAAAATGTTATCATTATTTTAGTAACTAATAAATTATTGAATATATCCATAATGTAAATGACATAAGGAAAGTAATACGATACTCTTTATTACAACCCTACTTAATTACAACCAGCCTGATGTCATTGTGTAAGTGACCTACATAAACAACTCGTAAAAGTGATGCGTTATATTCCAGCATTACAGGATTCTTAGTTAGATTTTTTTACATTATGTAAACAAAAAAAACATGTTTCAAGCATTAACAATTCTTTCCCAGTTTGTGCGATCCAGAAACAAATTGATGTGAGCTACATTTTCAATATAGTTTCTCTAAAAAGTGATGTGAGAATCGTTGGCTGAACTATATTCGTTGTTTGTCGCAACTGTTTGTGTAAATAAAAAATGTGTGGTTTTATTCTTTAGGGACTTTGTAAGAATGACAATAATATGTGACAAAAATCGTTTGCAAATAAGCATTTTATTTGTTTTATACATAATTGTTTTATCGTATTGGTACTTCAAGTTATGTAAAAAGATATTGTAAATATAACTGAGTGTTTGGCTACTTCATGTTGTTTTAGTGGTCACAAATTTGTTACTAATATTATTAGGAATGACTTTATAATATTTTAAAAAGTGATTTGATAAGTGAAGCTTTTTGATAAGTTGTTTGATAAATGTTGTTATATATTTCATATCTATACAAAACCTCGTCTTTTATTAAAGAATGTTCAAGCAGCATGTTTTCCTAAAGCCGGCTTCATTATGCATATAATTTAACACAAGAAAAACGTACTGACGCGAAATTGACCGGCAAATCCTCTAAAGAATCCGGATTCCTGACAAGAATACATTTGAGGGACATCCTTACCCCTTCCTTTGTTATGTAAATATCTGTGTTTACCAAAACTTTTTCAACAAATATTACGAAGTAGATCCATTAGAAAATGGAATAAAGTTTGCTTCAAGGGAAACAAGAGCTCGCTGACAACCACCGGCTCTGTCTGGTTTACGAGCGTTACACACACTGTGATACACACACTGTGATACACACTGGCACGCGTTTATATAAGAAGGGTTAATATTAGTCTAGGACTAATGATTCATTTGCCACGCCCCGTGTTACTTAGGGTAATAAGGCCGCGGAGGGAATCGTATTATTTTGTTAACATACCTTAATTTGTACTAATTATGTTTCTTAAAAGCATAATTTCATATTTATAAACGACATCATTACTATGTTTGCTTTTCATTATTTATTCATAGCGATGTTATTTAGGTTTAAAGATTTCTATTAAATATAACTTTAATGTTTAGTAATGATTTACAAAAAAATATAAAACATGACAATGTATCTAAAATAGAGTTATTATTTTTAGTATATAGTTTTATAACCATAGTGGCATTTTGGTGCCAAATGTGGATTTATCTAACTGGATCTGACGTAATTGGTATTTTTATATATACCATTTTGTCTATTTTATGTATCGATTCTCTCTGTATATTTTTGCTTTTTAATGTAACGGCTATAATGCATACATATATAAAATTTACTAAAATAATTACTATTACTTTATTTAGTTTTAAAAATATTAACTAGGTGAGGTTTGTTCAATTAATACAAAAACCAACTCCCACACTACACTCTCTCTTAGTACATATGAAAAAACAATACTAGCTACAAAACACAAAAGTAGACAATTAGACAAACGCTGCAAAGTTAATGGCAAGTAATTATTTCACCAACTATATTCCTATTTAAGATATTGTTTTTATCAAGAGTCACGTACCGAGCAGTTGCCTAATCATGAATGACACGTTTACGTATTCAGAAGGCTCGCCAGCCGCTAACGAGAAGACGAGATAACTTTACGAACGGAGTCGTCTCTCCGAATTCACGAAGACCCTGCTTTGATTATCCGGGATTTGAAATTAACATATTAGAAATGTTCTGTGATGATGGTATGTTTATTTGATGGAATTGAGGTCTACGCTATCGTTGTAAATAATGAAAATGTTTGTTTCTCGCCAAATATGATAACGGGACAGATGGTGTATGTATGTGTTACTCATGTTTACCAAAGGATACTTTTTTATAATATATATCCAATATTATTACCAATTTATTTCATTTGTTTTTCCGGTTTGAAAAATTAGAAGATTATTGTTTAAAAAATGTATTTTAAATAAAACTTATTAATTTTCCTTTAAATCAGTCTTTAATGTACGACACATTTTCTCTTTTAACTTAATGCTCTAAAACTCGTGTTCGGTCTCATCCGTGCAGCGAAACCTAATTGACACAATTAAAGCTATTCGCATAGCTGGTTCACTTACACAGGAAACAAATAATGATATCAACTCATTTATACCGTATCCCAAATACGTGAGACACATGCTTACTGGTCTCTTCATATAAGCTGTTAAATTTATATTTTTACAATCAAAACCCAATCGAAATTTTTGTTACAGTTATGTAAAAATTCTGATTGCAATAGATACAATGATATCTGTTTATTTAAATCTAATTTTCATTATCCATGTTAAAAAGTTCAGTTTTCATAAATATTTTTTCACCAATACTAAATCTCAAATACGAAAAAATACATTTGTTTGTGCGACATAATGATTAGAAAGACAGTTTTTATGAGATATCCCCAAATTGAGATGAAGCGCAGAACTTTGAGAAGCGTATCATTGGCATCCCGGAGCGTGGTAAACGAGCCTGAAAATTACTCGCAATTTATTCGGTTCAAGGGTGACCTGGGTGGGAGGGTTGTCACTCACTATACAGTTTACGGACATTGGGCTCATTGTATCCACAGAACTGCGGCTTTATGCATTAGGTTTGTATTTGTCACCCCTATCGGGTCGTAATATCAAATTGTATACCAGATATGTTTATTGACTGTATACGTTTGTATTGTTACAATGTAAATTCAGTTTAAATTTGTAACAATGTGGTAAATCCACTACACTATTCTCATTAGATTAATTTTAACAAGAGACACATAATAAATCCTATAAAATAATAGTTTTTGTTAATATATATATTTCAAAGTGAAATTTTGTTATGTTTTTTTTTTTTGTATACACATTTAGGTATTATAACATTTTTCGTACACATTGAGAGAACTTGAATACGGTTCTACGGATAACTAAAATTTTCATGTTCCTAATTTTGGCTACTTTGAGCCGTGACCTCTTTTGACGTCATCGTTTAAGATGACAGAATGCTTACAACACTTGGCCAATTACCAACATATTAAAAGATGGTGATGTTTTTCCCTTACTAATTAGTTGATGCGTAATTTTAACCCAGCATATTATTTAGAAAATTATGTTTTCTTTTTATTAAGATTTAATTCTGAATTGGAAGATTATTTTATATTACGTTGATGCTGATTATCTTAAATAATTCATAACTTGTTCTTTTATAAACGAAATCAATCCAACCTTGGAAGTTACAACGAACACATTCATATTCCACAATCAATGTTGTCAAGATATATGTAGATTTATATTGTCATTATAGGTACCTAGTTACCTAGAAGTAAATGTAAGACACTGATATTTCTACTCTAGTTACATAGTAATCCTATATTCACTAACATTTCAGAATTTCTCACGATGGCTTGTTGAAACTAGGTAATCCTTTGTCTGATTCACTAATCTCGAATTAACGAAAGCAGTTGACTTATTTATCAGATAACTTACATAACTGGCCATAGTAGCTGGGTTTTTAAGGTTATCAATAAACTATAATGGAGCGATCAATAACGATTTTAATTTTCTATACTTTAGTTACCTACCCTGTTTTTATATTACTATTATATTATTTATTAATGAATATAGAAACAGTTTCTTATTTACTTAACAAATACCTCATACATGGGTTCACATATCATCAACGTTTGAATTTTTTATATATATTTTTTTGACATTTTATGATAACATTGTCTAATTATTGAATATAATTTTTATAAACATAAAAAGTATAAAATACTAAATATACTAAAATACAAAAATAATCAGTTTAGTAGTCTCACATGAAACTTGATAGTATTTACTTTGTATATTATAATTATATTTTAAAACATTTAACATTCTTACAATTTAATTACTATTTTTTACTTTTACCCCTACAGAATTTTCATAGCAATATCGCAGATAAGATGTAACAGGTCTTATCACGAGCCTATCAGTTCTTAGAAAGCATCTCGGCTGTTTTCAGTTACCTTACTGTGTACCCGTTTCTGGTAGGTATCTTGTTGACAGATAAGGCCAAGCCAAGCCGGGGGTTTGCAATATAATTCAACGGCTTTGCGCTATACGTGCCTACGGAGTCTGATAAACCTTTGTGTATTCTTATCTCTTGTCGCCAACGGCCCGCTACTGTGTACCAAAATTAAAAAAAGTTCTTTGTAACTTAAGATATGTCCTAGTTGCTTTTGTGGCCTTCTGTGTCAAGATTAAATAAAAAAGCTTCGCTTCAACAAAGAAATATTTCAAATATCATAAGTACAGAAATATTAATTTAATGTTATTAACAAATATTTTTCAACAATCTAATAAATAACAGCATCCTATACTATCTCGTTATTTTTGTCGACAATTTGGAACCTGTAAATTACTGGTTTCTTTGTGTTTTCATCTAAATAAATTACCTATATCTCCTTGTTGTTGTCATTATAATATGGCATGTAAGAAGATGCCCATGTCTAAGAAGTAGCTCACTCGTTTAGAAATTTCCTTTGTAATGAGCAAAGCACGTTTTATGTTGTTACATAAGTAGCCAGATATGTTAGACTTTATCTGCAATTTAAACGTCAGAAGTTGCCAAAAACAAATTTATATAACGAAAATAAATAGATTAATGTCGATTAATCCATTTATTTTCAAATTAACAAACAATCATTGTGTAAAGAGGATAAAAAAAGTAATCCTCTTAAGTTAGAGGTTAACCTTTTGAGACTTAGCCGATATAGCAAAAACTTTATTAAACTATGACCGAAGGCTAAGCCGAAGGCCACAAATCTCCAATATTTTATAATTAAAAAAAACTTGTTAGAGATAACAATTTAAGCAGTATTTATTTTTATCATTCATTTAAAATAATTTAATTTTAATATTTAAATAATAAGGAAAAACTAGCATCAGTAAAACTATTATGTTATTGAAATTAATGTGACCTTTCGTAACAAAACTTGTTCTGTAGGCCATCTGAATTATAATTAAACCGACACATCTCATTCATCAGTCAAGACGTTACCGACCTACTGTGTCTATAAAATGAAATATTTTATAATAATCTGCCTTCTATTACTCAATGCAGTGACAAGCTTCAAGTTTAAGGATGACGAGTTCTCTTATGACTATGAAGACGAAGATACAACGTTCGACGACAAACCACAAGTATACAACCTAAAGGACGGTCCTAAGTTATTCGAAAAATTTATTAAGGACTATAGCAAAGAGTATAAAGATAAGGCAGATTACGACAAACATTACGAAAACTTTGTTTCAAACTTGAAATATATTAATGAAGTTAATTCAGGAGGAAAGTCTTCTTCATCGGATATCAACATGTTTTCGGACTACGGTGAATCTGAACTCAGCGTTATAGGATAGACATACGACAGGTAAGAGTGTTTGAATAATACCAATTATGTTTTGTTTTAATAATGGCGTCAATAAACACTTAAATATTTTATTACTTAATATAAATAAATATAACTTACAAAACCATTCTGTCCCTTACAAAAAATATTAAAAATATTTAGTTTTTCATGTGTGATAAAATTTAGAAGTATATAAGTAAACATTACTTCAACCTTTACTTATCCAATATATTCTCTTCTGATATTCTATGCCCTTTTAACGTTAAGCCTTAAGAAAGTAGATCTTGACATAATAATGGAAAAGCTTTTTACCCGTCCGTTAGTATGCATAAACATCAATAACGCCTAAAAATGGACCTATTTGGAACGCCTATTTCGGTAATGGTTCATACCATTTACATTTTCAGTGTTTTTGCATTATTATAAATGTTTCGTATTAAATTTTATGTAAATTAGTCAGCACTAAAAGAAAAAGGAAAACAATAACAAAATATATAAGTTTTGTGAAAGAAGTAGGTAACTACACTATTTTCAAACATGCTTAATACATATTGGCTGTGGTTTTATATGTGTATCAAATCATATGTATATATGATTTGAATTTTCACATCAGATCATATATAACGTTGGTCACGTACCTTTATTTTTAACACGATATCGGTACCTACCTGACCCTTTAAAGGGTTTGTCATATTTTATTTGTGACAATCCGATTGAATGATAAATGTTTTTCGAATGTTATTGGAACACTGAACTGTGTTTTGATGATCATTATTTCTAGTATAAAACAATTGTATTAAAGATTACTGAAATAAATATTTCTCATTTTCCATTAACATAATTTCTGATTTAAACTAAAAGCTTTTTGGATGCGGTTTTAAAAATAAAGTTACTTGAAACATCTGGTGGATATTGTATTCAAATTTCAAAGAGAAAATTACAAAAATATATACATTAGACAAATAATAAGTTTGAGTTAATTACATTTTAGATTATGGTTTAATATTTAATAGTATTACAAAACTACAAGATTTTATTATTTCACAAAAACCTAAATTATATAACAAGTTGCTTTATTTTAGTTGTAATATCAAAAACTTTACCAGTATGTTTTTTGCTATGAACAAAAAATATTTTTCATAACTCCCTACTCGGTTCCCTATAAGTCTGAGATCTTTGAACTATAGCTATTCATTTTCTTTGATTTCCTTTGACAATAAGTTATAGGAAACAATACAATTCCTTCCTTTTCTTAACGTATTTGACCCAAATAAGAAATCATAAACAGAGCATTATGAATAAATACTACGTTAGTTTTATAGTTCCTTTGGAATTTAGTTTCAATAAATTATTTTGAGATTAACGTTCCCCGAAGATCACTCATAGAATATGTAAAAATTTGCGAAATTTCCTTATACTTAGGAAGCCCTCAAATATATTTGGCACTGTTGACATCGAATATCTTACTGAAAAGTTACGACGCAGTCAGTATCTCAGAAGGAAGTTTAAAATCTTTTAGCAACAACGTTACAAACATTTAAGTGTGAATCTAACATTAAATATTCAAAAATAAAACCGTTTTGCAAACTTACAAGATGTGACTCAAACAGACAGAAATGTTGTTAAATGACAAAAATATGTAATTAAAAATTTGTCATAAAATGTGTTATGTTGTACTAACTGTTATAAAAATAACATTCTAACTACAATTACACAATAAAACAAAAGGCTACATTTTCATTAGTCTTTTATTCAACTTACATAATAGGCGAGCGAATAATTAATTTGTTATATATGTAAATTAAAAAGCTAATAAGCGAAAAACATAAGAAAATGAACGGATTTAGACCGGACTACTTATTATGCGCAATTAAAGATTTTTGCGACGGGTCGTTTACGCTTTCCGAGGAAGGGTCGACGAGGCCGTAATGAATTAAATTAGGTCCCACTGATAACCTCACGCAATCTCCACGCTGGGGTTGATGACTCTTGAAGGTTTAGAGTAACTAAAAATGATGCCGGGCTTTAAGTACTGGACAATTTACATTGTTTTAACTCTTCCGTATTCATTGATTATCAAAACTAGAAGTGGCATGAATCTTTAAATTATTTTTAAATGCATTATTTTAAAGGATGATAATAATTTTATCAATAAATAATAGCACACAATATATATACAATTAGTAGCGGCCAAAAATCTTAATTTATCTATAACATTTTTTTTTTACTTAAAATATTATATTTTCTACACTATTTTTATCATTTTATATATAAACCTAAATATAAAATCAATAAATTTCACTCGAATTCATTTCATCGAACCGGACACAATTCTAAAATTTCACGGTCCGTCTTCCCCAATAAACGGACTTGGCGTGGCTTTTTCTTATATTTTATTCAAGATCAGGAAGGAAGCGTTTTCAAAGTCGCGGACGAAGCGACGTGGTAATCTTTCTTTTTAGTCTCCTTGGGTGCTGCCTCACGCTTTTATTATGTTAACTGTTAGCACACGTACCATCGAAATTTCATTTTATGTTAGTGAATGTCGAGGAAAATAAAATCTCATTTCATTAACAAGTTCTAAGAAAAATATTAAAACCGTCATTGTTCATAAATATTCAGAGGTATTTTTCAACATATCGCTTGTATTTGTTTGTCTTGAATATATTTACAAAATGTACAAAACTGAACAATATATTGCCAGTGGCTGGAAACAGTTTCATGTAAAAAGTGAATAGAAAATAAACTAGAAACATTAAATCAAAACGAAATCCTGAATAGCAAACATGTCTATTCCAAAAGCTAACGGTCTGTGTCCGGGTACAAGGTCTTGCTAATGTCAAGTGGTCCGATGTCGAAGAGTTATGTGTATAACCGGACCTGTGATTTATATCGTGTAACCTAACCACATACATATGTATTGGTTACATATATTATGACCTTTTTTGACGATTGTAAGGATCCGTTTGTTGTTTGTTTTTAAACCTTTGTTTTGTTTCAGATCCCAGGACCGTTTGAGATTATTAAATTGAATTATATTTTGTTAAAATAAATTTAGTTATATTTTTCGTTTGCTTTGCAAAATATGTGGAATATCAATGTCTAATAAGATAAAATATAGGTATATACATTCATATATTGCTAGTATTTTTATGACTTCCTCATTCCCTGTTCGCGTATAAATCAGGCAGTCACGTAATGTTATCACCTTGCAATACACCCCGTGTACAATTTTCGGCTAATACAAGACGGTATGTTTCACTAAACACAAACAATATAAAGCTTGGAGCACAATGGATCTAACAAGAGATAGTAAGTAAATAGTAGTATATTTAGTAAGTTTCTTGGACCGTAAATACGAGCCATTCAGCCGATCGTATAAGAAGAACTCTTCAAAAGAAACTACCATGCGTGAATATTGACATTGCCCTTCCAAAATATATCCTCCAAATTTATACCCAAAGTGGTCACGGATAACTAAGAACAAAGAGATAATCACTTGATAACTTTCAATATTGAATCAAATCAAGTGTGTTCAGGGAGTAGTTGGACAATTTACTTAAATATGAGCCTTATAATAAATTCACCTTTCAATACATATTCCTTTGTCATGTTAAGTCAATGACTTGATTGGTAAGAATATATACATTTAACTTAATATCTCATAATATGCTTAAATAAATGTTATTAAAGTTGTTTCTAATGATTATGCTGTATTGTGTTTTTTTAATCTAATTTATATCTACGAATCGTTTTTAAATTGAAAACATATTCGAAAATTACATAAAAAATCTATATATCTTAAAATCACAATACATATTTATAAATCACTAGGGGTCGCCCGCGACTTCGTCCGCGTGGTTTTTAGTGTTGCCGCCGAGTTCATTACAAAATTGAAATTTAAAACCCTTAAGGGTGAAATTTAAAAATCTTTTCTTAGTACACCACTAGATAGAAAAACAAATGTATCTTCCAATTTTACTATCTCTACGACCTGCGGCTTAGACTGTATGCTATAACTAAGTCAGTCAGAACCTATTAGATTATAGTAGATTTGCAGCATTTTTCATTGCTGCTTAACTTCTATTAGTCACAGCAAGATGACATATACCCTATAGCCTTCCTCAATAAATGGACTATTCAACACAAAAAGAATTTTTCAATTCGGGCCAGATATCCCAGAGATTAGTGCGTTCAAACAAACAAACTCTTCAGCTTTATAATATTAATATAGATTGAAATCATAGTATTATAGCAAAAACGAATCTGAGGAACTATTAACATCTAAACTCTCTCCATACATTATTCAAAGTAATACGAAAAAAAATGTTTTATACCTAATATGTCAAATCTATAAAACGCTACAGATTTTGATAAAGAAACTACTAGAATACTAAATGTATTCTATTATAGTAATAATAAAAATATATATCAATTAAGGAATTTTACCATTTTAATGTATATTTTTAGCACCAAGTACATGTCTTATAAAAAATAAATTGTAAACAATTTGTAAAAAGTTAAAAAGCAGGTTTTGAAAAGCATATACAAAGTCGAGTGTCTTTTGGTAGTCTTAGTTCTTTAAATTTTCTCTGCAGTATGTAAGTAGGTACGTTGCTTTACGTGAACACGTGAGTGGCGTTTCAATTTTCGTGATACTACGTACTACGTAGATCTTGGAGCGTTAGAAGAAAAATACAAAGACGTGAGTGTTAAATATTACGTGGTATGAAATTTTTAGATTTATACTAGATATTTATTGTATCACTGAATGTCAGCTTTATAGGTAATAAAATATATTAAATAAAAATGTAGGTTTTGTACGCTTTTTTATCTTACGCTTATATTTATTATTTGACGTAAGTGGTTATAATATAAAAGTAAATTCTCAACTGCGCATATTCGCGGTTTGGGTACTTTCGTATTTGTAATTTTTTTTATATTCTCTCAGATTATCAATTCACAGATGTTGATTAAAATGTTAAGTTAGTTTTAAACAGCATTAGCCTACTTAATCTACTATAAGTAGTAGGTACAATATTTAACACAAAAACACTTACCTAACAGATTAAAAACGTTAAATCAAAAGTGAGTCACAAATAGACTCTCCATTTTAGTAAAATAAAACATTTTAATATTTGTATGAATTTCTATTCGTATTACATCCTATATCTACCATTAAATTTATGAATTTAGGCATACCGTAAATAAATTAAAAACAAAGCTAGATAGTTTTTTACAATTAATAATGCTTTATAGGAGATTCTTTCAGAGCTAAACACAAAATACGCTTCGATTTTTTTCACAATTAATCCACAATTTAAAAGGCTTTACCAGACCGTTAATAAACGTCATATACCCTGGCTTAAAAACTACCAGCGCAAATAAAACGCGGCCGGCTCTCCATTCAGTTTTATATGCATGCGACATTCTATGAGTATTTCTAACAAGCAATAGCTGGCTGGCTAATACTTACCAGAAACGAATATGATCGTAAACTCTTGGTCTACTGCTCCTGTAGAATACCTTAGTGCAATACATTTAACACACAAATAAACATTTTTTGTCTCATATTATTTTACACACTCGAAAAGTGCAATTATGTTTCTATTTTTATGGAAATAAAAGTATTTATAATTACAATACCTAATTTTTTTTATTAATTCATTAGCGTCGACTAAGCTCTCATTAAAAAACTTAAATGAGTAATTCTTTACGATGAAAATCTAACGGCGTCTTAATTATTATAAAAGCCACAATATTTATAAACAAAAACAAAAAATAATTAAGTATTTTTTTCTCCAAGGCAGTGAGGCTGAGCTTACTAATTAGTAAGCTCAAATAATTAATGAAAACAAATTACTACTGATAGTAGTAATTTGTTTTCAGTGTATTTTTTATTAAATAAGTATATTTTTGATTAACTTCTATTTTTATTTTGGTACAACATATTGACTATATGATGTTCCAAATCAAGTTATTTTGATGCTGCATAGTTTAGATTTTAGGATTTCCTACAATAAAAAATAATTTTATTTAATCGTATTTAGTAATCTAGAGTCGTGCCAATGTGTATATTTTTATATTCGAATACATTGTAGAATCCGCTAAATAGACAGTTGATATTTTCCTATTAATTTCTAAATGGCTAATTAGATGATAGTGCACTATTGATATATTGTATATTGATCAGAAACTAGAATGTAATAATAGGATATTGGAAACCTTTGTTTTGTTTCACTTGTTCTTCTGTAATTCTTTTATTTATTATTTCATTTATTAGGTTTACTCTTGTCTCCAATTTCAAAATTGTAATTTAAACAGCGTTTTGACACGTAGCCATGTAAGTTAGTAATAAGAACTTATTAATAACTAATATTATATGTAAAATCTATGTATATTTAAATATCTTTCAAATATATTTTCTGTCCTTATTCTTTTTTTTTGCTATATTTTGTTCAAAAATGTAATGGCATAGTATTCAAACTGCCCAAAATCTGCTTATCATATAACAATGTAAGTGTAAAAGGATTGACGAAAAGCTCTGATAAAAAATACTTAAAGTTCCATTGCGGACAATGTGCGACTTGGCAAGATAACATGTTGGATGAACAGTGACCGGCCTTCACGCTCCATGTCACTGTCCAAGCGTTCTATTGCCACATGGCCGGGATACTAGAACTTAACCACATGCATCAATGCCGTTCCATATAACTTAAAAATAGGTTATAAATTTATAAAATTGTTTCTCCTCTTTAATACAATATATTAATCCTTAAAACTTTTAACTCAACATATTTGGATTTAAGTTTATAAAAGAAACATGTTATTCACGTTTCTAACATCGTTCATATATATACCATCTATTAACCACCCTACTCCTGGACTGGTTAACATAGTTTAGATTTACTAAATGCATTACCACGGCGGATAACATTTGATAGACTAATATGTCTCATTGATAGTACTCAAACAAGGAGACAAGTTCAATTGTACGACCCGTTTTTGCCCTTAATTTCCATTATAAAGAAAAGATACCAAGTCGAAGTTATTGAATTATTTCAAATCTCTCACTTCCCAACCAATTTATTTTATTTTATTTATTTATTTATATATTCTGTAAGTCAAAATGGAAGTGTCAGGAGGGTCTTTTTCGATACTTTATAGATTTATCGTAATAAGTACTTCTGTATAAGCACTTTCCCACTTAATGTTAAAACTATGAAAGCTATGAGAGTTCCAAACGCGTGGTTTGAAAAGAACCACACAACTAACTCAGCCGGATATATGTATATTTTTATTGTGATCACAAACGTCAATCTTAAAAGCTATTTTGGAACAACTATAACCGTCGCAATCAATCGTTAATGAAGTCTAATGATTTCAGGCAACGTAAAAAACTCTCGGCCTGCACCACAACCAGTCACCGCAAGCAGCACCCGTTCACGAGCATATCGCAAGAGCCAGCCATCACCCCTTTCGCCATATTTGAGGGTGAAGGGTGACCCGACCCCGGCCAATAGTGAATCGGTGTGATGCAGCAGATCGAGAATACAAAATTAATCTACAACAAAAAACAAATTCCAAAATTCATAATGGGGCAAGAGAATCCAAAACAATGTTTTTTCAATTTGTCTGTATGTCTGTATATGTTTGTATGTTTGTGTACGGTAATCTCAGAAACCAATTAATCGATTTGGATGCAGTTTTCTGGAATATCTTGTCATGGGATTCACTTTACATTTTGTTTTTTTTAACAATTGGTTAACAAATAAAGAAGTCAATAATATCTTATTTTCGTACCCTTGATTACTTACCAGTGATTAAACATTAAAAACATATACATAAATAAACTAGAAATATAATTGTAGGACTCAAGAATAAATAGTTTCTATGATTTCAATCATTGTAAGGCTATAACATTTTAACTTATTACGAGTGCATTAGGAAAATACAATCGCATAGCACCTAAACAATCAAAACAATTACTTATTTTATTAATTACACAGTGAACTTTAAAGAAATTGTTAGTAAAATTCATGAATTAAATATCTATTGATTTATGTTCATCTTTACGTACATATTTATATATCTCAGAGCTCGAGTCACGACCTTAATTCCATAAAAAAAATATGATAGGTGCTCAAATGAATAAAGTAGGGCTAGGATCAAGGAGAAAAGTTCAAGACATAGACATAACAAAATCTTTTATTCGACAAGACGAAAACGATAATTACCGACTCCACGCGATGAGCCTAGAAATTCAAAACGAAAATTCAAAATTTGTATTCAACTAGCATTGAAGTGGCGCACCTTAATTTATAATTGGTCCCCAGCATTATTAAAATTCTATCTTAATGCATTCCAAATGACTCTCCCAGATCCAAGTAATTTAGTAAGATGGGGCAAAGCCAACGAAAAGTCTTGCAACATCTGTGGGGAGGCAATAGGAACCGCGAAACACCTATTAGTGGGGTGTAGGGTACTTCTAGATAAGGGTCAATACTCGCGTCGCCACGACAAGGTATTAGAAATTATACGGGAAGCGGTTAGTCTTTCAGTAACAAGAGCGCGGAAGGGTATAACAACCATCAAATGATCTGTAGAATTCGTATAAGAAGGCTCCTCTAAAAAATCAAAAGCGAAGCCTTATTCAATATTAGGCGCGGCTCCTGATTGGATTCTCATGATGGACACGTATTACAAAATCCCTGGGGATGTTGGTGTTTCGTCATCCAGACCGGACTTATTCCTGTATTCGAAACATCTGAGGCGCGTGATACTTGTGGAGCTTACTGTTCCTTGGGAAACAAACATCTCAAGCTCAAAAAGTATTACGAACTGACCAACGAACTGATCAGGAATAAATTTATAGTTAGTTTGTACGCGGTAGAAGTGGGAGCGAGAGGTATAACAGCAAAATCTCTCTATAGCCTACTTAAAGACCTTGTTCTATCTAGAACAAGCATCGGTTTATTTCTAGAACTTATTTCAAAGGCGGCATTAGTAGGTTCTTTCCAAATTTGGTTAGGTAGGGAGAGGAGTGTGGAGGGTGAAGGTGAGCGTTTTTGCGCATAATAAAGGGGCCCCTTAAACCTACTCCTGGGTCGCAAGTCCCAGGCACTGCTTGCACTACTCTCCTTGCAACGCGATAGGCCCGACACCCGCACAGTGAATCCATGGATTGCTAAGAAGCTTCGTCTCTGTGTTTATAGAAATTAAAGTAAGGCAAACAAGATTGTGGATCACCAAATGGTAACTAATCACCGACATCAAAATAATAATTATTGTGCAAAGGACTGTAACTAACAGACTCCTTTTGGAACATGTTATCTCAAATTTCAATGATTAATCTGACAAATACAGACGACGACGGCGACGGCGACGTGCATAACAAGAAACTGGGAGTTATTAACAGAACGAGGCTGTTTTTCTCGCCGAACCAAAGGCTCGTGCTTTATAAAGGGCAGGTGGCTGAACCTGGAGTTTTGTTCTCATCTCTGGTCAGGATCGCCCCAGTATCAGCTTTTACCATTCGACATCTAACAACGAACCATCAGAATTGTCGGGTTACTCTGTGGAAGGCTTGATCCTTTAGCGTCGCAGGGATAATAATAACAATAAATAATAATAATAATAACACTGCATTTATTACACACCTTGGTCTAACCCCTAAGTAAGCAAATTGTTTGCTTGTGTTAAGGGTGTTAGACAACGATACAACGATACATAGAAATACCCATTATAAATAGTAAAAACATATTTAATAAACGACCAAACCCAGAAATACAGACATCTATGCTCGTCACATACTTACCTGTTCCTGTCGGAAATCCCCAAGCCCCATTGCGAGCCGAGCCCCATTGCGTCTGCGCTAACCACTCGACTAACGCGGCGGTTATGGTATATGGTATGTTTATTTTTTATTCTACCGCATGAATCACGGAGAGTGTTCCGAAGAGCTATTCAATCTGATTCCTGCCGCCGATTTCGCAAGCCACTGCCTAAAATTCTACTCCTACCACCTACTAGTTACCAAGATGTGGAATGAACTTCCTTCGGCGGTACAACAAGGGGGTATCTTTGTTGTATAATATAAGGGAACGTACCCAAACTACGTGACCTATATTTTTCAATTTTTCGACACCCTTCCCCCCCTTGTTACTATTGGGACGGCATTTATTGCACAAAAAATGTATCACACGACTTCAAACAACCCTGAAAAACAGACTTTATTAAATGTTAGTAGCTTAAATTGCCTTCTCTAGAATTCGCCTACGTGACAATAATCTAAACCCCCCCCCCCCCCCTCGCTTCTGTGACACAGCGTAACATTTTAAGGAAACACCCCCCCCCCCCCCCTCCCCCCCTCCCATAAATAGGCCACGTAGTTTGGGTACGTTCCCTAAGTGCTTTCATAATTACGGGTAACCTATTGTGTAGAACCAATCAGTGCAGGTTAATTAATAAAACAATATAATAAAACTCACTCACTCTTATTCTAAATCATGGTTTACCATTTACACTCAGATTAATGAAAATCCATAAATTTATATTTTTACTTTAATAAAAGCCCTTAATGTGTTAATGCAACTAATTTTAAGTATTCCATAAGCAACATTTTATTAGTCTTATTAAATAAAAATAATGAATAAAGATAAAACAAAAATCCAATGTTTACATAACAACATAAATAAATAATATATTCTAAGGATTCATGTAGAAATTTAATAAAAAAAAATAATAAGAATTCAAAGTAATTGTCAAATTCACGTATTTCACGCTATTTAATACTACGAAAGCCAGATTACGACGTTATAACTAATTTAGTAATAAAACTATGACATAAAACGACAAATCTACCACAGTAATAAAACGCAAGATAAGCTACTCAAAGATCACATCGACAATCACTATTCACACCTGCAGAGCTTCCGCTCTCAAACGACTATGACACGATAATTAATAAACCTAACACTTGCTTACTAATTTATAGGAGTTGATGCCTACTAATTATTTAGAAATACCCTCGACTCTAACTATATAGTATTATAAGAATTATAAAACATATAGTAACTATTTATTATTATTATATCTTTTCTAAAACAGACAATAATACTGGTTATTTCTATCAATCAGTATTATTTCCATATGCATATTAATTCTATGATTATTTCCCCAGCGTCCACAGCAGAACAGAAGTTGAATATTTGGCACTTGACATTTATAGACATTTAACATACGTTTTATGCCAAAGTCAAAAGACGCGGTATAGTTTATAGTTATCCAAGTATCAACAATGTTGAATTATATTTTGATTACTGCCGACGTCACTAAAAGCTTTAAATTTTTATCACAACAGAATATTTGTGTTGCGGTTAATAATAATGTGTTTGTTATCAGAAGTTAATTCATAAGTTTCATTGTCGTGTGCTTCGTGTATTGACTTCGTAATGATCTACAGTTTTCAATGTTAATGAGTGATATTGGTAAGAATCAGAATTATTAAAATAATAGTGTATTTTAAATTAATTAAAGATTTGCTATTTTGAAAATAATTATAAAAGTTTAGCATAATGGTTAAATAATAAATAATAAAGACATTTTATTCATGAGATTGATAAACTATTACTAACAAACTCAAGTACCTTCATAAAATAATCTGTTTAAAGCTTTTTCAAACTTTAAATAAAAACTAATTGTGTTTCCAAAGTAAAGAGGGACAATAATCCTAGTAGGAAAAGTGACATTTTGTATATTTAATATCCCAGGACTACTAGTAAAATTAAAACATTTTATTATGCAATGCATTACAATACATTTCGTTGTTATTTTCCTGTATGAATACATATATATTATATATATATATATATATATATATATATATATATAAAATAACTTTAGCGTTACAGCTTTTGCAGTGCTCATACCATGGATATTGTGAAAGATGCATATATAAAATATATATATATATAGAATATAGAATTCTTATATAGAATTCTTATTTTAATCGCAAGCATAAAATAATATTATCAAAATTAAACTGTTCCTAAGAATTGCTAAAATTGAAAAAAATGCTTGAGAATAACACTGTGTAGGCTATTTTAAAATAACTTTAGCGTTACAGCTTTTGCAGTGCTCATACCATGGATATTGTGAAAGATGCATATATAAAATATATATATATATATATTTTATTTTAAAATATAAAATAGCAATTCTTAGGAACAGTTTAATTTTGATAATATTATTTTATGCTTGCGATTAAAATAAGAATTCTTATATTTGAACAAGAGGGTTTTCTTAATGAATATGTTTTTATTGACTTAATTATCTTTCTGTTTAAGAGTAATATGTAGTCAGGGATGCCACTAAAACTTTAGATTTAGTACTGCAGTATTAAAATAATATAATATTATTTAAAATAGTCTTACACAAGGACCTCTATTTCCGTTATCTGGAAAACTTGAATCTTAAAATGTTTGACGTGCAGTAGTAGTTGGTATACTTATTAAATAGGCTTTATATGTAGTTGCTATGGGTCATCATATTCAAACTAATTTGACACCACAAGTTAGAATCCATCTATCACATACAATCTTCGAATTTAAAATCTTAAATTTTAAATAAATCCATCTAGCTTAATTGTAATTATTGTCATTACTTGTACATACTTACTATTTGTATTTCCAGTATTGTTTTTTACTGAAAGTACAAATGTTGACTTTTAAAATGCTTATTTTAAAATTCAACATGAGCAGTTAATTTGTACCACAACAACTGCTGTTGATGTCTATACTATTATAGTGATGTGTTTTGCTTCCTTTGTGAATATGTGACAGGTGGCACATTGTGCAAAATAAGTATTCTGGATCACATACTTGAAACCCAGCACTTATTTTTTATTTAAAAGAGTTATTATTCAGAATTAAACTTATTATTAATTATTTTTTTATTATATTTTACTCTTAAAATATTTTACCAGTCTTAAAATATAATATTATATTACACTTAAAAGATACTTAAATTAAACTTCATAAATTACTAACTTAATAAACTAAATTATTAATACATTAAATATACAATTTATAAGTATACAGTTAAAAAAACATAATATTAAATAGATAAGTTTCATTTTGGTTAATAAAAAAAACTAAGATAACATAATAAAAAAATATATTGTTATTTATGCTCCAATAATGTTACAATTACCAAAACCCGACCGATACTGGCGGCAATTGCTTCTATGAACTCGAAACGATGAAATATGTTTCTTATATAACTTAGCAATTGTGTGTCAGTTGAATTGTTACCGCGCTTCGACTCGCGCGCATTCTTATGCTAAATTTGCAAAACCAATCGCCGATGTTTGGTGGTTTAAATTGTGTTTATTTAAATAATATTTTCTGGTAAGCGTTAATCTTATTTTATGAGAAATGTATAAAGAGGTCTTATATATCACGGTTTATATTTTATGCCAGTCTCTCATTAAGACAGTTCGGAGGTTAACTCGCTCAAATATCTGAGTGTAACTCAAAAAGGTTTTTTTTTTATTCTGTCTTCTTATAAATAAGTTATCGTTTAAAAAAAATTGCCGTCGGTTCGAATTTATCGATTCAATATAAAACACAAAATCAATATAATATGGCACAATAACGATTTGGGTAACTAGAAAAACACTTTTTTATTTTTTCTACATTGTGCCGCGTCAATACGTTAATTCGGCAGTTTTTATTATTATTGTAGACTAAACATAAATAAATCGATAAAATTACTCATAGTACTACAGCAATTATAACTAAAAAATAAAGATAAAACATATTGTAATTAAAAACCTAAGATCTATATAAGTTGTTTTTAGAAAGCCATCGTTACTCATATGTATAAATATATACATATAGATATATTTGAATACACGTGATGACATAATATATTTTATAATTTATGTGGAAATTCTATTATCTTACGATAATAATTGGCATGTATTTGCCTTTTTATTTAAGATAGTGTCAAGTTATTTAAATATCTATTTAGTTTTACACATGCTTGTATGGTTCTTTTATCCACTAATTACAGCCATTAATCTACTCATTGTTAACCTTATCCGCTATATTAGCTTTTATTTTTTCTTTGTAGTCGTTCGTAGTTAGAAGAGAAAAAGGAAGGAAATTGTGTTATTTTTTTTATTGGTAAAAGTGTATTATTTTGTTTTAATACCATTATTAGAAAATCAAAATGATTGAAACGGTATTGCAGCATCTAATTTTAATTTCTTATTTATATATTTAGGTTTAAAATAGTATTTTATCGACATTCTTCTTCCCTCGCTTAGTGTGCTCAAGTTTTAACTATGAACCATAATTCAACGTTATTTTTAATATATTAGGAAATTAAGTTATTTCATTAAAAAAAATGTTTTAGTTACGAAGTTTGATGGTTGCGCAATCGGCACCCGGTCAATATGGGACAATGTGTCCTTAAGCCCTTCAGACTCTTTTATCTGTAAACAGTAAGCCTCAATTAGATCTGACTAAATAAATTGGAATAGGAACAATCAATAAGATAATTTTCAACTTTAATGGCTTTTTTTTACAATACGCACCGTAAACGTCTTAAAATATTGGTCATAAATTGTTTGCTAGATTTGTTTTATGTAATGTTTTAATAAAAATGAAATTATATTGCTATTTAGAAATTAATGTACATATGTAGTTTGTAATATTATTATATTATAAATTATATAGGTGTTTGGTATAACAACTACAAAAAAAAACCAACGGCTTTTTTATTCTGGAATAGAATGTATATTCGCCAGGGACTATATATATATACATATTTTCTTATATATATATTGGCGTATGTATGTAAATGCGTTTTACGGCGTAAGGTGGAATAACATTTAAAGATTTAGACCAAACTTCTCCAACACGAAAAAAGTCCCACTTGCCTAAATTAGCAGTAATTTCAAGAAAACGTTTCATAAAATCCTAATCTGGGTTTAAAATACCTATTACCGGGCAAGTTACTGTGCCAGCGATTTTCACATCGTAGGTAAAATGCTAAAATCTGATATAAGATTTCAATATGGCTTTCTTGCTTTTAAAAACAGATGATTTACTTATTAATAGTCAAAAATTTTGTAATAACATATTTTGGTATATCGACAATAATTCGACATTTTGGCACGTAACCCTCCTCAATAGTATGAATACACAATAAACACACACCAAGTACATTGGAAATCTTATTTTAATGAGATTGAACTATATCACAAGATTAATTACCTACTCATAAAAAAATTCGAAGCAATGTTATAGTGGTTCTCGAAAGTACGAAAGTTTGGTGAAATCGGTCCTTTCTATAATTAACATCGCGCCTAACTGTATACGTGTGGAGTTGTTATTCATTTTATAAAACCTTCCAGAATATATCGCTAAAAATATAAAGGAAATATTAATAGAGTTAAAAGAAAATAAGCTACGATAAAAGGATTTTTTTGCAATATTCTTTTTCAGGTAAGATATTTTAAAAAGCTTCCTCGCATGTAAAATCAAAATGCACTCACGAATCGTTATATAATCTTAATACCTTTTTGTCTGACGCCAGCAAGATAGTTTTTTTTTGGTTTGTTTAAAATTAAAGGAAAATCTTTAGTAAGTTTATCTATTCTAAATATATATTTATTAAACTATTTAGAAATTAAAAAAATAATAACATCATGTGTTATGATTTTTCTAGTTACATATTTAAATAATCAAAATTAATCCGGTAATACTTTTTTATTTATTTATTTTAAAATATCAAAGGAGATCAAAATGGAGTACCATTTTGATCTTCCACCTCATGTTATGCTTCTTAATAGAAGATTTAACTTAATAGTAAAATGTTATTACGTTACGTATTTATTTGTTTTATATTTATATTTGATTTTCAAAATACAACTTTTGCGAGGTTTAGAGGCGTGAAAAATTGTAATAAGAAACTGATTTCGTAGGTTTCGTTTACTCAGCCGTGTCGACAACTAAATTAAGTATATTTCTTATATTTTCTAATCAAACAAACACTACAATGAGATTGTAAATTTTTTAACTTGAGTTTTGTATTTTCTTTAAAGTTAGTTATGTAAAGTCAAGCCGAACAAGCAATAAAGAAAACGAGTTTATAGAAAATAGAATCCAACGACTTGGAGACTATTACTTTTCTTTTAAACACAGTACTAATAAAGATTGACATGCAAATGACTCGAGGGCTTAAGAAACCACCAATACCTATAATTAAAATAATGGGACCACTTTTGCATTGACAATTCCTGGAAATTTATCTCATTATGAAATTAGTCCCATATCTGGTTTAACAATCACTGGCTACGTGCCAACGAAGCAATGTTAGCCAAGATTAGTGCAGAGGTATCCCATCCCATATTACCAAGAAGGATGAGAATTAATTAGCGAATAACTACTCTATAAACTGTCAGGGCATCTTATCTCGGCATCCGCAGCGTTATTACGTACGTAACAATATAGACAATCCAGGCCGGTTCAATGGTTAGTCAGTCACCTAGCTTACGAGTACTTACCGCAGTACAAGCTACAGCACGCAACTGAATTTCCCACAGAATTGTGTATTAACGATATAATTTCAGATTCAAACAGATAATACCCAATTACGTCAATAAAGCACGATCCAATTCCACTAATCTGTGCTCGGATGTCAATAATGTCTCGGTTCCAAAAATTAATTTTGTTGTTCATTCAAAGTCAGGCGCAGGTTCCGATAGCGTTGACGGATCGTGGATCGGACGGCGGAATTGATGAGTCTAGTACGTGCTGTGCCTCTCGACGCCTTGGTGATGTATCGGTGACTTGTAATCGCTGGACTAACACGGATACCGTAATTTGTTAAAGAAAAAGTCAAACCTGACTCTTGCAGATGTGCCCCATCATCAATACTGACAGGGTAAATCTCGCTAGGGTTCAAGGATAGCCCATTTCTCATTTCCTCTTAATTGATTTTGAAACTCGGTTCATATTGTATCGAATCCTATTTTTTTTTTGTATTTTTGCTTGAAAATCAGTGTACCGAACCATATCATGCCGAAATTACACTATAGAGCGTTGAAAATGGAAGGTGTCTGCCTTGTCAATGACAATACAAGTTGTAATTTGACGCATTAGAATCACATTACACACAAAATACTGGTTATTCTAATATGTAGCATTATTTTTCCGAACGGAAAAACAACTTTTGTGAGACAAAAAATATATATGAATATATATGTGAGCCGCTAATGTGTAAAATATTAAATAGCAAACATATATATAAGTAAACGTTAATTATTTCAACTTCGTTAAATCATACTTTTATAGATCCGCTTATAAAAATATTTAAAAATTTCATTCATCACTTTTAAATTTATTATTATATATGTAGTTTATATATGTTTAAATTTAAACACAAAATATAATGTGCAGCCTAGTAAAGTAATGATAGAACAATTAAACTGCTTATATATATTATATACCTACTTCATACTTGTGCAAATTTAATTAAATTTTCCATTATGACTCCAGCAATTTCAATTACCTTGCCAGCTAACGTATTGATATTGTCATTATAATTTATATATTTATAAATATATAAATAAGGATTGTTGTGTTGTATGTGTATTATTTACTTCCTAAGGTTATTTTGTTCCGAGTTGTATTCGTATTTCTTAGCTTTTCCTATCACTTTCGCTATCTTTAACTTCAGACAGCTTGAGGCATCTCAGTTCCCTAGATTTACCCACATTAGTTTTGGCAGGACCAAAAAGATTGATTGTGACTCGTATCTTTACCGTAAAACTAAGAAGAAAGGAATAAAGTATTTTTATTATGGTTTTACGTTTCTTAACTTTAGGACAATCCTATAAACAGTCCAAAACTATAACTAAATAAGTAAAAGTAGACAAGTACATAGTCAATAATATATTTTTTGATGACTTATGCTGATATAAGTTACAAAGACAGTTATGATAGATGCTTATAGGGCAAAAAATACTTATTTTACTCGTTAAATAAATTCAACTAAGGAATTTGATGATTTGAGAGTTGTTCTATTGAATATCTGTCAAAAGTTATTCAACAGTTATGAGTTATCCGGTAGATGTACCTAAAATAGCCCTTAGCGAATATCAGCTTCAAATAAATAACAATATAATTCTTAAAACGTGTTTTCGTATTTTCTCGTTTCTTATCCTAATGATAATTGACGAGCCCATGGCAACAAAATAATATATTATTGAAGACGGTTTATTTCTAGGAATTGCGTGTACGAGGATAAGGATATCTGTGTGTTTTATTAATACATACATTATTTTACCCAGTTATGGTAATGATCGTGTTTATAACCTATTGTATATAAAATAATAGATCAGCTCTGTAGAGATGTAGGCACACAATTCAGAGACATTTTATTTTTATTACTAATGCTTTATTTGTTTTTAATTTATGAACATGTAATTGACCGCTGCTTTATATTAAGTTAAACCAAAGTTATTATTTGTTAAAATATTTAATTGTTTGCATTTAAATTTTAATCTTGAATTTTGAAGAATAACTATTAAATAAAATATACTAATGAAATATCAATAGAATAATAATAATTAATATTCTAAAATTTCAACTTCCCCAGACAATAATTAAGGTATTATTGTTTCAGTAAAGTTTCAAAGCCCTGTCATCTAAAGCCTTGTACTGAAATAACTGAATCCGATAAATGTTCAGCTGACTCACTTATTTATAATTGACGTATTTCCTTATCCTTATAAAAAAGGTTTCATTATACCAATAGCTGACTCGCTTTTGTTGACATTTCCTTATCAATAATAAAAAAAATGTTATAAGAACTTGATCTTTTTATTGCCATTATCAACATTTATTCAAAAGCATTAATTATAATTGTTTAGATTACAAATTATCTCTCAATTCTAGTTACAGTCCACAAAACGGCATGTACTGCCTCATTAGAGATAACAACCGTTACATTAGCAGCATCAATTGCCTATAACCCTGTATTGTGGGTTCAACTGACAATTCAGCAAACAAACCGTTAATGAAAATAATTTGTTGTACAACCTGCCTAGCGGAACAAAGAGTACGACATTGTATGTTATAGGTTTATCAACTAGATGTATCACAGATTAACAAAGCGAATCGAATTGCCAATTTTCCTCAACTTTTTGTTTCTTAAGATACGAATTGACAGTAATTGATTTGTACCCTTCGGATCCCACTCCAGAAGTCTACTCACTAAACAACTTACAACTTCCCTTCCTGTTGTATTTATTAGCTTTTACCGTTTTCTCGACGGATAATTGAATAATCGTTAATTCTGACAATTGTTCTTTTTTTGCTTAGTGTTAAACTATTCCATAGTACCTTTCTTATTTTATTAATCAATAAAAGTGACAAACAAATTCCAAATATTTCAATAATAATTTCTGCTACATGATTGATATGTTATGTTCACACCATCTGTGAGATGCTCTATGATGGATGGTGGATATACACAGTCTATGTGAAAGTGCCTTTTGCTCTCAATTTGGTAAGAACAGTAAAAAACGACATTGTTATACTTTTTATTGCTAAATCTTTTTAACATTTAGAACTTATATTATTTTAGGGAAAAAAAAATATTTACAATACATACTTCATTTAAGAATGTTACAAAAATGTTAATTATTAATAAAACATGTTCATCATAAACCTTTAAAAAAATTAAATTAGCTTATGTAGATTAAAATAGATTTAATATATCCTTATCTTTGCATAGCGTCAATAAAATAATGAGCTAATTATTAGTAAAAGTATTCTTATGATAATTTTTTATAGTTTAAATGTATCATTTAAATAAACATATGTCTGTACATAATTTTCGAATGAAATGTAACCTTGTGATAATTTTGTACGTACAGACTCACACCTGTGTCAAGGTAATTTTTCCATCTCATTCATCGTTAAGTTTTTCTATACCAATCAGCTCTAACAACATTTACTTTAATAGAATCAATTTTCCACTATTTCGTATTTACACCACCAATTTAGAATAACCTCGAGCATAAACTATGATTTAATAGTGATGAGCGGTTCTGGTCATAAACAACTTGACATACTACACTCTACAATCATAATTTTACTAAATTACGTTCATGATTACATATCTTACCTACGTGTCAACTGTTAGTACTGATCTATCAAAATATATTTTATTATATTACAAACGAAGCATATTTTTGTCATCTTCATAGTATTTATATGTTGATTTTAAGTGAGAAATAAATAATACTACGAGATGTATACACATTGGTTACAAATCTACCACACTTACTGACTGCTCTATCTACGTGACTAAGTTTTGAGGACAAGTTGAACATTCACTGAGAATATTTAGGAGCATACAAAAAAAATCTAATTTAATATATAGCTGGCAGATATATATTGCTTTAATATAACGTTTTTTTGTGCAGACATCTATCTCTTTTTACTACTATAGTCAGATTTGTAACAAAACAATAAAGTAGTTACGAGTCTAAACCGTACATTCAAAATATAGTCATAAAAGGGAAATAGAAGATATTATCGTCCACCAAACCCTTTAAACCCTCACATTAATTATGCCCTTCACGTTTGCAAATAGGAAAGTCTGCGTCGTGCGAAGTAATACTCAAACCATAATACATATCAGTTGTTTTATTTCCACTGCACAGGGCCACTTCCAACCCTTTGTTTTTGGTTGGCGATGCTTAACGTTGGATTGTTTATTAGCAACGGGTAGCAAATGACGCAAAGGGTTCTAAATTAAATTAAGTTTCCCGATATTCCTTAGGGTAGCTTTATAACTTACCTCGATAGAATCAGTCTTCGTCAACGCCCTTTATATTACTGCTTCTAATTAAAACTCTATATATTAACATAGAGTTTTAATTTTAACTGCCTTAAAACAAGTAACGTAAGCATTAGCTTACGTTACTTGTTTTAAGGCAGTTATTATTTTATTTGTAATTTATTCATTTTGTTTCGAATCTCTTATTATTCCCACCCCGGTCGTTCATTTGCTTGAAATAAAAGTTTGTTTGCAACTACAGCAAATTTATTAATCACAGCGTTAATCAACATTAGGAGGTGAAGATCAACATTTCTATGTATTTACAAAAGAACTGCAAACACGGTAGAAAAGGTATAAATATCAATAAACAACAACAATTCGATGATATTGCTGGTTATTGTTTAGATGCTCTATATTATTCAATATTTTTTTATAGACGGTTTTTCTAACTTTCTTTTATGTCATTATGATATTCAATATAAATATTTTGAAAGTGATTCAAACGTACGTAAAACAGGACTCTAGATAGGAATAAACATATTAATATTGAATAAAAAACGTGTTTATTTCTTTATGACAGGTAACACATCATGTCTTCGCCATCCAAGAAACGTTTTAAGAGACAGATATGGCTCAAGAGATTGCTGAACAAAAGATTGCCTGTTACGAAATGGTTGTCTGAATATAATTCCGAGAAGGCTCTTGCAGATTTTATAGCCGGAATAACAGTGGGCCTGACTGTGATACCTCAAGCATTGGCGTATGCCACTCTCGCGGGACTTCCTCCACAGGTGTCATTTATTTATTAAATTCTAAGTTAAAATTGGCTTATAACAGACTGATAGACGGTTAACCGTAAACTTCAAGTCATATTTTTAAAAAAAAATAAGGAAAACCCTTGTAATGCCTTAAGTTAATATTTTATGCAATCCCGTCCTTAAATTAATGATAAAGGCTAAAGTTTAAACGAACAATCCAATCCGTTTTTCTTGTCAATATGTTGTGATATTCTGATCTGCTCCCGTGCATCCGACCTCTCATCCCTATCCTCGTATCCGCTTTATGGAGTTTATTTTTCCAATAATTTTATGTTATTCTTATATTAAACAGTAACGGTTGACATTTTCCATATTATAACATTTTCCTATTTCCGAGTACAATTTCAATATACATGCAAAAATACGAACTTATAACAACACCGGAGTAACGACATCATTTCAATGTCTCCGGTATACGGTGAGTTACGATATTTTGTTTTATTGAAGTGAATTTTATTCTGTTGTGTCAAGTCGTAAAAGTGAACCCTTAATTCAGTTTGCTCGTCCCACTGCTTTCTTTTCCCAAGAGTTTACAACCTATCAGAGTGGAATTTCTTAGACAGATGTGCTTCGAACAGCAAAAACCCCGTAAGTAAAACAATATTTACGACCTCCCATCAAACACGTAAAAAGATTTCCTCATAGGAAAATACTCTTTCTAATAATAAATATTATGTGCACAAATAATAAAACTGTAAATTCAAGATTACATTATTATTTGAGAATATATATATATATACTTACTCTGGCCATAAATACTGTTGCAATTATAAATAAAAATATTAAATTTGAATTTGGAATCAGTCATTTTTGTAAGATTGTTCATTGTGTTTTCTTATTTTGGCTTCATTACATTGTATAGTGAGCGGCAATAAATATTGCACATCGACCTTTGGAAAGAGACAATCGGCTAATTTCGGCTTCGTAGAGCATTATCTCTGTCGCACGAAATTTAAACAGTATGGTAACTATAAGGAGCTGTTAAAACAAGTATAATTTGCTTCTATTGATAATTATTTTTATTCTTTGTATAAAAGCCACAAATTTTTCTATAAGTGGTGGCTTTAAGCTGGGGTAAAATAAAATAATAAAAAAAAGACGTGTGGCCCTCGGAGACTGCCGCGGTAAAGCCATAGCATAGCATTTTTTATCAACTTATGCAATTATAGTTATTTATTTATTTATGTAGTTGGTTTTTTTCTTTGATGTTAATTCAAGTTGTGTAACTTGCGTGTGCGTGGTGATCTATAAAAAAACTTTTTTTTTTCTTTTAGTGAATAAATTACTCATTTATAGGGTTTTCCTACGCTATATAGGATAAAATTTTAAATAAGAATGGTATAATTTCTCAATATAAATTCCTATTTTAGTCTTATTTAAATGAGAAATTATCAGTGCTATGTAATACCATAAAAAGGTTAATAATATTAACAGATAAAACGATTTTAACCTTAAATCTCAGGAATAAAGTTCAATTACAATTGTTAAATTCTTGTAATTCTTTTGTAACACCATAACAGAAAGTCATTGAAATGAAAATCCTTGTTGAAAAAAATACATTTGTACAAGTAAAACATTTATTTTAAACTAAACCTGAAGCTGTAGACAATAAAGTTCATAACACATATTATCAACTTGGCGCTTACGCTATTGTTAAATTATAGGTACACAATACTGGTGTGTTAGGTTATTTTCGTTACGGAATTTCTGGATTCGGTCTCCACGCTCAAGGCCCGCGATCGAAGCCATGCAATAGCTTAACATGCTTACATTATGTTCACGTAATTTATTATTTAGGAAAAAAATTACTGTAAATAATAAAGACCGTTATAGCTATTCTTGAAATGAGACTTTGTAATAATAATAATTCTAATTCTCAGCTACTTCCATTACACCATCTGTGCTCTCAAAGAGGTCAATATCACTGTCACTATCAGCTGTATTTATCACTAGTCCATCAGTGTAATTGTCTAAACTGTGTTGAATGCTTCTATATTCATTTTCCCATTTGATTATATGATCGCAAACCTTTTTCCACTCTTCAGCGCCGATGTTTGATGTTGGCTGTCAGTGGTTTATTCTTGTTTAGTTTAATTTACGAATTCATATAGTTATTTACATATTTTCTCCGTTTTGTTGAAAGAAAATATGACCTAATAGCAAGAGCAATATCCTACATTATAAGGGGCTGTAAATCCCATTCTTTCCAGAATGAAAATTAAGTTCAAAACGTAACCTTCATCGGTAAGTGATCGAACATGGTATTTTTTTTACGTTGTTCTTCATTACAATAAACTATTTTTGTTTTTTAAATGGTTTACAAATTATAAAGATATCTATGTGCTATATCTAGGGATTATTATTCTAGATTTCCCGTGGATGTTAACTGACGACAGATATGGATCGACACGATTGCACAGAAAAATTGGGAATAGAACCATTTTAGTCCGCAATATTTTAATAACTAATATTTGATAGTTTAGAAAAATAAGGCTGTAGTTTTATTGTAATTTATTTGTCGTTTCTTTTAAATGACGTTCTCAAAGTGGCGAATAAAAAATTAAAAATATGTGTTAACCTGACCATTTTTTTTTAATTTACTTTCAATAAATGTTTTTGATTTTGTTTTTCTAGTTTATTTGTCGTCTTGATTTTTTTAAAATGTTACCTTAGTTATTTTCTAGAACGGAATATAGCTGAACGGTATCGCACACGGCAAAATCTTCTAGGTGATAGTACTTTTTGATGTATCTCGTTCTAGCAAGTGATGGAAAGCACTTAAACAGCCTTTTAAAAACAGTAGGTACTACCATAGAGATAAGGATCACTATCGATATCGCGGATAAGTTGTGTACAATGTTACATCACTAGAAAAAAAATTGTTGTCTACGGCAGTGTACGCCTTAAACATATAAAGCTCCTTCTATGCTTTAATTATTATTTTGAGAAATAGGTAGTGTGGTAGATAATGCTCTACGAAGTCGAAATCAGCCGATTGTCTCTTTCAAAAGGACGATGTGTAATATGTATTGCCGGCTACTGTATTACAACGTCTCATTTTAAGAATGGGTATAATGGTTTTTATTATGTGCAGTTATAATTTTCCTAAATAATAAAATTTTTAAATAATAAAAACCATGTTTATTAAATTATATTACTCCCCAATTAAAATAACCACTTATAGAAAAAAGATGTTTTTATACATAAAATAAATATAATAAGAAAAGAAGAAAATTATACTTGTTTTAACAGCTCCTAGTAGATACAGGAATGATTGCATTTCTTGCGACAGTGATAACGCTCTATGAAGCTGAAATTAGCCGATTGTCTCTTTCCAGAGGTCGATGTGCAATATTTATTGCCGGGTACTATACAATATTTTGCGATATTAAAATGGAGTGGGGTAATAAAGGGAACAGAATCGCTGTGATTGCATTACACAAAGTACTTAAGTATGGAGCCAAATGCAATTTTTAAAACTCTCCATACACTTGGTATTAGTCAAATGTTTGTGTACCGTGCTATTAATAGGTACACAATGAGAGTTCCTCTGCTTGTGACGGAGAAATATCTGGGCGTCCACGTAGTGTTCGTACGAAAACGGTGGTCAAAGCAGTAAGGGAAGAATTAAAAGAAATTCTGTCCGAAAGCAAAAGATTTTATCTCGGAAAACGAAGATGGCACCTAGAACCATGTCGCGTATTTTGAGAGATAACTTAGAACAATGACCGTATTTATGGTCATTTTGTTCAAAGTTATATCAAAACTCTAAGGAAGCTTCCCAATTAGTCGACAGAGTGCAACGTGGGCATTATCCGACTTCAGTGATGGTTTGGTGGGGTGTTAGCTATGAAGGTGTGACTGAGGCATATTTTTGTGAAAAAGGTATAATAAAATCATCGGCACAAGTGTATCAAGATACCATTCTTAAGAAGGTAGTTAAGCTGAAGACTGGCCGTCATCTAGTCCTGATTTTAATCCGCTGGATTATAATTTATAGTCAGTTTTAGAGAGTACAATCCATAGGTTTGGTAGTGAAGAATGGAAAAAGCGCATGCTCTATTCATGATTTGCCTCAAAGTTAAGGACTTTATTGCGACCACTGGACCCCACTTCGAATAAGCTTTTTATATTTTTAATTGTTTAATACTTGTGTATTAAATTAAAACACTGTAAAAGTAATAAAAGTTAATTTCAATAAAAAAAATATGTATGTATATTATGAATTTTTTAACATAATTATTAATTAATATTTTTTTTAAAATAATTATTATCCAATATTTTGCAAAATTAAAACTTAGCGTTCAAAATCAATGCCCATATGAAAATCAGCGAAACTAAACTATAAAATTAGTCTGACTCAGAGGTTGTGTTTGAAAGTAACAAATAAGTACATTTTAAATTTCGCAAAAAAAAAACATGTCTGAAGTCTAGATAATACTCCATTATATAATATAAATATAAACAATGATTTCATATAATAATAAGTTATAATTATAAAATGTTATTGAGCCATACAGCCACTGCCATAATAAAACAGCTGTGCTTGCAATAAAATACTCATAATATGCTAATTTATTATACAATACACATTTAGTATTTTGTAAATTGACTCATAATTATATAACTTCAGGTCCACTCAGAAATATTACTGAAAAAATAATATTAATTTATTTAAACACCACACAGTCTAGCATAATGCCATTTTAATTGACTGAGTGCTTTCCAGTTAATTGGCTTGTCCAAGGATATTGATCCTGACTGATAAATATCGGTATGAGGAATATATTTTTTACAGCCTACTTGATGAAGAAATTTATTAACTCGTCAATTAGAAATATTGAGGTAGGAAATTCACTCCGGAAATTTTTAAATTAGGTTTGTGAGGTTTTTTTTATATCTAATAAATATAATTTAATAACTATCTTCTCGGTAATAGTTCTTGAATTCATTTAAAACACATCTTTACTTACTTTATACATTATAGTATTTATTAGTATAATAGTTTACTATTGTACCAATAAATACTATTGTAATAATAAATATATGTTCTCACGACGTTTTCACATACATTATTTGAACAATTGTCTGTCTTATATTGAAATGCCATCTTTTGTTATAAAGAACTTTATCGTTATTAACAACATTTTTGTATAAACATTATACATATTATTCAAATTATCACTTTATCAAAACTTTTCCAAAAGTAAGGATTATATTATGTTGTAATAATAATTAAAGTAAAATATATAAAAGCCACTCAAAATAAATAACCATAACGAAATGAAGAGAAATTAACCAACGTGAAAATGACAGTCATTTTTCGTCTGTCCCGGTAACGGGTTATGAGCGCGAACGAATCATTTTCATATTCACATTGCACTCAATTCTTTACCATACCTCTTGTTGGTAATTTCACCCTAAAGCCGTATATATATATATATATATATATATATATATATATATATATATACAGCCATGAGGCTACCAGCTGTAGATTGATACATTTTATCCTTATAATTAGGAACGCAACGGAAGATTTTTGTAAAACAAGTTCAGTCCATCTTTAGATTTAAGTTACATTTTTACGAAATATGAATTAATTTTATTTAAATGTGACCCATTGTCATAAATGATTGTTACAGTTACAACAATTTAAACATCTCATAAGAGTATAAAAGCAATTTAATTTAAATTATGTAAGTTAATTGCAAAACGAAGCTAGCTATTATTTATGGTTGTAAGATTATTTTAGCGTTCAATAGAATAGGCATATTTTTGATTTTACGTTAGAATCACCACAATCACTTATGGAAACTCGTTAACTTAGAGTTGGAAAACCTATATTTCTTATTTTCCTATTTCGTTCCCTTCCTATTTATTGAACGTGTATCAAAATTGAAAATATTATCGTCGTATTTGAAATTATGACTGCAACAGTGAAAGAAAATTAGAAATCAGGGAAATAAATAATTACATTTACTTCCAACTAAAATCTAATAGAAATAATCTGCGAAAATAAACCAGCCACCGGAAGGTGACTTCTTATACTGCTGACTTAAAAGGATTGTAAATTAATTATCAAAACTCATTTATATTTATTAAAACTTTATTTATTTCTCAGACGTCTCACTCAGTGACCATAAACTGTGATTTATATATATAGTGAGTCTGCAATTTAAATTACTTAACGTTATTTGCATTAAATTTCACAGTTAGGTCTCTTGGTAATAAAAAATATAAAACTCCAATATAAAAACTGTTTCAGAACGTATTCAGAATATTTTGAACAATATTATTTTATCTACATTAAGTTCTGTAGTTTATGTTTTATCTGTAATTATTTTGTTTCAGTATGGTCTCTACTCTTCCTTTATGGGTTGTTTTGTATATACTATATTCGGATCATGTAAAGACATAACTCTGGGACCGACAGCGCTCTTGGCGCTCATGACGTATGAACAAATACAGGGTAAAAACTTCGACTACGCTGTACTACTGTGCTTCCTAACTGGAATAGTTCAACTAGCTATGAGCATACTTCATTTAGGTTTGTTTGTCTTTACTCAAGTACTCTGTTTCAATTTCTTGTGTGTTACCTAATGTACTCCATAGTATAAACATTACCTTTAGATATTGTAAGTATAACATTATTAAATCCACTGTCTGTAAAATAAGGATCAAATGAAACGCTAGAAGGCTTTAATAAGCTGTCTGGTGAAATTGTAAAGTAACCTCGAAATAAACGAAATTGTCTGTTTCCTACAATAGCTTCACGACGGTCACCGACGCCATGAAATAAACATTGACAGTGACAAGACTATTTAATTTTGTACCCGCCAAGTTGATAATAGACAAACCATTGTTATTCTAACATTTGTAATATCTATGTTTTTTTTTATAGGTGTACTTATAGATTTTATATCAGTACCAGTAACGGTAGGTTTTACTTCAGCCACTTCAGTGATAATAGCTGTATCTCAACTCAAAGGACTGTTAGGATTACAGTTTAAATCCAAAGGATTTTTAGATACTTTGAAAAAGGTATTATACTATCCATTTTTATTAAAGATCTTTCATATAAAAGTTATAGAAAAATAATAATGTAATATTTTATTTTAGGTTTTTGAAAATATACCTAACGCCAAATTAGCGGATACTGTCTTAGGTTTAACATGTATTATATTACTACTATTAATGAGGGTAAGTTGTATTTGAACTACTACTTCCACTATTGCTAGTACTACTACTACAGGAAATTTGTTACTATTAACTAGTTCATTCAATAATATTAAATATTATAGTTCTTCTTAAAATGTATTACCTAACACAATTCATTCATTAAATAATAGTCATATCGAATATTTTGATATACTCCTACATAAAACACCCTCTTCCCCGTATTTTAGTAGCAGTTATTGTTATTTACGAGCTGTTCTCCCCACAATATATTTTTTATTGAATGTTATCGGTGTGTGTATTACTTACGTATAAACGCACGGGTAATAGTTAATGACCGCATCGCGTGGTGTGCGTGATATCTTGAGATTATCTGTTTTATTATGACGTGTATAAAAAAAATAAAGTAACGTCCCAATATAATATTATGGATCAATTACAGATTAAATATTCCTATAAATATAATATGAGTTTTAAATCTAAAATACATATTTGACTATTCAACCTCCTTACTTAGTTATTCATAAATAATGTATAATCATATGGAGCGCTTTCTTTAACTCTTCGTAAACCGGTTAATTGTTAAACTTATACATTGAGTGTCTATGTGTTTGTAATGTATATAAATATATATTATTTTATTTGTTTTTTTTTAAGTTCTCAGTGTGACTAGTTATTTATTATATGATATATTATATTTCTTCTCAATTACACCATCCCGTACTTTTGAGGATTCCGTATAGCGGTAGGTACGGAACCCTTAAAAGTACCTCAGTATTAGTATTAAGACTTCGCAGTCCGTCCGTCCGTCTATCAGTCCGACCGCGCGAGTCCGATTGCCACTTGGTCGGTTTTAAATTAAATCCTTTCACCTAAAAGTAGTCTGTCAAAAATTGCATTTATCAATAAGGCCGCCTTTGCATATTTTTATTTTTGTACTAGTCTTGTATATGAATACAATAAAGTGCAATATCTTTATCCATATATCTTCGGAATTGTTATAACAAGAACTAAACCACAAAGAAATATCGTTAGCAAACATTATATTTCATAGATAAAATGTTTCCAGAAATTGAAAGATTTAAATTTAGCTCCGGGAAAGAAAAGTTTGAAGAAGACCTTATGGCTGTTATCTACTTCGCGGAACGCCATCATTGTAGTCCTTTGCTCTTTAATGGCTTTCTCATGGGAAAAGTATTCGGAATCACCGTTCAAACTCACCGGCGCCGTCAAGTAAGTATTATAACTTCTGTGTCGGGTACTTCTTACTTTAACAAGTGGATCACTTCAATAAGTTCGATTTGTTAATATTTGGAAGTTTTGGTTTTTAAATAATTAAAAAGTTAGTCAAACTTTGTGATAAAAATAGGTTATTTTCACTTTCGATTACGATTGCTATTTTGAAAACGAACTTTTTAATACTTTAAAATATTATATACGTAATGGTCGGTTGTGTAAACAATAGTTAAATGTATGCAGCGGTTTATTATAAACATATGTTGTTATTTTTTTTATGTTTCTAATGTTTTTATAAAATATCTCCGTTAATATTATAAGGTTAACTAAACAAGAAATATACTTCATCTAAAGATTGAAATATATTTGGTAAAGGTAAGGTGAAGGGTCGTATCACGGGTAGCGAAGTTATTTGAAGCTTTGACGATACATATCATTTATCTTTTTATCTTTTATCCGTTACACTTCATAAGATTATCCTTTTCACTGAATAAGGATTAAGGAAGATTCCTTTTTTACTCTTTCAGATTATAGTATATTTTTATATATATGTATATTTTTTATAAATGGCAACAATGCGACTTACGATGAAATTTAGTTTTTCTCATCTTGATTAGAATCAATGTAGTAATATAGTAAAAACTGTCCCGTTATTTACGTACTAATATTATTAAATTTATGTTATGTATTAACATCCTGTAGCATAAATAATATTTACTAGAAACGGTAAAAATTTTAATCAGTGCATGATCTTATAATAAAATTATTTTGAAGTAAAAGTATGTAAGTATGTCCGTACGTACGTAAGTAACAGGACATGCGCAGTTAACGCTACTTTGAGAGGTCAGTGAACTAATTATTGTGTTTTTTTTTCTATTATTGTGCTATTTAAGCTGTTTGAAAGTATATAATTTTATTCATAATCTATTGTTATTAAATAATATAAAATATATTATATTTATGTACACAGATTTTCATCTGATGTAGTGTTGCGTTGTGGCATCATGCATTCCTAAAACTTATATACCTAGGTAAATTATTTCCGTCTCTATAGTACTCAGTATGAACTCCGTTTCCTAATACTATAATTCTGTTGGTCACTTTAAAACGTGTCACTCATATGACATTTCAATCAGGACTAATCCTGATTTGACACATAATTGTTCAGTCAAATCTTCAAACAACCTCTATAATCTTAAGAGATTAACCACTGGGAGTTAACAAAATATCAAAAGGTATTCAGTATTTATTACCTGAAGCTTGCTATTATTTATTAATACCCTAATGCTTCGTTTTCAAGGATTTCTACGTCATAGTTGCTTCCGTATCGTTTGAACAAACGTGCCGCTATTTAGACACTTTTGTTATCTACTGGCAGGTAGTTAACCTGCTCTGATAAATTATTTTCAATTCACTGAAAATGATATCTAAATGAATACATATGTTTCTTTATTTTAACTGCAACCATAAAATAAAGTCAAATCCAAATACGACGTGTAAATGTAAACATAAATGTCACAAAACCATTAGAATCAACCGAAGCGCTGTTTCAGAGAAGGCCTACCGTCCTGGTCCACTCCACCCTTCACGACCTCGTACGGAGACAGGAATGTCACGTTCATTGACATGTGCTCAGATTTAGGGTCCTCTATAGTTCTAGTGCCGATAATAGGAGTTCTAGGCAATGTGGCCATCGCTAAGGCTTTTGGTATGTTATAAATTAATGTTATAAACATGTATAGCCATGTTAAATTTATATAAATATAGAATGAATGAATCAATGACGGTTTCCCAGAGGTCGCGGGTTCGACTCCCTACCCGTATCGATATATTTTTCATTCCATATTTATAGATATATAAATGTTACAAATTTGTACAAACAGATCACGATTCTTAAGAAAAGTAAAAGCACAAAAACACATAGATTATAAAATTTCAAATAAATGATTATTTTCCAGCCAGTGGTGAGTCTGTTGACGCGACTCAGGAACTCTTAACTCTTTCTCTGTCTAATATTCTGGGGTCGTTCGTGAGCGCGATGCCAATTACTGGGTCATTTTCACGAAGCGCTGTGAACCACGCGAGTGGAGTTACGACTCAATTTGGAAACATTTATACAGGTAAGAACATTTACGTTAAATATGTTTTTGTATTTTCACAAATAGAAGTTGAAAATTCTTCTTTCTAACTTTACATCGTTATTTATTTCGAGTATTACGCTTAGTAACTCCAATATCTGTCGTCAAAATATTTGGAGTACGCAGAATTTTTATAACATGACATATCGTCATCTACATAAAAATATGTAATAAATAATTGGTATTCAATAAATAAAACAAAAAAAAAGTATTTTTTTTTATTATCTCAGTTATGATGAATGCGATGTTATTGTCAAATATAAATGTTTTATAAATTACTAATACCCAGGTTATCGTAAATGTACGTATATTTAATGGCTTTAGTAAAACCCTATAAACAATATGCATATGACATAAAATGTTATCATCCCATAATAGAATATTCTTGGAAAAGCGATACGACAAATTTGAAATACTAAAGCTGTGTGCACAACACAGTCTTAAGCGTAGTCGACACTGTTCAATTTAGTGACGCTTGTTGACATCGTAAAGCTTGGCTCACTCGGTGTCTAAGCTAGTAGTTAACAGGCTTTTAGTGTTGAGACAACTTGACCGAATCTATCTGAAAGTCATTTATTTTAACAAATGTAAAGGTATATCGTAATAATCATAAATATAAATGATGTCGTTTAATGATTTCTTATGTTTAAAATAAATATCGATTATATGATAAAATCAACAGATCATTTATATCTTTATCAATAAATCTTGATAACCTTGATAATGATAATATGATAGGAATTTCCGATTGTCGTAAATTATTTACTACGAAGAAAAAGGAAAATACATTTATAAAACCCATTAATACAAGCTCCATCGAAACTTAATAATTCTGAATAGTTTAAATCTTTTTTTAAGATATTTTACTATTAGTAATAGAAATTACATTAATATTAATAGTTTTTTTTGGACAATTCTTTTTTCTTTCCAGGTGTTTTGGTTCTCCTAGCATTAAGTCTATTGACTCCGTACTTCTATTTTATTCCCAAGGCTGCGTTGGCGGCCGTTGTAATATGTGCAGTGGTGTTCATGATAGAATATGAGGTAAATACTTAAAAAAACTACTGGTATCCATAACATAAATTCGTATGTATTTTTTAAATTTTCTTATCTAAAACGTGTTTCGTTATCGGTATTCGTGGCGTGTAATACGGTAACGACGTAAAATGCTCACTCGTAATATTTCCTGGGTTATGATATAATTAATTAAAAATAACAAAATTATTGATAAAAATAACACTAACATTTGATAATAATCAATGACACCAACAGATTTAAAACATATAACTATTTTCATATCATAAAGAATTAAATATTTTACAATAATAGCTTGAAAAACATATCATATACGACTAATGCTATCTTGCTGTCTTGATGAGTCAGCTCATTCCTTGTAATAATAACCGAGCCACGTGATATGAATGATACTAACACGGCGGCCTACTGCATCATTGTAACGCGAGCCTGGCGCCAGGTGGTGAAGCCCATGTGGCGGTCTCGTCGCGCCGACGTGGCGCCGGCGCTGGCGACGTTCTGTCTGTGTCTGTCGGTGGGCGTGGAGCTGGGTATAGTGGCGGGCGTGTTGCTGAACGTGCTGCTGCTGCTGTACCCCAGCGCGCGGCCGCAGATGGACGCCGAGATTGTTACGGTAAGGGCTTTGCACATCACGACTCGTCCAATTTATAATTCCTTTGTCGCAAGAGTCGTCTCATCGCTTCCCAGACATGCTGTGAAATGTAATTTAAGGAATTATAATTGATCTCGAAATTGTTATTGAAATCAACCTTATTTAGCTCCCCACAAACTCAAATTTACAACTTTTATCTATGATACCATTCCTAATAAATATATCAATCATCATATAAATATCTGTTTCTGTGTATGAATCGAAGCCACGGCCTTTGGCTGACAGTTAGGGCCACTAGCCACTAAGCCTACAGGCCATCAGGCTAGGACTTATCATTTATGTGGTTTGGAGTATTGTAATTTATCTATAATGATACTTAATGTGGATTGCAAAACGAATTTTCGTGGGTGAGAAGCGAACCCAAAACCTTGGATAAAACAGTCAAACTGTCTAACCACTAGACCATAAGATATATTAAAATATTTACATATTTTCATACTGTTATAGTTCAATAAATGAAGATTTTTATTTCTATAGATTAATCGTACACAACTCTACATAAATAGTAATTGTTACAAAAAACTTATTTCTGTAAACGGCATCGGTAATGTATATTTAAGTATAAGTTATTTTGTATTTACCTGAAAATACAGATATTATATTATTACAATTATACTAACTACCAGTGCTACAACTACTATCAACAGAACAGTCTAAGCTACTATTACTAGTCGCTAAGCCCTTTATAATAGTTTAATTTATTGTCTACAAAGTTATATCTCCACAGTTATTTCTGCGCAAAACTTACATAAAATACGATTACAAATTCAATAATATCGTTAATATAGTAATTTAAAGCCCTTTTCAATTAAGATTTATTATTTTAATATATTACAAGGTTATCATCATTCGATACGCGCGGTCTATGATCTGCACAATTATATCATTTTATCATTTAAACTTTTAATTATCTTTATATTACTACAGTCTAATTAGTATCTGCAGAAAATAAGTGTATTGCTAATGGTGAAATATTTATAAATTTACTTTGCACGCTACCAAAAACCGTTAAAGTAGGTATATTTTAATAATTTTTGATATAACATTTTTCGGTCCACAAGTTAGTGTTTTCTTTATTTTAGTGTAATCTTTAAAATAACTAAAATAATTTATACGAAATACTTATAAGACGGTTTGAAGAATTAGAATAATAATAAGAATTACAATGTTACTAGCTATCTATTGATTATCTATTTATTTTTTATTATTACTAAGGATGTAAAACAAATGAAAGCCATACTTAAAATATATTTTAAGATAAAGTATATTAAAACTAAAACCAATATTTTATAATATGTAGATACTTTAACATATTTTGTAAACTTAAAATTCTATTGAAATAAGTTTAAAATGGTAATTAATGATAAAATAGTTAATAAGATGCTAATTCGAACAATAGATAATGCAAATAGTTTAATATTATTTGTTTCGTGATAAAGAAACACATAAAAGTTTAGATAGCACCAAAACAGGTTTTCAATTGCTAAATTGTCTTCATGATTAAATACTTAGAACAAAGAATAGATTTACAATTTGTTATAATAATAACAATAAAATAATTAAAACCGAGAAAGTAAATAGCTCACTAACATTAATTAAACTGGCTGATTATTTTATTGAAAAGTACGAATCACTGGACCCTCCGCCGCATGTGACTGACTCTTCATAGGACTGACCATTTTTGTTTTGGACAAACGGACCAAAAATCTCTTTTAACATAACATCGTTTTGTACCAACCAATTAGAAGGCTCTATAGCATGTACTAAAACTTTTGCCTTATTTGAACACAGACCGCATCCGGCCTCAGCTACCTGCTGATAACGGTCGGCAACAGCCTGTACTTCCCCGGTGTGGAGTACATCCGCCAGTACGTGTCCCGGGCGGCCGTGAAGCAGGGCGGGGGCGGGGCGCCCGTCGTCATCGACTGCAGATACGTACTGGGTGAGCACTCCACTCGGTCGATTAGTAACTAAAATAGTTGCAGTATATGACATTTTAATACATTTCTAAAAAAGTTAAAAGATGTGTTCTCAAGTACTCCTATCCGTGAGCCCGGTAGTCACACTAATGTCTGTCCGTCTGTCCCAGGCGCGGACTTCACGGCCGCCAAGGGTATATGCGCCCTGTCGTCGTCGCTGTCGTCGCGCGGTCAGTCGCTGGTGCTGCTGTCTCCTCGGCGCAGCGTGTCGGCGGTGTTCAGCGGCGCGGGCGCGGCCGTGCGCGTGGTGACGGCGGACGAGCTGGAGCACGCACTGCAGGGTGGTACCACCATTATTTGTTTTTAACTCCCGCCTTAAGATCCGTGCGTCCGACTAGGTTCTCCGACCACACACAACGTCCGGTTGTATTGGACGAGCCACCGTCCCGGACGAGAGACGAACCCGATTTCCGTATGCCGGTCACCGGCCGGCAGACCGACCGGCTACGAAGCTTTTAATAAATACGTACTCGTATACTCAGAGAAGACTTCTGTATGTCTACTCGCAGTGACACGGCCGACTCTGTAAAATCCCGACCTTCCAGTTGATCCACCGTAGCCGACCTCCTTGTTATAGAGCGTGGTATTACACTATCCACTATTACACTGGTACCCCACGACATCACGACCTCCCGGAGGATGCTCGTCATGGAGGAAGCCGCTGTCGTCAGGAGATGTGTGAGGAATTAGTGATGTCGTTGGAGTAGTTGGATGTGACCCCGGCCAGTCTGGAACACACTGTTGCCCGCTACCCCGCCTTCCCTTCAACTAATTTATAACTAACTTAAAAAGTTTTCATATACCTATCCAACAAGTACATAAGTACATAAAATAATCGAATAGCTAAAGAATCTGGTATTACTCATAATCAATGTAATTTTCAAAATCTATTTATAAGTACTTATAATTATTATTTTTTGTTCCAGAATTAACTAACCAGGCAGAATTACAAGTTATCAATGGAAAAGACAAGCGGGTAACTCCTCCGCCGTCTTACAAATCTCTCTCACGAGGAGATGAAATAGAGGTGGTGATATCAGACAACAGCCTCCCCTTACTGAACACTAGAGGAAATACGAAATCTTTGTCGAAAGAGGTCAATGACACGTGACTTTTAAATAATACTTAGTAGCATCAAATTTAACAGCCAGTTAACTATATGGCTTGAAGATTGTTCCTTATAAATTATTTTAAATTATTATTTTTGGGCTTCACCGCCCCGTGGCATGTGGACCTTAATTTTAAATATGTCGGCCAAAGACATTAATATTAGTTTGTGTTATTATTTCATTGAATTGTACTACCAATATGTAAATAACTACTTAATACATACAGCAGATACCAATAGTTACCAATATACCTCGACTTACATAACAATATTGCGTGTACTTTACTATAATTATTTTATTTACTTTGTAATACTTTAATTAATTAGTTTTATTACTTTAAGTTTTTAAAGTGTTATAATTAAGTATAATTTTAACAATACATTTTAATGTCCGTGATGGTGAGTTTAATTCCTGTTCTATCCCCGAAAACCATTTTTAAAAATATTATAATATTCAATATTGCAGGTGGTTTGTCATTTTTCAATTACTAAGAAATGTATGATCTTTCAGTTGTGGGGGAAATAACTGACAGTAAGAACTGATTGAAAAATAATAATGATGATACCCGAGATATATATATTATTATGAAGTAACATAAGGAACCAGTTACTTATGAATGTTTATTTAATTATATAAAAATAATGGTAACCTATATCCTTAAATACGTGCTCGCGCCAAACATATCGACATCTTATTTGAGATCTGTGATTATTTAAAATAATAATTGATAATACTTTCCCTTAAAGTTAATTCATTCTAATAAAAACTAAGAGCTACTAAAAAACTGAACTACTGGCCTACTACAGATCTTTAAAAAATTATCATAGTTTTAAAACGTTTATGTTTGAATGTTACTTTAACTCGTATCTTATATAAATATTATTTTATTCCTCCTCAGTCATGTTAAACAATGACGAGAAGAAGAAGGAATGAGAAATCAGTTCGTATAGCCGCATCTCTATTACACTATGTTATCAAGATAATTTTCACGCTCTTAATAAAATAAAGTTTTATGTAAAAAATAAACATTTTTCTTTTTTATTTTAAAATATTCACAGCAATATATACGAAGCTTTTAGTTTAAAAATAAACTATGTTTTGGTAAAATTGGTTAAATAAAAACCGAATGCAGTATTTTATGACGTTCCTAAATTTGAATGCTGTGATCATATCAAAAGGAACGTTACATTTATTGAGAGAATTATTAGTGGCTGGTTTCTTTCTTCAGTAAATTGTTGCATGAAGAAGTGAATGAATCATGAATGATGACCGATGAATGGTGCCATAGTTCGTTAGTGCCCATTTATAAAAATAAGGATGTTGTTTGTGCAAGACTACAATAGTTATCGAGGAATAAAGCTTATGTCACATAGTATGAAAGTGATAGAGAGAAGGATGCGAGACGAGAGTACGATTAATGTACACTCAGAAACTTGCACATGGTGTTCATCGATGTCGAGAGGACATTCGGCCGAGTTCCAAGTGATGTAACGCGGTGAGATTTGAAAGAGAAATATGTACCTAAGGTTGGCGTGCAATGTACAAGCCATCTCGTATAAATGTCAGGTCGGTTACTGTAAATACCGACAAGTTCAATGTGGCTGTGGGATGGCACCAGGGATTGGCTGTAAGTAACAGGTAGGCTTTTCCTGTTGATAATGAATACTCTGACATCGGACATACAGGAGGACGCACCCTCGTACATACTGTTCGCTGGTGACATTGTTTTTTTCGGTGAAGATGGACTTGAGGAACTGGGAAAATGGCAATCAAAGCTGGAGAGTGTTGGCTTGAAAATAAGTAGAATCAAAACAGAACACCTTTTCTGAGATTTCGGTGGTCATTTCTCTTTAGTTCCTATCGCTTTGGATTGAATTCTGTTACCAGTCTTCTCCGACTTTCGCTATCTCGGTCCTGTCATACAAAGCGATGGCAATATTTTCTGAGATGTAAAACTGAACTAAAATCAAAATGGCAAATAGAGTTTGTGTGTAATAATATTTTTGTGTTTGGGTTTTGATACATTTGATGAAGCATTTAAATTCGCCTTCTTGTGAGCACATAATCAAAATACAAGCAAGTTAAAAAAAGCGTTGAGAACCTAGAAGATCTAGAGACAACGAGCTCGTTGGTCAGGTCTCGCAGCCCTCACGCTAGTACGTTTGACCACGAGCCTCCGTTACAAAACTTATGTTTTAGCGTTTTTATAATAGTAATAAAAAACGGAAAATTAAAATAAATAATGCCTAATTTAATTTTTGATCGTTCACTATTGGCTTTATTTATTTTTAGTTTGAGAGCTAGTAGCCAAAATAATAAATAATTTCTTTACAGTTATTGTAAGATTTTACGTTAACATATTCAATGTATGATATTGTATGGCTTCAGTCTGATGTAAGGAATGAAGTCGTACGATAGACCTCGGTTAATATTTCACGAAGAAGCGCCGTTTTTAAGATATATTTCGGACTCATTAATTAAATCAACGTGAAACCTACAAGAGCAATTAATTAAGAAATATTAAAGTAGATAAGCATAATACAGTAAGATTTATAAGCTGAGATGCTGTACTACAGGTATATTAATCTAATAACGAAATCCCCAGGAGAAGTTATTGAAATATGACGCTTTATGATAGATTCTCCACATTTTTCTCGCATTATTTTTTTTCCTTGGTTCAAACTTTATTTTTGTCATCGTTACCAGGGACGAAAGCTTCATTTGTCACTTCTTAATCGAAACGAAAAAACAATGAGTGAAGTTGCACGAAATAAATGGTCTGCTATCGCGCTGCTCTCTACCAACACATAACACATTAGTGTACTGCAACAAAATGTTCTCACTTCCTATCATAGTGTTTCAACATATGTTAATAGTTTTTCTAATCCTTTTCATATCATATGAATGTAGCTAAACATTTTATTTAAAACTAGTTTATTTGTAAGCTGATTTATATGAAAAAACACAAAATTTTAAGTGAAGCTTATCACAATATATGCTGAAAACTGGATCCAAATCGGTAAGCCGTTTCTGAAATTAGCGTGCACAAATAAACAAACAAACAGACAAACAGACAAAATGAAAAAAAAAATGTTGTAAGTTCTCTCGACTATATAAACGCCCCTCACCATTGTATTTTTAATATATTTTCCAGCTGCACACACAGATCAGTTACAGTTTTATTGTATGTATAAATTAAAGTTTAAGAAGTATTAATGAAGTCAAAAACACGAGTCCTTACATGTTTTTATTTAAATAAAATTGTATACAGTTCCGATGACGTCATACAAATACCATCTCAGCACCATAAGTTACAATAATAAATGCATTTTCTGACTATACACTTATGAGTATCATAAAACCTTAACATTTATTTATTACGCACCATATAAAGATTACACAAAAAATAAATACGACTACTTTAAACCCTACATGCAGTCAAATATCTTAAAATCTAAATCTTAATATATTTAATTGCTATAATGACATTGTGCTATCAACTAAGAGTACGACAGAACCCTAATGACCTAAAGTATTGCTTCTTGTCTTTCCAATTTAGATTGATTTTGCCGTTATTTCAACTTTAGTTTGTTTACTGTCTCACCACGCTTTGGTGGATAAACATAGGCTTTGAAGCAGACCTAAGTTTCTCGGAAACTACATGAGCGATCCTTGCACTGCGTTGCCACACTAACTCTCGAGTTCTCTCATGGTTGCTGTCCACACGCACCTACGAACCAATGAAAATTGTTATAGTTGCAACAATTACAACAGCCTGTTCAATTACTAGAACTTATCATAGGCATTTAAAAACAGGGACAGTACCTGCTTTGGCTGCAAGACTTTAATAGAATGTAACGTTGCAACGCCTTGGTTGTTCACTCTCAATGTTAGTTTTCCCGTCATATCAGCTGTTGTTGCCGTAGCTGATTTAATTTCCTTCTTACGCCCAACCTACAGAAAAAGAATATTATTAACATAATGAATATAACGTTGACCGTGGTTTTTTTTTTTCGCTAACATACCTCTTTTTCTACGCGTAATATAAGGGGTCCCACAGCGAAATTACTTTTTACTGTAGTGTGATCGGACAAAATACTGACTGCTACATCACCAATTCTTCTTAGAGAGGACAGTCCGTAAAGTGTTCCTTTAGCTCTCGGCTTACTTTTTTCGCTTGTCTTAACTTTATTTTTATTAACTGGCTTTTTAGTAGTTGTTTTTCTAGGCGGTTTTGGGGTTGTTTTTGGTTTGGTAGTTTTGATAGGTTTCGGTTTTGCCGTAGTTGCTTTTGCTTTTGGTGAATCTTTTGAAGCTCTTGACTCAACTGCCACTTGTTCTTTAGTTACACTGTTAACATTTTCGGATTTAGGTGCGATGTTATCTAATTCATTTTTCTCCTGTATTATTTCTGCGGTAGTTTCATTTTTTGTTTTCTTTTCAGTGATTCCACCACGAGCAGAATTCTTCTTTTTGTTGGTAGTTTTTCTAAAAAAAAATAAGCAAATATAATAAAAAATGGTATAAAATTTCATTTAAGGTAAAAAATATAATACATATAATACCTTTTGTTTATCTTGGTTTTATTCTTCTTTGGTTTTGTGGTTTTCTTATTAACATCTATGGGTTGTAGTTTTACATTTACAGGATCATAGGAACGTCTCAGAATATCGTTCATTTTTTCAAGAATGTTATCCACAAATCGATTGTATTTTACTATATAAATAGCAGGAACAGGCTTCTTTGCAGGTTCCTCTTCTAATGCACCTGTATAAGTTCTTACTTTTATTTAACATCTATTTTATAATCGTCAGAGTATAATAGGGTCATGATAGTTTGTAGTGTTTAATTTAAACTAAATTGTTTTCTAATTTAATTTTGTAAATAGAAAATTATTAAATTAATATATTATAACTACTACTAATTTATTTTAATATGTAAGCTACCAAAAACGTATTATTTAAAAGATTTTGAAATAAAAATATGGTTCCTATTATTTATATAACCTTAAATATAACATTAGGTAGACTGTTCCATATTAATAAAATAAAATACATATATATATTTAATATTGCATTCGAATTCATAAATTTTCGTTTTTATTAGAATTATAAGATTGATTCCAATTAATTCGTTATTATTGAAAGAGAGGTATATTTAAAAAAAAATCAATACTAAAATATGCTATTAATGGCACGAGCTATTGTAATATTTGGTCTTTCTGTTTTTTCATGCAACCACGCAATTAAATATGTACTGTGTTTATAATTCATTCGGCAAACACATCCAATTCGATTCACGTTGAGTGAGCACGCCAACGTCTAACTGTTTCTGTATCTAGCTGTCCGGTTGAATTCTAATAGCTACTAACAATTAATAAGTCCAGTCAACGGTGGATTTTCTATTTTCCACACGTAAAAGAAACTGCGTGCTGCGTTGTTAAAATTCAAAGAAATATAATTATGCAATTACGCGGACTTGCGTACAAAACCTGACAATCTAATAAATCATATTTTGTTCCTGCCAAATGTATTAAGGCAAGTTACATAATTAATGTCCTCTTTTTAAATTGGTAACACAGATAATATCTTGCCGTAAAAGCAAATTGATCGAAAAAGATTAGTAATTGCCGGTAACAAACGAGTTTCAATTAGGTCAAATATGACTTCTCGGCTCTCCCAGAATTTCTCGACGACAAATATTTAAAAATTTCTCTTTTTGTATCTCATTAGCTCGTTTTCACTTAGCTCCGGCACGCAAATTTAACGATTATTTCGTCATTTAGTGAGAGTAAATATTTTGTTCGATTTACTTTCTATTCGTTGACGGTGATTTAAAGATTTGTCAAGGTCACTTTCAGAGCACTACATGGACAAGGTCATAGAAAGTGTCAAGGTTGTAGAAGAAATCGGGAGGGTTCAATGAACTAACTCCGGATAGGATAGAAAGCTGACGGCAGGCGCGATCCCCGCTGCCCCCTTAACATACATATATGAAACTAGTTCCGCCTTAACAGTCTCAAGAGCGCGCTATCCGGTCTTAATAAATATAGGATTTCTAGATCTAGATGTGGCTATCGGACGACAATCAACACTATTTGTACTATACTTGTATTATATTGTGAATATATAACATATTATAAGGATATATAAAAAGGGTATCAATTATTAGATGTAAGGATCGGGTTACACTTTGATTGTGCGTTAAGCTAAATACATAAATCGGTCAAAAAGCTAGTCGATATATAAATAGTCGATAAATAATATAGAAAATTACGAAGTGGATAAATATGTTTTTAAGCGTAGAATATATAATTGATATTTGATATAACAGGGTATGTTTATATAAATATAAAGAGTTTGACTAGTATACCTTTATTTTTACAACATCCAAATTAAATTAATATGACTAGATAATGTCACTCTTATTTGACAAAAACTACTAAGATTCTGACCGATTGATGTTTTAGGCCTAAAGTTGTTCTTAAACGCACAAATAGCATCAAAGCATAGCAAAAGGTCGACAAAAATTATAATAAATTTTACACAGCAATTAGAACAAATAGATTTATTTCAAAAAAATTGCCACGTATTTGGTGACATGATCTAGACATTAATTTAATTTTCTCTTTTATTCCATACTTACACTTTCACACATCAAACACGCTCACTTAATAAATAAAATAAATAGAAATAAATAAATAGTCAATAAATAGCTATAATCTAGAGGAAGGGACCGCGGGGGCCTCTCAGGTGGATGTAGGGGCGAGTCTCGCCCGATCTCTGATGCCTTCTAACTATCTGAACTTTTTGTGCTCGACGGCTGGGACCGCGGCAATGGTTGCTTTGGTTTTCTTAACTTTGATGTGGCTGGTTTTTTTTCCGCTCTTTTTGGCATGGGCTTTGATAGTCTTCAATTTTTTAGACTCACGTGCTTGTTTCGGTATTTTCCTGCTGAGAACTTCGGAAATATCATCGTCGTCGTCCTCGTCATCATCGTCGTCATCTTCATCATCCTCATCTTCCTCAGGATCAAGAGCGTCAGTGATATCATCCTCTTCCTCTTCGTCATCATCAGTATCCGCATCAGCAGCTACTTCTGAGCTAGCAGCCGCTGGGGCTTCTACTTCAGCGCTAGCGGGCTCTTTTTGTCCAGCTTCAGGCTCCTCACCCTCGGCGATAACTTCTCCAGCCTCTGATCCTTCACCTTCCTCAGATACTACAGCGGCTTCTTCAACAGGAGCAGCAGGCGCGGGTGCAGCAGCAGCAGTATCAGCAGCAGCGACAACAGATTGTACGCCAGTAGATTCATCATCATCGTCATCGTCATCACCTCCTAGGATAAAAAATAATTATTATTTCTCTCCATACAATTAATGTATATTATTATAAAATGTGTGTATTCTTTTTTTTTCAAAGCTTTTATAATAAATCTACCTCCTAAGATGTCGTCGAAAAATCTTTCTAAATAATCATCGTCCTCATCTTCTGCTTCATCATCAGCTTCTTCGTCATCGTCATCATCGTCGTCATCATCGTCATCTGAGAAAAAAAAATTAATGTAATTAATGGAAAAGGTGAAATTAAACAAGCATACACTAAATTATAATAATTATGAGATGTTTTTTGTAAATTTTTGAAAATACTTTGCATTAAGGAATTCATTATAACTAATTTATAATTAAATAATTATAGCTTAATATTTATTGTAACTGTTAATCATAGTCTGCGCCGTAGTGCGTGACGTCCTGTACAAGGCTTACAACTAGAAAGCAGTATAGCTCCAATTTCTCTTATTCAGTCTTTCTGATTGAATTAATTAACTAATGGGAGCACCTGTCACGCTGTTCGATTCACATTCCGTTGGTCCACGTCCTGATTCATTGGATTTTTTTAGGTCTCGTAACACTTATAATAAGTGTTATAAGGAAATAAAAGAATTCAAAATAAGTCTTTTTTGTGTCTAAATGATAGATAAGTTCTTAACGATGATGTATTAACATTTTAACGAACGCATTATAACTAGATATTCTTATGACACGCATAAGAAAAAGCCATTCCAATACAAAACGAAAGTTTCCTAACCCTTTATAACTCATATTGAAAAACATATATTAATAGTCAGTATTTGCATAGAGGTATTTTTATGTACTTGACACTATCAATCTATGTTTTAGTATTCTATGTATAGTTTAATAAATAAGTTTAACTATCAATCTGTGTTTTAGTATTCCATGTATAGTTTAATTACCCAAACTTTCAAATTATAAATGATGTGTGAACTACATTGTATATTTATACATTGTGGAATTTTAATATAAACGAAAACAAATACGTTATTTGTAGCTTCACCGTTATACTCATTGCTAATTTCAACGGTAAAGTATAAAAACATACCCGGTCCAATCACTTCATCGGAACCATTCTAAGTTAAAAGAAATGAATATTAGGTCCATTAGATATGTAAGCGATTTTAGTTTCCAGTCTTATTCTTATGTATATAATAAAACAAAGATTTATGCAAAATCTTGTATATGATCATAGTTACCTGATAGTGGGTCGTCAAGATCGACGTCATCATCATCGTCATCATCATCGTCATCGTCATCGTCATCTGATGCTGCAGGTGCCGCAGGTGCTGCAGCAGACTGTCTTCCTACTTCCTTTTCCTTTTGCTCATCGGGCCGCGTGATTGGGCTCGCGTAAGCCGACAACACTAAGCAGCATACCGCCGCTAACAACAACAACAACCTCATCCTGTATCTGAAAAAAACAGAGGCCTTTAATCATCACCATCTATGCAACCGCGATGGTGACAGTGCGCTGTCAAGGCACTGCACTGACACTTGCTCTCGATAACACCGCACTATCACAAACACATGCACTAATGTCCCAAGGGCACTTCACCTTTGACTTTTCACTGCTGAGTCCTAGGGCTCTAGCGGAAGAGGTTCCGCTCGCGTCCTTCTTGTGGGTGTGCGGTACGCTATGACCGAGGCTGGCGATCGGAAACGGTATAGCAGCGGCGTCTTCACTACACTCTCTTTTATAGAGTTACGTCACACACGCGGGGAAGGAAAGTAGTGATGGTAGGCGTTGGACATAGATCAGAGATCGTGTAGACTTTCTCTACCTTTTAATATTAAAGGCAGGCTAAAAATCTTATTTCTTGTATATCTATATTACCAAACTTTTAAAATGTTTCGAACTTCGTTTTGCAGATAAATATATTTTTAGTTACGTAACAGTATAAGCTATCGGTCATTGGACTGGCGACACAAGATGGTTGTCGAGATGGTACCTCTGTATATAAACTATTCTTGAGTCCGTTGGACGTAGAGGGGTTGGTTAAGTTCGATTGACTAATTTATTCAACTTATTTGCCGACTCGCTATGTCTCTTTGGAGAAAAGTGTGGTGGCGTGTGGTTTCGGAATCTTAAAACATTTTAGACATTAGTATGTGAGGACTAGCCCCTTACTTTCACTTAAGGTTATGTGTGTAAACGCGTTCAAAGTGTAATTCGTAACGTAACGTAAAATCAAAGCCAATCAATTTGGAAATATTTCCACTTTTACTTGGTTAATTACTTGGATAAGTCCAAGCAAAAAATTGCGCAATTATTTAAAAAAAATATTGACTAATCGTTTCCATGATTAGTAAATTATTTAATTAACAAATTATTCTATTATTTCATGTATTTGTAGATAGTAATTAATATTTAAAAGAAAAGGTTTTTCTAATCGATTAGTTTCATTTATAGCCTTATCAATTTAAACATAAATAAACCAATTATATAGGTAGGTAAGTAAAAGTAAAAGCGTATAATAGGAACCATTTCTATCATGTTAGACTCTTAGTTAGTTCAAGTAAACAACTTGCTGTAGCATGCAAGCAACATAAATCAGGGCAATCTCAGTAATAAATTTTCCTTACACTTAAATCCCTTATTTAGTTAAATGTCAGATTAGATTATTTTGTATGTTTACATGTATATCTTAATAAAATTGAAAAAAAAAGGATAGCTTCCCTATTTATATGCCATTTCTACAAAAAACTTTCAAAAGAACTTTCCAAAAATATGTATACCTATATAAACTTAACAAAAAAATGTTTACTGGTCTTACTTTACTGGTTTATGTTTAGATTTTACTTTTTTTCCAAAATATTCTTAAACATCATTGAAATATATATTTTTTAGATACGCGCACAGACCAATAAACAAACTTTAAAAAAACCCATCCATTTATAGGTAATAGATAGTTTAATTTTTATTTCAATGTAATTATAAGACATAAAACTTTATTTGATTTTTCATATAACCAGCGATGACATGAAATAGAAAATTAAATTGTATTATTATAATATTAATCATCTATAATAAACACAAGTTTTAGAAGTTTTCTTTATTTTGGACTTATTTTGACATTTTAATTAAAATAAAGAAGCTAGCAGAGTTACATTGTTTAGAAAAAAGATAATACGTAATCGTTCTTTAGATTATCAGACCTCAGTGATCTTTATCAATCGTAAAACTATATCTCGCAATTGCGTCCAAACCGAAAACAGTCTAAACATGTTTTCGGTATTGTAGGCGACTACAAATATTTGTATGCAGCTTGTGAATGGACTTCGAAGACTTTCTCTCGGTCCAACAGTCTAACACTCACACAAACAAACAACTCTATGGACATTGTGTCACGTTGAATAATTAAATAATGGTTAGTTCAAAGTTTCCTTTTTTGCGTCTTCAGTTTATATCTAACAAACTTTGACAGTATTATTAAATCAACTATTATAACTGTACAATAATTCCCATCAATGATATACACGAATGTAAGACACTATTGTCTATACATATTTATTCCAAATAAAAGTAAATTATGTGAATACATGTTAAACATAAATTGTTTATTATTAATTAACAACACCTGTTACCAGTATTTTTTAAAAGTCCTATTTCATATTACAACTGCTACAGTGACATATATACACAACCCAAACTTGTGGTAAGGTCAACGAATTCGCAACGAGGTACGGTTACTCCAAATATTTGTGTTACTCATTCTTTGGTAGAGTCTTAATGAAAACAATACTTAATTTTTGACATTTCAGTAAATAAAAATAAACTAATTGGACGTAAGTTTTACAAATAAAGTTTATTAGACAAAAAATAACATCTTACAATAAATCTTAAGTAAATATATAATGAAAAATAAATAGACACGGACGGAATTCAAACCCGCGACTTCTGGAACGCTTTTACGGAAACCGTGGGATCGATTTATTTTTTTCTATATTTTCTTAAAATTGAAATAAGCTTGACATTTTCAAACACCCTATAATATTATAACATTTTAAAAATACTTTTAAATTATACTTTCTCTGGCACCCTCAGTTCTATGAACTTTTCAAATAGAAAAGGAAGTAAAGAATATTTCTGTGAAAGAAAGCCAAATAACATCAGCATCTTACGTAACTCAAGAATTCGCTTGATGTTAAAATTTAAAAGCCATTTTACAAAGTTCTCTTTTCTCTCCGGATATTAAATGAAAGTTGTTCTTGTTTACTTTATTATCCAAATAAATTAATGTTCTTGTTAAACACGCTTGTGATGAGAAATTGGTGAAATAACATCTATTTCTTGATGTTGCAGATTAGTTCTAAAGTTTTAATAACTAAGCATTTCATCTGTTTTCACTTGCATAGTAAAACATTGCTTTCTTTTCAATTAAATAGTAGGATTAAATATACGTTCGATCCTCAAAATCGTATGGCACAAATGATATTGTTATGAGGTACCTATACTATTGATGAACATCAAACTGAACTATAATTTAGTACAATTTGTAACTGTATGACACTAAAACTTAAATCGAAGTAGGTATATTTTGAACACTTTGAGTTACGAGAATAGGCCTCAGATTCTTAGAAGAGTTAGAGCCTATGTATGTTTAAATTTCTAATGATATCTTTCAATCTTAAGCCAATCATCATTACATGGTGGTTTCAAAGGCAACATGAACGAATACGATGTTTTTGGAGTAATAGCCAACTATATATTGTACCGCAAACTAATATAAAACTAACACAGTTAGTGTTATGTCAACGCGCGTCATGTGTCGTGCAAATTGTGAAGCAAACATTCTAACGGACCTGCTGACTTGACGTGATTTCTCTTATGACTTTACTTGATTTATATTATTGTTGTAGCAAATGTTGTATTCTCTTCAAGATGAGCTCAATCTATAAATCTAGACTTTACAGTTTTCTATATGCTATAAGGATAAATATGAACACACACACATGACAATATGTTATTGATGCAATACACATTTAAGTTAAGGACAAGATATTATATTTTCAGATGACCAAAGAGGATAATGTTGTTTCAAATTGACGGGCATTCGGCGAATTGATATGCAATAAACTAATGACGTGCGAGTTTTTAAATTTAAATATTTACATAAAATGAGGAATGCTTCGAAAGTTGGCTTCAAATTATAAATAAATTATCATTCCTTTCTAAAAATTATTTATACAATATTTATCTACTATATAGTTTCAATCAACTACATAGGTATGTGTTGTGTTACTATTTTATGAAAAAAAAATCTATTTCGTATTCTTTTAATGGTAATGTCATACAAATAAATATGTATGAATGAATTTTAATTTAATGAATTATACGACCTAATAAATCTGACATCTTTAACACGGCCTTCATGTAGACTACGTGAAGTAACGGGGCCTACCACCTAGGGCCGGCGACACAGACTAGCTACAAAATAGACAGACATCCTACATATTGTGAGGGATTATGTATTATTCATTCCAGTTACTTAAAACATTTCTTCATTCTAGTTACTTAAATCACATACATATGTCCATAGCTGATTGTTGACTGTTTCTCATAGTTAGCCTTCACATGTCGCTGTAGAGAAACCAAAATATCGTTGTGTTCCTAGTATTTGTATGTAAAAGTAAATTTCTAAATAAATATATTATAACACATTATAAGCTTTTGGATACATTTCAAAACAAAATTACATTCATTAGTTTTAATCATATAAATATTAAAAATGTATAAGTTATTAGGACTAGAATTCCAAGGATTTAGCAAATACTGATAAAATATGTTATTTTTAAGACTATATTTAACCTTAGTCGTACTGCTTAGTCTGTGGCTGCTAAAGACCTGCCAGTGACCCACTAACGACCGGTTGTAGGTACTTTCTTTTGAGCCTTCTCACTTCCGCCTGCGGGCCTCCACGCGCAAGGACTACACCCATACATGGGCCCAATGTTTGATCCAACATATAAAAATTTAATCTAAACACTTGCTAGATTTTTTTTTATAAAACGGTAATATAACGCCAATAACATTATTACTTATATACATTTTATTTTATTAAAAAAATGTAATGTGTATAAAGATGAAGAATAAGGAGAATGCAATGATAAATTATGTAACAAAGAACAACATAAATACATATTATAATTGGAGCCAATGTTTGCTCCAACGACCTATGTTATAGATACTGTAATACATTTATGGGTAACTAGGTTTCTATGACACTGTTCAATCTTACAATTATGCACCATCCTTTAGGTCTCATGGATTTTTATTTCTTGTAACAAAAAATAACGAAATTAAATTAGAGCTACTTTTTTATTGTATTTTCGGAAAGCAGAACCAAAAGTATAGTCCCTGGTTTATATCTTGTTTTTAATATGTATTTTTACACCTTATTTAAATAAAACCAGATTTCGGAAATTATCCACAATTTACGTCCATTTATTAGAAAAATAAAGTTATAGGTCTTTTTTTATTTACAGAGCCATCTATGGAATCTGTTTGAAAAGAGAAAAACAACTCAACTTTCTGTTGTGGTAATGTTTTTTCTTGAAAGTTTTCCTTTCTCTGTTCAAAGTTGTTATCTGTGTTAGGTGTCCTGTTCTTCGTGTAAAACATAGATGGCGCTGATAATATAAAGCTATATTTGAAATAGCAATTTATATAGATCTTTCGAATTTAAAATTATTTTTATATCTTAGACGCAAATATCTTCAAAATTACCATTCACATTTACTCAACTTCCTTTAGAAACACAGTTCGTCTTTATAAACAGCAACTATGCTGCTAAAAGACCAATTAGTACCTATTCCAAAAATAATATTTTAATCGAGATGTTTCTTAGAAAATGTAATAGTCAAATTAAAAAGAAACAGACATACAATAATCCAACATAATGCTTAATATGCATCCGTTTTACGCGTTTACAAAACATTGAACTTTAAACTACTAAGCACTATTTAATCATTACAAAACAATAGCACGTAATAAAAACCAGGATGTGTGCTAATCTTGTACATCTGAGAATATCGGAATGCGGCGCCGGTACCAAGTAATCGGAACAACATAAATATTAACTGAGTGTCGCTAATCTGGTGTCGTCTCCTTTGAACTAGTTGCATTGAACCTTACCTAATTTTTAAAATTATTAGTATATACTGTATAATACGAAAGATATATAATTTCTATTTAACCTTCTATTAAATAATGGCACATCTGCTCAATTATTTTATAAAATAAAATATTTCAAAACAAAGTAGGTATATGAATAAAGTTTGTATATATTTTTATTATTATAATTGTTTAAAATTCGAAGTTATTTCTTTATATAGTATTTTGTAGTAGTAAAATATTAATTGGAAGCGATCAGACAGATCAAGATGGCACACAGCGTCATGTGACTTGGGACAATGAAATCCTTGACATTTTCAAGACCGTTGGAGCTTTAATTACATAAAAATATTATTGTTCGTATAAATATAAGGATAAAGACGATATTCCTTTGTATATTTATAAAACATTTAAAGTTTTGTTATCTTATATTTTAATGTCCTGATTCCCTACAGGGGACATGTTAATTTTAATGTCATATAATGGAATGTATTTAAATCTTTAAAATATACTAATTAACAAGATTATAAAGGAATTAATATATGTATAAAGTACAGGTTTAATTCTGATATAGAAAGATAATTACATATCTAAGCTGAAATCGTTTTTATGTTTTATAATTGCTCAATTCTAAAATAATTATGTATATTATATTTTTTAAATAAATAAACATATATTTTTATATTTTTTGTTTTAAAATCAATAATCTATGAGAGTTAAAGATGGCACATTGTTTTAGTTGTTTTTTATGCTTTTCGTCTAATCAAAGAATACATATGTGGCTAGTTCCGCTTCATCAAACCCTATTAAGCATCAGAAAATAATAATTATCAATCTATATTGTGTTGTGGATATTCTTAAAATTGATTTCAGAGAATTGATATCCTTAAATAATGATGTGATTCGCTCATTTCAAAGTAACGGTTTTCCTCATTATGTATTTACATTGATAGTTATTATGCTTTGATATTTTTTTAAGAAAATTGGATCTAACGCGTCATGAGTTAAGAAAAATATCCAGGATAAAAGTTTAAAGAATCCTTAGGAGTATGTGAAAAAAATTCTCTTCTGTATTGTAGTATTTATAACTCGGCCGAATGTACACATGCTTTGGGAACACACAATCTGTACTGAAAAATATTAAATTTAACGATCTCATCTTACACGTTACTATAATTTATGTTACTTATTATTGTAAATATATTCTGTTTTGTTTTTTCAATTATCAATCAATTTGTTTACACGAAAATATACTTAAATGTAGGTAGTAGTTCAATTTTTTGTTGTTTATAAAGGTTCTCTATATCAATCAACAAAGAAAACAATGCTTTATCCAAAAAGTAATAACTCTCCGTAATCGTCTATTTGCACATTTTACCTCAAAATACCTTGTTAAACTTTGCATTTGCTAAATTTTCAAATTAATTCATTTCTATCAGTTTACATATAAAAGACATCAACGCGCACAAATACAGTAGCGCGTTGAAATCATCTATAAGAGATGTGTTTAATAAAATTAAGGTCAACTTTATTGTTATTAATTTAAAGGGTATTTTTTTATATAAAACGATAAGAAATTAATAAGACATTCCTAAAGACGGTATGTATAAGATTGATCCGGCTTCATTTGCACGTGCAAGGTTCTCAGGTTCTTATTATCATCACATTACTAAAGTAACGGATGCGGAGTGACTGCAAACAATTATACTAAAGTATATATTTTATTTATTACTAAATCGTTATTTAAAAAATAACAAAAAAATGAGAAGAATAGCGTTCATTGTTGAGAATATTACTTTTTATTATTTAAAAATGATGCAACTGTTGAGTATGTATATAATATTATATATAACGTTGTGGGTGTTTCGTTGTAACAATTTCGCGATTATTGGTTAAGAAAAAAAAACAGAAGTTTATAGGTCCTAGAGTCAGGATAAAGTTTAAAAGTAAGAATAAGAAATACACAATCATAGAACAAAAATAAGGGATATCTCTATTAAGTAAACAAACGATTGGAATCTTTTCAAAATACATGATATGTTCTTTTTTAAGATTATAATTTTTAAGCTCTATTTTTCAACAGAAAGGTTTTTAAACTAATTAAGAAAGAAGAAATTAATACTACCTAATTCAATTAAATTATGAGTACTATAATTTATTTCAAAAACAAATTCAAGAGTATTTTTACTTAATAGGTACTAATTGCGCTTATAAATAAAAGTTCATAAATATTTTCATTATATTATCCAGGAAAAATATTTCGCATTTAGAGAAATTTTGTACAAGATCAAATTATATTTAGTGTAATAAGAATGTTGTAACGCATTGTTCAATTTCTATGCTTCCTCAAATGTATATATTTTTTTATTTGAGCCGAATTTACAAAAGCAATATAAAACTTGACCTATTGGCGAAAATCCCCTTGTTTAAAAGAATCTAATTATTATATCATTATTATGCATTCGATATGTAGGTAATTTAACGTTATTATAATGTTTTTTTTTAAACATTAGATATGTCTATTGTTGGAAAAAAGGAACTGATACATTTAGGTTGATAATCCATAGAAGAAAACATGCCAAGTTAGTTCAGTAAAGTAAGTAAATGTTAAGTTTATACTTTCTGCATTTTTGTAAGAGTATAGAACATATATTTTAGTTGAAAATTAATAATAAATGACATTGTTAGAGCCATATTAAAAAGGACTTTATGGTACCTATAGCATCATATTTAATTTGAGTGTAAACACGTTAATTAGTATTGTGAAGTCGTTTTGTATGTCAATAAAGCACATGATAAAAATACGAAACAATACGTAACGCGAACGTAACGTTAGCCCAGTTTTCGTATAGTTTTCGCAACTGAACACCTCTTAGAATTAACATTAAATATTTTACTCAATCGTGATCATTAACTCCGTATACATAAGTGTGAATCTCGTGTCAATACATTATTTGTTATAGTGTGGCTACGAGGCATTGTGCCTCCCGCCCGCAGTCACATGATCGCAGTCACATGCTCCTGCGCCGATTGCATTTACGGAAGCTACTTTCTCCCGCCATTTTACATATTTTCTTGCCCCCCTCCAGATATGTATAAAGGGCAAATGATGAATAGTACTTAGCGAATTTATTTATTTAATTTAGATTAAAATAAACTGCAAAGGCAATGTATTATTTTATATAAAATACACGTTTAAAACTATTACATGTTATTAATATGTTTCTAATGTTGTTTTATATGTTTAGAAATTAAGAAAGATCTCTTAAGTAGTTGATTAATTATATATTTTTGTTGCATTTCACCAGTATTTAGTTCATAACTATTTTTTATTCATTGTTATAAACGTTATTTACATCCGACTGTTCAGTATTTCAGTCGGATATATATCACAACCAACAAACAAATGATAAGTATATGTTTGAGATTTTATAATTACATTTCTAATGTACAAATAATTTGTGCTAAAAAATATGTTATCTCACATTTGTACCTACATGTTAATGAGTCTTTCTTCGTTCGCCGTTTTTTTATATATATATATATATATATATATATATATATATATTTAATTTCTTGTAATAACATCCTAAAAGATTTTTAAATCACTTTAACCCTATATAGCCTACTAAGGACATGAATTATAAATATTCCCACACATAAATACATATTCCTTTGTTATATATCAAAGAGATAAATGTTAAGATATAATAAACCTAGTTGCCTACTCGTTCGCATCTTTTAATTGGTGTCTTAACTCGCGTCCGAGTCGAATAATTTTACACCCATTTGCATAGTTAAAATATTGCAGTTACTATGAACGGACGAGGTGTTACGTAACAATCTTTTACCGGTTAAATTAGGATGCGGCCACAAACACGATATATTCTACAATTTAACAAAAATAAACGATATGGGATATTATCTTTTTTTATATTTGTTAAAATCACAGTTAATTGCTTTATTTGTTAATATTAAACGCCAAATTTATTGTATAAAAAAAAATCCAAAATTACTCTTTAATTAATTTTGCTCCTTATTGTATATTTCATATATGTATGTATGTATGTATATACATATTAAATTAATATTGTAAGAATGTGAATTGTGAAAATTCAGTGCTAATATATTAAGTTATTTTAACTCAAAATGGCAAAAAAATGTCTATTTTGTGTATGATCCCTTATTTTATGTTACAATCGGAGTCACATGACTCTGAGCAATCGTTGAAGTCACATGACTGAGATTCTTATTAATTTCTATTTTTTTTTTGTGTAATCCCATGACTTCTAATATTAATTGAAAATTGACTTAAAATTATGGTATCATTGGATTTACATGAAATTTTTGGTGTGTTTTATGATTGTGATATACGTTTTTATTTTACATTCGTAGAAAATAATTATACATTCGTCATAATATCTTATTTTGAAAAAGACATCGTGTTATATCAAAGTTTTAATCTGTTTTTTATTTTTCTAAAAATATCAATCAACACATTTATTTTATTATTCCTAATCAACAATTAGTATTAAGTATTTCAACATTTATTTTGCACCTTAAATCAGCATTTATCTTTAAACCTTAAAAAAATATTTTTAATCGTCTATCGTCTGAATATTCGGTTCGGTAAAAGTTAAACCGAATAATAATCGGAATTCGGTTATTCAGTGAAACCACTATTCGGCGCATCTTTATTATTCATTTAAAATTGGGGTTGTGTGAGGACTTAAATATTTTGAATTTTTAAATAGTTTTCATTTTTAAAATATTTAACCGGCTTAATATTTTCTATTACTATTTATGTTAATGTGCTGTTTGGACGAGATGGAGATAGTATCTCAGAGATCGCAGCTTCAAGTCTCACTCGTGTTTATACAATATTTTTATACTACTTATATTATTAACGAAATTAAATAAGCTTAATATGGCTTTATAGACCATTTCAATAATCGTAGGTGGTAAGATAGGTTAAAAGATTAAACACTATATTTGGAAATATGCTAATAAAGTGGTCATTAACATCGTATTTTTATTTATAACATAGAAACGAAATATATATTAATAATTCAATTATATTTTTTGTTGGAAACTTAATTTAGTCTCTACAGATTCAATCGGCACACCGGTGCATGTGGTGTCACACACACACACTCAAAGCAATCTATGATGGTGTCATCTAATGATAAAATTGTTCGAGTTATCGAAATAACACTGAACTAAATGAAAATATAACAGAAATGGTCAATTGTGTACAAAAACAAGAAGCCTTATTATAAAGAACATAGCGAATCCGGGTTGACGCACCCGGAATTATGCTTTTGGTGCCAAAAGATATTATCCGAAATATTATTTTACCCTTGTATATAAATCTCTATTAGGAGTTGCTACAACTTTAATTACTAAATGTCAACTTTTAACAAAAGTTGTCGGCATGTTTTATACTTTTTCCGTTCTTCAGGATCTTATGATGCTGTTAAAGATGTAAAATAAAATATTTAAAAACCACAAATCTAGGCATTAGGATTTATTTTTTATTTTAGTAAATCCAACCTAGGTAAGATGCTATCGGATTAATTATTTATATGCCTTGAATATAAGCAAAATGTCATGGTATGCCATGGTCATATATAAAACAATTATAGATATTTAAATTAAATATATATTTTAATATTAACAAACCAATATATTTTTATTTACTACAATGATTAGCCTTTTGTTTCTTTTTTTTTTTATTTAGTTTTGTTATTATATTTTCTGTATATTGGCAGAGAAAAATTTATATAATACAAAAATCCACTAATTAACTTGTGGTGTATAATGTGTACATAAAACATAGTTAAAATATGAGGCCAATTGCTTCAACCGCAAAGCCCTTATATCGGATGATCATTTAGAAGAGCTGCGGTCACGAGCCTCACGCGTACCCTTCATATTGTCTTATATTCTATGGTATGTTAGCCCCTTCTCCTATTGACCATGAAGTATATTTATTATTACTTTATATCACTATTGTTTGTAGTGTATTAAGTAATTATATCGAAAACTTCGATATTTTAAAATCTAGCAAACTACCCAGTTTTGTATTAATGAATTATTCATACACATTAATAATTCTACAAAACGAAAGCCTGAAGGCATGTTTAAGCTTATTCACCTTGGCTTATAACTAGATTGTAGGCATCTTATCAGAATTATAGTTTGTTTATGCAAACGCATACTTTAGTGTCACAATTGCTTACAAAATTTGCTTCTTTCTTGGATATAGGTAGATTTAAAGTTCCTTTCACCAAGCACGTGATGTCTCGTGACTCGAGCAACTCCTGGGTTGTAAATGTAAATGGTTTTACTCTATTTTACCATCGAGCTTCGAGCACCGATACAAATTATTTATATAACATTTATTAGATATGATTGAATGTCAACTACTTTATATAAGAAACAATGCCGTTTTGTAATCTGACTGAGCAGAAAAGACCACCCATATTCCTACCGAGACGACAAGAAGTGGCTAAGGTTAAGGCGACAAGAAGTGCCCTATATGAATAGAAGTATTGACCGACGCGCTAAAGGCCAAAAACTTGTCCTAGGAGGTTTGACGTCAGGTTAGAAGAATTATCTAAAAAAAAATATGTGATGTAGCTAAAAATTTAAGGTTTTCGAAGTTTTTTCTTTATATGTGCTATAAAAGATTGCTTCATACCAAATTTCAAGATTCTAGGTGGACTGGAAGTACTTCGGACATTTTGATTCCCTTGACAGTAGTTGCAAGTTTCAAAATTTGCTTCAGTAGCTGTTTTTTTATTGCGTTGACATAAAAGTTAGATTTTGCTAAGGCTTAAAGGTATTATATATAGGCATTATAGTATATTTGATAAAGTAAAGTATTATGGTATATTGGATACGTATTGAGGTAGTAACTTTAAATTTGTTAAAAATATTTTTATTATATGATGTATCGAAACATTTACGTTTTTCGCATTTTTTTTTTATCTGTGATACAAGACGTTGCTCGGTGCCAAATTTCAAGATTCTGAATTTACGGGAAGTACCTTGTACATTATGATTCCCTTGCGAATTTCGAAATATTGCGTAAACTTGCTGCATAAGCGGCGGTATCGTTTGATTACATTGGCTTAGAAGTTTGATTTTACACGGATTTAAGGGACAGTAAACTTGAGTATTCGATATAAATTTCAGCTTGGTACCTTTCCGCATTCCTGAGAAAAAGGGTCTTGACAAACGATTGGAGGGACGGGCAACAAAGTGATGCTATAAGAGTTTCGTTTTTTTTTCTAAAAATATCAAGTAAGGTAAGGAACCCTAAAAAACAAAAACGAGGGACAGATTTTATTGAATAATGAGGATATAAAAACGGAATCCTTAGAGTCAAACTGTTGAGAAACGCCATGCAACCAGGTGGTGAGGTTGGTATTGTATGCCGTGGTATGCAGCTATAGTGGAGTTGGCGGCAGATTTAGATTAATTAACTCTTTGTAATTTCTCCATGAATAATATAGAAAAAATATCATAGTATTTTTATGGTAGAAAAAATGTTATATATGTGTAAATATCAAACTAAAAAAAAATTTCGTCAGTTGGATCTGTTTTACTCCAGTTTACTCCATTCCGAAACATTCCACAGGGAAATCTCAACAGTAGGCACATTTTTCTTTCGGTACTCGTAAAGGTTTTCCGGAGAGAATACTGCGAGTACGGATTATTAAGCTTTCCCGGTTCTAATATTCGTATAACAATAAATATATAGTGTATCTAACGAGTCATTTGATAATTTAAAAAAACAGTGATAGGGATAGAGTTGTAGAAAATAAGAGTTAACAAATTTGGGGTCCGATCTAAATCCTTTTTCTCTCGAGAACGTCCTGTATGTGCCATGCAGTAAGAAAATCGGAGAATCGGTAAAACACACTCATCCTGGTTTAAACAAATTTATTATTACCCTATGACCACGGAATTGTAGAGAATATGATTATAAAATAATTTATATTCAATATGTGTTAATAAAGAAACTAATGAAATATTGCTAAGAATTCTTCACACAATTGTGGAATAAGTTTGTAGGACAATCTTTTGTATTCTTAATAGTAAAAGCTTGACTAATTTCCAAATATGTGTGAGACACATTCAGTAAAAGTGAAATTTAAGTCAATATTTGAGTTAAATAACACGGGCATCTTAACATTCAGATAATAACAAAATATAGACAAAGAAGCGTAGACACAGAATAAGTCTCTCTACTTGAAGAGGGGCATATTGTTGAAGAGTACATTTAAAAGTATTATTTGGAGTATTATATTGGATTTGCAATATTTTGATATATATCATTTTTTATTGTTTTGTATGTTGATATAGTTTTAACATTTTATTATATAAAGGGCTGCACTGCATAAGTGCTTAATGTCGGTTCAGAGCACGTTTACTTATCAAGATCAAATTAATAATGTAATTTTGTTATTGTAACTAAGCCGATGATGTCAGGGGACAGGTTTTAACCGGGTCTGCACTTTCACTTGATGCTCATATCATAAGTACAGGACTGTCTTCATTCTCTCATTATGGTGCTACGAATTATCTTTGCTTGATATAACCTTAAGGCGTGTTCAAATTGTTAAAGACAACTTTCTGTTTGCTCGTAACCAACATTTATAGAGTTATGGAAGTTTCCTAGATTTGAAGTTCAGATAACAGAAATTATTGTTTGTTTGAAAACTATGATACATATTAAAAAATGTAATATACGAATACTTACTATTCTATCTATAAAAAACTAAAACTTCTAGTTAATATTAAGTATTTGTTAAGATATGGAATACTTAAATATAAATAAAATTCAAGTTTCAGAAAGATCTACAATATGATCTTTCTTAATTTGACATGGACATTTTATTATGAAACCTTACGCTTTTATAAAAGTAATCTTAAACTCTCACAAAAAGCAATATAAATTAATACCCTTTATTGTCTGACAAATCGCTTATATTGAAAGGCACTTCGCCTTCACTGGACAGCTAATTTGATGAGACATAATAGGACATTGATATCATAAATTTTTGACGTATATCATAGAAGCATTTTATTTTTTCGTAATATCCTACGAAATAGAACTCTAAAAGTAATTAATAAAAAACATTGTTTGTATTTGTCGGTATTTACCCACACAATGATAGATTAGCTCATACGCCCTAACAAAGATTTCCGTACATTTATGTATTACCTTATCACCGTGAAAGTGAAAGTTGACATTCACAATCGAATAATATTTAACCCACGTGTTATGTAACAAGTGATCAACTTGATGACCACTCTTTCTTTCAACGTTTATCTTTATAGCCTATACAATTGGAAGGTTGATTCGTTCGAAGCATCTATAATTCCCTAGAGACACATAGAATATCGCTGACATTAGGAAGCGAACTCTAGAAAATGTATGGGTAAAGGAACTTATACTTTTGGCACTTTTTGTACCATCAATTGGCTCATGCAATTATTAAAGAGCAAGGAGTATACTAGAACTAAAATTAACATTCAGATTCTGTAAAATATAACTTCATCTCAATGAAATAAATAACGAATAGATAAATTGTCTAAAAGTTTAAATTAAAACTAAAGTTGCAAATTTCTATGCTATATCATAGTTCTATTTGCAGCTTACAGCTTACTTGCAAAACTGTATGTTTGTGTAGATAAAAATATAAAATCAATTATTGATTAAAATGTACTTATTTTATTAGTAACAAACTGTGCATATTTTCCAATATATTATCATTTTTCTATAATCACCTGCGATCAATAAAATCACATGATTGGAAACATCTACATAAGGTAAGTAATTGTGTAAAATATGTATATTCTTCATTTGCTTTTAATCGTGGTGTAATAATTGCCAGATCTTTCAGTCAAGATAAGTATATTTTTTTGTATTCAAATAAAAAAAAATAATTATATAGATATATTTGTTAAATAAAGTAAATTAAAAATAGGTCTCTACAAATAGTGACCATTCGCTATGTCAGTAGCACGTCTTGGGGACGAAAAAATTAAATTTGTCACAAAATACGCAATCGGGGAAGATAGCGTCATCACCAAACGTAACCGCGGAGTTTGATAACTAACTTTCTCTCGCGACTCAGTGTAGGGGAGCCTGCATCCAGCCTCACTCCGCGGTAGTCAACGAGCTAGCACGTTCGTCGGAACGGCGTGCGCTCGCCATAGAACGCGCTTCAAATATCAAAAATAGAATATTGTTTCAAAAATAAACAGTGATATAATATAAACAGTGTTTTTGTTTAATGAATAATATATTTTGAATGAATTTCGTCGTGCGTTAAGGCTTCAATATGGGATCTTGCAAAATGTAAGTTTTTTCTGAAATAAAATGATAAATATTAAATAATGAAGCACTGAGTAACTGAATGAGAATTTAATTAAAAATAGTTTAAAAAAAGCAATACTTTATAAAAAATAAGTGTTTCGAAAAAGCTTATATATAGACGTTATTATGCATAGTACGATTTCAATTTGCCACTTTTTAAGATTTAACAATTGAATAGGTATAATTGTCGGAAAGTAATCGACCTCGGCTCTGTAACCTTCTAGCCAAAAATCTTTTTATTTTAGCCTAGTGTTGAAAAGATTAATAGAGATCTGGAGGCTGTCGTAGTGTAATTTATTTACGTATTTAGCATAATTACTATTTGGCTTGAAATAAAATATAATGCAAAAAATATATATTTACTTTTTTAAAACAATATTAGTCTAAAACTTTAAATTTTATAAGAAAATATATTTATACATTTTATAAGAAAATATAAAGTTTTAGACTAATAGTACTTCACACACATAACACAACATACTATGATCTTAAATATTCTCGAATATTTTTGAACTCATATGTTTCGCAAGTATATTTGAAAGTTGTCCCATTTTATTATTATTATATCCTATTATATATTATTATCCTATTATATTTTTGTGTAAAAAATTATATTTTTGTGTAAACTCTTATTTGTAAAGATAACAATTTAAACACCTCTTTTGGTGAAAGAATATAAGTAAATCGAACAATTTAATTGAATTTAACTATCCAAATCGTATTTTTGAACGATTATGTAAAGTCATTACTGCATAATGGTAGTTCAACAACAGATACCAACTGATTATGTCACTAACCGGACATTGGGCTTTAAGCGGCCGTCGCTTTTTAAAGTATGCAAAACGCGAAATCAGAACACACACTTAGTTCTATAAATATTATTGTCTGGTGGCAAAATTACATAAGTCTAAATAAATATTAGTGCATGGCGACAAAATGGCGAGCCTAAGAAAACATTAGTGCTGCAAAATACAAGAATAGACATATGATTATACAATATTATACAAAATATAATATGTGTCTAAATATTACAATTAAGACTAAGTAGGAAACGTGAGTTTTTTCCTAGCATAACGACAATGAGGAAACATACATAAACTTTTTACGCATTTATAAATAAAGATTACCAACATTAGAATCAGTACTAATGTTATAACTTATCCTGATTCAATATTTGATTACATACACAAATGTTAGCAAACATACACACGGTAATAAGCTTACCTAAGCTTGGCAAACAACATTATCACAACCAGTCAAATTGTAGATGCTAAAAATAATATAAATTTAGGTATTTGTGTCGAGGTTTAGTATATCTAATGTCATCTTACAAAGAAAATGGCAGTAATATGGGTAACGACTTGTTGAAGCTGTATAATTTAAGAAAAACCATTATTTATATTTACGCTAACATTTTTTATATATATTACAGAGTTTTTAGTAAAGGAAAGATTTTAAATATATATTAATTTATATTAAAGCTATAATTAAATTAAAATAGAGATTCGTTAAAATTATACTTTCATGGAAATGTTATTATGTTTTTAAACTGTATTAGCTATCAATGAATATCAAGTAATGACTAGGTTTGTGACTAATATTCTTAGAAAACATTCCCGCTCGTATAATAAATATATAATATATGGACATACAACGTGAATAGTACACAATTCATAAGAACTTCTTCATTCAAAACAGTTCCTATACACCGCCAGCATCATTGGAATCTAAACTTTACATTTTCCTTACAATCTGGAAATTACAATTTGTCATCAGTGAGTACAGACTCGAGATCCAAAAAGAAAAAAAGACTCGTATCTAAAAAGAAAAAGTCTTAACATTGTTAAACTAAATCGATCTTATAGTATATTTAAACATTGTTTTTTTTTTAAGAATTAAAAAATATGTATACGTTTTTGTGTTGAAGTTCACTGGTTTATTATTTCAAAAATACTCGTACATTACTTTTATACCTAATAATGTTTATTGCATTATTAGATAGAGTTATATACAATTGGACTTATTTATTGAATTAATTGAACAATTTACCTATGCAGATAAATTATAAATAATAAAACATCAATTATATCATCATCTTCATTTCCTCATTGTAGTGAATAATTAACAAATAACTATAGGCATAAATACTATTTGCTCCTTGAATAAGAATAACATTTGTTCAAGTTTATCATATAGGTCATTAGATAACAAGAAATTTGCAGAAGGTTTAAGGATTGAGGAGAAAATAATGTTATCTCTAAATATTTCACCGAAATTTTAAATCACCGAAAAAACACTAATAAGAAAATTCGGTCACTGACTGATTGCATTAAGAGAAGATTAATTTGATTCTTAATGCAAATAATATGTAAGTAGGTTTATGTATAACAATTAATTAAAACATATATAACACTGACGCAATTACGTTAAATTGAAAATCAGGTCGATATTCAAAGTCATGGCACGCACCAGGCGTCGTCTTCGACTCTTCAAAACACTATTGCGTAAGAATAATGTTTTATTTAAATGTATTTTGCGTGACTTAATTTAACTTTCCACCAAGAATTAGCCTAAAATCGCCATTGGTGTATGATCGTATGGCTACAGTACAATCTTAAAAGGATCTAACTTGGTCAGAAACCCTTTTGGCCAAGGGAAAAATCTTAGAAAGGGGGAAAATCTTATTTTCAGCTAGCATGCACCCAAATGCTAAGTTAAAATAAGATTTTTATTAAGATTTTTTAATATTCTTATCGTTGTATGTTTGTGCATCACTTTAGTAAAAATCGACCTGAAAACTAAGGTCTAATGGTCTAAAAGTTGTTAAGGTAAATTTTATAAATTTGTATTTTTTTTTAATTTTATAAATACGTATTTAAGTTTCATAAATATGTATGATAATCCTGACAAGTAATGCGACTTTGCGCAACACGGGACCTCTACTTTCCGTTTACATAATACGTTTTCGATTTCATCCAACTGTCGGATTCACTTTCGTTAATGACACCTACAAATGAAGTTACAAATATTTTTTTTTTCGTATTTTATCATTAAAGACTAACTCTTCACCTTATAACTTTAAAGTTATGTAATATTTGGTTGGTGATACATCTAACCAGTCATTTAATTAAATACAGTTAAAAAAAATGAATTTCGTAATACATTAGATATTTTTGTATATTTTTACATAAAATTATATCAACTTATCAAACTATATACAGAAACGTAATCTCAAATCCTCTTGTAACTTATAGAATTCTTGTAATAATACAATATTTATAAGAGGTGCTTACAGAACAGCCTTACACACTTATTATTGTCAGACCGGTTCTTTAGAGGAACCTGCTAAGAACTTAGGTAAATGTCAAAATTTAATTCAATATTTTAATGTAGTATTGTACTTATACAGTTTGCATATATGTAATATTACTAATAAATAATTGAAGTTGATAAATACTTTTGTTATAAGAGATTATAAATAAATAAAATGATTATAGATAAATAAAGCATTTATAAGGCCTTCATATGATTATTACATTTATTGAATAGTTATCCAATAGACGACAATAAACATTCTTATAAGTACAGCACGCAAGAGGAAAAATATCAATATGATATAATTGTTATAAACTAAACCACATAGTATGATGAGGTATATATGAACGTAATACTGACCGAGTGTTACGAACTCATATTTAAGTTGGACCGCGTGATCATCTTCACAGCATAACAACAGAGCTGCTTCCTTCCTACCATATTACACAATGTTTGCACGCAATTTATTTGATAATAGTTTTGCTTAACGCAGTTATAATCATTGCACTGAGTCATTTCTAGGTATTGTTAAAGTTACAATCGTTTGAAGAAGGAATACCTCGCGTATATCTAAACTGAGGTTGATGTATCTCTTGTTAAATTCAATATAATTAAATCCCATTATCATATTTTTATAGATTTTAATCATATTCTAGTTTAAATTGTTTTGACTACTCTACCTCTACTGTGTAATACGTAATGCTATAAAATATTTTTATTCAATGTGAATTATAGGTGATTTATAGACACTCATAATATCCAGTTTAAATTTAATTAATCATTTCTAAATCTGATTACAATATTAATAATATACTCGTCACGGAGTCTTGGTGCAGCGCCTTTAAGTGATGTTATTAAAAATAATAAACCGGAAGTTAAAATTGTTTTCGTTTATGATTTAGGAAGTAATTCGTTATGTTAAGATAATTATTTTTTATTGTTTTGTTATTGTAAATATTAATAGTCATCCAAATGTTTGTGTAAAGCATTCTTCTTCATGTTTTGGTTTGCAAATTAATAGTTGGTAAGGTTTTAAAATAAGTTTAGATACATAATAAATATATACATATATATAGGTATATATATATATATATATATATATATATATATATTTAAATATATTAGTTAATATGTTTTCCAATACATTTACAACTTTTTTTCGTATAATTTTTTTTCCTATAAAATATTAAAACATGACGTATGACGTAATGGTATTACATAAAAGAGTGTACTAAATTAGAAAATTCATTTCAAAAAATATTTAATTGCATTCACAGTTTAAATGATTACATGTGCTAAGTAATCCTGACATATTAGAAATAAATTATTTCGAAATATGATATATCATGAGTACATTTATTAGGATTATAATATTCTGATTAGACTTAGTGTTTAAGTTTCCAGATTTATATCTGGTGTATTATTTATTAATTGGACAAGCAACACTTCTAAAACACTTAGATATTACAACATTTTACAAAGAACTAGTAAACATGTTCGTATGATATTTATTAAAATTAATCAACAAAACCAAGTATGTAGTACGAAATTATTATGACAATGGTTTAGTTTTACTAAAACCGGATCCTAGTAAAATTAATAAATTTTAAAGATGTATAAAAAGTTTATCGCAGAAGAACACCTGTCTGCGATTTTAATTAAGAAGACAATTCTGAATACAAGGAAGTGTTTTTGTTTAAGTATACTGTCATTATTACACTTTTATTAATGTCCGGACGTACCTACTTGTGAATAAGGCAGGGTCTACATTTTAAATATATAAATATATATATTGGATCTAATATACTATGTATATGTGAATTTAAAATATAATTGTGTAACCAAGTTACAATTACGATATTTAACTTTAACGACAATATTTGCAATAATGTTTTGTATGTTGATTTATGACTAAAATAATAATACATTAAATTAAATACGTTATTGAACGTACGAAGTAAATATTAGGTATAGAAGACATTTTCGAAAGCTATAATTTCCAGAAATCGTGATATTTTGAATAAGTAAGCCGTGTGCACTCTGCTTTGATTTTAGTACTTGTATCAATCGGCCACTAAAGGTCACGGATACGATACACATGTTAGGAAGTAATTAGAGGGCAATCAACCTATCTAGTATTGACGAGTTAATTACAAGATCACGATAAAAAATACATAAAAAATACACGAACAAAGAACGGAACTCACTTAGGTCTCCGTTTTCCGAATGACTGTTCAAATTTAAATATTCAAAATATCTAAGTAACGAATACTATTTATTTAAATGTTCGTTACTTTTCCCTCTCGTTGAAATGGTTTTAAGTTTCCATTCCATTGGTGTAAAAGCCAGCAACTATTGTATTTGCTAACATTTTCCCAAGTCAATTTTCGCAAGACGTTGCTTCATTTGGAACTGACGTATTACCCTGCTCGGACGATAGCCCGGTAATGTATATACACAAAGATTATTTGACACACAATTCAACCTGGCCGGGTTATATCACGTGATGCTGGGTAATGATGATCCAATGAAGCATTGCGGATCTATAATTATTAACAGTTTCCGCGGAAATATTGTTTTAGCGATATTTTATTCAAATTTAGTGTAATGAAGAGTATTAATATTGATTGTTAACATGGACCTATCGTAATGGTCGAAGCATGCAACATCTTTATTGTAGATATTAATTATTTATTACATTGCTGCCATAGAATTTAATTTCAATATTTATTACATCAATTGTTTCATAAATCAATAAAAATATTCTAAACAAGTTTTATATACCTTAAATATGTACAAAAAATTACAAAAGTCGACAACAATGAAGTTGTGGGATAGATAGTAAGAAGTCAGAACCTAATAATTCTCACATATTTTGTATCTTAAAAGATTAATTGACAAGATTTTTACAATCTTGATAGATGTGGGAATAAGCAAAATCCTTTTATCATTGTCTAATGATCATTAATATTAATTATACAATGTATACGTATGATTACCGATTTTAGAACTGAATGTCTTATTTAGTACCTAGGTAGATATATATATATTTATATATATATATATATATATATATATATATATATATATATATATATATATGTTTCTTTGTAAACATAAGATTCCGAGTATCAGAGGTCGTCTAGTGTCCGGCTCGTTAGGTCGTGACGTGGTTTGTTGTTTTTTAATCATAGTACATGTAGCTTTATTTGATTTAATTTAATATACCAATTTATTTTACTTACTTAGCCATTAGTATATTAATAGATTTTTTTAATATATAACAAATAAATATTTATTTTAGCAAACAAATATATATATTCTTGTTACGGAATGTCGAGCACCTATTTTTCGATCAATTAACTTATATTGAAGAATAATAAAATGTTCGGTACAATGAACTATAGAAGGATATATTAATAACCTCCAATTACATTTTTGGGCACAATAAAGATAATTCTTATAGTAATGATTCCAATAAGTAATTAAACTTTTTCGGAAAGAAATAATTAATAGTAGGTACTTACGGGTACCAGCGGAAGTATTGTCATTTTATATAAATGTAGTTATAACTTTAACTATTTTATGAAATCTTGTAAAGATCAAGCAGATCGTTGATAGATATATGTGCTCTTAAACCATTTCGCTTCTTGATATATTTCAAATAGTTAACCTTAATAGGTTTCAGACATAAATAGTTTTAATAATTGAATAAAGTCCAACTTTCTATTTTTTTATTTAAACCGATACTATAGCTTAGTTTTTAGATCGATGATGATATTTTTTTAAGATTGTAATAATCATACGATTGTATTATGTTGTTTTGTCTTTGAATAACTACCAGACTTTACAGAAGTGTATTAAAGGTTAATTAATTTGATTTATTGTTACCTACTACTGTATTGATATTTGTCAACTCGTCCTGGTTTTAATTTTATGAATGAGAGTTATGTAATATTTGAAAAATTTCCGCACTATTGACCTTGTCCAATATATTAATAGGTACTTTAGGAGGGACTTTAGTATCCAAGCTCAGAGTCATGTACTATTAGTGAAGTCGCACTTTCGCTAACATCGTAATTACAAAAGCATTTTATATATTTTGACCTCGGTGGCATAGTAATAAATATAACTAATTAGTGCAATATTTGAAATATAATACAACATTTGAAATCTTATTTGTAATAGCAGTAACTATTAAGCGGTTCATTGAACTTCATGATTGATCGTAAATAATGAATGAGATGGCTCGTGTCTATGACGCAAGAAACAAGATAACTAACTTTTTCTTCCATTAAAGCTATCATAGACAATCCAATGGACCGGTAAATAATCGTTACATCAAGTGACGTAATCTCGTTATTTAAATATACTTAAATAATACTTAATGTCAAATATATTTTAATCTCCGCTACGATATGTAGATTATACTTCCGTATACTTACTTGGAATCAATTGTGATAGAAAAAAACTGGAACTATTGATATCTAGGGTATTATCAGTAGCGGATTTAAGCTTAGGCCCGTGAGGCCCGGGCCTAGGGCGGCAAATTTTGAGGGGCGCCAAAATTTTTAAGATGACTACATATATATATATGAATATATATACATAGTACCATTTTGAGGGTAGAATTTCTTTGCTAAAATAATTAATCAGGCAAGTCCTAAAAGTTGATAAAAAAATAAATGTTTAATTTATACCTGAATTAGATTTCTTATTATTATTGTTATTATTTTAATTATTTTATACACACACACACAGTATATATATATATATATGTTACAAAAGATAAAGGGCGCCATATCGTCTCGGGCCTAGGGCGTCCTCAAACCTAAATCCACTACTGGGTATTATCATATTAACAACATATCTTCGGTCGCAAACAGAGTACACTTCTGACTTTTTATTACTGTCTAACTAAGATAGACGATCTGCGACAGACGTCTTTAAAATCGGGTAAAGTACCTACAGTTGAAACTTCACGAACGGTTTTTGTACATTACAATACAATATATTATTGCTTTTAAGGAATTATTGCTGAAGATTAACATTTTTAGACGACGGCGATTAATAATAATGTTTAAAGTATAATATATTTACTGGGGTTATGTGAAAGTCTTGAAGGTTGGAATTGCGAACGACAAGATACAAGCTGTTATTCAAGGGTACCTTTTTAAATTGGAGACACTTGTTCTTTTTGTTAACAACAGTCATATTATTTAGTTATGTATTGACATTTTACGACTTGTTATTTTATATGTATTGTTAAAACATATAAATCTCTTATATAATATTGATCATCACATTGGTATATTAATACCAATATCACATAGAAAATACAATATTATTTCTAGAAATACTTTTCACAAAACACTATTAGTAAAAATATAATTTGCTTGTTCAAAAGAATTGTTGTGCAAATTAGATATTTTCTCAAATACAATTGTTTTTTACTTTCTACGTACAATTGACACAGTGCCCTCTCTTATAGTAGTGGCCATGACAAACAGTCTACATTAGACAAGAATTTCAATGTTATTTAGAGCAAAACATTTACTTACATCGGTTACTCTTGATACATAAAACTGTTTATATAAGTCCATACTTTGCTAATAAATCCAAAGGTCTTAGCAAATCTAACTTCTGTAACTAACTTTCAAAAAAATTGTTTCAAATTTGGATACTGTAGATTGTAGAATATAATTAAAACCAGTAATTGTTCTCATGTCACATTATGTTTTTTTCATAGTTTTTAGAAGGATAAACGTATATATGTCTGTCTGTCACTCTACATTTTTTTCTATAATTTAAGAATACATGTGTTAAAGTCTGCTCATGAGAGCTGTATACAATTTTTTTAGGCTTTCATTACGTAGACGAATGCTATCGACCGGTGCTTGTCACTTCCTGACTCAAACAAGTCACGTGGTTCTAGTTATGACTTGTAAGGTAATTAATCTTGTCGGAAAATGCAACCATAGTTTGTTTAACACATGCGTTAACTCAACCTGACCAATGAAAATGTTAAATGCCAACGAAATAAGTTCCGTGTTTATTTAATTCTTCTTAAAATATCTTAATATTTCCAATTCAATAACTTCGTAAACGTGTAAGTTTTTTACAACCTAATGTATTAACCGATTTAGTACTAGGAAACCAAATAATCAAGGTTTTGTTTTTATTAAGATTATTACTTAAAAAATATTGAATTTACCAGATGTATTGAGTTTTAATATATTATAGATGATAAATAATATGTAGTTAAATATTAACCAATTTCTATTTGTTACAGGTTAAAACGGAGTATATTACTTTTTGCATTAGTTTTAGTAGCAACACATGCACAAAAAACTAAAATAGCAGATGATAATTTACAAATACCGAGTGATCTCCGGAGAGCAGTCAGCGAAGCTTTAGCTTTAGAAAGAAGGTTTCTGCTAGGAGCGAGCGATGCGTAAGAAAAAAAATATTAAATATGTTTTATAATTATAGTTTAAAAATCAAAGTCAGATACATGTTTCTCATATACAATTTAATTATAGGAACAACTGCTCATCAGACGAGATAGGTAACACACCTTGCCCGCCCAGCAAGTACCGCAGCGCCAGCGGTGAATGTAACAACGTAAGACACCGGCCCTGGGGGCGCCGAGGAGACGTCTTCCTGAGACTGTTACCGCCCCATTATTCTGATGGTGAGATTCGAGATATTTTATTATCTACCGGAGTTAATGATACTCTTTATTTTTATTTCATATTTGTTACAATTAAATTGTTAAATAATTAGACATAAATCTGCAACATCCATTATGTTTGTTATATTAGTTGTAAAATATAGGTATATGAGGAAAACTTTTTAATCTGTAAACATTAAGTAGATTTTAATCTACTTTGAAAAATGAGTGCTTAAATATTTTAATTTTTGCAAAATATGAGAATAAAACCATTTCTGTTAAATATTGACATGGAAAATAATTAAAGACTTGTTTAGTCATTAATTACTGTCTTTAGTTCTATACATATTTAGTTTTCATAAGTTAGTTTAATTGTTTTACTACCAGTTGTGAGCGAGGCCTGTTTTAATATAATAGAGGCCTTCAAAGAATATTATATAACATTCTAAGAAAATTAATAAATCAAGTTTTTCTAGTTCTTATAAAAGAATGTTATTTTAGTCTAATGGCGATAAATAATTAAAATCAACCGGTATTTAAAATAACTTATCCAATTTAATTATATTCTAGTTTATATATTAATGATATAAATAAATTAATTTAATTATATACTAGTATATTACGTAAAATATCTGGAAAATATATTTCAGAACCACAACATTGAAATATAAAGTTTAGTATTTTATTTTAAATTACAATGTTCTAAAATCACCCGCATTGTCGCAATATTAGAAACTACTACAGTTACATCATACGACCGTCTGTCTGTTTGACACTTATTATCTGTCACTTGCAGACCTATTGACATGTATTGGATATTGTAATAGAATTAAGAACAGCTTTATCTTTTCAAGAAAGGCCGAGGTTCCTTCCGGCAATATTAAAAAATGTAGTTTTTTGGGTTTTAATATATCCTGATTACTTTACTTTTCTACAAAAATTTAGAAATTCGACGTCTTGAAGAGGCTTATTATAAATAATATATGTATTATAAAGGTTTACTTAAAAATTTAGACAGATAAAATTAAATATAAATTATAAGATATGCCAAAATATATTTTATCGGCTTTGCTACAATTATTGTTAATTCATAATCTATATACTTATATTTAATAATTAAAATAGGAAACTGTAATCTTTTATTAAAGATAAGACTTTTCCTCGATCTAATATTTTTTATTGTGTCATTTATTAAGGCAGTGACATTTTACTTAACAAAACTAGACACATGTGGACAAAACTAGAAACACATTGGTGTTTCAGTTTATTGATCTTTAATAATTTCCATTTTTATAGAATAATATATTTTGCAATCTGTGTTTTAAAATACGACATCCTCACCTAGATGTTCTAGAATCTAAAATGTGTTATAACCAAGAAGTTCTAGATACGAATCCCCAGATAGTTATTGTCTTTGAATGACATTCTTCGATAAGAATTGTAATGATATGGAAATAGGCTCACCTCCTGTGGTAGGAGCCACACAATGACAGCAACCTGGGTGGTAGGGTGTACGTATGTAGACAATACTATATATAAATACGACATTGGTGTTCCAGTAAATCTTTTTATTTCTATTTAGTCATATATATTTTTTGTTGTTACTCTTGTTGATAGAATTTATAAGAAGAATTGATAAAAAAATATAAGCTGGTATTCCAATTTATTGATTGTAAGATTAATAAAATAATAAGAAGGAAGGTTACTGGCTAGGTACTTGAAGGTACTAAGTACATAGTCGCTAGGACTAGAATTACTTGAGTACAATTTGCATATTGCAATAACCAATTAGAAATATGTAGGTCACTTGTATATTAGGAAATTAATTTGTAACTTAAAACTATATAACAAAAAAATCTACTTTTATACCTTGATATTAATAGTTTATTATTAACTGATATTTTTTTTTTGTTACTTCATTTAAAAATAAACGTACTTATCGCCATTTACTATATGTAGTAAAAAACAAGAAAAAAACATAAAGTATAATAATGAAACTTATTTATTATTGAAAATATTAATAAATAATTCCCATCGTTTAATTAATTTAAAAGAAAATATTTAAACCTACACCTTTCAAATGTTTTCCTTTGAATATAATAAATATTTTTTTAGGAGTCTCACAACCCTATGCCAGCCCGAAGCTGCCAGAGCCAGCCCTAGCAGTGCAGGCGGTATCGCAACTTACAGAGCCAGCTGGTCACGACTACGTCACCAGTCTCCTAGCAGCATGGGGACAGTTTGTGATGGATGACCTCATTGCTACTGCTAATGGCAACCAGGTAAAAAAAAATACAGTAAATTTGGTACAGTTTCAAAATTTAAAATTTACGAAGTGTAATTTAATAAGTATATTTTTATATCAAGAAATCTACACAATATTGACAGAATATACTGGTAGGTAAACTACTCAAAAGCCGTGAATTTAAAGATGGATAGATACCTATGTAGGACTAACGCAACCGTGCAGAACAATACACCATTAACCCAACATACTCGCAAATTGCACACAACATCGGGTCAGACGATGTCAAGAACTCGAAACATCAAACTCAATTATCAATTTTGAGTTTTGCTAAGCCTAACATTCAATTATAGGTCGTATTAGGCATGTTTCACACGTCGTGGGCAGTGGTGCGAAGGCCAGCGGACGTAGTTTTTGTAAGGCTCGTGTCGTAAGACAGTAATCGTTGAACTAATGACGCGATTTTTAAACATCTTGAACTTGGCCCAGATCATCAATGATTTAGTTTAATTCTTCTTAATAATGTTCAATAATAATTTCAATACAAATGACTCATTTGTGACTCAAGAAGACAATTCATAACAAGGCATACAACAAGTTTTAGATATGCAGCTTAAGGAAATAGAAATAAAACAATTACGATATCTGTAGTAGGAAAAAAAATGTGGCGTTTAAAAATCCTTCATTTATACCTACTATGGTAATAGAACACATACAATAAAACATAATGTCACATGTCACTATATAAGGTACAACAATTCTCTTACGTTAGTAAAAGTAATTAATAAAGTTGATGTCAGTCCCATAACTTAAGTTTTCACGAGAAACAAAAGTTCGTGATAGTTCGCGGGTCACGTTCAGAAAGGTTACATGTTGCCGGTGAAAGCTGTGACGTAACGTAGTTCCTTATCCGCCGCCTACGTTATAATCAGCTGACATCTAATACCAATACAGGAAATATAGATTTCATATATACAGATTCTTCTAGAAAGCGGAAAATTTATATAAGATTATTTATTATTCACAAATAGTTATTTGACAGCTTCGGTTAAGCAAAGATTATATTTTGAACAGTTGCACTTAGCATAGGAAAGTCAAACTATAAATAAAAATCATAGTTTGGTTTTTCGAAATATTTGATCCTTAGTTAAATATTTAAGCAAACACGTATTTGTCAACGTCGCTTAAAAATATTACACAATGATAAACGATGATTACGTCTTCTGCATTCATTTGTCATGTGAAAGTACACACTTAACTTGTTTAAGGTACGAGTAACAAGTAACTTGATTGAATACGGTTTCTTTTTAATATTTCATTTACTTCCTATGTTTCCCACGATTTGTTTATTTTAACTTAAATTTAACAATGTTAACACTTTGAGAGATTATAAAAACTAGTCTTCTGGGAACTATTAAATTGTTTGACATCTTTAGTATTCAGAATCTTTGCCTTAACATCGGTGAATGAATAAAAATAAGTCCCCACATATGATTTGTGTTAGAATACTTAATAAACTAAATTTGATAAACTATCAGACTGACACTTCGCAATGCTTTTTTGCATATAGTAAAAAATAGGCAAACATTATTTAGTTAATATTTAATGATATAATCAATATTTAATAAGGTCGAAACAAAAAAGTTTAATATAGCCCATTTATTCCGAATTACGTAGATCTTTAAGTGTTTATAATTCATATAGGTACATCGACAATAATTATTTTTTTATTGAGTATCATTACGGAACGGATCTTATCTGTATTTAATAATCTGTAATTATTATATTATTAAAGTATATTACATAAACATCTCACGTTTATTTTATTGTAGCACATTTAATACGCACACCTGGCGTAGCCTTTACAAATTATGAAAAAGAAACAATTTGATGATTATATCATATAAGATGTATTGCTCTATATTTTGACCATTGCTGGGGTTCTTACTTATTATCAAAATAAATAACAAGCATATTATTCTACCAGAATAGTGAAAACATACCTACATTTTATTGAATTGAATTAGAGTATATTATTCATATGTACAGATCCCTAATACATACTTATATGTAATAAATTTTCAATATTTTTGTAAATATTATCACTTAGCTATATTTTTTTAGAATACATATTACGTATTTATTGGTATTAATTTTTGTTTTTTTGTTAAATATAATATTTGTTTGCAGAAATGTGATTCAGGGTGCGAATACATTCGTTCAGCACCTACGAGGAATTATGACTCCTGTGGATTTGGTATGCATTATAACATGAAATGGTAAATTACATTATCTTTAAAAATAAACCAATTATTATAAATATTATTTACCTACTTTTACAGAACACCGGGAACAAATGAATTTAGCGACTTCAGTACTAGATGGATCTGCTTTGTATGGAAGTTCCGAAAAAGAGCTCCGATCACTGCGTCTATACGATGCCGGCAAAATGGATATTTCATCTTGTCGCAAGTAATTTACGCAAAATATAGTTACAATCTTAATCTATTACAATCTTGTACAGATTTATAAAAATAGTTAACAATGGATGATCCATAGGGAAGTAACCAAATTTTGTACTCCATCACTGAATAAAACAATTATCAATCTTGCACGAATTGCACGATCTTGTAACAATATATCCTATTACATTTTAAAGATGAATTTATGTACCCAGATAGCCTTGTATCCCACAATGACCCTGAACTATGAATAACTACCTACCTACATATTGCGATTCACGACAAATGTTCGTAAAACCTTCACTGAAATATATAAAAATGTTTATTACACGGCTTTTAATTACTGTGTTAAAAACAGAAAATAAAGTTGGAACTTCTGTGCTAAAGAATCAGACAACCAATGAGATTTGGTTTACTAAAGTAGGTTTTTATTTCAATATCACGGGCAAATGTATCGCTACTTAGAATTATTATTATGACGCATTTGATATTATATAAATCTTTTCTCACATAAATTACAATGTGGATAGTACAATAAAAAATCCAGCATGTCGTCACAAATAATTGTATGCAAACTAAAACAATTCAACCTTCGCATGATTTGCATTCCGTACTATTTGATCTCACTATATGTTACCCGATGTAGGGCACAACTTCTTGTATACGGTTTTTTTATAAATCTTATTTAACAGTTATTAAGTTTAAGAGCTTTTTTAAATTAATGTTGATAAATCAAATTAATATCGTAGACTGACTTGTTTTAAGTATTTTTTTATTATTTTAATAATCTATTATAAATATAACCAAGTTGAACATTTATATTTTTTCACACTTGAACTGTAGTAAAAATTATTTAACTTTACTTTAACAGATGCAATGACAATTCACCCATCGCCCCGCTCTATAAAGCTCTTTTGGCTGAACACAACCGCATCGCAGGAGAGCTGTACTCGATGAATCCCTTTTGGGAAGACAATGCTTTGTTCTTAGAAGCCAGAAGAGCCATAGCGGCAGTCATCCAACACATCACGTATAATGAATTTCTACCAGTTCTTTTGGGAGAGGTAAGCAGGAGGAAAAACGAAATTCTTTTGATATAGATATTGTTTTTAGTATATTTTCTTGTAAATATGTAGTAATTATTATTTTTTTTTAAATATAAGGTTGGAATGGCAAAAGCCGATTTAAAATTGACCACCCACGGTTTTTGGCGTGGATATTCAAGTGCGAATCGTGTTGGAGCGTTTACAGAGCTAGTCGCAGTTGCTCCCATCTTCAACGCCATGATGAACGAGAAACTGGTAAAAGCACTAGAAAAATATTATCTTTTTTAAATGATTATTATTTTATTTTTATTTTGTAAATTATTTTCTTCTTGCTACAGATGAATACAACAGTTTTTCTGAAAGACCTTGTTAAGACTAGCGCCCACCAAATCTCAAAGTTCTCCTCATCAGCTCAGTGGGACCTTAACAGATGCCGCGACCACGGTGTACCAACATATTTAAAAGTTCTTCACCTATGCGACCCAATGGCCAATGTTAAGTCATATGCTGACTTTGAAAAACTTGGATTTGACAGAAAAAATCAAGAAATGATAGCTGATATGTATAGGTAAATTAAAAATAAAATAAAAAGTTAAATGTATTTAATAAAAAGTAAATTAATTATTGTAAAAATTGAATACAAAGTAATAAAAAAAATCTTTACAGAAACGCCGAAGATATCGAGCTAATGGTCGCTGGAACAATGGAGAAACCCGCCACTGGAGCGGTTATTGGATCCACGTTGGCGTGTGTAATGGCACTTCAATTTGGGAAACTTAAAAAAAGTGACAGGTAACTATCTTTGTTTATAGTTTTGATAATGTTTAATATTAAAGTAAAAATTGTTTCAGTAAATTGAATAACCTACTCTGTACATCTTAATACTTTTGGATTTAATACTTGTTCTTTTTTCAGATTCTGGTATGAAAATGACATTCCTCCATCATCATTTTCGCCTGAACAGTTAGGAGCAATTAGAAAAGTGTCACTGGCTGGACTTTTGTGTTCTGCTGATGACGGTCTTGACAATATTCAACCTAAAGCTTTCGTTAGAGAGGATCCCTTCTTGTGAGTACTTAATTACATATTAAAGTAATCTTATTATGTTATATTATTGGCTTGACTTTTGAATTTATGGCAATAACTGCGAACTATAATAAAAATTAATATAAGTGTTTTCCTAATCTCGACTATCAAAGAAAATCGTGAATTTATTAAACGATACCCTACATTAAACACTTTCTAGCTAATATTTACTTGTTACTTAACTAATTGATATACTTTAGCTGTGTGGCCAAAGATTTTTAGCTACTAATAATATCTATTGTATGCCATCAGGAACGCAGCTCAACAATGCTCTCAACACTCTCGTTTGGAGTTGTCCTCGTGGCGTGATGAGAGCGGCGCGCGCGCAGCGGAGCGTGTCTCTCAGGACATGCTGGCGGCGGCGCTGCAAAAGGCCAAGCAGGAGATGGCAGATCGCAAGAAACTGGAATACATGCTCTGGGAAGCACGTGAGTGGACATAAGACTGAGTAAAGTATTATGTTAACCCTAAGTTTCATTACATTTTCTTCCTACATTTTCCATAGAACTTTTACAACCTTTTTTATGAATTTAATAGATAATTTTTAGTAAATACATTATTACTGAATACATTATCAAAATAGTAATAAACACAAGACAAACGTCAACATAAATTCTAAATTAATAAATTTCTATAGATGGAGGAGCCGATCCCAAATCGCCAGTGGGTACAGCAGCATCTTTCTCGAAAGCCAATAAATACGCACTGAAACTCGCGAACACTTCCTTATTTTTTGAATTTGCTACTAATGAACTTCTCAACTCCCTCAATGGGTAAGTATTTAGCCCTCAAGAAAAAGGTTTAGTTTTTATCCATAAGAATTATAATTAAAATAAGTTTACATTTCTACTTTTAGGCGTCGACGCAAGCGACAAATCTTCGACGATTCTCTCGGCTTTGGTTCAAGTGACTTTGTGGATTCCCTGCAATCAGTAGATGTAAGTGGCTTCCTCGGCCAAGACCAACTCGGACCAGTCATTGAACCCCAGTGTGATGACAAGGGTAGCTGTGATCCTGATAGTCCTTTCAGAACGTACACTGGACATTGCAACAATTTGAGGAACCCCAACTTAGGCAAGAGTTTGACAACCTTTGCCAGACTGCTGCCTCCTGTTTATGAAGACGGTAAGGTTTTAAACGTTTTTGAATTTTTGTTCTTAACTGATCCTAGTCTAATCTTAAATACTGTTCTAAAAATATATATTAACTAATAAATTCATATATGTTTACAAAATTTAGAACATATTTGTCTTCTCCAGGAGTAAGCCGTCCCCGCATCAACTCAGTGACCGGTACCCCGCTTCCTTCTCCTCGCATAGTGTCCACGGTCATTCACCCCGATATATCTAATCTACACACGAGGTATACCCTCATGGTAATGCAGTTCGCCCAGATTCTAGACCACGAGCTTACTATGACGCCGATACATAAAGGTAAAATGATATTATGTATTTTAATTTTTAAATGTTTTATTACTATATCTATCCCACATGTTCTTTATTATATGGTGTATTAATGTATATTTAAAATTAATAAAAGTTAAAAAAATACATCTTTACACATTAAATCAAGCAATTTAGGAGAAGTAGTACTTAAAAAAATATTTATAAAATATCCTCAGGTTTTCACGAATCGATACCTGACTGCCGCTCCTGCGACTCTCCCCGCACTGTACACCCTGAGTGTAACCCCTTCCCCGTTCCTCGCGGAGACCATTACTACCCCGAAGTAAACATTACTTCGGGAGAACGATTGTGCTTCCCTTTCATGAGGAGTTTGCCTGGACAGCAGCAATTAGGTGAGATTTATTAGAATTTTGAATTTTGTGTTGTGACCAATTGACTGAGGATATGAATGGTTACTTTTTACACTGTGTCAGTTGATTAATCATTTTATATCTAATTTAATGAAATTTATAATACCTCAGGACCTCGTGAACAAGTCAACCAGAACACTGCTTTCATAGACGCCTCAGTAATTTATGGAGAGAATCCTTGCATAGTTCGAAAATTGAGGGGCTTCAACGGCAGACTCAACGCCACTTCCAACTCGCTTAACGGAAGAGAGCTACTGCCTAGATCAGATAGCCATCCGGAGTGCAAGGCGGCCAGCGGTTTTTGTTTTATTGCAGGTAAATAATATTATCGTATGTAAAAGTTATAAAATTACCGTAAATAAAAAGGTAGTTAATATTTAAATATAGTACATACAAATATATATAAAAGCTTTGAATGGTAAATATTTTGTATTTATTTTTTATTTATGGGTATGTACGACTGCCAGACTTTTGACAAATTCTTTAAAGTATTATATATAAATCTTTTGATACTTTCCTCCTATAGGCGACGGTCGAGCCTCCGAACAGCCCGGCCTCACAGCCCTGCATACAATCTTCATGCGCGAACACAACCGTGTAGTTGAAGGCCTCCGCGGCGTCAACCCTCACTGGGACGCAGACCTATTGTTCGAACACGCCCGCCGTATAGTAGCTGCTTCGCTTACACATATCATCTATAATGAATTTCTGCCTAGATTGTTGTCATGGAACGCTGTTAACTTATATGGACTTAAACTGCTGCCTTCAGGTACTAAGGTTTACTTTATTAAAAAAAAATAGATTCATCTATGGCTTGATGTATTATGCTTTACCCAAAATACAATTACCTATGTATAATATATATTTCGAAAAATAATCTTTAATACTTCACACAATTACAGGCTATTACAAAGAATACTCTCCAACCTGCAACCCGGCTATTGTAACAGAATTTTCGGCGGCCGCATTCAGATTTGGTCATTCATTACTTAGACCGCACTTGCCACGACTGTCTCCTTCTTACCAACCAGTCGACCCACCTATTTTGTTGAGAGATGGATTCTTTAGGCCCGACATGTTCATGAATGTAGGTTTTGTAACTTTAAATTTGATATTGATTATCCTCCATTTGCTTTGAGAAACACTAATCCATTGAATTATTTATTAGGTTATCCTATCGAAATAAAAAATAATTGATTTAAATAATAAAAAAATAAAGATTTCTATTCCTAATAATAAATAAATAAAGATTTCTTTTCCTCAATTTACAGCACCCACCTATGGTTGATGAATTAACGCGTGGTCTAGCTTCCACTCCCATGGAAACCCTTGACCAGTTTATCACAGGAGAAGTCACCAATCATCTGTTTGAAGACCGAAGGATACCATTTTCTGGTGTAGACTTGGTCGCTCTAAACATCCAAAGAGCTAGAGACCATGGTATACCAAGCTACAATAACTACAGAGCTTTGTGTAACCTTAAAAGAGCCACAAATTTTGAAGATTTAGCCAGGGAAATTCCCGATGAAGTTATTGCCAGGTACGTACTTGTTTTATTCTTTTTATTAAAGAAATTACTTATTTTAGTTAAACAGAGTGGTAAACAAATTGACTCGTTTATTGGACTAATAACAAATATAATTTCGAGAACAATTTCCTATTTTTTGAAACAACTAGTAAAGAATGCTCATTGACCGTTTTTGCAAAAATTAACATAAAACAAATATGATATAAAATGGTATCAATATATAAATCAATATATTTTCCAGGTTTAAGAGGATTTACGCGACAGTAGATGACATTGATCTCTTCCCGGGCGGTATGAGCGAGCGACCTCTGCAAGGCGGTCTGGTCGGACCTACCTTCGCCTGCATCATCGCCATACAGTTCAGGCAACTTAGAAAATGCGATCGATTCTGGTAAGACCATCTGAAATATTAATTCATATACCTACATTTTGGAATTCTAGAAACCTTCAGACTTGAAAAACGCATACAATTTCAAGGCTTGAATTTTATATTCATACTTTTTTTTATAAAATTAAATAAATTATGATTTATTTAGGTATTTTTCAGTAAATTTTATTATTTACAGGTATGAGAACGACAACAGAGCAGCACGTTTCACCGAGCAGCAGTTGTCAGAGATCCGCAAAGTGACTCTATCTAAAGTTCTATGTGACAACTTCGATGTACCAAGTGATATCCAACGTGCTTCTTTCGATCTTCCCAGCAATTTCTTGTAAGTTATTAATTTTTTTCGATATCCAGAAAAAACTAAACTGGATTTTTTTGTTAGTAAAACCATTAACAATGAAATCTCCCCAGGAACCCTCGAGTCCCCTGCGCATCTTTACCTAAGCTGGACCTATCGGCGTGGCGCGAGAGTTCAGCACAGGGTTGCCTTATCGCAGGTCGCTCGGTGCCACTCGGAGATTCCGCCTTTCCCTCCCCCTGCACCTCTTGCATCTGCACTGTCGATGGGGTGAGTTCTATGTAGCTACTCTATCTTAGAATACATTATTTATAGAATATCTTTATAAAGAGTGATATAGATATCAAGAGGATCTGGATTCCTTTGAGGCTACATTTCATTTTATTTGTTTGTGGTTAACATTTTGATTAAATATATAATGAACACGAGCAAGACCTGCGACCTCTAAGAGCCCATTCCCATCACTTTGAAAACTGAACTATCGAGGTAATAATCCTCAACAGACTTAGCCTATACGAAACCTTCTTTGCCAGGATGTAGCAGCATCTATTAGATTTATTTCGAAAATTCAATGTATTATGATTCGCACCATAAAATAATATACATAGTAACGATATCTATCTATACCTTACGAATATGTCTCGTTACGCCATCTCGCTGAGACGGAGCGACTTTACCTTAAAAACATAAAATCCTTAGACAGTATTGTTCTCCAGGCGCAGTGTGCGTCCCTGCGCATCACGGACTGCGCGCAGCTGTGGCGTGAGTGGCCGCGCGAGGCCGTGCTGCGCGACGACGTGTGCACGGCGCAGTGCGGGGCCGCGCCCGCCGCCGCCCGCGCGCCGCGCCGCCCTCACGGACACTTCAACTTCCCGGACCTCACACCCTTCATAGCCAAGTAGCGCTGGAATCCCTCCACTTCTCATGTCGTCCTAAGTTGCAGTGCCGTGCGTTGTTGAGTTGTTACCCCGATCTTCTATTCCATAACCGCTCCCATCGGCCATCGTCGTACATCGTCTACAACCTCTCCCCGATTTTGTAAATCCTTACCCTTATTCTCCTCCTATTAATTGTTATCCAATAGCTCAGTTTTAGTTGGACGACATAAAGCTTCATAAACAATACTAAGTTAAACAGACTTTCTTAAACCGAGAATCGAGGTTTTTTTTCTATTCTGTATCGAATTTATCGATCTACATATATTCTATTTTGGACAATCATTAAATAAAAAAAAATCTATTCTGAGGTTTTTTTAAATAAATATATCATCAAACATCTCTATGAGAATTCATGTAAATAAAACGAAGTATTAGTGATTGTATTATAGTTTTTTTTAGGGAAATGAAGATCAGTTGTCATATTAATAATTGAAATGGTTTATGGTCTCGTGAATGTAAAAAATCGCACGTTATTTATATTAATTTAATATGTTGGTGCTCTCGGTTGGTACAGCACTCGATGGAGAGTAGTATTGCAATATGTATCTAGTTATTAGTAAAACGAGTCCTAGGTTTTGATATTTTATATCATTATATAAATGTATTAAATAAAACGTTCCCAATAATAGCTTTCGTCACCTTCACACGATTGTTATATTATATTCTTAACTTTAATTTCGTTACTTAAATTATTACTTATTAAAATATGACTTTATTTTTGACAAAGCTATTATTAGATAAACGTAATTACATTATAGCACAATTATCAGCTAAGTGAATGGCCATTTTAAAAAGTTTTTCATAAAATCAGACAGCATTAGGTACAACGATAACAGATGGATGAAATTTAATTTTTATAACTATAACATTGTTATATTAATATAACAATTGTATTTTTAGGTAATTAATTATTAATTAAAAGAAAAGTTGCATGTCTGACTTAGCGTATTAACGGCCATCTTAAGCTTTAAAGAAAATACAAAATAATTTAAGATAATGTAAGCCCCAACGTCATACAAGATATAACTCAATTTACCAATCAATGTTACCATTTACAAAACCACACGTATTTTTAATAAGTCCTATTTTTAAGATCGTCACTGCCTAGTTATATTTAGACATAAGGTTGTATAAATTATTTTTGTAAAATATTGGCATATATCATATAAAATAGGTTTTTACATGATAATAAATATCTAGATAGTCCATAATCGTTTTATTTACAACGTAATCAAATCAGTATCTGTACAGATTCAATTTAAAACCGGAGACTATACAATCAAACATTACCATATTTACAAATCACTTTTATTTCGTTTCATAATATTATCAAGTCTATTTAGTTTCTTTTTACAATAAATACATTGCATTTGAGTATAAAAACGATGTCGCGGTAAAAATAAACATCACAAACACTGAACATTGTTTAAGTCTCGTGTATCGTCTGTGTATCACTGAGCCCGGAGACACCTCACCCACAACACACCCACACCCACACCTACACCCACACGCACACCCACGGGCGCGTCTTCACCGAGCGCCTTCATTGCACATTACTCGTCGTCACTCTGGAAATATATTATGTATTGTTATTTAAATATATACACTTTAACCCAAGATGGTACATTTTTTAAATCTCAATTTAATATCTCCAACGTGTCCAATTATAGCGACCCTGGTAGGTTACTAACCCGGCCAGGGAGACTACATCATATTAATAATAATAATGAGCTACGGTAGTGGTGACTGACAGACAGGTCGCGGTGGTGTCAGTTGGCCGCCACCTCCTTGAACCCGTTGAGGACGGGCGCGGGCTCGCTGCGGCGCCACAGGCCGTAGGCGCGGCCCGGCACGGCCTGCCACAGCCGCACCGTGCCGTCCTCGGACCCCGTGGCGTACAGCTCGCCGTCCGCGGACCAACGCACGCAGTGCACCGGACCGAAGTGACCCTTGTTGGACTCTGGAACATTCATTACATTTTATAATTGAAAACCTCTGCCGGAGTCATTGTTAGATTTCAACACGGTCGAGTGAACTGGGTAAGAAATGCAGGACGAGTGTAAGATTTCTGTCATCGTTTATGTGATGTGGTTTTTTTAATGCAATGGGTGGCAACCGAGAACACGGGTCACCTGATGGTGGGCGACTTCCGTCTGTTAAGCGTCATTACCGGGTGTGTTGAACAGTAAGCCGGAGCTAGTCCGTGAACAGAACTATTCACCCGCATGATCGGTACTACGTGAACCCAGCCATTGGGCACGGGGGGCGTTAAAATCACCAAGTATCGCAATGTCTGCGGATGGGATCTGTTGCGGCACGTGGCCATATGGACGTGGTCCAGCGGAAGGTCAGTATCGGCATTACCGAAATGGGACCTATAAGCATGCGTAGATGCGAAGGCGGTCGTCGCTGTCTACGCTACGAGCCACAAGATAAAATGATCCCTTAGAGATCGCCGAGAACTGATATCGTCTCTAACACACACACAGCAGCCTCGGGAAAAAAAGTATGTTCCAGATACTTTATGGTTTGAGCTGGGACGCCCAGAGGGGGATTCTTCAACACTACGGCAGTTGGTACCCCCTGGGGTAGTTTCTGTTCCAACTGCAATATCATGGCGAAGAGAGGATTGGACCACCGTAAACCTCAAACACTCAGCGAAATAGAAATCTTGGTTTCACAGTGAGGTCGTGGTATCACGTGGTACCGATCGAGCCAACCCATTCGTATCGAAACATGGCTACCACAAAAAGTAAAAAGTACAAAGATATTTTTACTGTAACTGTTACCAAACAGTTTATCTTTTCCAGTGAAGATGGGAAGATAATGTTAAGTAAAAAGTTCACTCAGACGAAACTACAAAATTACATAAACTCTGTAGTTTATTGTGTGCAAAGAAATAAATTATTTAAATATCTGTGTCAGTATTGTGATGATGGTTACTATTTTAAACTTTATCACTGCTTTCACTAATTTATAAAAAAAGACAACATTTTGATTATCTTCATCAATCATTAGAAAGTTACAACCCATTCTGTTATTATTAAGTGTTGTTATTAGAAAAATGGGCACAAAAAAACTAAACTAAATGGCTTAATTCACATTATGTATTTTATCCAAAATAGTTATTATTTCTTATTTAGGCCACATCCAACATAGTGTAAATTAAATACTATTATTGGTATGATCATTACTCACCAAGTTCAGTGCCAGTGTTGTAATCAAACTTGTAGACCTTGAGGTCCTCTCCGCCGCAGACGAAGGTGGCTCTGCTGGGAGCCAGGGAGGCCGAGTAGCACTTGGTGGGTACGGGGAACTCACGCATCTTGCGCATTGTATCCGACGAATAGAAGGATACGTTTGTACCTGGAAGACCATTATTGTGTGTATACAAATAGTTACATGGTTGATATTTGTTTATTTTAGTTACTTTTTTTAATGACTATGATTACTTTAATACAGATCCCTTAAATTAATCATTTTAAAAAATATTTACCAAACGCAATAATTTAAAAAAAACTATTGTTCAGACATTATTGAAACATACCATGTGCCACAGTCAACACTGCCCCATCTCTGGAAAGTTCTAAACTATTTGGGATTGTTGGGAATTCAATTTTATGAACCTCCTGCAATCAAATATATTGTTTAATTAAATATTTTAAAAAAGTAACAAAAGCAATAGTTATATTGGTAGATTATTTATAATTTTTATGATGTTGTCTAATAACAATAAAGATTCTTTGAATAATAAGAAAATTGTTTAAAATGTGTACCTGTCCACTCGTGCGGTCCCACACACGCATAGTGAGGTCGTCACTTACACTCACAATGCGAGAATTGTGCAGAAACACGGCATGCCTTATGCTGCTTGTGTGTGCACTTATTTTCTCGACAGCTGTAATTATTAAATTATTACTACATATTACTAACTACATACTGGAATAATTCGAATACATATAATATAATTATTTAAACATGAAAAATAACAATTACTGTAAATAACATTAAATAGGTACTGTTACAATACAAATGTGGAGAAATAGTTCACTACATATATGGTATTGTTTTTTAACCTTCAGTGTTCAAAACATTGGTTCTTATGAAGGTTACAATACAAGAGACTAGAAACATACTTTCATTCGTAGCAAAGAATATAAACTCTTTTATCGTAATAACAATACATAAACAAAACGATTTTCATTAGACAGAAAAAAGGAAGGACTCACCGCCAGCATCAGTCTTGTTTATGTCATAAACTCGTATTAGTTTTTCATTGCTTGCAGTAAGAAGGAGGGTATCATCACAGTTAAAGTTAACACTCTTTACAATGTGCTCATGTTCGAATGTATGAACCACCTCGCCATATCGCGCATCCCACAATTTTGCTGGGAATACATAAAAATTAAAAATGTATTTCCTAGAAAAAGCACAGAAAAACTAAGCAAGAAATAGAGTACAAAAAAATGATATAGTAAATTATTAAAATGTAATTCAAACCTTACAATAAGCTGGAGGAAAATCGAGATAAAACAATTGTAAAATGTTTTTTGCTTTACCTTGTCCTAGATGGTGAAGCCAATAATGAATAAAATGTCAAGTAATATAAATATTAGCATTGCAATTTGTAAGGAGCTACTCCCATAACATAATTGCATCCATGGGTTTTATTACTCATTATTAAAAACTTAATAATAATTTACTGGTTTAATTTCTTTTTTTCACATTAATGAAATATTTATTTTTCATTGAAACATTTTTTATACCTGTAAAATCAGCTGCACCACTAGCTGCTATGTTTGCATTTTGTGTTAAAGCAACTCCCCACACAGCTCCCTTGTGACCCTCAAAAGTTCCAATCCAGTCACCAGTCTCACCTTGACGTAACATTGGTTTGCCATCTGGAAAAGTATAATGCTATTAATGTATAATGTATTTGATATTTACTTTTAGAAAGATTGCAATAAATAGCTACTGTTTTTAAACATGATAAGAAAGAAAGAGACTGAAATAAAATTATATTTGATTTAGTTGCCAGTAACATTTAACATATAATACATTGTACTTAAGAAATTAATCTGTTAACTTTGCTAATGCTAATTTTAATACATATGTAAGGAATATATTTTATAAACATCTTTATATTAAAAATATTATTAATATATTGACTTATTATGTATTTAAATAGCTTCTTAGCATCCAATCACTAAAATGTAAGAAGTATCAGAAACTATAATATAGTCATCCTTGTACTTAGCATTACTACTCCAAAGATGCACAATTATACAGACATAAAACAGTTTAATTCTATCATTATAGATAATCATTAGTTTTCCTTATCAGGAACAATGAAAGTAAATAAACTTGACTTAAAAATCTTTATAGTAAACATTAATGTCAAGTACTCTTTTGAACCTTGAGTGAATACAAGGTGACCTAGCCTCTGTCAGTAAAATGTCAACAAGTTGTACCAGAAAGTAAAGTATTATAACCATAGAACAATTATGTGTTTGCTTTAACTGGAACTCGGTTAAATATGCCCGAGTTACGAGTAACAAAAGCACAACTTGTTCCCAAGGTAAGCTACCGCCGCGAGGAAATATACGACCAGAACCTCAAGGTACTTCCTACAAGACCGGAAAGAGAAGGTCGTCAAAGCCTATATATACAACATGCACATGCAGTTACATAGTAAAAGAATGGTATCCAAAACAAGAGAAAAGTGAAGGTCTTTCAAATACTTCGCTAACATCTGTCACGTAAACCCAAACAATTCCGTTGAAACTCACTTACAAGTCTTCGACAAGAATTGGGGCCAAGGTAAAAGGGCACCCTTAATACGAAAGAATTGTTTAACTTACCTTTGCAGGCCGAAATCAAAAAATATCCATCTCTAGTAACGTCACTAAAATCCAAATGCACTACTGGTCTGGTATGGCCACCACATGTAAGAGGAACTTGTTTGATAGTTGACATGATATAATAAATTTCTAATGTATTGTACTTTTTTGAAAAATAAAACTATTTCTTTAAAAAATTAACCTAATGAGTCTGATCGTTCTGAATGTTGACAATCGACTGACGGAAAGTAAATTTTAGTGTTGCTGCTATGTCATTACTCATTATCCTTGAATATAAAACCTGAAACCGTGCACATAATTAAATTGATTAATTTAATTCCTTCTTTCTGAGACTTACTATATATAATGTGGAATTTGTAAATTATATATAAATTCTAACTGATTTATATAATTAACAGAAAACTAGGTGCTTTTACAAACCAAGTTCAACCAAAAACACACATATTTAACAGTCTGCTTTAATGAATTGATTATACGAAATTGTATGAATTGATTTTATTTGTAAAACATGTGTATGTATTTGTAAAATATTTCTTTTATTCAATGGTAATCGCCTAAAAGGTCAATTACATTAGGAGATTATTAACTGATCAGCACATTGCCGGAGATCCTAAACTTAGTCCTGAATCTAGGTCCTGAATTTTAACAATCAGAATAGCATTAAAAGTTTTGCATTAATCAATTGGGTGTGAGGCTACGCTAAAATTTACATATATATTCTACTGTTCTACTATATTATTCACATATATTCTAAATCTTAATGCTTTTATACATATTTATTGCAAACAAACTCGAAAGGAGAAAACGGAACCTTTATAGGATCCCTTTGTTTTCCGTTCGTCCTTCCGTCTGTGAAAACCCTTTTTCAGGAACGCGTGGAGGTATCAAGCTGAAATTTATAAAAAATACTCAGTTCTATAGTCCCTTGGAGCTGTAAAAAAATCAAACTTCTATGTCAACACAATCAACAGAAACAGCAATTTAAGCTGCATATTTCCAAACTCGCAACTACTCGGAAGAGAATCAAAACCTAAAGGATACTTTCTTTAGACTTAGAATCTTGAAACTTGGAATGTTGGAATTACATTACATAATTTTTATATTTAATGGTACGGAACCCTTCCTGAGCGAGTGCCACTCGCATTTGGCAGAGATTTTTATTTATATTGTTAGAATAGTATACTTAGAGAAATGCGTCCAATAATATTTGTAAGACAGTTATTATGATTCTATTTATAAATATTCTGGCCCACAGACAATATATATCTATAGATAAAAGCATTCTACACTGAAATATTTTAGCTGTATTCTTCAATCTTGAATCTTGACGTGTCCATAATTCATAAACTAGCTGACGTTGATACCTGAATAGTTGATAGTTGACATATTATACAGAAATATTTAACGCTTTGTTTTAATAATTAAATTGGAATAAAAATGGATTTCTTTACTTCTATTCCAACTCACATTGATTACGTTGGTCAAGCAAAAGCCGAAAAACTATATAGAGCAATCATTACATTGTTCAGCATTGTTGGTTTTATCTGGGGATACATTGTTCAACAATTTTCGCAATCGGTCTATATTTTGGGAGCCGGATTTATACTTGCAGCTATCTTAACCCTACCGCCGTGGCCTATGTATCGCAGAAATCCACTAAATTGGCAAAATCCAAGAAATGCCGATGAAAAAACAACCAGCAAAAAAGGAAAGAAATAAAGATCTACATTTGTCTACTATTTAATGTTTTTCATGAATATACTTGGTTTAAATAAATAGATTTTAAGAAAAAATCTTTTATTTTGATAGCTTGTAAAAGTACAACAATATTTGTAAAATTTAAATTAAATAAAAAAATATTCATTGAGGCCAGTAATGAAAGCAAACAATTATTACAACATACAACCAGTCAATTATGGTAAGAATTATATTTAAATATTCCATGGCTATCTTCTTATAATTATTATTAGATTTTCCAACATAATATAATCAAATACATTGGGAGTGCATTTAAATGAACCATTTTTTTTCTATTATTCTATTTTTTTTTAAATATTAATCATTGCCAAAACTAAACTTTTCTCTCAGATTTTGAAATACATTGTAAATTCTGCTTTCGCTGCATTCATCACATTCACTCGATTTCTCCCCATATTCATTAGCTGACTCTTTATTTAAATCTTCTTTACTATTAGGGTTTTCTTCCGGAGTATCTTTTGCATCTGAATCATTCTCTGGTTCCATATTATCTTTGTTCTCATGTTCACTACTTTTACGCTCATGAATTATGGTTTCTTCAACACCATCTTCAGTATCAAGCAGTTGTTGTATAGTAATTATTGCAAACATGAATGTTACACCATAATTGACAATAGTTAGGGAAAATGGTCCCAGGGCCAATATAAATACAGCCATCGTAAAAAGTAATGAAGATACTTGTTCGTAATGCTTTCTAAAAAAGTAAATAAATAAATTATTGATGACGTGATAAATCAATCTACACTATAATTAAGAAAGGTGGTTTCTACTCTATAGTAAAAGATTTAATAATATTTTAATCACAGAATACTGTTGATAAAATATTTAAAAATATATACTTTTTTAAACTTACAAATTCATTCTAGGGCCATTCATCTGCCAAATGATAGCTGAACATGCTGACATTACAAAACCAGTGAAGTAAGATGTGTCGGGTTTTAAAACCATACTATATCTAAAAATATTCAAAATATCATTAGTATTTAACATTGAATTCTTTATTTTGAGTCTAGGCATGCAGTGTCAATGCTCGCCTGTCAATTGATAGGTCCTGGATTTGATCCCCATCAATAATAAAAGTATTTGTATGGTCTGTTTTATTTGTCCAGGTGCTGTATAAGGGGAAACACAACTATATAAAATATTTTATTTTTAATTAGAAACACTTTAATTGGACCAGACAGACAAGAAATAGGAGATTAAGCATATAAATGTTAATAAATATAGAATGACAAATTAACCGTGATGGACAGGGCTTCGAACCTGAGACCTCTAGGCTGGTTTCCCATTGGTTTTAGTTTATTTTTCATTCTATTTGTATTTAAATTTAAATAAGGTTAACATGGCTATATGTGTCTAAAGATATGTTCAAACAGGATTACTAATAAGACAAAGCTTCTTAGCATTCCATGGATTCACCATGCGGTTGCCGGGCCCATCGCGTTGCAAGGAGAGGAGTGCAAGCAGTGCCTGGGACTTGAGACCCAGGGGTCGCCTTCACCCTCCACATTCCTCTCCCTACCTAACCAAATTTGGAAAGAACCTACTAATGCCGCCTTTGAAATACGTTTTAGAAATGAACTGGTGCTTGTTCTAGAAAGGCCAAGGCTTTTAAGTAGGCTATAGAGAGATTTTGCTGTTATACCTCTCGCTCCCACCTAACAATTTTTGCATTATTACGTAATAAATTAATTATAAGTAATAGTTACACAATACATATTTGAAATTGCCTATAAACATTTTTAGCAATGTTAAGCTCATTTAAGTTTTTTAAGGTGTGGGTTTGTAACCCTGCCTGTATCAATCATTTTTTATTTTATAATTATTTTAAAACTATTACATAAATAGTTTATTGGAAATATAAAGTTTATACATATTAAAAAAACCACAAGACTTACTTAAAGTTTCGAGCCCAAGTTAGCAAAGCAGGAATGTTAACTGCAGTCACACACATCCACAGAAAGAACATCATAATATGAAAGTTTATGTTATTAAGGTTTTCGTCAATACTGTTGCTCTTGGAGTCACATTTCTCCTCAATATTTGAATCCTTTACATCATCAGCCTTGTTTGCAATCAAAGCAGTTTGATCATCTATTTGTTCATGATCAGTTGTCTCTGAATGTTCTTCATTATCTATGGCTTTAAGATTCTCAGAATTATTAACATCTGTTGAGTTTTCCTCGTTGACGGAACTTTCTTTGGATTTGTCTTTAGTTTTTTTACTTTTGAACATATAGCACATTCTACTTGCTATTTTTGCCATTAGTCTATATACATAATCCTCCAGATATTCCTCATACATTTTGGACAACTAAAAATAGTTAAAAAAAAAAATATCGAATTAAGAGTTTTTTCAATGTCATGTTTTTTCTGCATTTTAAAAATATTTTATTTTTTTCTATGTTGTACTAAATGAACCTTCGAAAAAACTTATTTCACTTATTTAGGTTTTTGCTATTAATATTGTTGGAGTTATTATTGGAGACTGGCTCATTAAGAACAATCTCGACGAATCAAGCTCTCAATGAAAAAAATCTAATTAAAATCCGTCCACGCGTTTTGCTGCTACGTTGCTACAGACAGACACACAGATACACAGGTCAAACATATTAAAAACAGGTTAAAAATTCTCTCATGAAGTTAACAAATATTGGAAATCTTTAATAAAAAGTTTAGTTTTACTTAAACATATGTGATTTATTATATAGATTACCATAAACATATAGAAGGTGGCTCCTGCAGCGAGTGAGGCCGCTCCACACGACAATGGGACGGCACAGATGAGGGCAGCACTCACTAACAGGGGTACTTTTTGTAAGCCAGCCGCCATCTTCTCCGCTAGTCCCGTACCACCTCGCCACACTATCCTGGATCAAAATATTAGTTTTCTTTTTTTTTTATTGCTTTTTAATATGAAATATATAAATGTTTATTTTTATTGTAGTAATATTTGATGCTAGAATTATTTTTAACCATAATACATGGAATGTCATTATCATACAGATTGAACAACTTAAATAAAATTAGTTATAATAGATACTTACAACCATTACTTTCGAAGTTCTAGTGACGGAGAGTTTATTTAACTAATTTAAGATATCTCACCTACCAACATGCTATCAACTATATGACAAATAAAACAAAAATATACCTTCACATACCTAAGAAGTAGTCTATGAGCCAATTGCGAAGAAAACACCATCATAGCGAGTAGAGCCAAGGCAATAATATTAATAATACCCAGAGCTGTCATGTATGTTGGCAACACTAGCAGGGAGCGTATAAAGTACTGTAGTTCGAGATTATTCCAACTGGAGTTTTCCAGGAGGAATGATAGGAGTGGAACTGATCTGAAAATATTATTGTATTAAAACTTTCTTGTTTCACGAATACGAACTGAAAAATAAAACGATAGCTGCAGGAACTCGAACCCACGACCTCTGGGAAAGCGTACCGCCGCCCTGCTAATTTAGCTACCGTATCGTAACCCGCTTAGTTATTATAGATTAGACTAAATAATTAAGACTTATAATAACATCAAATCCAATACTCACGCCAAGGCCATAGTTCCCAACCGAGTGCACACAAGCACATAATAAGGCTTGACTCCCTCGCTCGTTAGCGCGCTATGTATAGACAAACACACACCGCTCTTCATACTGATTATATTACTTCTAGCTGCTAGTAGTATTATAGCAGCTACATAGGGTATCAGGATGGGTGTGTAGTTACGGGATAGCTGAGCCAATCGGTGATACCAGGATGATGAAATACTGAAAAATTAAGGATATGAAATGTATATATGGTAGAAGCTGTTGAAATAAAAAAAATATTATTCTTAGCGAAACGTAAAATCTATAAATAATAAATATAATATATTGCATTTACTTTAATGAGTATGTAATCTAGTTTGTTACAATCAATTTTTCAAATTACCAATAATGTTGTAATGAATTCGAATTTACGAAACTCCTAAATCTGTGAAGTATTAATATTTAGTACAAAATATATTAAATTAAAAATGAAATAAACGAACCTTATACTAAATGTGCATTTAGGATCTAACAATATCGTAATTTTAACTTTTTCGATAGCGTCAAGTCCTAATGTTGTATTGGGATTGCTTTTGAACAATCGCAGCTTCATTGGTGATCGCTTCAAATGCCTGGAAAAAGAAGATACATCTAAATGCCCTAATTTCTGTAGAATTACTAGAATAAAGTGTTACCATTTAAAAACACTTACGTGAAATAATGGTAATAATTGTGATTATCTGCCCAGGGTACTTGTACTTCTGCAGACACATGGTACTCTCCCTGACACTGGGTTGTAGGTTCCACATATAGTAAGTATGCTTGGTGTATTACATTAAAATCCCCTAGAATAATCTCATAGTATAAGCTATTAGCCTCAGTTTCAGATTTGATAACTTGCTTTCCAAATGAGAAATACGAGGGCACAGTTACGTCGATTTGTCTTGAAGCATGATCGTTTATGTCTACGTTTAGAACAATCTGTAATTGAAGTTTAATTTCAGATTAAATTATAATAATTTAAAATTTAAATGTTACTATAATACTTAAACTAATCTATAGCAACGACCGAAACACAATAAGTATATAAAAGATTGTTAGATTGATCTCTCCCATACTTTAACTAAGTGTATTATTTTTCTGTCATATGGCAACACAATTACTCCCAATAAACTTTGCTAGTTCCAAAGACCGAACCATAATTACCGGTTTTCTTGTAGGTGATACTTTTACAATAACGTGTGTCCATTGCGGCTGTGCGTCCATAATATCATGTAGATGCACTGTGGCTATCTTTCGTTTGCCGAAATCAGTGGCCGCTCCCGACCAGCGGCTCAGTTCGCTTAGTGAAGTCGCTTCTTTGCTATAATTATTAAAATGTTATTGCTATAATTTTAATGTCCTTCACGATTATTTCTAGAAATAAATAACGAAATAATTTTATATCTAGGGTTAGGATTAAAAACTAATTATAAGGAAATTTATATTTTAGGAATATACATATTGATGAAACAGCTATGTTATACATAGGTAATAAATTGTCTACATAGTTATTATCTTACCAATATCTATAGGAATTGTGGACATCTCTCGCGGTACATCCGAATATCCAGTCCTTATCGTCAACATTTATAGATTCAACAGCTACGAATCTATTTTGAGGAAAACTAACCAGTCTTATCATTAAATGCGTTGTTCTGTAAAGTGTAGAATCGAGTATGATATAATGATATAAGGTATTTTATTTGATAAAGGCATCGTTAAATATGAGAAGTTGGATAATGAATGATTTCGCGATTGATTAAAATATAAATAAACACATTTTCAGCTCATACTGGATAAAAAAGTACATCGTAGTGTATATGTTTGAACTAAATTAAAAATATGTTAGAACGAATGTGACACACATATTATAGAAACAGACACACAAACAAAACTTTTTAAACATGACGCTGCAATAAGTGAAAACCAAAGTTGCTAATTAAGTTCCGAGGACCGTTACAAAAATTTAAACAAATCGATGCAGTAATATCTTATGTTATTGTAGATAGCTATCGCCGATAGGTCAAAGACCTTCAAAAGACAGATGTGGCCACTATGGGCATGATTTTTGTAAAGGATTCAACGAAATACTGTCTCTAAATAATGTAACTGTGCACACATGCAATATATTTAATAATGTTTTCATTATAATGTTCATCATAGTGTTTTTAGTGATTGTAAATCATTTTATCTCAAAATGTTTATATTTATTAATATTCGTATATATAAAACCTACCTATCTACCTACCTATATGAAAAAGTCTTCAATCATGTTACTTTCACGCGGATCTATGTATATATATACCTATACCTAGTGAGACTTTAAGAAATATATTTATAATATGGCTTATCATCGTAGTCATAAAGAATCACGGGCAACAACTAGTAATAATATAAATCCCTTTATCATATCATTAGTGATTGTAAATAATTTTAATTCAAAATGTTTATATTTACTAATATTCGTACATATGAAACCTACCTACTACCTACCCATATGAAAAAGTCTTTACCCACATCCACATCAGAGGGATAATGTAGGATTCTTATGCTAAAATATTTTTATAAATCAGTCCTGTAGTTTCGGAGCCTATTCAATTCAACAAACAAAAAATCTTTCCTCTTTATAATATTAGGATAGATTAATAGAAATACTTAAACAATTGAAAATTTCTGAAATTGTCTGTAGGTTCATTTAGTACAATTCAGAAACCATTAACATAACTTTAAAAAGCAGAAACACAAATTATATAAACACAAATTTCTCCTCATTAGTAAGGGATTTCTAATTCAAATTTGTACAGCTATTTACACATGTATTATTGTTTTGTTGACAGTGATTCATTTGTTTTTTCTTATGTTTTTTCTGTTTGCGTTACTCAGTTTACAAAACGGAAAACTTAAAATATCGCATTATTTACGAGTACGAATGCCACCGTGGCACCAGTGCTGCAGAAACTATTCGAAGGGTTAATGATGTATGGCGGTCGTGTTGGAAAAGAAAACATAATTCGTTTTTAGTTCCAACGTTTTCGCAATGGAAATTTCCGGGAAAGCCCCGTGGACGGGAGGCGACCCAAGTTGATAATAAAGAATTGAAGGCTATTGTGGAAGCGTATCCATCGCAAATCACGTCCAAGTTAGCTGTTAGAATAAAACTATTTTAATCCATTTGAAGCAGCTTAGAAAGATTAAAAAGCTTGAATGTACCTCATGAATTGACTGAAGTAAACCGGCATAACTAAGTACGTCGACTGCTGAGTTACATTACTGAACCGGCACAATAATGAAGGGTTTTAAATCGAATCATTACCTGTGATGAAAAATGGATTTTCTACGATAATCGGAAGCGCTCATCGAAGCGAAAATTGGGCCAAAAAAATACTTGTATGCTTTTGATGGAGTAGTGCCGGTATTGTTCATTACAGTTTTCTCAAATCTGGCCAGACTATTACGGCACATGACTATTGTCAGCAATTGCAAACCATTATGCAAAGCTAGCTGCTAATAACCTAGGCTGGTCAATCGCTCTACACCATTGCTGTTTCACAACCACACTAGGCCACACACTGCACAACAGACGGCTACCAAATTAGAAGAGCTTCAATTGGAATGTCTAAGACTAAAAACCATACTCCCCGGACCTTGCTCCAAGAGATTACTTTTTTTTTCGAAATTTGGACAACTTCTTGCAAGGAAAAAAACCAACTCCGTTGGGGCCGTCTAAATCGCCTCAAAGATTTTATTAATTCCTGTCCGCCTGTTTTTTTAGTAAAGAGATTAATGAACTAACTATAAGATGGCAAAAGTGCATAGAACACAATGGCTCATACTTTGATTAATTAAACACATTACATCAAAAATACCCGACTTTTTGTTCCTCCCATACAAAACTACAATTTCATTTGTAAGGACCTAATATAATAGAACTTCAGTAGTGTACCCAGACAAAACAAATTTTCTTCCTCCTAAAAACAATACATACTAGCACAATTCTTACTTCTTCCTCAAATTGACTACGTGTATAATGAATATTTAGATGATTTGAGTAATATTATATGTATATATATTGTAGATAAGTTTTATGATATGTACCATATCCATTGTAAAATAGTTAACTTGACCCAAGATTCTTGTTAAGAACTCCTGTAAGAGATAAGTCATCGGTTTTGTATTTTTTATTTCTGCTTTATGGTACAAAACTAAAGCATTCATAAATTTCGTTATTAGGTATTTACGTATTTTTGACATTCTAAAATCTAAATATAAGAACAACGTCATATCTAGGTCTGGAGTAATGCCAGCGACGTAATATACCCGGACGTGTTTTAAATAGCCTTAGATATTATTTATTTTTCTTTAAATATCTTTTTTAATTCAAATGCATAGTGCATTTAACTTAAAAAATATATGAATTGCAATTACTTTTATTTCCTAAGTAAATTAATCCCTTGTTTTAGATTATAAATAATCGCCAATGAACGAGTGGGCATTTTTTATGGGAAAATATTTGTTAAAATACACTTATCATTTCACCTATTTTCTAGAAGGGTAATCTAGGTTGTATTAATATTGACACAAGAATGAGAACAAATTGATAACGTTTTACCTTTCAATCTCCGGTCGAGATATTTGATAAATTCGTCTATTATCTTCGTACCAGAACGCATCAACTTGCATAGTGACATTATGTTTCACTAGTAGTGGATCCAAAGTCATGGAATGGTTGGCCTAAAATTAAAACGAAGCTACTTCCTGATACAAAGTCTTATAAACCACATTTCATTTAAATTACCTGAAAATATTGCCTAGATTTTGAGGCAATAAGGTCTGAGTTGGTTGTTATTTGTTCTGACCAAGTATCAACAATGTCAAAGAGGAATCTGTTAATCACAAGAACGAGTTGCTTGCACCAAATAATGCTCACATGGTCTGGGCTCACCCATACACTTGGTATGGCAGTTGCCTAAAACACAAAAACATTGTTCTATAATATATATGTATTTTATATACATATATACTAAAAAAACAGTATCACTGAAAACTTGTCTATATAAAGGAAGAAAACAATTTAATGTAAATATTATGAGTTTCTTTAAATACCAAAGAGAAACTGTAACATAATCTGTAAGCTAATTACAGTTACATCCTACCAATGCATTTATTTCACTAATATTTGAAGATGTCAAACTGGCTGGCATCAGCATATCCCGAGGTCCACTGCCAATGCTAATAAGAAACTTTTTTTGTTTCATATTCAATCTACTACTATATTCTTTCCATTCCATATCCATGTGCATGTAGTAGTCATTTATTAATGTATCAAAGTTTATAGCAGGTGCTTCCAAAGGTGCTGCTAAACTTATAGCTATGTGTGTGCTGTTGACTGTACTTGGATATGTTAAAAGACGTTTTGCAATTAGTCCACCCTAAAATATTATTTATTAATAATAAAGCTGCATAAAACATAACAACAATTAAAAAAAACATGCTTATTCATACCATGGAATGTCCAATAACTATAACAGAAGATGGTACAGATTTAGTGTATTTATTACTTTTATACAGGTTAAGTATTTTTTTAATACATGCGGATGCAAATTGGGTCTGGTATTGAAGAACTCCACCATATAACCCTGACAGCTCCTCATTATAGCTTACTATAAAATATAAACAATGTTAGTAATTACACATCACATTCTATATGTACAGACACTAAGACACTTAAAAAGAGTACTTGTGAAATAATCAAAGTGGTATTCAAATGTTTTTGATAATGCTTTTCTAAGTGCTACTGAAGCCAAAGATCTTGCTTGCATGTGACTCCCGGAATTGCCTGGCAGAAATAGCACTGGTATTCCATCAAACCTAGAACAATAAATTAAAGAAATGCTGTATATCATAAGTATAATCAAACATAATTTACAATAAGAATGAACATTGGTTGTTTTAACAACATATTTTTTTAATACCAATTACCAAGCAAATAACCCCATTATCAACATGTAGAAATGAATCCTTACCACATTTTCCGGGCCTTCTCAGTGAATCTTCCTTCGCTATATGCATAGAGACCATATTGTGGATATTGTTTGTTTTCTAATGATATTCGCTACGACAAATAACACAATGTATAAACATTATGATTTTAAATTACTTTAAAACATTATTTTATCACGGAACTTAACTAGAGCTTATGTTTTTAAATAATCTTAAAACGTTAATAGTCCTAAAAAAAATATTTCGGTTGGGTGTAAAATAAAGTTGTTTACTTACCACAAACTGTGGATATTCGAACATGTATGTCATAACACAATAATTATTTTTATCACTGAAATAATTATTTAACATCCCAAACAAATAAGCGACAACAAACAAACATGAAATTATTTGAAACACACTTATACCAACTATATTTAGTATTTTCATTATTTTAAACTAAAATAATTTACGGCATTCATAAGTTACGTATTACCAAGTATTTATCACTTGTTTATATTTATAATAAAACAATCGTTTTGCACTTTTATTTACATTTTATTTTTCAATACTATAGGAAAATAAATAGAAAAAGGTTTTCAATATAAACAATACACAATCAACATAACGAGAGTAATGCAGTGCGCTACGCGATTAGCGAACTTGAAAATTGAATTTCCACTATCTTCTACAGCCGAGATAGCATTCTCTAATCTCATGCTACGGAGTACGGTTTAAAATATATTGCTATCTATTTAACTGTCAATCGTCATATGACGAAAAGTCATCAGATTTCTGACATATCTTTGTTTATGGTTTATTGGCCATGAATAATGAAATCCGGAGACAAGAAATACAACATAATACCCTATAATGGTGTTAGTTCTCCCGCTTTTAATAATAATTTATTTGCAAGTAATATACAAAGTCAAATATGTAAAATCATAAAAATAACGTGAGAAACTCTTTTTTGTTTTATATTATTTTATTAATACTTCTCGACGTTATAGGAGCCAAACGAAGCCATAGAAAAATCTATCAAGCTAAGGTTTATCCACTAAATACTTACTTAATTTTTTCTCATAATTTTAGCAACTGGCACTTGACAACTCTTCCGCCCTCGACCGTTACGAACGTGCGTCGTGGCATCTCGTTATGAGAAGAGTTTAAGAATTATCATTTTGATTAATTAAATTTTTATACGGTTTGGTTATTCTATTCTTTGATTTCGTAATCTTTTCCTCTACCTTTCACTATATGTCAAAATTTCAATATTACTGATTGACATTTGTGAAATATGAATCTGAAAATATTCATTTAATTTCAAGTTTCTACTAAAAGTCATCTTAAAATAAAGAAAAAGGAATTCGATTTAAGATCAACCATGGATATTGGATTCTACACTCTCACGGTTATATATAAGGCATAAAATTGAAAGCCGTCAAAAGTTATCTATGTATTACTTTTTTGAAGCATTGAATCGTTAAAACATTAATGTAGAATGTAGGTAGATCAGTGATTCATTATAGTGTATGTTTGCAATAGATACAATGGAAATTATTATATATATTAGTTATATACTTATATCGATAATTATAGCCTTTTTGACAAGAGTGTTATTTCTTCTGTTGAAGATATATACCGGAAAATGTGAAATGAATAGTAAAAACAAGACACTGAAAACATTATACTGCATTGGATCTGGTGGGCACACATCGGAAATAATCAGACTGATATCTAATTTTGATCTTAAGAAATACGAACCTCGACTTTACATCTTAGCAGAAAATGATAAAAGTAGTGAGTTTAAAGTACATGAAGTAGAAAAAGAATCTTCGAACTACTCGATTTATAGAATTCCTAGGAGCAGAAATGTAAAGCAATCTTATGTTTCATCTATTTTCACAACAATATATGCAATTATGCATACTATACCAGTTATATTTAAATTCAAACCAGATGTTATTTTCTGTAATGGTCCAGGAACATGCATACCTGTCTGTTTAGTTGTTTTTTTATTTAGATGTTTGTTTATCATTGATTGTAGAATAGTTTTTATAGAAAGTTTATGTAGAGTAAGAACTTTATCATTGTCTGGAAAAATATTACAATTTTTTGCTGATATATTTGTAATTCAATGGCCTGAATTAAGACACGCCTGTTTCAGAGCCAAATACTTTGGTCGATTGACATAACACTATTATAATAAGTTTATCATATTTTTTTTTTAGATTTTTTTGTGAAATGATGCTAGTATCATTTTATTAACATTAAGGAATAACAGAATAAATGCCAACATAAAAATGGGTCTATTCATTATTGAGTTGTACTCACATCAACTATTCTAAATATATAAGTTAGAATCATTTGTCCATTATATCCATAAATAAATTTATTGCAGGTTGGATCGCAAATCAATTGACTAGTCACTTTCAAATAACCTTTGAACATAATTGCTATTTTTAATGAAAATCAATAACAAATGCAGGAAGAAAAATACATACTTTTATTTAATTTAAAATAACATAAAATTGTAAGTCAAAAAGCCTCATACATATTAAATATTTGCCTTCAAACAAAAATTACCCCACTAATAAATTAAGAGAAAAATGAGAAAACCCTGCAGATCTAATGTTAATCTAAGTAAATGAAAATCACAGTGAAAAATATTTTTTTAAATACTTGTTCCTTCAAGACTGAAGTAATACTATCTCAGATCAACATTTTATATACAATAAATGTAATGATTTGGTTATAAATTTCCAACAATGTAAAGTGTAAATTCCTCAGTCTTTACAATCATTTCAATGTATAATTCAATAACTTTTCTGTAAATGGACACAGGGAAATTGAGTACTATTTTATAAAAGATGTAAGATGAAATATTTACATAATTTTTCATATTTAAAACAATTTTAAATGGAAATGTGCATGTAAGGAACCTAGTTATTTACATTTATGTCTTACAAATGCACATTAACCAGCTAAAAACATAAATGCTTATTTTTGTACAATTATCAATATTCCATAAACCTTCAATATGTAAATTAACAAATTATGCACAAAAAGCATGCATCCAGAATATCTAGGACAGGTTTTGTCATAATTTAGAGAAATTATAATTTGTAACAAGCAAATGTTTAAAAGCAATAAGTTTCCCTCAACACTGGGTGTTCAAAGTACATTTAGATGATGGTTGTACTATAAAGATTATCTTAGTTATATAACAATTGAATATATTACACAACAACAAAAATAGTTTGGTTACAGAAGACAATTCTTAACTCAGTACATTAAATTAAAACTTATTTGCTAACTTAAAAATAATGCATTAGAACTTAAATAATAAACTGATTACAAACCAGTTAGGTGTTATATCACTAATGTGTAAGCACATTGTATATTGAAGACATCTCATAACAATATTGCCAACAAGTCAATATTTAGGCACATTTGAGAATACTATAAAAATGACTATGTAAGTATTTTAAGTACAAGGATTTAAGTTTTGCATATACAACTACATCCAACTAAATATACACTAAGGTTTACTGATATCATTATTGGAGTTAGCCTGATTACTTGTATCTTGTTTGGCTGTATTGGAATTTTTGTTTTCTATATGGAATTTTTCATCGTCAATTAAGTACATTGCTTCATCATATGTTGGTGGAGGCGGCTCTGAGCCAGAGGATTGTGGTTTGCTTGTTGCAGCATTTGAAATGAGGGCATCATATGAAGGAGGTAAGGTTGCATTTGAAGCTGTCCGTGGCACTTGACCACTATATGCTTGTTCTGCTTGAACACTTGCCATATCCTAAATGAAAAGTAAAATAATGTATAACAGATACAAATAATTGTATGACTATTAATGTTTAATAATAAAGCCAATTATAGGTCATAAAAAATAATATAATAAATTTAATTTGGTGTTCTATTGCTTAAACAAATTTTTATAATACTTGTACTATTAATCAATTGAATGTTAAAAACCTCTCTCTGTTTATAAATTTACAAAAAAATATAAATAACAATTTTCTGATGTTTGAACCCATAAATAGTGTTTTTAACATTATTTTTAGTCAAATGTTATATGTATAATATTCAAAAATGTTTACACATTTTTTTTAAGTGAGACTTACTACTTAAGGAAGTGAATTAAATGAAGTAGTTGTAAAACAAATGAGTATGCAAATAATCCTTGAAATGGAAACAATTAAAACATGTTTATTTGCACTCACAATATTGAAGTTTTGATAACAATATTCTTTTTGGGTTAAGGTTACAAAACACACTTGTGATATTCATGAAAAAATAATTTTGGCTTAAGAATGATTGCAGTAATGGACTAAAAACTTTAAATATTTTTTCTTAACTTAAATTAGCTCTTGGAATATTAAGAAAGGTATAAAGATGTCCACTTACTCTAATAATTGCACGTTGGTGTAGAAGCATTTGAATGACGCTTTTTCTTCGCAAATACAACATGCTCTTAACAGCTACCATCATTCCAGAACATATAAATATCGGTCCAACGAGCCACATGTGCCCTAAATTACTTAAAATATACCCTTCGGTATCCCCCAAAGCTAACACTGTAATAACCGTGCCAACTGAAAATAGAACCATAGAAAGCACGAAATAGGAATAGCTCGTGCAATCACAACGACCAAATCTTTGATCTTCATCTAGGTCGAAATCACGATGCCGTAGACGATGCAAACGTTGCCGGATAAAAGGGCTATCGAAAACGGTAGCCATTTTTCAATTTACACGATTCCAAAGTATACAGATTTTAATATAATAGAAATTTCACAATAAGTACATATTTGAAAATTGATTCAATATTGTTTTGAAAGTAATGCAAAAATACCCAATAGGTACATGAAGCACAAAATATGTTTCTACTTTTCTCTCTTTCGACAGACTAAAACAAAACGAAAGTTATGACATTTTTTTTTATTTACATAGATAATCAAGAGGATATAAATAAAAAAAAATATTGTTATGCTGGCGTAATATAATTATTTGAATAGTATGTAACAAAATAGTACTACATATTAATATTATGACATTGTATGTAACTGTCTAATCAAAAATACAATGTTTTGTATGAGGGTGTGTACAAAAAGCCATATGCTATACCATGACACCTGACAGGGATTTATAAACTGCTATTTTTTTTTTGGTTACCGGCCTTTTTAAGGAAATTTGGCATATTTTTTAAGGATTGAGCTACAGGATGACAAGTTACGAGTTCGTCTACGTGTGCCAAAATTGTTTAGTGTAAACCTCTAAAGATTTTTTTACTTTTTACATACCAATTGTTAAGGTTATGGGCTAAACTCTACGTTCTTACCAGCCTGCCCATGAAGTGCTAGAAAAATCTTCTGTATGGGATAGGTTGAGCAGTAACGAATGGACATAGTGGGGGAAAGGAAACTCCGATCGAAGCAATTCTTATTATTAATCAATTCTCATAAATATCTTAAAATCAATTGTATAATATAATATCGTATTACTATCTTAAAAAGTACTTGAATTACTATCTTCAAAAGTACGCAAACTAAAAATTTTATATATCTAATATTTTATATACTTTAAGAAAAGTTTAAGGAAAATAAGGAATAGGAAAATGCGATAGGAAAGATACGAATTTAAACTCTTATTCCTAGACAACTATTACGAAAGGTCTTTGAAGCATATGGAAAAATTGGATATTTTTTTTTCTTTTCCTCATTTTTATGTCTGGTAATCTCATTCATCATTGATGTAATTGTCAAATCACTGTCAAACTCTGTTTATTCTTGGTTTATTGCGTGTAAAAAAAAACATAAACTAGTAACTACTTACTAGCAAGAACTACTTAGTATTTAATAAATGCTGTTAAGAAATGTGTTAAAAAAATTGTGAAATAAAATTATTTAACTACCGTGTGTATTTCAGAATCATGTATGTGATTCTTTAGAATAATAAGATAAAAGCTATAAGGGGTAATACTTAGTATCTTGGATAAATCACCATGGCTCGTTTACCTTTGTTGATATTCTGTATATTTATTTTGGAAAAAGGTAGTGTATTGCTGTGTAGAAATACATTCGTTACCCAACAAATAGAATAGAGTGATAGATATTTGCACGCACCCCCCTTCTAAAAGCATATTTTGCAGCTGTTTCCGGATTGAAGCTGTCAATATTTAGCGATGGTCCAGCAGTGCGTGGATCCAACATTACGTTTACAGCTACTGTTGGTGGTTATAGTGGAGAAAGCTTAAAGTATGTGTATTTAGATAATGCACAGCCTCAACATACAGCTGAGGTATGAAAGGTGTTATGAATATTACTGTATTTTTAATTGAATAATATTAAGTTATGAATGTCTGGAAAAACACTAACTATAACAATAGTCCTTAATTATCTAGGTACTGATAAGAAACATGTTTAAAAATAAGTATTACACATAAATGGTAATAGTATAGTAATGTTTTTAATTTAATGTTATCAGATGTCAGTGACATGAAATCATTTTTATTTTACACAATTATATTTCCATAAAGTGGCAGCTTTTAATCAAAATTAATAAATGATTAATCTTATACACTTGAATATATTAGTGACTCATTCAAACATTTTCTTCTGACACATGTTTTTGTTAGAACTTAGGGCCCACTATGTTTATATAATAGTTATAATGCAGTCTTATGTGCTGATTTTTTTTTTCACTGGAACATTAAGACTAAAAAAGCCCAAAAATATAACATTACCATAATTTCTATAAACTTTTGTGATCCAAGATAACCTAAATATATAATTTTTATCTGGGTTTACCATGAGTAAACCCAGATATTATTATTATCTTTGCAAGTTCACATAAATGATTAAGGGACCTGAATGGGTTTGAAACTAGTTGGGCTAATTCCAATTTCATTAAAAGTAAATGAATGAAGGTAGGTAAATGTGTAATATAATAACAATAATGATTAACAATTTTAATGACTTATATTTTCAGTTTATATTGTCCTCAAACACATCACAATGGGTAGTTGAGTATCCAAGGTCTATCTATGAGGCTGGAGATTATAGTGTTAAAGTTAATTTGATGAAAAGTTTCTATGGGATCTGGTATCTTGAAACTACATCAAGTATTAACTTTGAGCTTACTGGTATGTAATTTAAGAATTGATTTCATGAATCATAATAAATGTCAGTAATATATATAAAATAGTATTTCACATAACAAATGTTTAAAGTAGGAAGACTGAATATAAATATCAAATTCATATTTCAGATTCATTGAATGGTAATTTAGTGCTCAATCAGAACAATTTAGACCGACCCAACAAGTTTGTGGCAGTGAACAAAACGGTGCATCATTACATACACTTACCAGAGAATGAGTTGCTATTTCTTAAACAAAATGCATCTACAGTAGTAACATATTGGTTTATTGATTGTATGTACATTGATCAGACAACTGATTTTGCTCTCAATTACACTTACCAAGATGTGATGGGTGATCATTATATTGATGCTTTGGTAGTTGCTAACAATGAGCCATTGCCACCAATAACAACTACTACCACAACTACTACTACAACTACGACAACTACAACAACAACTACAACTACTACAACTACCACAACAACTCCAAAACCTACCATACCATCAAGTACAATTGTACCAAACACACCAGAAAACAATGGTAATGAAACCCATAAAATCTCAAAACGATCTCTATCTAATAAAACAAAGAAGAAAAGTCCAATAAAGAATTTTATTTGTCACAACACAAGTATAGTACCTATCGGTGATACTTACACATACGGACACTATCAAGAAAGTATTAGTGTAAGAGGTAAGATAACAAAATATTTTACAATTTATTTTAATTCAGTTTTTATTCTCCACCTTATGATTAAAATAAAGATGATTTTCAACATTTCTACAAGTTCTTGCTGTTCTTACTACTAAATTATGCAGGGTATACCTGCATGCCAGGGTATGCCAAGTATTCTTGTGTGAAAATATATACTACCAAGACGTTATTGCTTGAAGATGTTGTTTAGTTAAACTACATACTCTCTCCATTCTTGGAATAGAACCTTCACCCCACAATAGGAAATATTATTGTAACAACCTTCTTGCCTTACAGTTCTTGCTTGCATGTGTTATATTTTTCTAAACTACAATATTGTATATCTTCCAGAATTTATCATAGTATTTCATATGGTATTTATTATGTATTGAATATAACATTTTCAATCATATTTTTATGCTTTCCTATTAAAAGCTTAGTGTGCCAAGTGTTTTAGTGTAGAAGTGTATATATTTATTTTTATATTTTGTATAATATTGTAACAAAACAATTACATACTTATTGTTATATTTCCAGAAACCATATCAACAATGAACATAACAGGAATGAATTGGCTCCAGCACGGTGACCTCCTCAACTTACAAGTTAAGTACACCGGGACTCCGCCCTTTGACTATTGTGCGATGTACAAAATGGGGCAATATAATGTGACGGGGAATGAGACTTGTGTTGTGAAAACTAGGACTTTATCCAATTTGTTTCCATTAATTCATTACTTCTCCGACAGCGACCAGCACACTGTGGTCGTTGTTGTTGAAAATGAAATAGGAAAGGCCGTGTCTAGAGCGACAATTAATATTTATAAAGGTAAAGTGTATGTTTAATATTGAAAAGTACTTAAAAGACTGTTTTAATATATTATAATAATAAAAATTGCTATATTTTTTCTGTTTTGGTCACTTCCATACATCAGTTAGAACATTAAAAGCTATTGTAAAGTATAATACTTTTTTTACTACTTTTCTAGAACAGTAGTTTGATATTCTGTAAAGTTGATCTCTATTAGAAAATTTTGAGTTAAATTTTAAAGAAAAAAATCCTTTAAAAAATGAATAACATCTCCAGCTTCAGTCCACGCTCAGCTGTCAGTGATAGTGGTGCCCGTGGTGTTCTGTCTCCTCGCTGTGATACTAGTGGTGTTTGGAATCGCCTTCTATCAACACCGCTCTAGGTAATATACATTTTATCTATAACTATAATACAATAAACTGTTGCTTGTGGGAAATCTTTAGTTTTTAGATTAATAAAAAAGTAACTACTTACGAAAATACTTTTTTTAAGTTTTGTCTGTCTAAATGTGTGGTCCAGAATCTCTTAAAAATTTCTGACCCTATTAATATATGATTTTCATTTTTGAAAGGCTTACCAAATAGAATATGTTACAACAAAATCTGTTGAGTAAATTTTAAGCTATTAACTTAGAACTCTTATAACAGCACCGCAAAGCACCGAAACAGTTGTTGTTAATCTAGATGCAGTGTCTTTTTGATTGTAGAAATATTTAACGCTCTCTGTGAAAATAATTATGTACTAAACTACTTTTAGCTACTTTTCCAGATAGTTGTTGATATTTTTTTGACATATTTGTAGTTTAAAATGTGTTTTGAATAATATCAACTCAATTGAGTTTTTATTCAATTGAGTTCACATTATTTATTTTTTTTTATTTAAAAACTGAAATTCCACACAGTTTAATCATAAACTAATGCATCAAGTTGCTGTTTTCAGATACACCGTAGAAGTAGCTGATTTCGATTTCGGGCAGCAAGTTAATTTCGATTATAAAACATTTACCGAACGCCTGAGAGACAGTTTTAGGAATGCTTTGAACTTCCGACAAACAGAAGACACCGAGCCACTCTCATCAGACACCAGATACGACTCTATGACATAAGTACACTTCAAATAACATACTATCTGGCTTATTAAGATTCAATAGTTCTGCTTAACATTATTAACCATTTTCGGCTCATTAGTACTGTCCTAACATGTTTAAAGCAAAAATATTCATTTAAGTGTTATTCAAATAATAACAAAAAAACATTAATTATATTTTCTGTAAATAAATACTGTTTTAAAAATTGTGTATATATAACAAGAAACCATTCCATTATATTTATACCAAAAAACTGTTAATATAAATTAAATACTTTTATATATATTTCCCTTGAAATTAAAATATAATTGATGAGTTTGTAGTTCCTACCATTCAGCACAATAGTTTAAATATGTCTATGACATATCTCCTCATGTACGTATTTATTGACAAAAAAATATTTTTAAACAAAATGATTCATTTTATGTTTAACGCGACAGAGATATGGCCATATATAGTTTAGATGTAAAAAAAAAGGAAATGTGTTAGGTATATATTTGTATATTAAAAAAGTATTATATATTATATTGTAGATATAATAAGTTTTACTTATAGACTGATAGACGCTGGTTATTCTACGCAGTTATATATGGACACGCGCGATAATTTTACATAACTAACTAGTTAACATAACATATACAAGGAAAAAATGATGTTATAATAAATGAAATCTTCCATTTCTGATCTCATTACACACACCAACAATCAAATATATCCAGTACTTAGTCACAAGATAATATTTTATCAAAATTAAATACATGCTGTAGCTAATAGGATATTTACTAGGAAGAGCAGTTCTGAAACATTAATACTTATGAAGGTGTATTCATTTTGTTTTTGTTATTTTGATATTAAACTTGTTTGTTTTTATATATTTTTTCATTTAATTTGATATTGTTTTTTTCACCTTGTATATGGTGTGTTTATTTAGCAAAATTAAATTTATTTAAGGTATTGACTTTATTTACGAGTTTTATATTTAATTGTTTTTATATGTAATGTCCATTTATTTGAAGCAGCAAGCCATTTTATTTATATATTTTAAGGTGTTATTATTTATTTTTTTAAGGTAACCGCTTTATTCAATGAAAGTGATTTTACTCTTTAACATTGTAATTAATCAAGATGTATAAACTGCTGTCTGAATTTAAATCGGTCGTGTTTTGTGATATGATAAATTTAATTATTTACTGATGACTGTATATTAGAAGCAGAGAGCTCATAAATCTGTGTCAATAGCAATACTTGAAATTTTGCACATTTTTAATAAAATCTCCTTACTAAAGAAGTTATGTCCATATATTGAACTGTTATGATTTGAATGACCGATTCCAAGAAGGTTATATATGAATCTTAAAAACATTTCTCTATAATGCCAATTGTAAACATTTATAATTACGACCTTGTTATTTAATTGTAGTATAAATATATTTTACTAATAATAATAGATAAGGGTCGGTACACATGTAGTTCTTATTTATTGACGCGTCTGTTATCAGTACCGCCTTTGCCCCTACTATCTATATATACACAGCTTTGTGCCTCTAATGTACGGAATATGTAGTTTTTAGTTATAATAAAGTGTTATATTAAAATGCGATTTCTTTTATTCGTGTAATCATATATTTTTTTCTTTGATTATTTTGTACAAGTGTCAGCCGGAGTGCAATCGGAGCTTGAACCATTACTATGATTCACTGCATACTGATTACATATCATGTAATTTACTGCAATATTTTAGTTTTCTATGAAAATATAAATATTCATCACATAAAAGTAATTTGAATGTCATTTTTTAACCCATTTTACTTATTTTCATTAACAACCGGTCCCTGAAAAATGAAATATTAAATATAAATATTTTTCGACCAGATCTTACAGACTACAGTTCATAACATAATCTTTCTCTATATCTGTGTCACAAATTTCTTCCCAATACCCAATGTCCTTGAGGGACGGAATTACTAATGAATATCTTTTTGATGCGTATTCAGCATTTAATAAAATAATTAAAATTAAATTATATTATACAAATAAACCTCTTAGGTTTGTACATATCTTTAATATTTTATTATTTTATACCTCGCTAAAAGTACGTTTAAGACTGCTTTAGTTAGTCTATATAAAAATCACCAATAAATAAAATCTAAGTTAAATGCATTATTTATCATTTTAAATTGTACCATAAATGCAAGTTGCAATTTAAACGCCGTAGGCCCGTTGTAGGTCACGCTTACAACCCTCTTAAAGGCTCTTTCATGAAGTTGGACCTGAATGTGCTGTCACTGAATTACATTCAAAGGAATTGAAATTTAATTTCGGATGAAGTTTGCACGTTTTGACTTTGTGCATGGGTTTTATAAGAAGTCGGTTAAGAGACAGAAAGCTTTATTTATTCGTATGTATAAGTATATCTACTTTGGTTTGAACACTGAAATCTTAAAATGATAACTCAAAGTGTACAAAATTTCTAAATGTAACTGAATTAGAGGTCAATAAGATTTACCTTCTCATGAAGTAGGTATTAATAAAGTAGACCACGGACTGTTTAAAGTCCTATAAGTCTGGGTAGGTATATATAAATAGTCAATATCCTATCTCGTTTAATACATCCTTTTCTCGATGGCTGTTAAATTGTTAAACGAAGTGTCGCCAGTTGGCTATAAAACGGATAATACCCACATTTTTATTCACCACACACTCGCAACTTTTGCTAAAGCAATAACTTTCCACGGCTAATTTTACTCTAAGCTCAGAAAAGCCGAAATAGACATTAAAAGTACCCGTTTGTCGCATTTCATTAAAATTTCCACTCAAAGAGAGTATCATATTTAAACGGCCTCGGGTTAAATCCTTTTAATCGTGTACTGAATATTTATTATTTTTAACATCAGCTGTGGGTAGTTTATAAGAAAATAACTTAACGAATGTTTCAATTACGCACCAATAATAAATAAGAATCTTTAGAACCTAGTTAGTTTTCCTGTTATTATAAAGCGGTAGATGCTTACAACAATTACCTAACAATTAACTTTTTGCCGTTTTATTTACATTATCTCTGATTGTTTCAGTTACAGTTATGTTATAGAATCGTTTATATCTGTACAGTATAGTACACTGTATATTATGTATAAATATTAGTTCTTGATATGAACCTCTTTAAGATTACATTTTTTTTTATTAATTTGGTGAATATCAATATGGTCAATCAGATATTTTGAATTTGAATTCTACTGGCTTTTTAGGCACTTAAGTGGATGCAAATACATTTAAGATATGTTAAAATGTATGAAGACTTTAATTTAAAATCAAATTTATATATCGAACAGATTTGAAAAGATTCTTACTCCGAGAAAGAATAATATATTATTTAATACAAATATCGTATTACATATATAACAAAAAAATACAATTATATAAAAACTCTTTGTGTATTTAATGTTTGTACATCGATTGCTAGAGAAAAATAAATTGAAATATTTTATAGTATTTTTATTTATTTTCAATTATAAAGATTAACAGGATTATCATTTGCTAGACTTAATAAATATACCTATTCATATAAGGGCTCTCCGGCAATGATGGAACTCTCAATGCCACAGTGGTCCTCACCACGTAAAATTTTGAAGAAGCCATTATCTCCCCAATCTGAGTTCCAGGAATTAGCAATTAACCAATATTTGTTTCCATTTTCAACTCCCCATCCCATTATTTTAATTGCGTGTCCGCCGAGTGCGTCGCCCGCTGTATGTTGGTACACCCCACTCTTGTACGCAAGTAGATCTGCGTATACGGTGAAGGCGCCCTCGACGGGACCGTTTTTGAATATTTCTGCTCTGATATGGTCTTCTCCTCCGCGAATTGAATACACATGCTTACCGTATTTTTTGTCAGATTTGTACTTATTTTGATATCCATCTCTGCAAGTTCTATAACATTTAGGAGTTTTTGTGTCTCCGTTACAAGGTAGCCTGTTACCAGGTACGTGGTGCTCGCAAGGTGCAATTTCATAAGGCCTGCATCCTTGTGACGAGTTATAGTTCCCTCCTGACACGAGACCGAAGTGTTTCCAGTATTCCCAAGCTAGAGTTGGAATACCTCCATTACACCCGAGGCCGCAGATAGGACAACAGCTAAGTAAATCCTCGGCAGAAAAATGGAAATGTTTTGTACCGTTAGAGTAAATGCAGTAGCGATCTGTCATAGCTTCGACAGCCCCAAAAGCCCAGCAGCTGCCACACGATCCTTGGTCTCTAATTTCGTTTAATGTCGGACAATTTGGCCATTTATCTCTCGGATCAAAATTTTCGGGTAAATCTGATATTGCTTTAGAATCGTACAACAAATTTTCCAACCTGGTAATAAATGTATCTTCAAGAGCTCCCATAAGTATCTTGATTGACTGTAGTGGTCTACTTTCTTCGAAATTGCGACCCGCCAACCAGGAATTTTGTTTTGAATTTATTAAATCTATAAATGTGTTGGACAAGAATTCATATTTCTCAGCGGTGGAAACAGCAAAGCCAAAAAGTAGCACAAAACAAGTAGCGCGAAATGTAATCATATTTACTGAATAGTTTATACGAAGCCGAAACGAGAATACGACGCGCAAATAGATCGGCTGTAGCCTGTCGACTGACTACTGACTGCTTTATATTAAGTATTGCTCATACGCTTCATAATTGCCATTGCGTGTAGCGAGGGGCGAGACGGACATTTGACCGCGCGAGTCGAAGGTCAATTACATATACCTACATCTAGAACAAAGAAAACGAATTTTATTATCAGAAAAGTAAACATGAATAACGGTCATTAAACCTAATAATTTTATTGTATAAATATTGAAACATTTGTTTTTGTTAATTGTACTTTTGTTTGACAGCAATCTCATTACCGTCTAACGGTGTAAAATTGCTAATAATCAGTAGAGTGTAGACATAATATAAATTATAATTTACGTTGTATTTAATAAAGATTTTTAAATTGATTGATTTTGTAGATATTACAAAGGTAAGTCTTAGTTATAATGAGGAATGCGGGTAATCTAATCAGAAATCTCTTATGTAATAAAAAAACAAACAATGCCCCCGATAGTAGGTATTATCTACTATTTAACTGGTGGGACTTGCCCATTCATATTATGATCTGAAGATTAAGGTCATTAACCTTACCAAAATGTATAAGCATATTGCTGTTGAATGTTCTTGAAGGTAGTGCTTATATATCTTTATATTATTATTATTATAAAGTTTCTATGTGCATCATTATCCTTAATGATATGTTACGTATAATATAGAAATAATTAAAATGCATTCCTAGTACATAAGTACTAGCAATACATGGTTGAGTATTTGAATGCATTATTTTATCTAGTATTTTCTCGTATTCTGCAATAGGGAATATGCATAAAATTTAAAATGGTCTCAAATATTTTTTCTCGAATACTTATTATAATAAAAATATTTTTTTTATTTAATTATTTTAGGCCATAAAATATTTTGTGAAAAGTGTAAAGGGAGCGAAATTAAAACTCCCAAAATACGCTACCATGGGTCGAAAGGAAAAGTGACTTCGTTTGACACGCTATTCAAATTATCGGCGTCGAAGTTCTTATTGTGGCATAAGTATTTCTGGGAAAAATAAATAAATAAACAAAATAATTAATATAAACATACTTACTTATCGTACTTAAAAGTTTTATTAAATGATACAATTGTTAAGGTAATCCTTGGAACATGAGGTCCAACTCCTTTCTTCAAACTTAGATTACAGTTTCTCCTTGTCGTTTCGTTATATTAAATACAATTAACTGTATCTTCCTTTACCATAAAAATAGCATTTTAAAACAAATTTTCTAATGTTCAATACTTAATGTAAAACTTACTTCTTACTAATTAAAACTAAGCTGTATAAAAACACAACAATATAAACACGACATATTAGGTATATTATCCCTTTTAATTACCATACACCATTGTTTTTGTGTTGTCGCATCTCTTGGAATACAAAAAAAAAACACTTTGTCGGGTATTTTTCTAATAATAGATTTTTACCCCGGAATTATATAATACTTGTAAGATGGTTTTTGTCTTCTTCTATGAATTATACAGCAATTAAAATTTAAAAAATGTATGAAGTAACTAAAAAGTTTAAGAGTAAACTTTCACTGGACGTGTCAATTGACGTCACGCAAAATGACGGCGTTTGAACGACTCAAATTAACTCAATGTTTTCATTTTCACTTTATAAAATATCTACAATATTTTTCAGCCTATTTATATTTTTTATACGATATAAAGAGGTAAATGATTTATTTAAATCGAGAAAAAAACATGAATATTCCCTATTATACTTTATACTATCATTTTTCAATTTATGAACATTGCGTAGAATGTACTTGGATTTGGATGATGTTTTTTTCTTAATACGGCTTGGTATTCGGTGCTTAATTTTCAAAAATTTTTTTTTTTAAAATAGATGTTAGGATTGACGTAGAGAGGCTGCCTGCAAGAGGTGGCGGTGGCCAACTAATTAAAATTAACCCTGTATACTTTTTAACTTTATTAAGTTTATTAATATTTAAAATAAATATATAATGAAAAAGTAATCTATACGGGCAGGGATTCGAACCCGCGACTTATGGAAAACTGTCCCGTCGCTATAAAAAATTAGCTACCGAGTCGCATCCCACTTGTATGCATTTGTTTTATGACTACAACAGTAAATAGTAGTAATGTTCCGGTCCTGCACACTAGCACACACACGCACACACACACTGCAATGTCCGAATTCGAAGTTTCGTCATTATAGTTTACAATTATGTTAATGCTCGTATCGACATATTCATTAAAATAATCCTCAAATAAAGTTACATTACACGTAAATTATCAAATTATTATGTCGGACATTTTTAAAGGCAAATAATTAATTATGTCCTTAAAAATACGTTCTGATTTTTTTTATCAAATCATATAATACCATTTAAAAAAAACAATAAAAGTGAAATATATAAGAACTTAATATTTTTAATCATTACTTATTTTTGTTTATATCAAATTTTGTTTATGTGACCACTTTTTAAACAATCCTTCATCTAGGTATTTCTTGGCAACTAGTTGTTCACCGCGGCTTACTATTTAAATATATATATATATATATATATATATATATATATATATATATCTATATGTATATTTTTCTTCCTCAGGCGAGGAATTAAGGGTTTCTTACACTATTTGACCATTTTCAGATGTTTTTATGACAAGTCGTTTTCACGACGAAATATATATCCACGCAAAATTTTATCGAATTTTGTTTAGCATTGTAGTCGTGAGTAATGAAGAAAAGTACCTTTAACACTTTATAAGGCTTTTCAAAATCAGTTAACATTAATTATTGTTTTCTGCTTCTCACGAATTACTTTTATATGACATTTATGATTTGTAATTAGGTATTAAATGTGTTTTGTTATCCAAGTGTGATGAATTTGAGTTTAGTATTTTCTTGGAAACAATCCATATCTTTAAATGTTTAAATACATAGCTTTATATGTCTAATTAGTATGGAAGATTATAACACTAAATGTATATTACAGTATTGTATCATTCAACACTTGGGAAATATTTACAACTATACCTTACTAAAATTATAAATATACCCAAGATTTTTATCTTAAGCACTAGATTAAAACTAAAATTAAAACAATCAACGGTTTTTAAAATTGAAACATACTTCAAAGATAGTAAGTAAAAGGGTGAATTCCTTGACCATTAATGTTTTCGTGACATGAAACAGGCGGGACTGACCGATGGCGGCGGAACGAATTGACAAACGTCTCCGCGCTAGACGGTTAAGGTTTTAACAGGTTTGGTTTATGTTCATTGATGGTGGTTATTTTCAGATTTAATAAATAAATAATAATTTAATGTAAACATTCTATAATGATATATATTTTAATCCTCAATAGTTTTAAAATTAGAGACATCTAAGAATATTACAAATCTATAGTATTTGTTATCTGGTAATGTATTAAAAATGCATAATAATTGTAAATAACATTAAGATCTTTCATTGATAAATTATTATTAAAAACTAACACTATTTTTCATTTATATGTAATTTGAATCCACAGAATTATTTTAAATAATGGTTACATTACATTTAAAGTTAAATCAAGAAAGATCCTTACATTTCCAAGTAACATAAGGTTAAAACTTCGTTCGGTAAAACGGATGAAGAAAGTTCGGAACATGAAAGATACAGCAGAGATAGTGACGGGTTGATACCCCAGATGGCAAATTAACCCCAAATCGCTTTCTCTCGGCACATCTGGTTGCTAAAATTCCTACTGGTTGTTAATTAATGATCTCGCGTATCATTTTAATCCGCAAATTGATGATATGTACCAAAATACGATCGCTCTTAAGGAATATAACTAAAACAAGAAGAGACATATAGAGAGAGAAAGAGAGAGAGAGAGAGATAAAAATAAAAATAAAGAACTAAAAATAAAGAAAACTTTATTAAACGTTTGGGTTGAATATATGAATATGATTTTAAAAAATAGTAGGCCGTAAATATCGTGTTTGTAAGAAACCGTTTTTAAAATAAAAAATACGAACTGAAGTCCATGGATGTTGATACATATAATTATTGTACTTATCTTATTATTAGTTACGCATATAAAAATTATTATATAAAAAATAAATTAAAAAAACAATAACTGCTAAAGGACTCACTAAGATAGTTTTTAAGATTCCTATTAACAGACTCCTTTCTTACGCATGTTAAAATCAAAAATTTCAATGTTAAGAACATGACAAAAATATATTCATAGTGAAAAGTATACATACTGTTCGTGGATAAGAGTTGAAACATAAAAAATATACATATGATTGTGTGTTCATCGACAAATTTGTTATATACCTATAGCTATCTTATCTTATCTTTTCTT